>QJPP01001043.1:0-683273 GCA_003996215.1 Jaltomata sinuosa | reverse complement strand
TTTTTTTTTTTTTTTTTTTTATTCTTTTAGAGTGTTTTGGCGAAGATTGAGTAGCCAAAACACTTGCGTCGTGCCGCGACGTTAAATCAGGCGCTGCATGGGAGGCAACCCATGGACTAATGTGTGTTAAATTTGTAGCAAGTAGGGAGACGATAAGAAAATCGCAAGAACTACGAGAGATAGGGGCCCCACAAGCTTTGTGATGGGCCATCACAGGCACCATGTTTGTGGGACCAACACATTCAAATGGAAAATTGCTAAGTGTTGGAAAAACGTGGTCTGCCGCATTTCCAATGCCCCACATGATGAGCCGTCATGGCCCCAACGGGCGTGGGACTAAGGCATCCAATCTTGACAAATTGCTAAGTTGAAGAATTATGGTCTGCCTCATTTTCACACCTCATATGACGGGTCATCACGGCTCCGGCGAGCGTGGGGAATGGGCATGATGCCATGAACTAAGACGAGGAGCGACTGGCTCACTCCCACGTCCCACATGACGGGACATCGTATCCCTGATGGGTATGTGAGGCCAGTTTTTAGATGTCCAGGTAAGTACGGCTTGACGGGTCATCGCACACTCGACGAGCATCATGTAGCTCGTCGTCTGAGTCGGTCAAGGTGGTCAACACTTTAAGTTGTTTTAAAACTTTTTGACCCGACCCGACCTGGAACCCCAATTCCCTTTTTCCCCGCGTCGACTTAACTTTGACCTCAATCAATTTGAGGTCAAATTCTCTCCTAAAGCTTACTCTCTCCCTCCACATTCACTCAAATCCCCACAAACTTCTCCCCCACGATCCTCTCCACTTTCCTCACTTCCCATATACCCCTCACACTCTAAGATCATCGATTAGCAAGTTCAAACACCAAGACTCACGTTTTCGACCACTTCTTGTGAAAAATCAAGAGTAAGATCTTGTTTTCCTAGTTTGATCTTTGTGTCTTAGTGTGAAAACATCTATGGGTTTGGAAATAAGCAAAACAACATGTTGTTAATCATAATTCTTACTCCAAACCCTAGATTTGAACTTTGATTTTGTGATGATATGTATGAAATTAGGGTTGTGATATTGATTTGGATTGTGGGTTGAGTTAGGGTGTAGTGGTTATTATTTGGGTGAGGGGACAGAAGGAGAAGTAAACAAAATAGAGGGAACAAGATATTGTGTGCCTGACTTGATCCCACGGGCCAACAGATGGGCTGTCTGAGGCACGACGGGCATCGGTCAGGGCATTAGAAATGGCTTAGGGATTTAAAAGCTTCTGGCCAGATCTGACGCCCAATCCAACGGGACGTCAGACCTTCCACACCCGTGGCAGGTGCCCGTGGAAGGATATTTATCCTTAAAAATCCCATTTCACTTGCTCCAATGATTTGTCCCATGGGATGTCGGACATCACATGACCGTGGCACAGGGTCGTGGGAGGACTATTTGATCTATAATATTCACTGGATCATTTCGACGCCCTGTGCTACTGCCGTCGGACCTCCCACGCCTGTGGGAGGCCAAATTTTCTGAAAATTTTCAAAGTGTTAAACTTTTTCTGGTTTTTGATCTTTGGTTTTGATTGCTAGCGTAGTTTCTCTACAGGTACTAGATGGCTCCAAAAATACCACTACGATGAGGGAGGGACCGGAAAGCAAATGATACCTTAGTACAGTCTCGACTAAAGGATCAATCTGATTCTGAAGTCGAGAAAAGTGACTCAGAGAACACCCCCCTCGCTTAGAAATCTAGAACGAAGCTAATAGTAGCTCATTCCCAGTCTGAAGAGGAAGGAGGCAACGCACCTACAGAAAAAAAGGGATCATCGTCCGGCTTGACTGAGTCCAGTACGGAAAGCGACCAGGCTTCTCCATCAGCAAAAGGGGGGCAGGAAATAGTTACCCAGGTTTCTAGTGGCCTAGAAACTTGTACCAAGTTAGGAGATGAGGATGATTCAGGGTCTGAGCATAGTTTGGCAAAAGAGGCAGAGGGTGATGCTGAGTTGGATAAGTGACCAACACCCCAAAAAGGGAGGCACCTTCACCCACTCTGTATGGCCCTTGAGCTACACTTGTACTTGCGCGAGAGTGAGCTAGATGGAATGTTGAAGGGTCGAAGAAAATATTTGATTACGGCCTAAAGGTAACAGCAAGAGGTAATCTGAGGTGACCCATCATTGAGGAATGGAGGATAGATCCGTTCAAGCTTAAACATTACCCCAAGCTGGATGAATACTTCTGGTACTAAAAGTTGGGCTGGATTAGTAAGCCACTTCCAGATTTCTAGCCGAATCTCGTGAGAGAGTTTTATGTCAACTATCAGGCCATCCAGGAAAGTTCATGCAAAAAGGGCCAAAAGATTGCAGACTTGCCCGCTCTTGAGAGCGTACCGATAGGAGGTGTCTGGGTCAACATCTCGGTCGAAACCCTAAATAGATTTCTCTTTGGGCCTGAGATTGTGGCAACCACGGACACCTTTGACTATGACTACTGGGTTGAAAATGAGAAGAAATGGACAAAGTGGTTGGCAAAGCGCCTGACGACGACTGGGACACAAAAATGGCTTGACCATGACAAGCCGCAGATCACTAAAGCTTCACTATTTTTTGAGTCAAAATTTTGGTGGGCCTTGGTGTGACTTCAGCTCATACCGACAGGTGCCGATAATCTGTTAACTCTTGAACGGGCCATCCTAGTGGCTAGTCTGATGTCCAAGTACAATCTGAACTTTGGGCAAATTATTATCGAAGAAATCCGGGACATAGTCACCAAGATCAAGTTATCCTACCCATTCCCCTGCCTCATAACTGAATTGTGAGAGGAAGCTAATTTCCCAATGAATGCAGGGATTGATCGGGCTGAATGATCTATATGGACACATCATCTGGAGAGGTCTAAAGATGAGACTAGGTGCTGGGTTTGAGCGGTACATCCGAACCACTGGCTCTCACCCTAGAGGCACATGGACTGACTTTAGAGGTGATAATGTCCCCTACGGCCATGCCCACTCCACAGGGTAGCCAGTCTGAGCACACTGCAACTAATCCATCTTCTTCTACAGCACCTCCAATGGAGGAATCTGACTCTATCTTTGATTTTCATCCAGAAAATTTCACAAACACTGTCCAAAGGACCATTGAGCTGAAAGGACAAATGAAAACGTTTGCCGAGCAGTTTAAGCCGATTGTTAATGCATCAATTCAAAAGGACATAACACCTTTTCTCAATGTGAACTCCCGGATTGACGCACTGGAAGATAGGGTGGATGAGAAGCTAAAATAAATAATAGCGGTATAGCTGATCGAACACAAAAGGCAGATAGCGGAGCTACGGGCTAACGTGGATCAGTTGAAACCCCCCCACCTACTTAGGCTAGGGCTCCAATAGTCTTACCACAGATCACTAAAGAGCCTATGCTTGACTTATGAGACTTTTTAAATCTCGAGCTTCACCCAGTTAGACCAGAAAAGAAGGGGGATGCTGAAAAGGGACCGGAAAAAAGGGATGACAAAGAGTCATCGGAGCCTCAGAAAAAGAGGAAAAGAAAAGATAAGAGTGTTCAAGAAGGTGATGCTCCTTTGAGTCTAAAATCCCAGAAAAAGAAGGGGGATCGTGAGGCTAAGAAGGATAAGAAAGAGAGGAGGCAAGCATAGAAAGAGTCCCTAGCTACACAACAAATTTGGTTAGATGCCATTAGGACCGGTAGATCAGCTAGTGGTATTGCCAGTGTGACACAGGAAACTTCTTTATACCCCATTGTGGGAGTGAATGGTGAAGATGCTACTCGGGCAGCTGATGTTATGGTTGAGAGGACTGTGGAGGCAGCCTCTGTTGGGGATACTACTGTGGGCACCGATCATATGGGCCTAACCTCTACTTCACCCGATGACCGCTCTTAGGCACCACAGGTATGCCTTATATCCCTAGTTACTATTTCTTTAGTGCATTGGGGACAATGCACAACTTTTTAGATGGGGTGGGGGCAGCTGTGGTCATCTGGGTTTTTTGGAAAAATCTGAGTAGCCAAAACACTTGCATCGTGCCGCGATGTTAAATCAAGCGCTGCATGGGAGGCAACCCATGGGGGTATCTATATGGTATCCTTGTCCTTGGGGTTTTCTTTCTTGTGTTCTTTCCCTTAGGACTTTTAATTTCTATTGAACCGGCATGTTTAGTATAGGATGTTTGTTTGTAGAAGTGAATTAGAAACTAAATGCAGCCATGGTTTGAACTTTTTGAAAAAAATGGAGACCCCTCCAAATTTTTATGCAGTATGATGTTAGAACTGACCTTGATGGATCTGTAAATGACAGCATGTATATAACTGAGATAAGTAGCTTAAGCTAAAGCATGAACCGATAGTTAGCTAATCTGTAGTCTAAACTCTGTGCCATATGTGAAGTGAGCTGCTTAGTATGTGTTCTTACTGTACTGTGCAATCTAGAACTTGTCTGGTTGGTCGTGCTGTGGTTGTAGAATGGGTTAGTTAGGACATGATCATAGGTCATTTTTGAATTAGTATACTTCAGCCAAAAGACCTACCAAATGAAAAGTAATCCCTTTGATCCTTGAATTTGAACCTAAAAGTTGAACCTTTTTGTTGATAGCCTATTCACCTTCCCTGTTTCCTATAAATCTCTATTTTGACCCTGGTCCCTTCTTGGACATTTTGCACCTCAACTTAGGCTAAAAGCCTAAGTTGAGGGTGGCTACTGTGGGGGTAAGTAGAAATTGTTGGGTATGAAAAGATTGGGTTAGTTATAGAAAGAAAGAAACTGAGTGTGGTTTGTGTGATAAAAAGAAAAAGAAAAGAAAGAAAAAAATATAAATGAAAAGAAAAGTGCAAAAACACAATAGAAGCCACACTCAAAGCTTGATATAAGTGAAAAGGTTTGAAAGAAAGGAGAATACAGGAGGCAAACTCTAGTCTAAAAAGTGGAAGAAATAAAGAAGTAATTGTAGTCTCAAGGAGGGCATAGTCACTATTTACCCAAATGTACCATTCCCGTCCCTAACTACATTACAAGCCTAACAAAGTCCTATAGTGATCCTAACTGAACTGTTTGAAAGCCAAAGCATAGAAAATTAGAGCAAGCCTATGGTATTGTACATGTGCAGCTTGAACTTCTTTGTGAGAGTGAGCGGATTCCCAGTCCCTGTTTGTTCAATGAATATTCTGTGTGATTTGGGACTTATTTGTTGTGAGGGCACTAGAGTAGACTGTGTTTTCTAATTACTTGGTTTCAATTTTTGCTTTGTATGCTAGCTTACTCATGAATATCGTGTTGTCACTCATGGATCCGTCTTGCATTGTTATGATAACTTGATAAAATGCACTGGATTGTGAAGCTGTTAAGGAGTGGGTTCTATTATGAGGTTTTAGAGGTTAATGAATCATGTTGCTGATGTAGTTTCTGGTTTCCTTCTACTTAAGCGTCATTTATAGTTTTGTTTTTGTGTGTTGCTTGTGGACAAGAAAACATTCTAAGTTGAGGGTGTTGATGTGCCGGGATTTGACGGCACTTTCGACGCTTAAAACTAAGGATATTTGGGAGTTATTAAGTACATTTTGTTGGATTTAATGTCGTTTGTTACATGTACAAGGAAAAGTACTTAAAATATGAAAATGCCAAAGTATCGCAGTTTCTGGGCAAAGAGGCATACCACCACGGGCGTCACACCCACGACAGCCCGTGGGACAAGTCGTTTGAACTTGGCAGCAGGAGAGGATAAGGCATTTGACCTTGATGGGCTACCACAACCCCCATGAAAGACATGACGGAACGTCACAGAGCCCGTCAATATGATCCAGGGGCATTGCAAGGAGCAAAGATTTGGGCGATGGGCGTCCATGATGTCCCGTCAAAGCTGCTCGTGGAAACAAGAAAGAAAGGCATGAATGAGCTAAGGGTAGACAATGAGAGAGCCACGATGGGCATCACATCCACGATGTCCCATCACCTCATCCTGTGGAAACCAGGCAGGGATCTGGAACCAAGACTTAAAAAGACCCGATAGGCACCCACGACGCCCGTCGCATCCACGATGACCCGTGGGGCATCCCGTTGGCAGTGCCACATCCAATTTCTCCTAGATTTGTTAGGATTTGGTTTCTTTGTCTATAAATACATCCACTTAGGTTTTATTTTTGGTTGTTACTTATTATTTTCATACAAGTACTACATTGTTACGTTTGTTTTGACTTTATTACACAAGTTCTTGAGATTAAAGATTATTCTTGATTAATTTAAGTGTTCTTGAGACTTTCTTCAAGATTTTGGATATCTTTACGTCTCATTGTAAGTATCTACTGATGATTTTCCCAACAACCATTAATTGTTTACTTATGAACATGAGTAGCTAAATCCACAACTAGTATTATGGGAACCATGAAGGATTAACAAAGTAGGCAAAGTATTTGGTAATTCTAGGGTGGTGTTCATGCATGTAATGTTCTTCCCTTTGTTTTTGATTGCTTTTTAGCAGTGTCCAATGTTAGAACTCTCCTTATCCTTACTTGCCGGACCAAGGAGGTAACGGATGGGAAAAGGGTTGTTTAACAATGAAGATTTGAGGCTACCAACCCTCATCTAATAGCTTGACCTTGTCCGAGAATAGCTAATCTGGGATCCAGGGAAAGGGTTAGTACAACATACACCCACGGCCAGACCAAGGTATATGGTGAAATTCATCTATCTGTCGGACCAATTAGTTAGGTAAACCTAACTTATCAATTCTGCATACTAAGCACCAATCTAGTTTACTAAGTATAAATGCCTTACTAAGTTATGATCTCATGGGAAACACTACCCTAGTCGCTTCTCTCATTGATTACAACTCTTAAAACTGTCATGTGTTACTTGTTTACATTCTAGTTACAATTATTACTTGTTACTTAAAACCCCCTTCTTAGGGAAATAAATGGCTAACGGCGTAAGTAAACACTAATCAACCATAGTCCTACTATATTCCCTGTGGGATCGACCCCAACCTTTCTTGGGTTCTATATTTGAACAGTGACCACTTACGCTTCTAAAAGGAGGTGTAATTTGGGCGTATCACTGCACGAAAGAACAACGCTCATAATGCAAATGACAATCCTCCAGTCTCAAACCATGAGGTTATGAATGCTGAGTTTCATAATGCGATAAAGATGTTGGATCAAGTTGTAGCCAACCAGGCAAATCAACAGGCCCATGTTCCTGTGAACTCCAATGGTGGATCAGCTATAGCCCAGGTTAAAGATTTTGTTCGCATATGCCTGCCAGAGTTTTTAGGGTCGAAGGTTGGTGAGGACCCACAAAACTTTATTGATGAGATCAAAAAGATTCTTGAGGTGACGTAAGTGATGGACACTGAAAATGTTGAGCTAGTTTTCTACCAACTCAAGGATATGTCTCACATTTGGTATACTCAGTAGAAGGATGGTATGGGCAGGAATGCAGCTCCTATGACTTGGGAGTGCTTTATGGGATCATTTATGGATAGGTTCTTCCCAAGGGAGTTGAGAGAGACTATGGCTTAAGAGTTCATGAATTTGAGGCAAGGATCTATGTTAATCCAGGAGTATGGGCTGAAGTTCACCTAGCTATCTAGGTATGTTCCAGCTATGGTGGCTGAGGTGAGGGCCTGGATGAGATAGTTTGTTTCTGATATATCTGAATTGGTAAAGAAAGAATGCAGGATGGCTATGTTATTGGGGGTTATGGACATTTCCTGGCTCATGACACATGCTCAACAGATTGAGGAAGATAATATAAGGAGAGGCCAAAGGAAACCAAAAGGGCCAGGACAGAGGATTCAGGGTTCACTCATCAAAGGTTCAGAGGTGGAAATTGGTATTCATTTTAGAACAGGTCACCAGGACCAGTGCCATCATCAGCTAGTACTCTGACTCATGCATTTAGACCTAGGCATGATCAGTAAGGTAAGGCTTTAGACTCTCATTTGCAGGGAAGTGTTGCAAAAGGGACTCCCTACCCTATTTGCAACAAGTGTGGTAAGAGTCACCCTAGAGAGTGCCTTCATGGCACAAGTGGATGTTTTAGGCGCAGATAAATTGGTCATAGGATCAAAGATTGCCCTTCAGCTAAGAAGAACAATGGATGTGGCAGGACATAGTCTACTGCAGTAGCTTCAGTAGGCCATTCAGTTGAGGAGAGTACCACTTCTAGTGTAAATGGTGGTCAGCGCCAAAACCGCCTTTATGTTATGTCATCCTTCCAGGATTAAGAGAGTTCCCCAGATGTAGTCACAGGTATGTTGAAAGTTTTCTCTTTTGATGTTTATGCTTTGCTAGACCCCGGAGCTTCCTTGTTATTTGTGACCCCTTATGTTGTTAGTAAGTTTGGATCCAGTCTTGAACAACTCGTAGAACCCTTTCATGTCTCTATTTCTATTAGTGAGTTAGTCCTAGCCAAGAGAATATACAGAAACTGTCCAATCACAGTCCTCCATAGAGTCACCACAGCCGATCTAGTAGATTTAGAGATAACTAATTTTGATGTTATTCTTAGTATGAACTGGTTACATGCATAATACACCCAGTTGATTGCCGAACTAGAGTGGTAAAGTTTCAGTTTGCAAATGAGCCTATCTTAGAATAGCAAGGTAGTCCCCCTATGTCACAAAGTCATTTTATATTTTATCTCATGGCTAGAAAAATGATTTCAAAATGGTGCATTTACCATATAGTTTTGGTCAAGGATTTGAATACGAGACCCCATCTCTCCAGTAAATTTATATAGTAAATGAGTTCCCAGATATATTTATTAAGGATCTACCCAGAGTTATCCTGAGAGGGAGATTGATTTTGGGATAGACCTCCTCCCAAATACGCAGTCCATATCCGTTACTTCTTATAGAATGGCTCCAGGTGAACTTAAGGAACTGAAGGATTAGTTGAAAGTTCTCCTAGATAAAGGATTTATCAGACCTAACATCTCTCTATGGAGTGCTCTAGTTCTCTTCATAGTTAAAAAATATAGTTCCCTCAAAATGTGCATAGACTACCATCAGTTGAACAAGGTCACAATCAATAATAAGTATCCCATCCCCATAATTGATGAATTGTTCAATCAGCTTCAAGGTGCCATCTATTTCACTAAGATTACCCTCAGATCTGGTTATCATTAGGTCATAGTTAGAGAATATGACATTCTGAAGATACTCTTCAGAACTTTGTATGGTCACTATGAATTTGTAGTCATGTATTTTGGACTAATGAATACTCCTACAACTTTCATGGATTTGATAAACATGGTTTTCAAGAAGTATTTGGATATGTTCATCATTCTCTATATAGATGATATTCTCATTTATTTTCAGAGTAAGAAGGAGCATGCAAATCATTTGAGGGTAGTGTTGCAAACTCTCAAGGATCGTCAATTATATTCTAAATTCAGCCAATGTGAGTTTTGGATGTAGTCTATGGCTTTTCTGGGTCATGTGGTGTCTAGGGAGGGAATTTAAATAGATATAAAAGCCATGAAGAACTTTCCTAGACCCACCTCCCCATTAGATATTAGGAGCTTTTTAGGCTTGGCTAGTTACTACAGGAGATTCGTTGAGGGGTTTTCATCCACAGCTGCCCCATGACCAGGTTGACTCAGAAAAAGGTAAAGTTCGAGTGGTATGATAAGTGTGAAGGAAACTTTCAGGAATTGAAAATTAGGTTGATGACAACTCTAGTTTTGACCCTACCGGAGGGTTCAGATGGATCTGTTGTGTATTTTTAATGCTTCTAGAGTTTGCTTCGGTTGTGTTTTGATGCAGCATTATAAGGTCATTGCCTATGCCTACAGACAGGTTAAAGTTCATGAGAAGAACTATCCAACTCATGATCTTGAGCTTGTCGCGGTTGTTTTTGCTTTAAAGATTTGGAGACACTACTTATATGGTGTCCATGTGGATGTGTTTACTGACTATGAGATATTACAGTATGTGTTCACTCAGAAGGAGTTGAATCTTCGACGAAGAATGTGGCTTGAACTACTTAAGGATTATGACATGAGTGTGCCTTACCATCCAGGTAAGGCAAATGTGGTAGCTGACGTACTTAGCAGGTTGTCCATGGGTAATGTGTCATATGTTCAGGAAGAAAAGAAGGAATTGGCTAAGGATGTTCATAGTCAGTTTTTATATCTCAGTTTTGGAAATCCTTCCAAAAAGGTCTTGTGTACTCAGGTGAATCTCTACATAATATTTCAACCTCAGACAGATGGCTAGGTAGAACATACCATTCAGACCTTAGAGGATATTTTTAGAGCTTGTGTGATTGATTTCAAAGGTAAGTGGGATGAGCACTTACCTTTTATAGAGTTTTTCTATAATAACAGTTTCCATTCTAGCATCCAGATGGCTCTATATGAGGCACTTTATGGGTGGAGGTGTAGATCACCTATTGATTGGTTTAAGGTAAGTGAGGCATCCTTGATAGGGCTAGATTCAGTTCATGACAATATGGAGAAAGTTCAACTTATTAGGGAGAGACTGAAGGCAGCCAGAGTCATCAAAAATCTTATGCAGATGTGAGGAGAAGGGACTTAGAATTTGAAATTGATGATTGGGTGTTTCTTAAAGTTTCACCTATGAAGGAGGTGATAAGGTTTAGCAAGAAGGGAAAGCTTAGTCCCTGATATGTAGGTCCCTACAGGATTCTGAGGAGAGTTGGTAAGATGGTTGAGGGTGTGTTGAGTGCTTTGTACACTCTGAAGACCACATCTTCATCATTCAGTCTCATCTTGAGTGTACCCTCTCTAACATCAATCAATGCTACACCAGTAGCCAAGAATGGACATTCTAATATGATTGGTACCCTGTCATATGCATCATAATCAAGAAGTCTCACTCATCCATAGGTTTTTCCCAAGCTAAAACCTACTCCTAAGAAGTTGCTGGATCGAAGTAGTACATTATACATATGTCCGCCAGTAGCAGGAATAATGAACTTACCAACCTTGATGAGAGCATCCTCTATGATTCCTTCGGGGTCTACTCTAGATCTATCTGCCATCTGTAGCACAACTGATGCAAGCCTTGGCTTCCCCAAACCTAGAGTATTAAACAATAAAAGAGGCATCAAATTGATGCTTGCCCCCAAGTCACTCAAGGCTTGAACAACATCACTTTCACCAATTTGTATGGGGAGGGTGAAACTCCCAGGATCCTTGAGCTTTTTGGGCATATTTCTCATCACCACTGAACTGCACTCTTCAGTAAGTGCCATAGTCTCAATATCCACCAGCCTTCTTTTGTTCACTACCACATCCTTCAAGTACTTAGCATACTTAGGCATTTCCTGCAAAATATCTAACAAAGGAAGGTTAATGTGAAGTTCCCTTAACGTGTCAAAGTACTTCTTGAAATAAGCATCCTCATTGGCTTTGATAAGATTTTGAGGGAATGTTAGTGGTGGTCTATCTTGAGTATGCTTAATTGGCTTTTTATTAGGGTACTTAGAATTCCCCTTTTTGTTAGCTTCTTTGGACTCAGTCTACTTAAAAGCTATTGGAATTATAATTAAATAGCTAATTAAATAAATAAGTAAAAAGGAAAAATGGGAAGAGGTTACCTCTTTATGAGCAGTGAATTGGGATGAACGAGTTGATGATGGCTTCACCACCATGATTTAACTTCGATTTCACCTTAAAAAATCATATATTTGAACCCAAAATTTTGAACTAAAATCCTTGGTTTCTAAAGTATGAAAAATTCATTTCAAAATACCTTGAAAATACAAAGAAGAGGATTAATTGACTCTCGAATTTAAACTAAGAAACTTTAATTTTCTAGAGTATGAGCAATTCCCCTCAAAATACTCAAAAAATCCCAAAAAAAGGATGATGAACCATCCTGTAACAACGCATTTTGTTGTTACTAAATTATCTACGGTGAAGGCATAAAAAAATTTAATTCTTATTTCCAATATGACTTTGAGTACAAATAGCAACTAGTTTGTTCATTGTAACACCTCAATGCTCTCAGGCTAAAATTTGAGCTTTTCGATGCATGTAGATAGAGCTGAACCCGATGAAATTTATTTTTCCATAGGTAGTAAGATCAATTCTTTAGGGTGGGAGTGCATTAGACATGAACTAAGGTCTTACAAAATCCCTAGTACAAAGTTAAGTTGAAAGTGTCCCTGTCGATTCAGTTTTGATATAAGTTTCTACTAGGATCAACTTTAAACGAGCACTCCTCCTAGAATATAAAGAATTACGAGGCTTAAGACCTACCAAATTAAAGGTCCTTGAGTCTTATTTACAATTCCACTGACCATTTATCATTTTATGTTTAGAGTTGAAAAGTATGGTCATTTTAATAAAAAGGTGTCTATGCTGAGAAACGGGGTTCGCCATAGTAGAAAAAGATCGGTGTAGCGAGCTCGAGCGGCAAACCTTGGACCTCTACAACAAAGTTCGATCAGTGATTTAAGTTATTTTGACGGGTTTTATGTCCTTAACTCAAGAACTTTGTTCTAGAGCCCTAGAGGGGCAATTTTCTCAAGGTTAGGGTAAAAATTCTTCGTTAAGGTAAGATTATTACTCCCTTTTTATATTGATTAATCTGTTCCTTTTCTAGAATCATTAGAAAGGAGAATTGTGGTGAAATTATTGGGTTTTAGAACCTAGGTTCATGAAATTATGGAGAAAATCTATGGGCATGTGCCTTATCTCACCTAAAGTTATTTCTAGATCGTAAACTAACCCTTTCTAGCATGATTATTATTCTAAAACATGAATTGTGATGGTTGAAAACCTTGAGTTCAATAAAAATGGGACCTTTAATATTAAAACTCCATTAATTGAGATAGCGTGAGTGTGATAGAACTAGTTAATGGTTAATTGACCCTTGGATAATGATATAGACCGTGAATAAGGGTAGAATTAGTGGGTTTGTATTCCCAAAGTATTTATTTGAAGAGTAATTAATTAATTACTCTTATAATTGCTTGTTTATTAGATGATTCTATATTCTGAGGCAAGAAAGAAGAGAAGAAGCATTCGTGGTGTGGCTTGCTTGTCCCAAGATCTTCGATTTAGGTAGGTTGTGATTTATAAGTAGTAGACTCGGATTAGTAAAACATATACAGTGTGTAGGATTGACGAAAAATGTATGAATAGGCCTTTCGGCATGGTGTTAGGTGGATAAAACATAAAATAAATGATATAAAGATCTAATATGAATGGTAACATGCTGATATATAAATCCCTTGAGGTGTGATATGTATTTGTATGACTTTCATGTTATGTTGTAAAATGAGTAGGGTCAAGGTGGTTATTGGTGGAAGGATGGTTTATTCATGTAAAATATAATCTGGAGTTAATAACATAATGGTAACCCATTGTGTATGTTGTATTTTGAATTACGTGCTCTCCTTGTTGTAAATTGACCTAGTGTGTTGATGTGAAGGGGAAAAAGAGAAGTAATGTTCTATTACAAAGGTTTTGAGAAAGGCTTGGCTAGATACTATAGCATAACTTATTGTAAGATGAATAAACTAAGGTTATTGTTGTATGTGGAATATTGACGGGCGGTCTAATTGCCATATAGGATTAGGTGTGGAAAGTTGAGGATTTAATGGTGTTGTATCTAGGGATGAATGGTAGATGTTTGAAAGTACGCATATATATATATATATATATATATATATATATATATATATATATATGTAGATTCGATTTTAGTGGAACATGCACTTCTAAAATGGATACTTGATTTATTGGTCTTCGAACATACTTAAAGTCAATGAATATGGTTTGACAAGACCTGTATTATAAGTTGTTGATTGGATTTTGGGCATACTTGTGATTTCGTGTATTGGTGGATATTGGTTGTTTACATAAAAAATGGTGAATATTGAATTTGACTAAGTGTCTAGAAAAAGTGTGTACTTGCATATTGGTACACTGTGTTAATCCTAAATTGATAATTGATTTGAATATTGAGTGTTTTTATGTTGTATTTGAATGAATAAGATATGTATACATGCAATTGGATAATGAATTGAAATGAATAAATGTATGTGTGATTTGGTGCACTGTGTTATATCCGGAGAGATATTGGAATCATAGTTTGATAAACTCATTTTATACACTTAATCATACATATTCATGGCATTCTTATTGTTGCATGATAGTGCAACACCCCAGAATTCAAACTCACGTTAGACTTAGAAAAATCTATATTTTATGCAACTATTAGAACCCACGGGCATGTTCCATAGTCCTTTCAGCCTCGACGGGTAGCCACCATGGGCCGTCGCAAGTTTGACGAGCCGTCGGAGCTGCCATAAGAAACCCCTAGTGGCCCTCTCAGCCACTCTCAGCATAATAGCTAAAGGCGACAGCTGTGAGAGCCACCACGGGCCATCAGCCTCTGTCATGGGGATTGACCAATGAGCCAACCTAGTCAGGCCTCTTTCGATGGTCACCTACCATGGGTAATAGAGGTGCGGCAGTCCTTCCAACGGGGAAATTTCTATAACTTCTTATTTTAAGTCAGGGGTATTTTAGTTTTTTCCCATTCTTTTAACTCCTATGCTAAGTCCTTTTAGTCCTAATTAAAGGGATTTTACACACCCTTAGGAAGAATTCCTCTCATTCATTCAATCTAATCTCAAGAAGTAAGAAAATAATTCTTCTCTCAAGTTTCAAGGACAAGGGTTTCTTCTTCAAGTCTCCAAGTCTCCCTGTGCCTTAGCGAGGCATAGGGATGCTTTACCAACTAGGGTTATATAGTTAGATTCCATATAGCTCACATTGTCTATGTCGGTTATAAGAAACTCCTGTATGAATGTTTTCAAGTTTTCCAAGTCTTATGATATCTTATTTTGAGGTTTGACTTCTATCTCATGCTTTATTCTTCAATTATGATATTTACTTATGATTTCTCTATTTATGCATAACCTCAGTTTTAAGCATGCTTTTAAGTATATTTTATCATGACATATGCATATCTCACATACTCAGTACATTCCATAGTACTGACCACATAACTCTTTGTGTTTTATCCTATTATGATGTAGATTCGATAGTCTATTCCCAGATTCGAAGCTAGAAGATAAGCAGCACATCCAGCCTGATTGGTGAGTCCTCTTCCTTCAAGGACTTGGAGTTTATCTTCATTCTATACTTTTAGTTCTTTCATTCAGTTTTCACTATTTAGAGTTAGCTGTGGGCTTGTCCCAGCAGCTCATCAGTAGTAGAGGTTTTCAGACATAGAGTCAGATATTCAGCATAATTCAGATTGTCTTTTTCTCTGAGTTATATTTATATAGCAGATCAAGTCACTAATTACTCTAGTTAAGCTTCCGTTCTTATGTTTTGTTCAGTTTTAAGTCATTCTAGTTCCAGAGGGTTATCTTGAGATCACTTGTGATCTTGAGTCCCACATTACGTCTAGGGGATAGGCTCGGGGCGTGACAAACTTGGTATTAGAGCCAGGTTCAAGTGTCCTAGGGTGTCTGAAAGTCGTTTTAAGTAGAGTCTTTTTCATGGGTGTGAAGTGCGTCACACTTATGAGAGGGATGCTATGATGTGTCTTAGGAAAAACTTAACTTCTTTCGTATTCAATATCGTGAGATAGAGTTTAACTTTATTTACCCTTCTAATCTGTTCCTTACGCATTTCAGATAATTCCTCCACAAAGAAACCCCAAGAGGGATGTTAATCCTCCTGTTCATGACCACGAGGTTATGAATGCACAATTTTTTGAAGCCATTTGTATGTTGGCTCAAGCCATGATAGCTCAGTTGAATAAGTAAGAGGAACTGAAGAAAAGAAAGAGGAAGAACAAGAAATCCAGAACATGGAACCACGACTCTAGTCAACAAAAAACTGGTAGTAGGAACCGGTCATCTTTTCAGCAGAGGTGATCCGGACCAACCCCGCCTTCAATTAGCACACCTGCACTCGATTCTCAGTCTTGTCATAGTAGGACTCCGAAAACCTTGAGGTACCCTCATTGTAGTAGTTGTGGTAAGTTTCATCTGGGTGAGTGCCTTACTAGCAAAGAGGGGTGTTTTAGGTGTGGTCAGTTAGGCCATAGGATCAGGCATTTCCTCTCAGGTAAGCAGAGAAATAGTGGTGTTCAACTCCAAAAGCAATTCCTTTCACTGCATAGCCAGCCGGGTCAGAGTATTCTTCCAAAAGCTGAATTAGGTATGTCACTAGATTTCTTCCTTTATGCATCCATAGTCCCCAGACCCCTATTGTTGTATGGTTGTGAGTTGTCTTAGCTTAGAACAAGAAGTGATAAAGGATTATAGCATCACGATGGGTAGTAGAAAGAGAGAGTTGTGGGTTGTTAGAACCATGTAAACTGGACATGTCATTGCTAGGGATAGGTTGGAAGTTAATGAATGTGAAGCGTACAGCCCCTATAGGAGATAGAAATGTTGAGGCCTAGACCTTGAGGCGAGGGAGAGCCTTAGACTATAAAATGAAATGGATATTCGTACTAAATTCTAGAGTAGTGTCTATTCTGTTAGGGTAAAGTGATCATAGTTCTGTTTAGAGATTGGCGAGAAGTTCACAGACTTAGAAAGGTAGCATGAATCTAAGGGGGAGATGGTGGGATGTAGAATCAATTAGATTTTTTAGTCTTAGGTAGTGATGCTAAGGAGTGTTAGAACATAGTTAGGGGGAGAAGAAGCTTATTTCCATCTTAGCATCATAAGTATACTTCTGTCATTACAACACCCCATTCATTTCTTGTATTCCTATGCCATGGTCTTAATTCAAATTCACGGATTTCATGTGGATTCACGCCCTTGCTCAGTTCCTAGAACAAACAGAAATTACTCCAGATTACGATTCCAATCTTACACTATGATTCTATGAATTCTAGATTTACGCCATGATACTCGTTTTATATAAAAGCTCATCTCTCACACTATACTCAACTCTATATACTTAGTCCTTAGACATGCCTTAGGGGCTAACGAAATCATGCTACGTCATGTATATGCTCATACCAGATTTCTTGAATAATTTGTGCTTGTGATTTCCTTACTCTAACCATGCTTTGTATGTCTAGGATGTGAGAAACTCGTGCCTTTTCACTTGACTTCTCAACACCCACCTTGAGTGTCTAGATAAGCTAAGTGTAAGTCAAGACCGATTAGTATTCCTTCATTCGTGATGCTCATGCTCCCAATCTATTCTCTCCGTGAACTTGGCTTGTGTTGTCATAGATTTTAGTAGAAGAAGCTAAGTAGTAGCCTAGATAAGAAATAATAGTGTTACACCCCAAGGTTACCCCCTAGATATAACATGGGACTTGGGACCACAAGTTCCCCAAGCTAACCCTTGGTCATAGCATTATCAAGCATAACAAAAGATAAGCGGAAGCATAATACGGAAACCCAATAAGGAAACATCAATAAGGGTCTAAGGGCCACATAACATACAATATCAAAAAGGGGAACTCGAATACAAACTATGTATGAAAGCCTCTGGTAATAACATAAGAGTTGCTAGGACAAGACCCTAGCTAACTCTGAGTATAGAAGTAAAGCTAACATAAGGAAAAGCATAACTAGTCCTCGCACTATGAGGACTCACCAAATTTGGGCGTGAGTGGCCGGGAACTCTAGCCACGAAGCTGTGAAGGGACACCTGAATCTGCATCATCAAAGGATGCAACGGAATATGCGTTAGTACTATGGAATGTACCAAGTATGTGGGATATACATAGGTTATGATAAAAATATACTTGGAAGCCTGTTTAAAACTGAGATCATGCATAACTTGTTGTAAAACATGCTTAAATTATCCTTGAAGATGAAATCATGTGGTAATAGTAAAATCTGTAATGTAATGACACAATGCAATATCATAAGCTAATAACATAATCATAAGTAGTAAGTCTGAAATCTGAAAGCAAAGAGTCAAAACATTTTTAAAGAATAAACTGTTTTTGTGGGAGGTTCTCTAACCGACATAGACCATGTGAGCTACATGGAATCCGATGTATCCGCCCCATTAAAAGGACCCAATATACCTTTCCAGGGTATAAAGGCATTACTTTGGCGTGATCACTAAAACTGATGCCCAACAGAGGGGACTTAAGACCTACGGGGGCACGTAGTTCTGGGACTTTTTGGGTACTCTCACCCTGTCAAACTCAGTGCTAATACTACTCCCAAAACATACGTATAGCTCATATAATACTTGGGCATATCTGATGTCAAATCTGTTTGAAAAGCATAAGGGTATATCTGATACCATGCAATTCACTTAACTTAGGTGGACATATCTAGATGCCACACCTTTCTTTAAACATAGGGACATATCTGATGTCCAAACTTTCTTTAAACATAGGGACATATCTGATGTCCAAAACTGTTGGAAAAGCAAAAAGGACATATCTGGTGTCATGCAATTCACAAGTCATGAATCTTAAAGCTTTGCAAGACCATAATTCAAAATATACTTTTCTTGCTAAATTCATACTTAAAAAATTAGTCATGCAATTTCATAAATACATAGAGGCCATGATATCTAATCATGCCAACTTTCGCTTGAAAACATGTAAATTCATAGTTTCATGCTAGAAATCAATATTCATGCTTGAGCTTTTAAAATCAATAACAGAATCATAATCAAATAATGAGTAATCAAGAGGAAATCATGAATTTAAACATAGAAACTGATTTCATAAACTTTCTCCAATTTTAGATCAAAACCCTAATTTCATAACTTCATAATTCAAGATAAGAGTTGGGGAATTTTGGCAGAAGGGTGGAGGGAATCCATTGTTAAAAACTCACATACCTTAGGTGAAGATAACCCACTTCAATGGAAAAGACTTAGGAGACTTGACTTGGAGCTTGAAAACTTTGAGTGGATCCCTTGCTATGGAGCTTGAAGCCCTAACTTGAAGCTTAAGAGGATGAAACTCTTTTTTTCTTCTCTTGAAACTTGTTTGGATGAATGGGAGATAACTTATGCCAAGTGGGAATAAAAACTCTTCTAAATAGGCTTAAAATGACCTAGTAAAGGAGTTAAAAGAGTGGAAAATGACCATAATGCCCCTGGGATTTAAATAAGAAAAAGCTGGAAAATGGTCGGTCTCAGGGACCACGGGTGGAACGACGGCCCGTCGTCTAGAAGGATGGGTCATCCTTTAACTCGTTGTTTCTGGGCACTTGGAAGGGAGGCCTCTGAACTTAGAACGACGAGCATCAATGTAGGCTGGGACGACGGTCTGTCATTCAGAAGGACGGACCATTCTTAGACTCATCATTTCTGGGACCAATTAAGGGAGCTATTGTAACCTGGACGACGGATGGGAGTATGGGTCATGGAATAGGTTGACGAGTCATCAATCCACTCGTGGAATTTAGGAGACTTGGTACCTCTCTGAAAATGATTCTACGGGTTACACGATGGACTATCATCCAAAATAATGACCCGTCAAGTCATTCATGGAAATCGGGCCAAAAAACTAAATTTTGATAAACCACGGGTCACTCTACTGACCATGGTTTTGGTCTACGGGTTTTGAACCAACCAGTGGTTTTAAAGATGGAAATTTTAAGTTTTTGTTCAACAATGACGAGTTGAAGTATGGACCATCGTTCAAAATGACGGTTTGTCATTCCCATCCGTCATCACTGGCTGCACTGCAGTAAACTGTCCATAACTTTTTACTCCAGACTCGGATTAATGCGCGGTCAGTGGAGTTGGAAAGAAGACTCAAAAACCTTTAATTTGGTGGGTACTAGGCTACCTAATACTTTATATTTTGGGAGGAATGATCGATTGAAGTTGACTCTAGTTTAGACTTACATGAAAACTTACTTTGGTGAGGTACTTGCGACTAACTTTATAATAGGAGTTTCTTATGAACATGATTCGCATTCAAAGCACTCACCACACTAGAAAAATGATTATTACACCCATGGAAAAAGTTTGGGTATTAGTTTAGGATTTTTGTGGTGTTATAATATCTCCCCCTTGGGATCATTTGTCCTCGAATGAAGACTAAGCAAGGGGACTCTAAAGAGAAAACAGCCCAACCAAAAATGAAACATGAAAACTGAAGAATAAAGATGAAACTGAACTTTTGAACTTAAAACATGGCTTAATCAACTTCGAAAATGTGAATACATGCAAGGATCGTGAGGAAAACTGATGGAATAGATTCGGAAGGAAATACTAAGGATGGAACTACTACCTCAAGTAGAACCGGATCTGAAGGAAAAAGAGTGAAGGTACTTGGCCTTCATGGATGATTCTTCTTCCCAAGTAGCTCCTTCGACTGAGTTGTGAAAGCTGAAGTACCATCGTGGTAACCGATTTCCTATTGAAATACAACTGAGCTGGTTTCATGAGACACGTATACATGCTGAGGATCTAAAAATGACCAACAGGATAGGAACTGGATATCCAACATGATAACTGGTCTGGTATGAGAGTAGGAACTCAGCTAAAACTCATAAGGAACAAACATACTCTAGAAATCGCAGTTAACCAAAAGGGACACCAAACTGAGAGAAGTAGATATACGGGGAAACTATTCTCTTCTGAATACCACTCCTACCATTTGCAACTAACAACCTCAACAGCGCACATAAAGGTACTAAGGTTTGAGTCTAACTACCCGATTCTCCATGTTTAAGCCTATCTCGACTAACCCCTTGCATCTAGAGTTATCTCCTAAGAATGGTATTCTTTCTTATCACAACAACCAACTAATCCAGGGCACCCAAACCCAAGGGTCACTAGTTGCATAAAACAAATATCCACATGTATCCCATCATGATATTCAAGCTTATAACTATGGTCACCTTATGGTTTCGTAGCTTACCCTATTTAAGACTTCTCTCCTCTCCCTTATCATAACTAGGAATCGCAGATTCAGGGACTTCTACAGGGGGACATACCAGACTACCTCTTCTAACTATTTCGCATGAATAATCCTTACCTCATAATTCACCCACACCTAGAAGTCAAGGTGGAAAAAGTACACTAACAGGGAAAAAGGTATTTGCTAGCTCCCATCTAGGCTACTACAAGGTCTTCTTCCCTAACACTTACAACAACATAAACCAGAATCATTAAAAGGAAAGAGCAGGAGTAGGAGAGTCACAAATTAAGGATTATAGATTGATCTAGACTTACACTTAGCGTGATCAAGACACTCAAGGTGGGGCTTGGGAAATTGAGTGCAATAGGCATGAGAACTTCACATACTGGGCATGTAAGACTTGAGTTAGTGGGGATCACCACCCCTCGTCATCAAAGGCAAATATCAAAGGGCTTTAGAATAAGGAAATCATAAGCGTGAATCGTTTCAAGAATCAGGTCTGAGCATATACATGACGTAACATGATTTGATTAGCCATTGAGGTATTTCTGAAGACTGACTGAGTAAACATAATTGAGCATACTGTGATACATGAGTTCACATAAATAACAGACCTCGGGGAATAAATATGGGATTCATAGACTCGCAGAGTAAGAGTAGAATCATTGTCTGAAGCAATCACTTGCCATTCTAGAATCTGAACATGAGTGTGAGTCTGAAATAGGACCATGGTGCTGACACACAAGGCATGCAAAAGGTATCATAATGGCAGAAGTATACTTAGGACGCTAGGATGGAAATAAGCTTCTGCCTCCCCTCTTGACTTTGTTCTAACACCCACAAGCATCACTACCTGAGCCTCTAAAATCTGACTGATTCTACATTCCACCATCTCCCCCTTAGGTTCATGCTACCCTCCTAAGTCTATGGACCTCTAACCAACCTCTCAAAGGAACTATGATCGTTTTACCCTAACAGAACATACACTACTCCAAAATCTAGCACGAATACCAACTTCCTTCTATAGTCTAAGACTCTCCTTCTCCTAAAAGTCTAGGCCTCAACCCTCCTATCCCGACTTAGTTCTAGGTCAAGACAACTCACAACCAAACAGGAATAGGGGTCCGGGGGCAATGGATGCATAAAGGAAGAAAATCTAGTGACGTACCTGATTCAACTCCTGGAGGAATACTCTGATCCAACTGGCTAGGCAATGAAAGGAATTGGTTTTGGAGCTGAACATCACAGTTACTCTACTTGGATGAGGGGCAATTCCTGATCCTATGGCCTAACTGAACACACCTAAAACACCCCTCCTTGCCTGCAAGGCACTCACCTAAATGAAACTTACCACAACTACTACAACAAAGGTACCTCAAGGTCTTCGGAGCCTTATGGTGACAAGACTGAGAGTCGGGGTAGGTGTGCAAACTAAAGATGGGGTTGGTCTGGATGACCTCTACTGAAAAAATGATTGGTTCCATGTTCTGGTCTTCTTGTTTTTCCTCTTCCTCTTCTTTAGTTTCTCTTTATCATTCAATTGAGCTGTCATGGCTTAAGCCAACATACAGATGGCTTCACAAAATTCTGCATTCGTAACCTCATGAACTGGAGTGGTTGGATTAGCATTCCTCATGGGGTTTCTCTACGGAGACATTATCTGGGATGCATAAGTAACAGATTAGAAGGGTAAGTAGAGTCAAACACTATCGCATGATAGTGAACATGAAGAAGTGAAGTTTTTTCTAAAACATCTCATAGACTCCCTCTTATAAGTGTGGCACTCTTCACATCCATGAAAGAGATTCTACTAGATGCGGCTTTCAGACATCCTAGGACTCTTGAACCTGAGGCTCTGATACCAAGTTTGTTACGCCCGAGGATACCCCCTACACATAACACAGGACTTGGGACCACAAGTTCCCCAAGCTAACCCTTGGTCATAGCATTCTCAAGCATAACAAAAGATAAGCGGAAGCATAATATGGAAACCCAATAAGGAAACATCAATAAGGGTCTAAGGGCCACATAACATACAATATCAAAAAGGGGAACTCGAATACAAACTATGTCTGAAAGCTTCTAGCCATAACATAAGAGTTGCTAGGACAAGACCCTTGCTAACTCGGAGTATAGAAGTAAAGCTAACATAAGGAAAACCATAACTAGTCCTCGCACTATGAGGACTCACCAAAGTTGGGCGTGAGTGGTCGGGAACTCTAGCCATGAAGATGTGAAAGGACACCTGATTCTGCATCATCAAAGGATGCAGCGCAATATGCGTTAGTACTATAGAATGTACTAAGTATATGGGATATGCATAGGTCATGATAAAAATATACTTGGAAGCCTGTTTAAAACTGAGATCATGCATAACTTGTGGTAAAACATGCTTAAATTATCCTTGAAGCTGAAATCATGTGGTAATAGTAAAATCTGTAATGTAATGACTCAATGCAATATCATAAGCTAAAAACACTATCATAAGTAGTAAGTCTAAAATCTGAAAGCAAAGAGTCAATACATTTTTAAAGAATAAACTGTTTCTGTGGGAGGTTCTCTAACTGACATAGACAATGTGAGCTACATGGAATCTGATGTATCCGCCCCATCGAAAGGACCCAATATACCTTGCCAGGGTATAAAGGTATTACTTTGGCGTGATCACTAAAATTGATGCCCAACAGATGGGACTTAAGACCTACGGGGGCACATAGTTTTGGGACCTTTTGGGTACTCTTACCCTGTACAACTCGGTGCTAATACTACTCCCAAAACATACATATAGCTCATATAATACTTGGGCATATCTGATGCCAAATCTGTTGAAAAGAAAGAGGATATATATGATACCATGCAATTCACTTAACTTAGGTGGACATATCTAGATGTCACACCTTTCTTTAAACGTAGGGACATATCTGATGTCCAAACTTTCTTTAAACATAGGGACATATCTGATGTCCAAAACTATTGGAAAAGCAAAAAAGGACATATCTGATGTCATGCAATTCACAAGTCATAAATCTTAAAGCTTTGAAAGACCATAATTCAAAATATACTTTTCTTGCTAAATTCATACTTAAAGAATTAGTCATGCAATTTCATAAATACATAGAGGCCATGATATCTAATCATGCTAACTTTCACTTGAAAACATGTATATTCATAGTTTCATGCTAGAAATCAACATTCATGCTTGGACTTTTAAAACCAATGAGAGAATCAAAATCAAATCATGAGTAATCAATAGGAAACCATAAATTTAAACATAGAAACTGATTTCATAAACTTTCCCCAATTTTAGATCAAAACCCTAATTTCATAACTTCATAATTCAAGATAAGAGTTGGGGAATTTGGGCAGAAGGGTGGAGGGAACCCATTGTTAAAAAACCCCATACCTTAGGTAAAGATAACCCACTTCAATGGAAAAGACTTAGGAGACTTGACTTGGAGCTTGGAAACTTTGAGTGGATCCCTTGCTATGGAGCTTGAAGCCCTCACTTGAAGCTTGAGAGGATGAAACTCATTTTTTTCTTCTCTTGAAACTTGTTTGGAAGAATGGGAGATAACTTATGCCAAGTGGGAATAAAAACCCTTCTAAATAGGCTTAAAACGACCTACTATAGGAGTTAAAAGAGTTGGAAATGACCATAATGTCCCTGGGATTTAAATAAGAAAAAGCTGGAAAATGGTCCGTCTCAGGGACCACGGGTGGAACGACGGCCCATCATCCAGAAGGATGGGTCGTCCTTTAACTCGTTGTTTCTATGCACTTGGAAGGGAGGCCTCTGAACTTAGAACGACGAGCATTAGTGTAGGCTAGGACGACGGTCTGTCATTCAGAAGGACGAACCATTCTTAGACTCGTCATTTCTGGGACCAATTAAGGGAGCTACTGTAACTTGGACGACGGATGAGAGGACGGGTTATGGAATAGGTTGACGAGTCATCAACCCACTGGTGGAATTTCGAGGACTTGGTACCTCTCTGAAAGTTATTCTACGGGTTACAAGATGGACCGTCGTTCAAAATGATGAACCGTCAAGTCATTCATGGAAACAGGATCGAAAAACTGAATTTTGATAAACCACGGGTCACACTACTGACCGTTATTTTGGTCTACGGGTTGTGAACCAACCAGTGATTTTGAAGATGGAAATTTTAAGTTTCTGTTCAACAATGACGAGTTGAAGTACGGACCGTCGTTCAAAATGATGGTTCGTCATTCCTATTCGTCATCACTGGCAGCACTGCAGTAAACTGTCCATAACCCTTTACTCCGAACTTGAATTAATGCGCGGTCAGTGGCGTTGGAAATAAGACTCAAAAACCTTTAATTTGGTGGGTACTAGGCCACCTAACTCTTTATAATTTTGGAGGAATGATCGATTGAAGTTGACTCTAGTTTAGACTTACATGAAAACTTACTTTGGTGAGGTGCTTGCGACTTAACTTGATAATAGGACTTTCTTATGAAAGTGATTTGCATCCAAAGAACTCACCACACTAGGAAAATGATTATTACACCTATGAAAAAAGTTTGGGTATTAGTTTAGGATTTTTGGGGTGTTACAAGTAGGTTGTAAGCATAGATGAAAAGTGAGGTGAGGATTATTCATGTGAAACAGTTAGATCATAAACTTTGGTATGTCTTTTTGTAGAAGTTCTATAAGTTACAGCTCCGAGATATTCTAGGGAAGAGGGGAGAAGTCTTGGATAGTATGAGCTACAAACCATAGGGTGCTCATAGTGATAGGCTTGAATGTCGTAATGAAAAATATATGGGCCTTTGCTTTGTGCAATTAGTGACCCTTTGATTAGGAGCTCAAGGTTGGTTGGTTGTTGTGATAGGAATAAATACTATTCTTAGGACATAACCCTAGATGCAAGAGATTTAGTCGAGATAGGCTTGAACATGGAAAAAGTTGATAGTTAGACTCAGACCTTAGTATCTATATGTGCGCTGGTGAGAATTTTAGTTGCAAATGGTAAGTGTGGTATTTAGAAGAGAATAGTTTTCCCGTATAGCTACTTCTCTCCTTTTTATTTTCATTAGAGCTAACTTCAATTTCTAAGAACGTGTTCGTTCTTTATGAGTTTCAACTAAGTCCTACTCTCACTCTAGACCAGTTATCATGTTGGTT
This sequence comes from Jaltomata sinuosa, assembly GCA_003996215.1. Classification (NCBI taxonomy): domain Eukaryota; kingdom Viridiplantae; phylum Streptophyta; class Magnoliopsida; order Solanales; family Solanaceae; genus Jaltomata; species Jaltomata sinuosa. The sequence goes on along the minus strand of QJPP01001043.1, from coordinate 657,318 downwards.
ATCCAGTTTCATATCCTATCGGTGTTCTTATACTCCCAGTATGCATATAGGTCTCATGAATCCATCTCAGTTCATATTTCAGTCAGAAATCAGTTACCATGAAATACTTTAGCTCTTAGAACTCAGTTGATGGGATTGCAACCCTTTTCCTCTCCAATCTCAACTTAGTAATATTTATTCGAGGATGAATGATCCCAAGGGGGAGATATTGTAACACCCCAGAAATTCTAAGCCAAATCTGGACCATTCTTTATGTGTTGTTAGACCCGAACTAGATAAATTTTCTATTTATCTAAGTATTAAGACCTATTCTAAAGTTTTGGAGGTGTAGTAGATATGAATAAGGGTTATAAAGAACCTCTAACTCAAAGTTGAGTTAAAAGCTTCCTTATCGATTGAGTTTTATTGTTAGATTTTTTAAGAGCCAACTTCAAACAATCAGAAATCCTAGAATATGAAGATTTAAGTGACCTATTACCTACCAAATTAAAGATCTTCCAGTCTTCTTTCCAACGCCACCAACCGCGCATTAATACGAGTCTGGAGTAAAAATTTAATAGTGTCTTACTAAAATATGTATGTTTGTCAAAATGACAGACAGAAACCACGAGAGCCATCTATGGCTCGTGGATCAAACCACGACTCGTGGTTTGAGTTCATGAAATTGAACCTGCAGATTAGTTTTTGGACTAAGATTCATGAGGTTGACCCACAGGTCGTGAATCAAACCATGAACCATGGTTTCCCCTCGTGGAAATCAGTCCAGAGGCCTAAAAAGTGGTCATAGAACCACGACCTCTATCCACGAACTGTGGTTTATTCCATGAGCCGTAGTTCATGTTCGTAGAAGCTTTTGATGAAATTTTTAGCCGTTTTTCAAACTCTTTTCCTTGGGGTATTTTTGTAATTTTCCACTCTTTTAACTCCTAAGTAAAGTCACTTTGGGCAAATTAGAAGGGGTTTTATTCCCACTTAACCTAAGTTCTCTTCCATTCTCTCAATCAAGTTCCAAGAGAAGAAAAGAGGTCCAATTCTCCCTAGCTCCAAGCTAAGGATTCCATCTTCAAGCCTCCATTCCTTAAGTCCTAGATTAAGAAAGCTTCGAATTCAGGTATGTGGGTATTCAATAAAGTATTCCTTTTACCCTTATGCCCAAACCTTCAAGTTTTACTTTGAATTTATGAATTTATGAAACTAGGGTGCTTACCCAATTTGTGAAATTATTATGAATTCAGTTTATTAGCATCAATTCATGGTTTCTAATCCTTTACCCATGATCTATATGATATTTCTTAAGTATTTTCAAAACCCCATGCATTAAGGATGACTTATAGCATGATTTCACTGAATTACATATTTTCAAGTAAAATTGGCATGTTTATATAACATGATCTCAAGTATTTATGAAAATTGCATGCCAAATTCTTCAAGCTATGAATTTAGAAGAAAAGTATATTTTGAATTATGGCCATGCTAAGTTTTAAGACTTATGATATGAGAATTGCATAACATCAGATATGTCCTTATGCTTTTCAAACAAGTTTTGACATTAGATATGTCACAAGTATTATATAATCTATATTTATATTTTGGGAGCAGTATTTAGCACCGAACGATAAGGATTATAGATAATCCAAATCCAAAACTATGTTGCCAGCGTAGGTTATGTATCACCCTAGGGGCTTATGAACGTGGTTCCATGCTATGACACTATGGTGCCTTGTGCCTTAGCGGGGCATAGGGTAGCTTTGCCAACTAGGGTTTTATAGTTGGATTATGGTGTCCCATACCTTGGCAGGGTTTGGGGAAGCTTTGCTAACTAGGGTTATATAGTTAGATTCCATATAGCTCACATAGTCTATTGTCGGTTATAAGAAACTCATGTATGAATGTTTTCAAGTTTTCTAAGTCTTATGATATCTACTTTTGAGGTTTGACTTCTATCTCATGCTTCATACTTCAATTATGATATTTACTTATGAGTTCTCTATTTATGCATGAACTAAATTTTAAGAATGCTTTCAAGTATATTATATCATGACATATGCTTATCTTACATACACAGTACATTTCATAGTACTGACCACATACCTCTTTGTGTTGCATCTTATTATGATGTAGACTCGGTAGTCCATTCCCATATTTGAGGCTAGTAGATCAGCAGCACATCCAGCCAACTTGGTGAGTCCTCCTCCTTCGAGGACTTGGAGTTTAGCTTCATTCTAGACTTTTAGTTCTTTCATTCAGTTTTCAGTATTTAGGGTTAGTTGGGGGATTGTCCCAGCAGCTCATCAATAGTAGATGTTTTCAGACATAGAGTAAAATATTCAGCATAATTCAGATTGTCTTTTTTTAGTTATATTTATATAATAGATCAAGTTACTAATTACTTCAGTTAAGCTTCTGTTCTTATGTTTTGTTCAGTTTTAAGTCATGCTAGTGCTAGAGGGTTATCTTGAGATCACTTGTGATCTTGGGTCCCGTGTTACATCCAGAGGATAGGCTCAGGGCATGACAATAAGCTTTGACATCTAGATATGTCACATGATATGTGAGCACTATGATATATTTTGGGAGTAGTATTTAGCACCAAGTTGATGAGGGTTCTAGATAACACAAGTCTAGAACTACATTGCCACCGTAGGTTTACCTTTTAGGCACACTTCAGGATCTTTAAGTTTATGGTTCTAAATTTGGCTGGTTAGGAGAATCTTTTTAAGTTTGGGTGTATGAAACTAGACTCCATGGTGCTCAACATGGTTTTTGCTGGTTATAAGAAACTCCCGCAAAAACAATTTTAAGTTACTAAGTTACATGATATGCAGTTTTCAAGCCTTACTCATTGTTTTATGACCTATGCTCAAACTTAGATATTTTCTTATGATTTCTACTTTAAGTCTTTGCACTATAATTTCTTCTACTAAGGCATGGTTTTAGTTTTAAGTATGTTTTCAAGCAAGTTTTTCCCATGATTTTGTATAAACTCACATACTCAGCACATCCTATAGTATTGACTTATACTCTATATGTTGCATCCTATCATGATGCAAATTCAGGCGCTCATTCTCAGACTCATGGCTAGACACTGTAGGATTTCCAGTGTTGGTGAGTACTCATCTTTCAAGGACCAGTTATGAGTTTAGTTGTTCTTATGTGTTTCTTTCAGTACTATGAGTTAGTTAGGGTCTTGTCCTAGCAACTACTTCTATCAGTTTTAAAGGCTTTCAGACATAGTTAGACAGTCGGTGTTTTATGTTTCAAATTTTGCTCCTAGATTATGTTTCTTTATATATATATATATATATGGAGTTTCTCATTATTTAATATTAAGCTTCCGCTCATTATGTTATGGTTGTGCTTAAGTCATGCTAAGGCCAAGAATTAGCTTGGGATCACTTGTGGTCTCAAGTCCCGTGCTGCATCCTGTGGGTAGGCTCGAGGTGTGACAAACTTGGTATCAGAGCATCAGGTTCAAGAGTCCTAGGATGTTTGAAAGTCGCGTTAAGCAGAGTCTCTTTCATGGGTGTAAATCTCACCACACTTATGAGGGGAGGCTACGAGATATTTTAGGAAAAATCTCCACTTCTTTCATGTTCAATATCATGCAATATAGTTTAACTCGATTTACCTCTCTAATTCGTGCTTTACACATTTCAGATCATGCCTCCATGAAAGAACAACGCTCACAATGCAAATGCCAATCCTCCATTCTCAGACCATGAGGCTATGAATGATGAGTTTCATAATGTGATAAAGATGTTGGCTCAAGTTGTAGCCAACCAGGAAAATCAACAGGCCCATGTCCCTGTGAACCTCAATGGTGGATCAGTTGTATCCCAGGTTAGAGATTTTGTTCGCATATGCCTGCCAGAGTTTTTGGGGTCAAAGGTTGGTGAGGACCCATAGAACTTTATTGGTGATATTAAGAAGATTCTTGAGTGATGCAAGTGACGGACACTGAAAATGTTGAGCTAGTTTTCTACCAGCTGAAGGATATGGCTCACATTTGGTATACTCAGTGGAAGGATGGTAGGGGCAGAAATGCAGCTCCTATGACTTGGGACTGCTTTATGGGAGCATTTCTGGATAGGTTCTTCCCAAGGGAGTTTAGAGAGGCTATGGCTTAAGAGTTCATGAATTTGAGGCAAAAATATATGTCAATCCATGAGTATGGGCTAAAGTTCACTTAGCTATCTAGGTATGCTCCAGCTATGGTGGCTAAGGTGAGGGCCCGGATGAGCAAGTTTGTTTCTGTTATATCTGAATTGGTAAAGAAAAAATGCAGTACGACTATGTTATTGGGGGATATGGACATCTCCAGGCTCATGACACATGCTCAACATATTGAGGAAGATAAGCTAAGGAGAGGGAAAAGGAAACCAAAAGGGCCAGGACAGAGGATTCAGGGTTTATTCATCAGAGGTTAGAAGGTGGAAATTGATATTCATTTTAGAAGAGGTCACCATGACCAGTGCCATCATCAGCTAGTGCTCCTACTCATGCACCCAGACCTAGGCATGATCAGTAAGGTATGGCTTTAGACTCTCATTTGTAGGGAAGTGCTGCAAAAGGGACTCTCTACCATGTTTGCAACAAGTGTGGTATGATTTACCCTGGAGAGTGCCTTCATGGCGCAAGTGGATGTTTTGGGTGCGGATAGATTGACCATAGGATCAAGGATTGCCCTTCAGCCAAGAAGAACAATGGATGTGGCAGGACACAGTCTACTCCAGTAGCTTTAGTAGGTCGTTCAGTTCAGCAGACTACCACTTCTAGTGTAAATGGTGGTCAGCGCCAGAACCGTCTTTATGCTATGTCATCCCGCCAGGATCAAGAGAGTTCCCCAGATGTAGTCACTGGTATGTTGAAAGTTTTCTCTCTTGATGTTTATGTTTTGCTAGACCCCAGAGCTTCCTTGTTATTTATGACCCCTTATGTTGTTAGTAAGTTTGGATCTAGTCCTGAACAACTCTTAGAACCCTTTCATGTCTCTACTTCTATTAGTAAGTCAGTCCTAGCCAAGAGAGTATACAGAAACTGTCCATTCACAGTCCTCCATAGAGTCACCTTAGCCAATCTAGTAGATTTAGAGATGACTAATTTTGATGTTATTCTTGGTATGAACTGGTTACATGCATATTAGACCTCAGTTGATTGCCGAACTAGAGTGGTCAAGTTTTAGTTTCCAAATAATCCTATCTTAGAATGTCATGGTGGTTCCCCTATGTCACAAAGTCATTTCATATTTTATCTCAAGGCTAAGAAAATGATTTCAAAAGGGTGCATTTACCTTATAGTTCTGGTCAAGGATTTGAAACCGAGACCCCATATCTCCAGTCAGTTCATATAGTCAATGAATTCCCAGATATGTTTACTGAGGATCTGCCCAGAGTTCTCTTGAGAGGGAGATTGATTCTGGGATAGACCTCCTCCCATATACGCAGTCCATATCCATTACTTCTTATAGAATGGCTCCAAGTAAACTTAAGGAACAGAAGGATTAGTTGAATGTTCTCCTAGATAAAGGATTCATCAGACCTAGCATCTCTCTATGGGGTGCTCTAGTTCTCTTCACACGTAAAAATATAGTTCCCGCAAAATGTGGATAGACTACTGTCAGTTGAATAAGGTCACAATCAATATAGCAATAGTTTAGGCTTTGGGGTTGTGTGCCTTGCTGCACCATTGCCCGGATTTTTTCTTGTTCTCTTCTCTTCCTTCTCAAGGCTTTTCTAACTCTTTTCCAATGCTCCCTACTTCCATGTTTGCTCCCAAAGGTTGCTTTCCCTCATCATTTAACCTACAAATGCCTAATCACGTGTCTTGTACATTATCAATACGAATATGAATCAAGACACATATAATATAGTGAAGTTTATTCTCAAAACTAAGGGGAAACATGGGTAAAATATGACAATCGGGCATATAAATATGCCCAAGATCAGTCCTTCATTAGTAGCTCTTGTACAGGCTTAGACCAGGTCTTGGATAAAGGTTGTGTTTACAAATTTTTGAAGCAGTTTCATGTATTCAGATTTTATCAAGTTCACGAGTATAATTTTAGTTGGTTAATATTGTTATATTGAGTGTTCTAAAAAGACTTCCGCAGTATCATGATTGAGTAATTTAAGGGATTCTCCTATCGAGTTAGAATAGAGTAGGTACCCTCATGATCTATTGCAAATTGGGTCTTGACAGTTGGTATCAGAGCTTAGGTTGCCGCTCTCTTGAGTACAAGAGTAATGTCAGCTTGTCAAGTAGAGTCCTATCGTATTAGTGTGTTAACGTCCATATCAAATCCTCGGGAATCTATAAGGCATTTAGAAAGTGTTTCCCTTTCTTCTTTCCTATCATGTTATCCCAGTCTATTGTCTTCCTGGGTTGAGTTCAATTAGTATCTAGTCGATTCCAATTGGTATATCGACAAAGATAACTTGTACCTGGATGGATCCAATGAGTATCTAACTAATCTCAATTGGTATCTGACTGTAAACGCCATGTAAATATGTTGGTTATTTGACTATGTGTGACAATGTGTTGGATGTTTTTTTATGTAATGAGACAATGTTAAGGTATTTGGTAAAATTGAAGCATGTAATAACCAATGATTGATTTGTCATGTGTTAAAACTATAGAGACTCGTAATGTGCTAAGCTAATAGTTAATGTGATTGTGGTTATTGATAAGATAAATGGTGGGTTCTAAAAATAACAATAGACTTCATGTGTTTGATACCATGGTAATAAGTGGTGATCGATTTTAGAGGCAATGAAATGATTATTATGCATTAAGTGAAGTTGAATTTTTAAATTTTGAAAAGCTGTAACAAAGTTGTGATGTGTTAGTATTATAATGACCATTGTTTGATTTATAACTTTGTGGGTTGTATGTTGAACGATAGAGGAAATCATGTTGTTGAAAAAATCACCAGTGGTTGCATGTAATCTGCCTGACCTCTTTGCTATAGCGAGGAATGGCTCGTCATAGCGGTTTGCTTCTGCAAGGAAGGGACCATTGTAGAGAGCAGTCTCATAACAGTGAACCATCACTCGTTATGGTGCGTCGCTATAGTGAGACAGTGACCGTCGCGGTGAGATGGCACAAAACAGAAGCTTAGTGCTCCTGTCCCATGCTTTGGGACTTCACTCGTACGAACAATTTTTGATAGTTTAAAACAAATAAAAACTATTTCATAAAAAGTTTTGTCCTACAAATAAGGCCACCATCCTTCGAGTGCCACCAATGGCACCCGTAAACCCAAAATAACAAGAAATAAAAGAGTATCCAGCAGTGAAAAAAGTAAAAGATTGTCTAACAAGGGCCTTTCAAGGGCAAATAAAAAGTGCAATAACAGGGGATAAGTGGTGGGAATTACTCTAGCCGCTCTCTCAACTCTCAACAATTGAGTTGCTGGATTCCTTCTTGTCTAGCCCACTGAGGAAGGAGTATTCCTGGGCGTCCTCTCGAGTCACCTTGAGAATCTTCTTACCCAGGGTGAATTCCTTGACAAGGGACTTGATCGCCTTCCACATACGCACCAATAGCTTGTCCCAAGAGCGTCTCTTCTTCCTATCTGCATCAAACTCTTCCTGGAGCTCTACATGGGCCTGTTCCAGGGACTTAAAGGAGGCATGATAGATAGAGGTACCTTCAACATTTGATAGTCTGAAGACTGGAAGAGGCACCGCCTCTAAGGAAACCTGTGGAAATCCCTCCAGCATAGCCTTCACCACAGCCACATCCACCCCTAGTGACTCTAAGGTGACCTTGCCCGATGCCAAACTCGTCCCCACTCTCTTTCCACATTGGCTGCAAATGCTCCCACCCTCAGACTCTATCCTCCTCTTCTTCCTGTTGCAATTGGGAGCGGCCTTCACCCACAATGGGTTAAAGCCCTTATTAATGCTAGTAATGCATTATGTGGGCTCAATGGGCACATTTGCCTGCCTGTACAAGGTAGAAATTAGTGAGGGGAAGGGGAGGTCATTGGTATGAAGTGTTTCAAAATGTTTCCACTCTTTCACAATTCTTTCCCCTTCATTTACCAGAACCTCATCCATCAAGCAAGCCCCATTAAAGCTTGGGGATATGTCAAGTCTGAAGTGTTGGTGGAAGGGCAGACCCTCTTATCCACCAGGCTTAGCCACCTTCGAGCATCTGGACTAAAATAGAGACTAGTAATCCCTATCTGATGATCGACCCAAAGAATCAAAGCCATGTGCTCCTCTAGAACTAATGCCCTCACCATCCATTGCATGTACTTAGCAGCCCTCTATGACTCGTATTCAATCTCGAAGGGATTTGGAAACCTTAAGGCCTTGTTGATATCCGCAACTGAAATCCCAATGCTTTCATCCCAAACATAAATGACGGTAGTTGGGGAGCCTTAATTAACAGTAGAGAGGTAGGCATAGAACTCCCTTACCAAATTCTTGTTGACCTCTTTCGGTATCTGCACTAACGGTAGCCAGACAATGTCCCTCTGCTGGGTGTAAAACTCCAGCGCCTACTTTTCTATCTCCAATTTCTCGGGATCCCTCCCGAGGCCAAAACCTAAGAAGCTCCTCTCCCAAATAAAACCCATGGGACTCAGCTCCAAGTACCAGGACTCAACACTCTCCTTCTATACTATCTCATATCTCACCTTAGGAGCAACCATCGAAAGAAGGGAAAGCCAATCCAAACAGGAAGCAAACTCAAAGCAGGTCAGTTGTTGACTCTGCGTATTTGCGAATCTTACAAAAGCTATCTCTTTATTATCGGACATGGTTGATTCTCTGTGGAAGGAAAAATAATGGTGTTACTCAACAAATTCAATTTCATACAACAAGGATTAAGTAAGAAGTCTAGGATGTCAAAAGGATTTAACTTGGGAAAAAATTCCCCACTCGTGCACAACTCACTTCCCTGACGTCTTGTTGTGACGGGCATCATCTTGTCATAGTGAGTCATCACAATAAGACTGGACCATCATAGCAAGTTATGACGATGATACTGGCTCATCACATTGATCCTTCATGATGAGACGACACTCGTTGTGAGGAAGCCATCGTCCCCTACCAACCAAAAACCCAAAAATGGTGATTTTTCAAAAATGTATTCCATTTTATCAATTTTCTTATAGATCGGGCATAACCCACTAGTATGAAACACTTATTCTCTGTTTTCATGGTGATTTAGTCAATGAAAAATAAGCCCCAAGAAAGTGAATTCATTTTAAGATTTTTCTACCATCTTACTCTATTTTCGAGTTCAGGACTCTATGAACTCCGTAAGAACTACGTTGGAAGGGGGCGTTATAACCCATACCCCGATCCCCCTTTTTGATACAAAATCAAGTAATCTAGGCATAAATGACGCGATATAGACATAATAAGCATGCTATGAAGCCATAAAAAGAGCGTTTACCTTGAGTAACCAGCGAAGAGAGCGGAGTTAAGAGAATTTTTATGTGGGGTTGTGGGAAGTTAATTTAGCAAAGTGGGGAAATTAACTCTTCCCATTCAATTAAAAACTACCTCATCATTTGCTACGGCAAATTGCGCTTTGTCATAGCAGCTCACCGTAGCAGGATTTTGCTCATCGTGATGATACCCGCTTGCTATAGCGGTCCAGTGTGGCACCGTGATCCTTTTTGGTTGAATTATGTATTAAATCTTTTTAACCTCTCCAACCTCTCTCGTGGGACCGTGAGTGTTATGGATGTGAATCAAGTTCATAAGAAACTACTAGAAGCAAGTTAAGTTGAAAGCACCCCAATCAAAGAAATTTTCATGTAAGACTAAACTAGGGTCAATTTTAAACGATCATAACTCCTATAATAGAATGAGTTAGGTAGCCTAGTACCCAACAAATTAAAGGTCCTTGAGTCTTCTTTCCAATGCCATTGACCGTGCATTAATCCGAGTTCGAAGTAAAAAGTTATCAGTGTTTTACTAAAATGTGTTTGTCTATCAAACTGACAGATAGAAACCACGAGAGAGATCCATGGATCGTAGATCAAACCACAGACCGTGGATTGAACTCGTGGAAATCAAACTTGCAATTGAGTTTTCACCTGAAAACCCCGAGGAGGTTCCATGGGTCGTGGAATGATCCATGGGTCGTGAAACCAACTCGTGGAAATCAGTCCAGAGGCCAGAAACTTCGCCCAGGGACCACGAACCCTTTTCACGAACCGTGATCCATTCTACGGGTCGTGGTTCATGCTCGTGGAACCCAACAATGAGTTTTTTAGCAGTTTTTAATTTAGTATTCCAGGGGTATTTCAGACCATTCCTTTTTCTTTTAGCTCCGACTATAAATAGCTTTAGACTTATTTTATTAAGTAAAATACCTCCCAACATATCAGTTTTCCTCATTCAATCTCTCAAGTCAATTTCAAAGGAGAAAAGAGCGTTCTTCTCAAAATTCAGACCTAAGGCTTACTCCATCAAGCTTCAAACTTCAGGTTCTCTTCAAGGATTATTATCCACCAGGTATGTGAGACTCCAATGAGGGTTTTCTTTCACCCTCATGCCCAAAGTTTCAGAATTTCAGTATGAATTTAAAAGTTATGATTCTAGAGTTCTTACCCAAATATGTGTTTTACTATGAATTCGATTTCTTGATGATTCTACATAATTACTGGCCTTGTTAGAATGATTTTTACGTGGATTCCTGCAAATAGATTTCAAAACCCAAGATATTTGGGAGAAGCATATTTTAGCCTGATTTTACAATATTTTCTCAGAATTTAGCTCTCTCTTTAGAATTTATTTCAGCTTGTCAGCATTCATTCTAAACAAGTTTAAGTTACCTCATGATGATTTTAACTATGGTTTTTGGCTTCCAGACAAGTATTCGTGATTCCCAATCACTTCAGTCCAATTGTTTTAAATAAAAAAGAATTATGCATGCTTCAGCAGGCTTCGGCCTACCTTCAGTATAATCTACAAAATATGTTTAAATATGAATAGTTTTGACATTCAGATATGTCACATGATACAAACCGTTCTCATGCATTATTAGTCAGGCACTCAGTCAGTCAGAATTACATGATTAGAATGCTTCAACCTTAGTAATATTTTGCATTCTCAGAATATCAGTATATTTGAGCTATCCAGTATTTCAGTTGCATTCATTTCTTATATTCAATTAGGAGTAGGCTTAGCAACAAGAGGACGAAGGGATGAAGGCTCACCTGTCAGATTAGGCAGGGGCCTTTAGTAGCAGTCCCTAAGTCTCAGAACTACGGCGCCACCATAGGTATCAAAGGGGTCATCTGTCAGATTAGGCTGGACACCTTTGTCCCTAGTGAACATCAGTTTAGTGGATCCACATTAGATTTTTTTGTACCCATGGAAAGGTATGAACACCCTTCTATCCAGGGTACAGGTTGGCCCTATAGTTAGCTTGGGGTATGTAGATTAATAGTAGCTCCTACAATCCATAATAATTATTGCATGACCTTGTATTCAGTTATTCAATTCAGTTCAGTTCAGTATTATACAGTTGCATGTCTATATACTTGGTCATTGCATCAGCTTATACCTTTTAGCTTGCATTCAATACTCTATATCAGTATTTTTAGCATGTTCAGTAGAAGAAACTCACCTATGGATTTACTTTAAACATGACTTTTAGCATGACTCATGACTTTCAGCTCAGTTGCACTATTTCATGATTTACAGATATACTTCATCTTTTCAGTCTATGGATCCCCAAATAACAGATTTACTTATCTTAAAATATCATGATCTCATAGTTATAGTTCTGAAACATGATTTACACTCTCTTTAGTAAAAGAGCTTATATTCTATAGTTTTGACTTATGCACTTCAAATGTTATTCTTAGTCTAGTTTTCAGCCATGTTTTCAGTACATACATGTTTCTCATAATTTTTAAGTTAGTTCATATCTCACATGCTCAGTACATTCAAAGTACTGACTGCATAACTTTCTTGTGCTATATTATTTTATGATGTAGGTTACAGTGGTAGCTCCTAGGATCATGGTCAGACAGATTGCAGCTTCCAGTCAGCAAGGGATGAGTTCTCCTTATTCGAGAAATCCAGACAGTTAGTAGTCATAGTCGTTTATTATCAGTTCTTATATATTGATTAGAGATAGTTGGGGGTTATGTCCCGGCTAACTGTAGTCAGTGTTAATAGAGACTTCAATAGACAGACAGATAGTCAGTCAGTCAGTTAGTTGTATTAGTTTTCAAATGCTATTATATCTCAGTTTATAAAAGTTTATTTTGTTATAATATTTTTAAAGAGCTCAGCATATTCCAGCTTCCACATTATCTTTCAGTCTATATCTCAGCAGTATGCCAGGCCATGGGTTAGCTTGGGGTCACTTGTGACTCTAAACATCGTGTTACGTCCAGGATGTAGGCTTGGGGTATGTCAAACTTGGTATTAGAGCACAGAGTTCAAGTGTCCTAGGGTGTCTATAAAACCGTGTCTAGTAGAGTCTTTCTTATGGGTGTGTTGTGCACCACACTTATAATCAGTAGGCTACATGGAATTTAGGAAATGTTTCTCTTCTTTCATACTCCAGATCATGCAGTAGAACTGTTCCTTCAGAAACTTATGCAGATTCATGTGTTGACCCAATTCTTCCAATCATGCCTCATTTGAGGTAGTGGAGACAGTATTGTTCAAATTCCTACCGGTAAGGTGCTCTCAGGTATAGTCATCAAAAAAGTTAAGAGGATGTACAAGGGCTTGAGAGGAGCCCACTAGTGCATTAAAGTCTACCAATCCAAGAGCATGTACCATTTTCCACTCGTGTAGTTGAGCCTACAGTAGAATGTGCTCTTAGACCCCCTTCCAGAAATTTTACTCTGAATAGCCCCTTAGCCAAAAGGTATAGTTGTGTAAGCGCTTGGGTAGTGTAGTAAATTAACAGTTAGTTTGAATTGATATATTATGGGCCATAAGAACAGAATGACCCCAGAACTAGGTGTATGAATTCAAAATTATAGTAGCTATAAGATGTATATGTGATGCCTAGATGAATTGGTAGATTGTGACTAAGTCATGAAATAAAGAAGAGAGCCTTAAACATTAGAAAGGTAGACATGCACCCAGAGTAGTATGTTGTTGCATGATGTTCAGGAGATTATAGATAGATGATGTTGAGTCCCTTAGCGTGGTTTTAATTCAGTTTATTTGGGTGGATGTGAACTTAGAGATGCAATGTTAGTATACAGATAAGTGATGGTTAGATTGCTAAAGTGTTAGAAGAAGGGGTTAGGTGTTCCAGTAAGAGTATTAGTCCTCTAGTGATAGCCTTAAGGGTAAAGATGAAGCTAAGAGATGCCTCAGAAGAAGACCTAGCAAGGGTTTAGCATCTTCTGTTGTAGCCTAGTTCAGGAGAGAGGTCCACAGACTTAGCGAGGTGACTTTCAAGCTAAGGGGAGGTGATAGAATGAAGAACCAAGTCGAGTCTTGCGACTCAACTAGTATAGAAATCTAGAAAGGGCTATGATGGGATATCGATCCATTCTCATTCCGACGGATTTCCTAACACTTTATTCAAAATGACACTATACTCAAACGTATTTGTGTCATACTCATGGATAAGTTCATGCACCCCCATACGGGTTCATGTCCATACTCAGCTCCTAAAACAAATAGAAATTGCTCCAGACAGCGATTCCAGTCTTACTCTACAACTCTATGAATTCTAGCTTTATGCCATGAGACTCGTTATACAAGTAAACTCATGTCTCACAGTGTGCTCAGTTCTATGTATTCAGATCAGTCCTCAAGATACTCCTTAATGACTAATGAAATCATGCTACATCAGGTATATTCTCAGACTAGATTTTTTGAACAGTTCATGCTTATGATTCCTTACTCTAACCATGCTTCGTATGTCAAAAATGTGAAACACTCAGGCCTTTGTACTGGACTTTTTAGATCTCACCTTGAGTGGCTAGATCACGCTAAGTATAAGTCAATACCGATTAGTATTCCTTCATTTGTGATGCTCATGCTCCCACTCTGTTCCTTCAGTGATCTTGGATTATGTTGTCACAACTGTTACTGGAGGGAGCTAAGTAGTAACCTAGATGGGAAGTACTAGATTTTTCCTCTTTTTGGTGTCGCTTTGTAGAAATTCTTGCAGTTACAGTTTCTTCATATGCTAGGGAAGAGGATAGAAGCCTCAGATAGTGCCAGCTACAAAGAAGCCATAAGATGATCATAGTAGTAGGCTTGAATGTCGTGATGAAATACATATGGGCCTTTGCTTTGCTCAACTAGTGACCCATTGAATAGAGCTCAAGGTTAGTGGGTTTTCGTGACAAGAAGGAATACCATTCTTGAGAGATAACTCTAGATGCAAGAGATTTAGTCAAGATAGGCTTAAACCTAATGAAAGAAAGTAGTTAGGCTCAGACCTCAGCATTTATATGTGCACTGATGAGAATTTTAGTTGCAAATGGTAAGTGCGGTATTTAGAGGAGTTAGTGTGGTTAAAAGGTGTGCCTAAGCTTAAAAGCTATCAACCGTATTGGTTAAGGCAAGAATAGTCTTGTTCTTACTCCCAGCCCAGGATGCTCATACCTTATGACCAGTAGCTTCAGCTAGCAAGATAGTAGACTTCTCATATGAGATCAGTTCAGACCTACCGGTAATCATTCTTAAGGCCAAAAGGCCCTAAGTCCAGTTCAGTCCATGCTAGTAAGCTCAGTATAAGAGGGAATAGTTTTCTCGTACAGTTACTCCTCTCAATTTTACGTTCCTTTAAGCTAACTATGATTTCGAAGAATACGTTCGTTCTTTATGAGTTTCAGTTAAGCCCCTACTCTCACTCCAGACCAGTTATCATGTTGGACATTAAGTTTCATGTCCTATCGGTGTTCTTATGCTCTCAATGTGCATACATGCCTCACGAACCCAGTTCAGTTCATATTTCAGTCAGAGATAATTTACCATGTCAGTACTCCATATTTTAGAACTCAGTTGGTGGGATTGTAGCTCTTTCCCCATAACCTCAGCCTAGTTAGTCTTCATTCTAGGACGAATGATCCCAAAGGGGAGATATTGTAACACCGAAAAAAAAATCAAAGCTAAGACCCAAATTATTTCCATGAGTGTCATGATCATTTCCCTAGTGTGGTGAGTGCTTTGGATGTGAATCATGTTCATAAGAAACTCCTAGAAGCAAGTTAAGTTGAAAGCATCCCAACCAAAGAAGTTTTCATGTAAGACTAAACTAGGGTCAACTTCAAACAATCATAACACCTAGAATAAAAATCGTTAGGTGGCCTAGTACCCACCAAATTAAAGATCTTTGAGTCTTCTTTTCAACGCCACCAAACGTGCATTAATACAAGTCAGGAGTAAACATTTATCAGTGTTTTACTAAAATGTGTTTGTCTATCAAACTGACAAACAGAAACCACGAGAGGAAACCATGGCTCGTGGATCAAACCACGAATCGTAGATTGAACTCGTGGAAATCAGTCCTGCAATTGATTTTTCACCTGAAAACCACGAGGAGGTTCCATAGGTTATGGAATGATCCATGTGTTGTGAAACCAACTCGTGGAAATCAGTCCAGAGGACAGAAACTTTTCCCAGGAACCACGAACCCTTTTCACGAATCGTGATCCATTCTGCGAGTCGTGGTTCATGCTCGTGGAACCTAGCGATGAGTTTTTCAGCAGTTTTTAATCTAGTATTCCAGGGGTATTTCAGACCATTCCTTTTTTTTAGCTCCGACTATAAATAGCTTTAGACTTATTTTATTAAGTAAAATACCTCCCAACATATCAGTTTTCCTCATTAAATCTATCAAGTCAGTTTCAAAGGAGAAAAGAGCTTTCTTCTCCAAATTTCAGACCTAGGGCTTTCTCCATCAAGCTTCAAACTTCAGGTTCTCTTCAAGGATTATCATCCACCAGGTATGTGGGACTCCAATGAGGGTTTCCTTTCAGACAAGTATTCGTGATTCCCAATCACTTCAGTCTAGTTGTTTTAAATACAAAAGAACTATGCATGATTCAGCAGGCTTTGGCCTACCTTTAGTATGATCTACAAAATATGTTTAAATATGAATACTTTTGACATTTAGATATGTCATATGATACAAATCATTCTCATGCATTATTAGTCAGGCACTCAGTCAGTCAGAATTACATGATTAGAATGCTTCAGCCTCAGTAATATTTTGCATTCTCGGAACATCAATATATTTGAGCTATCCAGTATTTCAGTTGTATTCATAGCTTATATTCAGTTGGGAGTATGCTTAGCACCGAGCGAACAAAGGGATGAAGCTCAGCTATCAGATTAGGCGGGGGAATTTAGTAGCAGTCCCTAAGTCTCAAAACTACAGCACCACCGTAGGTATCAAAGGGGTCAGCTGTCAGATTAGGCTGGACACCCTTGTCCCTAGTGGACATCAATTTAGTGGATCCACATCAGATTTTTTTGTACCCTTGGCATGATATGAACACCCTTCCATCCATGGTTACAGGTTGGCCCCATAGTTAGCTCAGCTTGGGTTATGTCGGTTAATAGTAGCTTCCACAGTCCATATTCATTATTGCATGACCTTGTATTCAGTTATTCAGTTTAGTTCAGTATTATATAGTTGCATGTCTATATACTTGGTTATTCCATCAGCTTATACCTTTCAGCTTGCATTCAGTTGATTTTTAAGTTAGTTCATATCTCACATCCTCATTACATTCAAAGTACTGACCGCATACCTTCCTTGTGCTACATCATTTTATGATGTAGGTTACAATGCTATGTTCCAGGATCATGGTCAGATAGATCGCAGCTTCCAGTCAGCAAGGGATAAGTTCTCCTTATTCAGGAACTCCAGCAAGGGATAAGTTCTCCTTACAATGCTCTCCTTTTTTAGAACCTATGAATCTAGCATGTTTTAAGGAAATTTTCCATGATTTGAGAGCAAGCCTGGCATGAATTGACCTTATTACATGATCTCAAGCAGATTGGGCATATTCAGATAACATGACCTCACGTATTTATGAAAATAGCATGCCTAGTTTTTCAAGTTATGAATTTTAATAAGATTATGTATTTTAACTAGTGCCATGCAAACCTTTGAGATATGTTCTTCTACGAATGATATAACATCCTGACATGCCATCAATGCTTATGAACCATTTTTCAAAAGCAAGGTTCGTGAGTAGTATGACATCCAGGTTTGCCATCTATTACTATGAATAAGCTTTGCATCCAGATATGTCACATGTTATCTGAGCTCTATGATATGTTTTGAGAGTAGTACTTAGCACCAAGTCAACGAGGGTTCCAAATAACCCAAGTCCAGAACTACGTTGCCACCGTAGGTTTGCCCTTTTTAGGCGCACTTCAGGATTCTTATGTACATGGTTCTAACTTTGGCTAGTTAGAACAACCTTTTTCAGTGTAGGTGTATGACACTGGACTTCATGGTGCTCAACATGGTTTATGTCGGTCATAAGAAACCCCCGCAAGAAATGGCTCTAAGTATTTGCATGTATATGACTCTTAGTTTTCAAGTTCATATTTTCTACTCATGACTTATGATTATGAACACGTTTTTAGCTTATGCTTTTACTCTGAGTCATTACATTATGGTTTTACTACTATTGCATGATTTTAGCCTTAAGCATGTTTTTAAATACGCCTTTATCATGGCATATGCATATCTTATATACTCAATACATTTTATAGTACTGGCCGCATACCTCTTTGTGTTGCATTCTATCATGATGTAGATTCAGTAGCTTGCTCCCAGACTCATGACTAGTTGATCAACAACACATCCAGCCAGCTTGGTGAGTCCTCCTCATTCGAGACTTGGAGTTTAACTTCATTATTAGTATTTTAGTTCTTTCATTCAGTTTTCAGTATTTAGAGTTAGTTAGCGACATGTCCCAGCAGCTCCGTCAGTAGTAGAGGCTTCCAGACATAAAGTCAGATATTCAGATTGTCATTCTTAAACTTATATTTGTACAACAGATTAATTTGCTCATTATTTTTCAGTTAAGCTTCCGTTCAACATTTATGTCCCTTATATTTAAGTAATGGTAAGGCCAAGGGCTAGCTTTGGATCACCTGTGGTCCTAAGTCCTGTGTCACATCTTGTGGGTAGGCTTGGGGTGTGACATTATGGGTCTGAGTGATTGAGTGGACATGAAGCCTATCCCATATTGTTGTTTTCTTATGATTTGAGCATTTCATGTGTTTGAATGTGTAATTGTATTTGATTGTTGATGTTATATTTGATAACTGTTAGGTTCCTAGTGGTTATACTGGTCATGATTATAAACATTTGTGGTGCCTCGGGTCATTGATTGGTTAAGTATGAATGGGTGTTCAATGGCTTATTGCAATGAACTCTGGGTGAACTTGAGAAGTGGGCAAGAGCTTATTATAATAAATAATGGTTTGGGGTAAGAACTGTATGTTTAGTGTGGTGTGTAAATGGGTAGGGATAATGTGTGTATTAGTTGGAACCTTTGATTTAAGTAATGATATTAAGGATTATCTGTTGTATATTGATGTTTATACATGAATTATGTGATCTAATTTTGGTCAGCCAATGATACCTACCAGTACGTGTGGTGTATTGATACTACTCTTGCTACACCTTTTGGTGTAGATGTGTGACAGGTTGCCTGAAGTCTCGTTGCGTGGTTTGAAAATTCTCTACCATCAGCTTCCGGATCTTCTACTCCTCAGATGGAAGTTGTGTCATATTTCATTTGTCATGTCCTTCATTAGTAGCTCTTGTACAGGCTTAAACCAAGTCTTGGGTAAGGGTTGTGTTCAAAAAAAATTTGAAATAGTTTCATGTATTCAGATTTTATCAAGTTCACGAGTACAATTTTAGTTGGTTAATATTATTTTATTGAGTTTTTTTAAAAAGGCTTTCACATTATCATGATTGGGTAATTTAAGGGATTCTCTTATCAAGTTAGAATCTAGTAGGTGCTCTCATGATCTGTCATAAATTAGGTCATGACAGTAACCTCTGATTAAAGTAAGCCTCGAGGGCTTTATATCATATTAGAGGCATATAAACTCTGTTATCTTTAAATCTTATATGTGATTTATAAGTCTCATAGTCTATGATCTGTGATGGTACGCCATAAAGGCTCAGCCCGCAGGCAGGTTCGCCATAAATGGCTCTACTTTGAGGGTATATAATATAATAGGTTGGTATGCCCGTAGGCTCAACTCTGAGGGTCTGTGGTCACAACAATGTGTACAAGGCAGCGTCGCATCGTGAGTCAAGTGAATATAATATCTTTGTCCTTCTTCTGCTATCACTTAATTTATATTTTAAACAATTAGTGCCACGAAAGCCTCTAAATAATTAATTACACTATGAAATCAATTGTACAAATAGTAAGCTCTGAAAGATAATTGATGAACTCTGGGTAATCGATTGTAATCTGTGATTAAGTGAATCAACTAGTAAACTTTTCTATATTTCAAATGAATCATATGGACATGTATTTAATGTATAGATGATGAATATGCTATCAAAAGTGAATTATCTCTAGAAACATATAAGAAATGTACTGTATGAGTTCTGTGGAATACAAATGAAGGCACATATATAACTCTGATGACTATATGAATACTTTGACTTGTAACGATTACCTCAAACAATCTGAACGTATTGACAATGAAAAACGAATATGTAGAGGTGATAACTATGAAGTATAGGACACATAAAACATAAATACCATTATTTATAAATCTTATAAACTATATAGACCCTTGTAGAGAAACATGTGATGTAGGGTCATGCCTCGTGGAGAAGGAGGTTTTATCCTTACATACCTCAATTTTGAGCTCAAAAAATTTCAACGGACAGTACCCCTTACTACCAGCAGATAATCTACACAAAATCAAGTAGAACAACCATTACAAATAGCCCACAAACACATTCTAGACATATCGGCAACATGTCGGCTATTAGGCGAGCAACTTCCTTGTCGGACTCTCTTTATACTTATGATTTTTTCTATTTTCGTTCTCTTATTACAACCATAAGTTAGACACATATTGAATATATTTATTGCAGCTAATTACCATGTGGGCCTACAGAACAGTCTGCCACAACCAAATGAGCAGCATGCCTGCACAATAATCAAAAACTCGGTGTATCACCCCACCCTCTGATTCCAATCCCAAAACAACCGCAACCAACCCCAACTATGAGGTTTCCAAACAATACAGCCAACAACATATATAATATAGCCACCAAATAGTCCAACAAAGTCAGAATAACTTGAACTCACGGCTTTTGATCACCATCCCATGAGTTCATACAATAATTACATCTAGAATTGCCTCTTTCTTCTTATATATAATAAGGGGTGGAGGGCCAAAACTTTACCTTTATTTTTTCTGTAAAATTTTGTATAAATACTAAACCTCTTCAACTCCAAACTTTTCTCTTCACAATAACACCTTAAAACAACACGAAAACAAGTCAAACACACTACTATGTTGAAAGGGGCTGCCAAGAAGTTTCTTTTTCCAAAGGCTGCCTAAATTCCAAAAACGTGTGGAGTTGATTTCCACCACCATAACTATTTTAAAACCATGATAATATAAATCCAAAACTTACCTTTAATCCTTGGAAAAACTTGAAAGATCAAGAGATCTAGAATGGAGAGTAAGGGGGTTTCTCTTTCTCTTTTCTTTGCTTCAAAGAAAGTGGTTTGTGAGCTGTTCTAATTGTCGAATAATGTGGAAGTTTAGCTGAATGTATGGATATATATTGGATCATTTTAGATGAGTTTTGGTCCTTCACTCTTTATCCAGCCCGCTCTTTAATTTAATTTCAATTTGGGCCAAAAAGAAGTCAAAGTAGGTGATCCACCTACTTGATATCTTATAAGTTTTGGGCCTAAGCCTAATACCTTTAATTTTTTGGGCCTTGTTTCCTTCATCCCTTTCATTTAATGTAGGCTACATATACAAGTATCTCAAGCAAGTAGGACGTCAAAATAAATAACTTAACCATGTAGAAAGTCAAAACACGTAGCACGTTTATGCTAGTAGGTGAAGCACATAGCTCTAGAAAGTAAGTGACATTCTTGTTACCAAATTCAATTGTATTTTCAAGTCTCATTCCCTCAAACTATATTTTTCACTTTAGTATAGTTGGATACTTAGACTTTGGCTCATATTCACCTTCATCTTTATTTTTCCAAATAAATTCACTGATGTTACCTTAGTCGTACATATATTTAAAGGTATGATTATTACAACACATGCCCCAGGACTACGTTGCAACCATAAGATAGGATCTCACCGCTATTTTGGGAAACTCCTCTTTAGCCCAAAGAGGCTCAGTATCTGTATTGAATCCACGGTTATTTAGTTTTACTAACAAGGTAAAGAGCAGCTCTCCCAACCGGGACAGTGGTTGGACATGATAAGCTCACATGATGTATATCAGTTGTAAGAAACTCCCCAAATAGATACTTTATATTTATTTATTTTAGTATTACTTTTGATCCTTTACACAGATGCTAGTTATGATGCTATTTCAGATATTTAGCCTCAGTATATGAATCATCTTTTTAGTTAAAACTTTATTTTCTTTTGCAATCAGCTTACTGGAGAATTTCAAATGATTTCCTCACATGTCTCAGTTTTGTTTTCATTCACTGAGTTACTATATATATATATATATGTATGTATTGTTCATGCTCAGATTTACAGTCTATCAGTAACTTTATACATTTAATTGTATTGATGCTCTACACGAAGTGGTAAGGTAATGATGGATGAGGCAGAAGAGGTTATTGAAGTTGAAAATCAGAAACAGATAGTTTCTACGAAGTCATGGGTTATAGTGAATAAAGCAAGAGAGGAACAAGAGTAGATTGATGTTGATACAGTTATTGAGTTTGAGAATGAAAAAACTGGTAAGACTCCAGTTGATGTAGAAAAAGACTCTAGAGCAAAGGGGAAGGAGAAAGTGACTCCAAAAGTATTGACTTTGATCCCTTGACCACCTTCTCTATTTGCCCCACAGGTTAAAGAAAAAAGTAGATAACAACAAGTTTCATAAGTTTATTTCTATGTTGAAGTAGTTGTCAGTAAATATTTTGTTGGTGAAAGCGCTAGAGAAGATTCTAGGTTATGCTAAGTTCATGAAAGACTCGGTTACTAAGAAGTGAATGGTGAGTTTTGAGACAACAAATAATGTGCGCCATTGTTGTGCCATTGCATCATATTCTTTAGTCGAGAAAAAGGAAGAACTTGGTGCTTTCACTATTCCATGCACTATTAGGGCTTATAATTTTGCTAAGGCTTTGTGTGATCTTGATGCAAGAATAAATCTGATGACGCTTGCTATTTACAAAAAGTTGGGCTTGGAAGCCCCTAGACCGGCTACTATTTGGTTATTGATGGATGATTGTACTCTTAAGAAGCTAGTTGGAATATTATATGATCTGTGGGTGAAGGTGGCTGATTTTATCTTCTCAGCTGATTTTGTGATCTTAGAATGTGAAGTGGACTTTGAGGAGAGCACTTGTAGATGAAGAGTGTGGTGAGCTGATAGATCGGATTATAATAAGTTAAGCGTAATTTATTATTGATTTCTTTGAATGTAATAGGTCTAATTAGTTATTAACTAACCTTTGGAGAATGCTAGAAATCTCGTTTAACGGGTAGAATTATTGGTTTTGGTTCCCAAAGCTTGAAATAAAGGGTAATTGGCTAATTACTCTTATATTATTGTTATTATAGTGGTAGATTAGCTTGCGGGTATTACTCTTCACTCGAGGTAGGTTATGGTTTGAATTGGAGTTAAGACTCACCTTATTGCGTGTTGTAGTAAAATTGTATAACTCGTGATTGGTCTTTGGACATGGTTGAATTATATGTGTTTCTCCCTATGGTGCTTGTATGAATAGGCTAAATGAATAGTAAGTGATAAGTGAGCTGAAATGGCCAAGTATGACTAGTGTCTTGGATACTGAGTTTATTCTTGAGAATAAGGTCTGAGAGCCTAGTTATAGAGATATTGTTGTTGTTACAGCTGCTACAACTTAGATACCATGTCGGTATGGTACATGGACACCTAGGGTCCCCTGCAGGTCATGGCTAGTAGGCAGAAATAAAACTCATAGCATGTGTGTACACTCTTTTACCTTATCTTGTATTAGTGCATTGCTTGCGGGTGTTATACCTTCACTCGAGGTAGGTTATGGTTTGAATTGGAGTTAAGACTCACTTTATTGCTTGTTCATAGTGAAATTATATGATTTGTGATTGGTCTTAGGACATAATTGTATTACGTATGCTTTTTCTGTCGCTTGTATGAATAGGCTAAATGAACAGGAAGTGACAAGTAAGTTGGAAGGGCTAAGTATGAATAGTGCCATGGGCACTGAATGTTCATGAGAATATGGGTCTGAGCACCGACTATCCAAATATTTGTATTGGATACATTGATATGTGGCAGATACCTCGCTAGTATGATACATGAACAACCTAGGATCCCCTGCAGGTCATAGCTAGTGGGCAGCCATAAGACCCATAGCATGTGTATACATCGTTTATTTGTTTTGTATCATGATATCATCTATGAATTATGAACGTGATTTAGTTGTTGTTGAATTGACTTGCTAGACTATCTGTTGATTGCTTATATGTTAAGTATTGGATTTCTATTTCTAGTTATATATTTTATTGCTTTTATGTTGAATTGTTGGGTCGGCCAATGATACCAACCTGTACATATTGTGTTGTACTGATACTACCTTGTGCTCTATTTTTGTTCAGTGCAAAGCATGTTCCATAGAGTGAGAAGCGACCTCGGCTAGAGTAGAGCGGCCGATTGTAGATTCAAGGGTGAGCACTATCATACAGGCTGCCATGGATCTTCCACAAGTTGTTTTCCTTCCTTCGGGCAATGGAGCTCTTTATCCTTACTGTTTTTAGTTTATGTTAGATTCTTAGACTATGCTAGTTTAGTAGTTCTGGACGATGACTTTCAATTTTTGGAGATCCGTTAGTTGAATGTTTTTTCGCACATTCTTTAATTACTTTGTTGATATTTCATTTATGGTTTAAGTGAATTCTTCGTCCATTTTCCTAGAATTGGTTAAGTCTAGAATTGGTTTTGGGTTGATTGGTTCTCCTACTAGAGGTTAGGGTGGGTTAAGTCTAGAATTGGTTTATGTCGACTCTGAGCGGTCTTCAACCTCTCTCTAATAGTCTGAACTTTCTCCACAGTCTCATAAACTGAATCTGGACCAATTAAAGTTGACCCACGTACCTCAAATCAACCTATAGGAAATCTATACCTCCGCCATAAAGTACCTCATAAGGAGCCATCTGGATGCTAGAATGAAAGTTGTTGTTATAGGCAAACTCAATGAGAGGCAAGTGATCATCCCAATTACCCTTGAAGTCAATCACACAGGATCTCAACATATCCTCTAGAGTCTGAATAGTACGCTTTGCCTGGCCATCTGTCTGTGGGAGAAAAGTTATGCTAAGTTTAACTTGAGTACTAAGACCCTTCTAAAACGACCTCCAAAACTGGGATGTAAAACTGAGTACCCCTATCTGAAATGATAGACAATGGAACTCCATGCAATCTGACAATCTCATGAATGTAGAGTATGGCATAATCCTCCACTGAATCTGTAGTCTTCACAGCCAAGAAGTGGGCTGACTTAGTCATCTTGTCGATGATCACCCAAATAGAATCATGTTGTCTACGAGTACGAGGCAAGCCTGTAATGAAATCCATATTGATCGCTTCCCACTTCCAAGTAGGAAGATCAATATCCTGAGTCATACAACTCATTCGATGATGCTCTACCTTCACTTGTTGACAATTGGGACACTTAGTCACAAAATCTGCTATGTCCCTCTTCATGTCATTCAACCAATAGACTTCCTATAGGTCATTGTACATCTTGGTGGCATCGGGGTGAATAGAATACCTGGAGCTATGAGCCTCTGTCAAGATCCGCTATCTCAACCCATCTATGTTAGGAACATACAATTGGCCCTCATATCGGAGCATACCATCTCTCCCTTGGGAGAAAACCTCTACCTTCTGTTGATGCACTGCACCCTTCAACTGGTCAAAATAGGATCACTATCTTGCTTTTCTATCACTTCAGCTACCAAAGACAATTTGAAGTCATTCTGAACGATAATGCCACCATTCGTCGAATCTATAAGGCGAACTACTAATAGAGCAAGTCAAGGAACATCCTTGGCCAATTCCTTCTTTCCGTCCTCAACCGAAGGCACACTACCCATAGACAACCTACTAAGTGCATCCGCCACTACATTGGCCTTACCCGGATAGTAAAGCACACTCATATCATAATCCTTAAGAAGCTCAAGCCATCTCCTCTGACGAAGATTTAATTTCTTTTGAGTGAACACCTACTGAAGACTCTTATGATCGGTGAATACATCCACATGAACACCATACAAGTAGTGCCTCCAAATCTTCAAAGCAAAAACCACGGCCACTAACTCAAGATCATGAGTAGGGTAGTTCTTCTCATGAATCTTAAGCTGTCAGGAAGCATAAGCAATCACCTTATCACGCCGCATCAAAACACAATCCAAACCAATCCTAGAAGCATCACAATACACAACAAAGTCATCTAAGCCCTCGGGTAGAGCCAAAACTGGAGTCATCATCAACCTAGTCTTTAATTCCTGAAAGTTCTTCTCACATAGATCAGACCACTGAAATTTAGACTTCTTCTAAGTCAAACGAGTCAACGGGGCAGCTATGGAAGAAAACCCTTCCACAAATCTCCTATAGTAACCAGCCAAACCCAAAAATCTCTTAATATCAGACGGGGAGGTGGGTCTAGGCCAGTTCTTTACTGCCTCTATTTTATGAGAATCAACTCGAATACCATCTCTAGTCACAATATGACCCAGAAAAGCAACAGACTGCATCCAAAACTCACATGTACTGAACTTAGCAAATAACTTCCGATCCTTGAGAATTTGCAACACAACTCTCAAATGGTTTGCATGCTCCTCCTCACTCCGAGAGTAGATAAGAATATCATCAATGAAAATAATCACAAACATATCCAAATATTGTTTGAACATATGGTTCATCAAGTCCATAAAGGCTGCAGGAGCATTCCTTAGTCCAAAAAATAACCACAAATTCATAATGACCATACCGAGTTCTGAAGGCTGTCTTCGGAATGTCACACACTCTAACTCTGAGCTGATGATAACTGAATCTAAGGTCGATCTTGGAGAAATAACTGGCACCCTAAAGCTGATCAAACAAGTCATCAATTCTAAGAATGGGATAATTATTCTTGATTGTGACCTTGTTTAACTGACGGTAATTGATACACATTTTGAGAGAACCATCTTTCTTTTGCACAAATAAAACTGGAACACCCCATGGAGAGATGTTGGGCCGGATAAAACCCTTAACAAGGTGGTCCTTCAACTGCTCTTTCAATTCCTTAAGCTCCGCTGGAGCCATTTTATAGGGAGGAATGGAGATAGAATGTGTATCAGGAAGAAGATCTATCCCAAAATAGATCTTCTGCTCGGAGGGATTCTGGGCAAATCTTCGGAAAACACTTCTGGAAACTCATTTACAATAGAAACTGACTGGAGAGGTGGGGTTTTGGACTCCATGTCCATAACCCGAACTATATGATAGACATAACACTTAGAAATCATCTTCCTAGCCTTGAGATAAGATATGAAACAACCCTTTGAAGATGGAGAACTACCTTGCCACTCTAAGACAGGTTCATTTGGAAACTTAAAACTGACAACTCGAGTACGACAATCAATCCAGACATAACATGCATACAACTAATTCATCCCAAGAATAACATCAAAATCAGTCATCTCTAACTCTACTAGATCCGCTGAAGTGACTCTATGAAGGACTGAGATAAGGCTTTTCTCATCCCGGGTATTATCGCCTGAGGGAGGAGAACAAAGGTTAGATTCGAGACAAAAAAAAATGAAAATTGGCGGGATAGAGACAAGGATGGTGATCATTTCAATCACCGGAGTTCGAATCCCTATATCCCTCCGAACAAGGCGGACTCTCTTTACCAACCGAGCACAAGCAATCCCGGCCATTCCAAGTTGTAGGACATGTTGTCCTTGGTTCTTAAAAAGGTGGACACCACAAATACGAGAGTGAGCGAGCTAAAGAGTGAAGTCTCAACACTTCATCAAACTGTGAGCTCCCACTCAGCCTCGATCAAGCATCTTGAGGCCCAAAAGAACCACCTCTCAATTCAAATGAACCCGAGAATAAAAGGGGCGTTGCCTAGCGATACCATCACCAACCCAAAGAATGATTGATTAAGGTAGTATTGTCGTGCCGCGACGTTAAATCAAGCGCTGCTTGGGAGGCAACAAGTTTCTTTATTTGTTTTTGGTTATCTTTTGTTGTTTTTGGTGAGTTTGTAGGGAATGCATGGATGGAAAAATGAACAAGGGAAAGGAGGGCAAAAATGGGTTGTGCGGCGGACTGTGCAGACTGCACAAGCAATTGTGCGTGTCGCACCGCACACCGCATGCCAAATAAGAGTGCCTGAAAGGAATTTGAAAAATTGGAGGCGATGTACGCTTGGCCGTTCGGACCGCATGAGCCCAAGTGCGCGTCGCACCTCCATCGCATGGCGAAACAGACACCTGAGCAAACTAGGGGAGAAAAAGGGGGCGATGTGCGAAATGACATGCGATCCGCACCAAGGCTGGTGCGAAATGCCATGCGATTCGCACCAAGGCTGGTGCGAATCGCATGTTGCGGCAAACAGAAGGTAAATTTGAATTTTAATTGACCTAACATGTTAACCGACCCGACCCGGAGATGACCCGACTAAACTTTTCTTCTTCTTTTCTTTTTAAAACCGCCTCTCTTCTCCGAAGGTATATTGCATAAACTCGCATACTCAGTACATCCTATAGTACTGATGCATACTTTTTGTGTTGCATCCTATTCTAATGCAGATTCAGGCTCTCGCTCTCAAGTCTGTGGCTAGAGATCGTGGGTTATCCAGTCATTGTTGGTGAGTCCTCATCCTTCGAGGACCAGTTATGAGTTGTAGTTGTCTTTATGACATTTTTATTCAGTAGTTAGAGTTAGCTGGGGTCTTGTCCCAGCAACTTATTATGTCAGTATTAGAGGCTTTTCGGACATAGCTAGATATTCAGTGTTGATGTTTCAGATTGTTGTTCCTACACTTATGCTTTGTCTATATTTATGGAGTTACCCTTTTGCATATTTTTAAGCTTCCGCTCATTCGATTATGTTTTGTTTAAGTCATGCTAATGTCAAGGGTTAACTTGGAATCACTTGTGGTCTCGGGTCCCGTGTTACGTCCAGGGGATAGCCTCGGGGCGTGACATCTTTGAGGCTATAGATCAAGATATTCGCCTACACCACATTGCATTGCATTCCATACTTGACTTGTTGTGGTTAGTTAAGTACGAAATCTCTGAGGCTTGGTACGTTATTGGAACTATGTGAGTAAGATGAGTCAGGAGCAGATAGGTTGACTGCGAGTTGTCGGCAACAGGTTGTTCATGCTTTAGTGCTACAATTAATGGGGTCTGAGGTAGAAGAAGGTAGGGTTGTTTGAGGTTGTCGTTTGTTTTTTCTTATTGCATTGCATTGCATTCATTATCATGTGATTATAATTGGCGACCGAGCTTATGGGAGCCCGATAGGTTGTTGTTTGATTGTGGAACTACTTATTATTTGTGTGATTTGAGACAGGAATATGGGAAAGTGGATACGAACTATGCAAGTAGTGTGATTTCAATAGGTTGTTGATTCTGTGCAGATTATGTACGACATATTGTGATTTCAATTTTGATTTATGTTGTTTCTGTTATTCTTTCGCCTTGCATGCTCAGTGCATTATTTTGTACTGATGTTTCCATTGCCTAGGGGCGCTGCATTCATGCCTGCTGGTTATCAGGTAGACAGGGGTCCTTGTTGCATGTGGTAAAATTCAATTGATGGTTGGTATGCTTTGTTCTTGCCGGAGTTACTGAGTCTGGAGTCTTCGTTTGCTTGGTGTAGTTGACGAGTATGTCGGGGCCCGACTAGGTATTAACAATTTTTCATCTTAGAGGCTTGTAGACGTCTGTTGTGGGTCTTGTAGTCAATTATGACCTTATTGGACGTGTTGTTAGTTGTGTTTTCCCAACAATAGCCTAGAGCGTTGTATGTATTTTGTTATAGTTCGAGTTCTCCATTGCGTTTCTTTTTGGTTTGGTTTGTCCTTGATGACCCACATGTGTTGTTCAGTTTGGTTTCATTTGGTTCATTCAGTCAAGGGAGGCACCATGTGCCTATCTCACCTCCCCGAGTTTGGAACGTGACAATTCTTCATTTTAAATTACCACAATGATAACAATTATTATTTTATCCCTCCATACCCACATTCATACATTCAGTCATTTGTCATCTATCAAACTCTTTATTATCCACTGCTATCACATTTACATCAGAGAATGGAGAAGATCAATGGGACATGCTTTACAATTTTTAAGAACATATTAATTCGCTCAGTCATCATTATATCGTTAATATAGTACGTTGAGATTTAAACCCGGCGTCTTATCATTAATATATCGAGACTTTAATTTGATGTCTTACCTTCTTTAACATAACGAGAAAAAAATCCATCGTCTTACCTTCAACCAATAACATAATATACCAAAGTACACCAAGACTCATCATTGAGCCTTTAAAAGTATTATAAATGCTAGACAAAAAGAAACATTGTTGCCTCACAATAGTTGTATCATTATAAATTAGTGATGCATAATTATCACAATACACACTCCTATAAATTAGTAATTCATAATTATCACAATACACACTCCTTGGGTTCATCCCAGATACATGTATCTTTGGTACCATATACACATATATCTATACACTAAATACATTGCTCTAGATACATTATATTCGATATAGAATACACCAGATATTTGATACCAGATATACTGGATGAAACTGATTATGGATACACTAGATACATAGTGCACAGATACACTAGATACATCACAGATACACTAAATACAGAGAAGTAGAGGGACGAGAGAGGAGAGAGGCGAGCGAGAGAAGAGAGATACATTCGACGGATACATGCATCTAGAGGCAAATACAGTGTATCTGGTAAAATATGTAATTTTTGAAACTATTGGTATGTTGAGTAATAAGCACCTATACTAGTGTGCTTTATGAAAGTTGCTCACTTTTTTTTATTAACTAGATACAAATAGCCCATGCTTGCACGGGCCCAATATGCTATTCTCTTCGTTTTATTTTATGTGGTACCATTTGACTTGACATGACGTTTGAAACTTGTGGCTAAAATGATCCTTAAATATTTGTATGGCTGTAAATCATTTCATCAAGGGTAAAATGAGATTTTTAAAGTTAAATTATTTCTAATTATAGTAAGATGACATTCTTTTTGAGACGAACTGAAAAGGAAAGGATGCCACATAAAATGGGACGGAGGAAGTATTATTTTTTATCCCAATTTATGTGATACATGCAGATGAAATTTGGAGAGTCAACCATCCAATTTTTGTACGATTTTTAAATATTTTAAATTGTTAATTACTGTGATTTATAATACTTTTTACATAACTTTTAGATAATATATGTTACTCTTTTTGTCCCAACTTATGTGGCAGTGATGAAATTTGAAGAATCAACCCAATTTTTTTAATATAGTTTTTAGATATTTTAAGTTATTAATTAATGTGTTTTATAGTACTTTCTACGTAATTTTCAAATAATATATATTACTCTCTCTACTCCAATTTATGTGTCATTAATAGAATTTGGAGAGTCAACTAAATTTTTTATATATATAATAAATTAAAAAGATAAGACAAACAAATTAAGACGGAGAAAATTAACAAAAATGATCAAAATGCCCCGAATATTGAAGCAGGCACGTTGACCTCGTGCTTGCTTCAGCTACTTCAAATAATATATGTTACTTCCTTTGTCTCAATTTATGTGGCACTGATAGAATTTCCAGAGTCAATCAAGTCTTTTCTGTCTTTCAAATATTTGAAATTATCAATTACTGTGATTTATCTTTTTACGTAATTTATATATATATAATAAATTAAAAAGATAAGATAAACAAATTAAGACGGAAAAAATAATAAAAATGACCAAAATGCCCCTGGATATTGAAGCATGCACGTTGACCTCGTGCCTGCTTCAGCTACTTCAAATAATATATGTTACTTCCTCTGTTCCAATTTATGTGGCACTGATAGAATTTTCAAAGTCAACCAAGTTTTTTTTATGTGTTTCAAATATTTTAAATTGTTAATTATTCTGATTTATCTTTTTACATAATTTTTAAATATATAATAATTTAAAAGGATAAGACAAACAAATTAAAACGAAAAAATTAATGAAAAATGACCAAAAGGGAGTTGAAGCAGCTGAAGCAGGCACGTTGACCTCGTGAAGCCCTCTTATTATATAAGAGATCTAGCCCAAAGAGAATTTATTTCATTAAAAAACAAAATGCAATTGAATAAGGTGGAATACCTATTCAACTTCCAATACATACAGTAATCCCGCAAGTAAGGCCTTGTTGGAATACCTGATTTTTCTTTTCTTGCTAGGAATTATGCTTTTCCCAAAGAGGGGTTATTGCCGATAAAGAGCAGCCTCTAGGGGAGTATACTAATTCTTTTTTGATAGATTAAGATACTTGACTTTTGAGCATCTAAAACTAATCACAGAGTGTACACTAGTCTGATAACGTATGTCTATACTACTTATTGGAGCTCTAATTTTGACCGAGTACAGAAATCAATAGTATTAATAGTTTCCCATGATTTTAATAATTTTACCTCACTATAGATATCATCAAGGCAAAGGATAAAAAGGAAATAGACACACTCACATTGGAGTGTTTAATAGGTATTACCCTTAGTTCAGGTGTCAAAATGAAAGTATTGTACACGTTTAAGAGGCCGCATATGTATTTGGCCTACAACAAATGTTTTCCGAAGTGTGATTGACCTATGGCTCCACCAAATAAGGCCTCAATCTGACTTACCAATTCATTGAAGGGCCAGTAATTATACTTTTCTATCTCTATCCTCTTCTCATTTTCCTCCATTTAAAGTATGGCACAAAATCAAATCAGCACCACAAAAGAAGACGATTAAAGGAGTAGAAGCAGAATTTATTTCCAATAAGATAAAATATAAAACTGATCCATTTTACTATTTCTTTGTCGGGTTATCTTTCTCGTCTCATTCTAAAGTCTTAAAAACACAACTTACCAATCAAAGAATTATACATGGAGAAACTAGTCATTGTACAAAAGATGTCAAACCTTTGATTTCTAATTTAGATGTTAAATAGAATAACTTGAAAGATTCGCTGCGACTTAATGCTGATATTCTTCTGATATCATGTTTGAAGGAAAATGGCTAGTAAAAACATTATGCAATTTTGTTTAAATCAAATACCTAGAGGCTAAGCACAAAGCAACTTGCTATAACGCAATTGCTTGTGGATAACAAGCGCTAACCTCCATTTGTAGGGATGTCCAAATTTGGTTGCATCTTTCTTGCCTTGCCCTTATGCGAGTCAAAAATGTCTCTACCCATGGTTCGGTCATTCCCTCCAAGCTCAAGTCATATGGCACAGAGAAACTGACAAAGAAAAACTAGCACTATAAGAAAACAAAAAATAACGCCAAGTACAAACCAAGATTAAAAGAATGAGTTAATCAATTCCAAATGTTCAATGTATGAAATGTAATCAACAGCGTGAAGTATAGAAACTACAATTGATTGATGCTCAGATGAAAACAATGACATGGTTAGCGCTTATGACAATCATTAGAGACATCTAAAAGCAGCAATGCAGGTATGCAGATAGAAAGTTAAAAGGTGATATAGGCCTAGAGCAGGAAGCCTCTAGTCAAACATAAACTCTAGTTATGGAGATAGGAAGAGAGCGACAAAGGACAAAAGAGGGAAGCCTCTATCCAAACATAAACTCTTAGAAGCATACCTGAAGGAAACTTATGTGGCTTCATTACTTCACTATCTAACTGAAAGAGACGTTTAAACCAGGTGTAAACTGGTAAGGTCAGAAACCGATCTTTTATAACTTGGAAGATGCAAAGGTCATATTTTAGGCGGTATTCAGGATATTGAGAGGTCACTGTCATTTCAGTTGGTGAATAGTTGAGGGATGCAGATAATTCAAGTTGTTCCTCAAGGCAAAATGGCTATATCACTGGTCAAAAGCTGCGCAAAGCATAAAATCAAGAAGAGAAGGAAAAGCAGCAGTAATGTCACTTTTGTTTTTGCAGTGGATACATAGCATCTCGTTTCAGCTACCATTCAATATTGGGCCTAAAACTGAAAGAAAGAAAATAAGGTCCAGAAATGCAGATTTAGAGCATAACTCCACCTCACTCCTCCAAAAGAGGAACAACAACAAAAAGGAAAACTGGACAGCTATTAATAGCAATGTATCATACTGTGATGCAGTTAGTACAGAATGTCTTTACACAGCTGACATACTCAGACATAAGGTGATTCAGATAACAAATGCTAAAATGTATGCACCTTCAGAAAAATATAGGGCCTTCCTTTTGCAAAAAAAAAAATACGAGTATATATTTACTTAAAATGAAGGTGGCCTTCATTTTGTCTTAACCATACCAAATAGAGAAACATGCAGGTCTCTTGTATTATTACATCGTTGCGGCAATCTGAGAAGTACTTTTTCAAAGAACAATAAAAAGGGAAAAGAGAGGGCGAAAAAGTTTTTGGTAAGTTTTCACGAACGCAGAACTGAGAAAAAGAAGAAATGGAAGGAAACATCAAGATGGACACATGCATCAAAGGAAGAGTTATATAAGATGAAAAGAAAGAGAATGTTTTCTAGCATCACACAATTGGGAACCCTACCTCATTAGTTCCTCTTTTTGAGCCTCAGATCCTCTATTGCATCTGGCACTCCTGTAAAATTTGAAGTTGAGAATCAGAAGGCCGCTAAGCCTCTCTAGATCTAATGAGAACTAAATAATCACAAGAATTCAGAAGACCAAAGGTTTGACACTAATGTTGTCAAATTGATGCAGGAAAGATGGCCAGAGGGTCATAAAAATTAACAATCAATTCTTTCATTACAAAAATAAAATGCATCCCTCCAAAACAAGTTGCAATTACTAATTTCTATCAACAAATAGGCCTCAATCCCAACTAGTTGGGATCGGTGATAGGATCCTCTATGATTCTGGTCTAAACAGTTAAAATTTGATAACTAAAATTATCATGAAATGTGGATAAAGAACTCAGCAAACCTGCAAACAAGGACTTGGAAAAGATGCAGAGACTTGGTAGAGAGGTTATATATGGCATTTTCAATATGAGCCATCCCAAATAGGTAAACTATAGGATAACCAAGCAGCCATCTGCAGCAAGATTGTAATTGAACAAATGAATATCATTAGATGATGGCACATGGTTCTTAGGAAAATAAGTAAAAATTACTACCAGTTATTCAGAAGGTTTGAATTCTAGACAGTCCAACTTTAAATATCCAAAAGAAAATTGCCCAATTTAGGAACAGGACATGTTGCATTTAATAGGCTAGCTGCAAAACACAATACTCTTTTTTTGTAACCGAGAAATCCTCGAAGCCACGCACGGTTTGGAGCTCTGTGGATAATGGGTTCATCCCTCCACCCTTCGGGCATGTTAAGAAGAGATGCACGGGTGGCCAGTGCAGAGGTGTGAGAGGTTGGCTATGGATGGTTCTAGGAGAGGAAGAGGTAGGCGGAAGAAGTATTGGGGAGAGGTGATTAGATAGGACATGACGGAATTTCAGTTTACCAAGGACATGACCTAGATAGAAAGTTGTGGAGAACACGGATTAGGGTAGTAGGTTAGCAGGTAGTAGAGTCTGATCTTGATTATCTTCGTATTACTCTTGTAGCTTCTTGTTCCTCGATTTCTATTATCTTTTTGCCGCTTTTTGTACTTCGATTATCGTATTTTTTGTTATAGTTACTATGTGGAATGCTTTGTCATGCTTTCTATAATATTTTGCCATGATTTCTTCTTTTTTGTTATTTCCTTTTCCAAACTGCTTTTATCAGTGTTTCATCGAGCTGAAGGTCTGTTGGAAACAGTCTCTCTACCTCCAGGATAGGGGTAAGGTCTGTGTACACCTACCCTCCCCAGACCCCACTTTGTGGGATTACCTGGGTATGTTGTTGTTGCAGTGAAAGCAACTCGATAAGTGGGGGATACTTACTTGGCCGACTCACTAGCTCCAAGCAAATCGATTGGTACTAGTAGCAGTTGGTAAGTACGTCGAAACAACGTTCAAAGCAGAAGATCCGATGAAAAAGGTTGTTGGGTAGTGAGTCTCTTTCCGGCGCGTGTGTTAAACTCTAGCAGGGGAGAGGCACAACAAGGATTTTAGTAATGAGTTTTTAGGGAAAGGATTGCTGAGACCTTGCAAGCCTTCCTAGAGAGATGTCAGCCTTGGAAGGTCCTAGAAATGGGAGATGAGGCTCGACAGTGAAGTGGTTTTCCCCACTGAGACTTAAGCCACTTTCTAACAACTTTTAGAAACTTTAGAAACAAGGTATTCTCTCACTGGTTCTAACACCACAAAGAGATTGAGATTTTCACAAACTTGATTATTTCCCTCAAGCTTGGTTGGGATTTATAGTAATTACAATATGTACAATCATGGTAATGTATAATTACACATCAAAATCCTAATCATATCCCTAATCAAATCATTCCTACACATAATATCTTAACACAATGTTTGAATGATTACATAGATGTTTGAAACCCATAAAAGCAATAAATATTCTCATCAGGTGTAATATAAACATGCTGGTTTAGATCAGGAAGTTACCCATTTAAAGTTGGGACTGTAATATGAGTATCTTTAATGCATTCACCGAGATCAATTACTTCAGAAGACAGTGAAGAAGTTGGCTTGTAAGCAGAGGAGTCAGTGTTTGCTCTAACTTCTGGTTTCTGATGTTCCAAGTGATCAATTATTGTTCCATTTTCAGTAAAGACGGACGAAAATGTCTTTTGTGCCAATACAAGCTCTGCAGCCACAGAGCTTTCTTCGGCTTGTGTTATCATCTGTAGTAACTCTATCAATCTTCGTAAAGAAACATGAGAAGGAAAGGATACAAGAACAAAATGGTTCAACGCTATAGCAGCCAATAAAGGAGTTACCTTTGGAGGATCATGTTCAAGGTCTACAAAGATCAGTCTCGTTTCCAAGTTCAAACTAGACTTAACAAACTCTGCAAATGCTCTCGCGTGAACCAAGTATATCATATCTTCAATAACCATAACATGCAAAGGCTTATATACTGAACAGTCCTGAAAGCGATTGCAGATAACATATTTTTATTATGCGGTACTTCAGTTTCCTATACGGAAGTGCAAAAACACCAAGTAATTTATAATTAGCCTCTGATATTAACCCATATATGGAACCAGATTTATAGATACTGAGAAAAGACAATAGTTAAGCTTTAAGCACAAAGAGACAGCTTGAAACTACCCAGACATGGACATCCCAAACCTCCTTATATCTTTTATCAAGCACCTTCCTAATTAGATAGAGATTGTACTGTAACAACCCAACCCCTCGTTGCATATGCCCTCCTTATCATGTCTTGCAACTTTCTGTAAGTTGGGATACTGTTTTGGGACTTGCAGGAGTGGTTTTGGTTTGGACCCCAGGGGTTCAGGTGGATTTTGGACAAGTTTGGAACATTCCACAGTTGCTAGTTTTGGTTGATCTAGTGCGACAGCAAATGTGATGAAATGTCCGCATCTGTGACACCTCAAATGCAAAGAGTAGGCAATTGCGTTGGACAGTCCGCAAAAGTGACCAGTGTTCAGAAATGCAAAGAAAGGTCCCCGTTATGATGATGGACAGCATGTATTTTTCACTATTTTTTAGCCCTAGAGCTACGCGATTGAAAGATTTGGATCGAGACTTCAACATTGGAGTCGGGATAAGTGTTCTAATCATCTACTTGAGTCTTTATCATGTTTGTACTTGATGAATTACCATTAAAACATTGAATTTGACGGGAATAAAATTGGGGATTTGAGACACAAGCCCCTAGAACACTACATTGATTGTTTGAACATCGAAACAAACTCGAATTGGAAATTTAATTGTAGATTTGAACTCATAGGGTTATGGGTAATCTGCAGACGTAATTTATTTCAAGGTTTGACCATAGGGCTTGGGGTTGACTTGATTTTTGATCGAGACTTTAATCATGAAATCAACACTTTGCGGCTATATTTGACATCATTGAGTAATCTTTAAAAATAGATTGGAGTCGTTTGATGGAATCCGAACGCGGTAAAACTATTTGGAAGGTTAAAGCTTCACTAAGACTGAAATAAGTTTAAGACTTTGACCTCAATGAAGAAATTTTCCCAAATTGATACTCCCTCCCTCCATCCCAATTTAAGTGTCTTAGTTTGATGGGGCACGGAGTTAAGGAAACAAAAGGAGACTTTTGAATCTTGTGGTCTTAATTAACCTTTAGATCTTGTGGTCTTACACTTTCCATGTAGAATGTTGGAATTCGAGAACTGTATAGATATAGAAAGAGACATTCTTTTTGGCACAGACCAAAAAGGAAGGTAAGACACTTAAATCGGGACAGAGGGAGTACTATTTTACATATACTATGTATCAAGGTACGTATATATGAGGTGACGAGTATATATGTGGACACCGGGATTATAAATGCTATGCAGGGTATAGGTTTATGTTGATATACATGCTTGCTATGTTCTTTCATGTGCGATGACTACTTTAAGCATTTTTATGATGTTAGTATAATGTTATAGGCATTGTACTTAGGCTAGTTCAACATTATGAGCTATATGTATGTCAGATTACATGTTTAGTTGCTAGTCATGCACTGATATGCACTATAATTTGCACATATGTTTCCACACCTCGATGTGACTATGCACGTGAGGTTGTTTCATGCGGGGTTATGATATAGCACGTGAGTTGTCTATGCAGGTTATGTTATGGCACGTAAGTTGTTCGTACGGCGTGTGGATATGAACTCGTCCCTCATGAGTAACTGCATCACTCGGGTCACTCGAGCAGTGTACAAGCAGGAGTGATTTGCGATGGAGCGTTGGTGTCGTGTAAAGTTTGAGTTTATATCATGCATATTAGATTATTGATTCATGCACTCCATATAAATGTGAAGTTGTGTCTATCATTATAAATGTTGATTTGGTGCATTCTACGCATTGACATGGATTGTTGAGATAGTGCATTCTATTATATGCTATATTTGTTCTTATTTTTATATGCTTTGGTTGTGCATATTTAATTGAGTTATTTTATGTGCTTTAATATTGATGTTGTTAGACATAATAATTGCAAAGGTCTGAAAGTGAGTATTTCGATAAACCCTTGGTACTACCTTGCTAGGGGTGGTCGATGATACTTACTGAGTATGTGTTGGTATACATTGTGTGCATATATGGATTGAGCGGTGTGTAATTCGTGAGATAGCTTTGAAGATCTACCAGCGTTAGAGTCAAGTTGTTAGCTCGTTCATGGTGTATTATTAAGACTCTGTTTTTTTTATTGAACTAAGACTCTGTTTTTTTTATTTCAAGCAGATGATGTATTATTCATATCAAAGTCTTAGTTCCTATTCCTATTAGCTCATAACTTGTGACACCAGGGAGATCATATTAGATTACGCGGTATTTGATGCCCTTATTTATGTTAATGTCTTTCATTTTGTGTGTAATTGTGTTGTATGATTTGCCTGATGGGTTAGGTTAGGTTAGGTGTCATCACGGTTTCCTGGGATTTGGACCATGATAGTGTTCGGGATCATTTTCCTGTGTTTCATTGGTATAGAAGTAGGGTAATATATAGTAATCATAAAAAGAGTAGTATGTGATATGAGGATTGAGTTTTGGTGATATTTTTGAGAATTAAAGGTTGCCAGTAATGTTTAGATGTAGATTTTTTTTCGAAGTTTAGGATGTAGATTGATGGATGTTTTGACACGTCAAATTCAGGGGGAGGTGCCATGGTGTATGTTATTTGCGGATGATGTTGTTTTGAGAGGTTTGGAGACAGACCCTAGAGTCTAAGGGGTTTAGGTTGAGCAGAACCAAGACGGAATACTTGGAGTGCAAGTTCAGTGAGGTGGAGCGGGAGAGGGACGTGGTAGTGAAGCTTGAGGCTCAGGTCCTACAGAAGAAAGATAGTTTCAAGTATCCTTTTTTTTTTTTTTTTTTTGATAAGGTAACATATTGTATTAACCAAAAAGGGTTGTTGAGCCATAATTACAAGTAAAGAGAGCAAGCTAATCTAAGCAAAATGATCTAAAGAGACTCTAACAACTGCATTAAAGTCTCAGTATCCTCTATATACTCCTGTTTACACCAAAAGTGAAAAAGAAAGATACAATTTAGCTTTATCTTCTGGATTGGGTTGCTCTTTCCTTCAAAGCATCTTAGATTCCTTTCCCTCCAGATAGTCCACCAAATACAACCTGGGATCAAACTCCATCTTCTTTTTTGGTCTATGCTACCTCCCCTTTTGTTCCAACTGTAGAGCATGTCTAAAGTAGACTGGGGCATAGACCAATTCAAACCAAGCATAAAAAGAAAAATGTCCCAAAGTTGAGTAGTCACTCTGCAATGCAGAAAAAGGTGGCTATTTGTTTCTGCAGTCTCACCACAAAAAAGACAAGTAGAGCTAAGTTGCATTCCCCTTCTCATTAACTTGTCCTTTGTCAAGCAAGCCTGCTTGACTACCAAACAAACAAAACAATTCACCTTGTATGGTATCTTAGTTCTCCAGATGAGCTTCCAAGGCCAAGAGCTAATCTGAGAGCTAGACTTGTTAAGGGACTTGTAAGCTGAATTAACAGTGAATCTGCCTCTGCTACCTGCTAACCAGAATCTGCAGTCCTCATTGGCATTGAATCCTTTAAATGATTCAAGTGTTTTGAGAAACTCCAGTAGCCTGTCAACCTCCCAATCGTTTAATAGCCTTCTGAAGCTGATATTCCACCCTGTATTATCCCTTACCTCCTTCACTGTTGCATTCTTCTGTTGGTTCAGATAGTATAAATCTGGAAACTGTTGTCTCAAAGAAGATTGGCCTAGCCATATATCATCCCAGAAGGATGTTTTTCCCCATCTCCTACCTGGATGCTGGATCTATTATACAATATAGGCCAGTTGTTTCTGATTGATCTCCATAAACTGACTCCATATGTGCTATTCACTTCATTGGTGACCCACTTATCTTCCATACCATACTTTGATATGATAGTCTCCTTCCACAAGGATTGTTCTGGACTTGAGAGTCTCCAAAGCCATTTAAGCATAAGACATTGATTCTGGATCCTCAAATTTCTAACTCCCATTCCACCTTCCTTCTTGCTTTTTGTAACAACGTCCCATTTAACCAGGTGGATCTTCTTTGTTGGACTATTCCCCTGCCACAAAAATTTTCTTCTGACTTCATCAAGCTTATTGGCTACATTAACGGGCATAGGGAAAAGAGACATCATATATGTTGGCAGGGCATCTAGAACACTGTTGACCAAGTTCAGTCTTCCCCCTAAAGATAAGTATTGTCCTTTCCAACTAACTAGCTTCTTTTCACACTTTTCCAACACTGAATTCCAAATAGAATTGGATTTGCTCTTTGCCCCTAAAGGCATGCCCAAATATGTTGTTGGTAACTCCCCGATTCTACCCCCCAAAATGTTGGCCAGATTGCTCATTTCAGGCACCTCATTAACAGGATAAATGAAACTTTTATTCCAATTAATGTTAAGACCTGAAATAGCTTCAAAAATGATGAAAATAATTCTCAGAGTTCTCAATTGGTCCTTCTCAGCATCACAGAACACCAAGGTGTCATCGGAATATTGTAAATGGGTTATTGAGGATCCTTGGTTATCATCTTGCTTTGGACAAAAACCTTTGATCCAATTGTTAAACTGAGTTGTTTTAAGCATGTCGCTCAAACCCTCCATGGCTATAATGAATAAGAAAGGAGACAAAGGGTCGCCTTGTCTTAATCCTCTTCCCGAGGAGAAGAAACCAGTTGGAGAACCATTGACTAAAACTGAAAATTTAACTGTGATGGTGCAGTATTTAATCCATTCTATCCATCTCCTGCCAAAACCCCTTTTTTCCAGAGTCTTCCATAAGTAGGCCCAGTTGTGGTGATCATATGCCTTCTCAATGTCTAACTTGCATAGAATCCCAGCAGACCCATCTCTGATCCTTGTGTCCACACATTCATTTGCTACAAGAATAGCATCCATAATCTATCTGCACTTGATAAAAGCCATTTGTTGAGGATTAACCAGCTTAGATATCACTCTCTTAAGCCTTTCGGTCAATAGTTTTGAGATGACTTTGTAGAAGCACCCTATAAGACTGATAGGTCTGAAATCCTTAAGCTCTTTTGCTCCCACCTTCTTAGGAATCAAGCTATAAAGGTAGCATTGAAGCTCTTCTCGAAAAAGCATTGATCATGAAAGTTTTGTATGGCAGCCACCACCTCTTTCTTCACTACCTCCCAACACTGAATGAAAAAAGTCATTGTGTAGCCATCTGGTCCAGGTGCTTTGTCACCGGCACATGCCATCACACTATCTTTCACTTCCTGTTCTCCGAATTGGCATTGTAGCATTTGATTTTCTTCTTCACTAATCAGATATCCTTCTCTAAAATTAAACTGAGGTCTGCATTCCTCAGTTTCAGAGTATAGATCCTGGTAGAAGTTGACAATTTCTCTCTTGATGTCCTCTGGATCCTCTAAACTTTCCCCATTAACCTGCAGACTGTCAATGTTGTTATATCTTCTGTGATTGTTAGCAGATCTATGAAAGAACTTTGTGTTTCTATCCCCTTCTTTGAGCCATAAAGCCCTGGATCTTTGTCTCCATGCCACTTCCTCTTTTTTAGCAATATCCTCAAATTCTACCTCAAGAGTAGCCTTCAGGTAAATTTCATCATCGTTTAAACTTCTCTGATCTTGAATCTCTTCTAGGGCTGCCATTTGGTTAAGGATGCTCTGCTTCTACAGCCCTAAATTGCCCTGAATTGTCTTGCTCCAGACATTAAGATTCTCTTTTAAAGCTTTCAACTTGAAAGCTAACACATAGTCGGGTCTTCCTTCACAGATACTAGAGTTCCACCATTCTTGAATTTTCTCCTTGAATCCTTCTTTCTTGAGCCACCAATTTTCAAACTTGAAATAAGATTTCTTCGTCTCCCAATTTCCACATTCTAGCATTATAGGAATATGATCAGAAGTGACTTTCTGAAGAACTGATTGCTTGATGTTTCTGAAGGAAGTATCCCATTCATCTGAGATCAAGAACCTATCAAGTCTGGCTGCTATGTCATGCCCTACCCCCTTTCTCCAAGTGTAACTCCCTCCTGCTAACTCAAGGTCTTCAAGATCCATATCTGGTATGAACTCAGAGAAGTCTGCCATGGCTTTATTAAATCTAACACAATTCATTTTTTTAGATGGGAATCTAACTGTATTGAAATCCCACAAATTACCCAAGACCCCGAAAACAACCCTCTGACGGAACCTAATTCCCACCACACTTCTTCCCTTTCCCTCCTATCATTTGGGGCATAAACACCGGATAGATGCCAGCAAAAATCATGAATCTTTCCAGTGAATTTACATGAGATGGAGTACATACCCAGACTACACACCTCTCCCTCCCATATTCTTCTATCCCACATCAATAGTATTCCCCCTCTTGTTCCGCTTGCCTCCAATTGTGCGAAATCCACCCATCTATTTGCCCATAGCTCTTTAATTTCTTCCCTTATATCGCCTTGTAATTTTGATTCTTGAAAACAAAAGACATCAGCTTTCCAGTTATTCATAAGACTTTTGATCAACAATTTTTTTCTCGGCATGTTTAGTCCCGTCACATTCCATGATACAATGTTCACCTTCATGATTTCGGATTAATTGTGAAACTCCCCCTGCTTCTTGATCCATAACTGTGAAAGTTACTTCCCATCTCCAAATTCTTTACCTCTTTCGATCCCTTAATCTTAAGGATCGTTGGTGTCTTGTTACTAGCTTCTTCCCTGATAGCTTGCCTCCTCTCATCTATCTTCATAAATAATTCAAGTGTCTCGGACTCAAATCCTTGAAAGCTTGCCCCTAATTCCTTGCTGATTCTTAAAATATTTTGTTGAACCCATATAGGTGTGTCAAAATCTGGGTCCTCTTCCTCTGATTGTACTCGAGAATTTAAAGGTATTGCTTCATCGATGTTGATAGCCCTGACAATCTCTTGCTCTTCCAACTGCAAATTTCTTGTTGCCTGTATCTCCGGAGCTGCCAGGCAATGAGTATGGATGATGGACATCGCATCTTCATCATCCGATGACTCAATTTGATTTTCCTCCATGTGTACCTCTCCTTCTGTGAATAACTTTGTGTCTATAACTGGAATTACAGACTCTGCTTGTGTTTTCTTCTGTTCAGACGTGAGATGGATGGCCTGGACTTCCTCAATTAATATATCCAGATTCCCTTCAGTGATGGGCCTATTGTAAGCCCCCAAGTCTAGAATGTTTTGGGCTAATATATCTGGGCCCAAAACTTTCCTAGAATTTCCTGCTTTATTCTTAGTTCCATAATTCCCAGCACGTGGATGGGCATGTGGTTGACCTAATTTTTCAAAAATCTTTGAGAGGCCCACGTGCCCTATAGATTGTGATAAACTAGGATATCCATTCAATACAGCTGGCTTGTCCTTTAATATCCAAGGGTCCGAAGCCAGACCCTCTTCTTCTCCAACAGAGAACCTTACCGGCGACTCATTCCAGATCGGAATCACATATTCAGTTCCTTCAAATTCCACCTTCACCTCCTTCGGAATCGAGCTGCCATCTCCTATAATCAGCAACCTCGCCCATTTCAGGTGATTCCTCAACTCAGTCTCCTCCTCCGTCTTGATCCAGCCACCACAGTAGTCACCAACTGCCTTGAAGACCTTATGCGACCATAGATGAAGAGGCAAACCGACCAACCTAATCCATGTTTGCTTCACAGAGGCCCTTGATGGGACTACTCCCACCTTAGGGTTCCACCACTGAAGTTTGAAGATATGATTTTTCCACCTCCATTCACCTCTCAACACCTGTTCAGCAACTATCTTCGAAGAGAACTCGAAAAGAAAGCAGTGGTTTCCCATCTCGTAGATGTTGAGTCCATGGGCTTGGTTCCAATTAGCACTAGCCCATCTCCGAGAGTGTTGGAGAATCTGACATATCCAATGGAAATTGCCCAAAAAAGCTCCTGCTAAGAGTCTCGTTCTGTGACGCACTAGGGCCCCCTGTGATGGTTATGGAGCCCCCCTTCTGCTGAATCTGAGCTTCATTTAATTCTCTTTAGGTCCATTTACTCCTCCTGACAGCCTCAGTGTATGGGATATTCTCGTCTGTAGTTCTATAACTGACTGAATTAGGCCTTTGAGCTTTGTTATAAATGAACTTCTCTAATTTAAATGCTAAATCGGACCAGCCTGCATTAAATGAGACTTCTAGGATGATGATACTAGATCTCCTCTTGCCTTGGATGTTAATGATGCTAAAATACCTCCCTTGTTTGTGGTAGTTCCTGGAATAAAAGTACTGAGAAAAGTGGCTCTGTAGCTTCCATCTCTTCACAACATTTCCTTTTACCCTTGAAGCTTCCTTGAGAACACTGCACAACCATTCCATAGTCTTTTAGTTGAAAGAGGATCTGCACATCATACTTCTACCTCTTTCTATCCAATCGTACCACACCTCTGCTCTAGTTTCTGTTCTTGTTATGTCAAAAGATTTGAATCCTCTAGCAAAGTAGATCGTATTCCTTTCCATATCTCGGT
Organism: Jaltomata sinuosa; assembly: GCA_003996215.1. NCBI lineage: Eukaryota > Viridiplantae > Streptophyta > Magnoliopsida > Solanales > Solanaceae > Jaltomata > Jaltomata sinuosa. The sequence continues at coordinate 612,320 of QJPP01001043.1, read as the reverse complement.
AGAAAAGGAATGAAGAAAAAAAAACAAAAATAAAGGAAGAAGACAGAAAAAAACTACCACAGAAGGTGGTAGCTGAGAAGGAGGGATCGAGAAAGGTTAGAGGAAAGAAAAAATTCCGGCTGAGGACCACCGGAAAGGAGAAAAACCCCTCCTAGGAAGGAGGAGAGAGAAGGGTCTTGGGGAATGTGCCTGGGAGCATTTCTTATAGTTTGGTGATTACATGTTCAAGTATCTTGGGTCTATGATATAGGGAAATGGGGAGATCGATGAGGATGTGACGCACCGTATTGGTGCTGGGTGGATGAAATGGAGGCTCGCTTCCGGAGTCTTGTGTGACAAGAAGGTGCCTCCTAAACTTAAAGGTAAGTTCTACAGAGTGGCGGTTAGACCAGCTATGTTGTATGGGGTAGAGTGTTGGCCAGTCAAGAACTCTCACATCCAAAAGATGAAGGTGGCGGAGATGAGGATGTTGCGGTGGATGTGTGGGTTTACTAGGAGTGATAGGATTAGGAATGAGGTTATTCGAGACAAGGTGGGAGTGACTTCAGTAGATGTCAAGATGCGAGAAGCAAGATTGAGATGGTTTGGACATGTGAGGAAGAGATGCTCGGATGCCCCAGTGCGGAGGTGCGAGAGGTTGGCTATGGATGGTTTCAGGCGGGGTAGGGGTAGACCGAAGAAGTATTGGAGGGAGGTAATTAGGCGTGACATGGATCAGTTGCAGCTTACTGAGGACATGACCCTAGATAGGAAGGTGTGGAGGAAGAGTATTAGCCTATTAGGGTAGATGGTTAGTAGGAAGGGATGCGTCCATGCTAGTAGATAGGAGTGTTTGGTTTTGTGGTCCGGATTAGTAGTCATATAGCTATGCTGGTAGTGTCCTGTTCTTGGTTTTTTGACCCTAGATAGGAAGGTGTGGAGGAAGAATATTAGCCTATTAGGGTAGATGGTTAGTAGGAAAGGATGCGTCCATGCTAGTAGATAGGAGTGTTTGGTTTTGTGGTCCGGATTAGTAGTCATAGAGCTATGCTGGTAGTGTCATGTTCTTGGTTTTTTGGTAGGTTTGTTGTGTTGGGTTGGTAGACTGTAGTTTTATTTTGTGATAGTCGTGTTTATGCTATGATCTGTTGCTTTGGTGCTATCTATTGTTTCTTGTTCTTGTTCTTGTTCCTATACTATGCTAGTTTATAAACTGTTTTTGCTTTGAGCCGGGGGTCTATCGGAAACAACCTCTCTACCTCGCCCTTGAGGTAGTTGTACGGACTGCGTACACTCTACCCCCCAGACCCCACTGTGTGGGTATATACTGGATATGTTGTTGTTGTTTTTGTTGTAGGATGTAGATTGAAATATGTGTGAATGGTAATACTTGGGATGTTTGCAAAGAAAAATGACTTCATCCAAAGCGGGAAGGAAGTCAATTTTCCTCTTTTGGCCAAAATATTTTCCTTGGAGACCGCATCTTCCACAATTGATTACAAACAACCACAACATTGACAAAATAAAAGAAATATAGCAAACATGTCAAAGAAATATAAACTAGGAAAGCTATAAGGGAGTGGGGAAATCAATTCTTTTTAGTTTTCAATCCCTTCGAGGGGCAGAAAGTCAGCATATATCACTATACTTTGAACTTGCTAACCTCCTTGCAATGTTTAAGGAATGCACAAAGCCGTTCTTGCAGTTCAGGCATCTTCCCTCCATAGTCCACCATTACAACTGGCCTCATCTCAGTGCACAAGGCCAAAATGTCTGTTCAAATTCTGATTAAGATTATCTACTCATGCAACTAAAGATGAAAACACTGCTAAGGCATTCATATTCCATTGATACTAACAATTGACAACTTGTAAATCAGTAAAGTTCTGAAAGCTCACAATTCCAACTTAAAAACAACAGCCAAGTAAATAAAAAGAAGCCAGTATATTATTTTTTCTATAATCAAGAAATATTCGAGGGCGATGCGCACAGTTTCGTATAACGGGTCTGCCCCTCTATCTTTCTTCGCTTAAATACTAGGCGAGTTTGAACCTGTGAATTGTGCATAACTCGCACATCATGTGTTGCGCTCTTACTATTTTATAATTTTTGAAGATAAGGAAAAATGAATGTACTAAATTAACCATAGACTTAGTCGTAAAAGACTACAACTCCTATCGAGGATTGGTTTGTCTTCTACTTAACGTTGATATTTTTCTTTACTTGTGTCAGTAGTCAATGTTGATCTCTACCAATTAATAGCCTGTAAATACTAAAAATATATTTGCCGCTTGCAATTGAAAAGAGTTATAAAGATCTTGTTAGAATAGCAATAGGATTATATATAGTATCATATGTGGAAAAGGATTGTAACGTAGTGTTTATAAATAAAGTTAAGTATAATAATGTAGATACACAATTCTATAATATTTTTCTTTTATATTTCTCACATGGTATCAGAGCCACAATGAGAAACATCCGGGGAAAAAAAAGAGTTGTCGACCATCTCTACGGTGACTCCTCAGGTTTGATTTGCATCACTTCACTCTCAATATGTGTTGTGCAAAAACCGACACCATCAGATCCCGAGACCTCATGCGACTAAAACCCAATCACCCCCTCCGGCAGCAAGCTTCACGCGTAGTCAATAGTTAGGGTTCCAGTGAACGCGTGCGAGGTTTTCCGGCGAGATCCAACAATTTTTCTCTCATGTGGTGTTTGCGGTATTCCAAATGTACCCATCGAGATACATCACCATTCTAGCGCTGGAATTAGGGTCCTGGCAGCTTCAGCACTATTTCTCAGGATTCCAGGCTCTTTCCAGCCAATTTTTCAAGAAATATTTTTAATGTCATAGTCACACAGAGATTCCAAACCGACCCATACCATTTTCTTCAAGATCCGATCACTTTTTATTTTTCCGACGAGTATTCTGATGAGATCCAACATTGTTTCAGCTTCTGAACTTCTGTTTCGCAGAAACTTGGTGTTTTCCTCTTTGGTCAGATTTTGTTGAAATTTTTGAATCATGTCCCTCGGATTTGATGTTTTTAATTCCAAAAACATGGGAATCGGAAGTTCAAGCCCTATAATTACTTCCAAACCATTTTTTATATAACCTACTTCTGAATCGTTAATTGAAAGTTCAAACTATTTGGCTTGGGCTTCCTCAGTTGAGTTGTGATGCAAGAGACAAGGTGTTCAAGATCACTTAACAAATAAGGCTAGTGAGATAGATGAAAAGAACAAAACACAATAGGAGAAGGTTGATGCTCAATTATGTAGTATCATGTGGCAATCTATTGATTTCAAGTTGATGCCCTTGTTTTGTTCATTCCAGACATGATATCTCAGATGACAAACTTAAAGAAACAAGAATTGGATGTCTACTTACTTGGGAAAGGTAAAAGGAGTCATGGAGGAATTTGAGAGGTTAATCCCAATCACTACAATCGTTGAAAAACAACAGGAGCAAAGACAGATGTTTCTAGTTCTTACACTTGTTGGACTTCCTACTGACCTTGATTCAATACATGATCAAATTTTGGCTAGTCCTATGGTTCCTACAATTGATGAACTATTCTCTCGTTTACTTCGCCTTGTGGCGCCTCCCAATCACCCAGTGGTCTCATCACCAATCGTTGACTCCTCTATTCTCGCATCTCAAATCACAGAAAATCGAACATCTCAGTCCATGAAGAATCAACGAGGAGGTCATTTTGGAAGATCCTGACCAAAGTGTAGTTATTGACTTATTGTCATAGGTCGACCACCATCTTATGGACACACTCGTGACGTATGCTATTCTCAGCATGGTCGACCACCCAAGAATGCTCATGTTGCTCAGACTGACATTGCGGGTAGTTAGGGGTTTTCTTTATCTGAAGGGGTATATGATGAGTTTCTTTAGTATCGAGCAAGTAAGGAGACATCTCCACAAGTAGCCTCGGGTTCTCCACCTTGTGCTTCTGTTGCTGGTAATTCTTTTGCTTGTGTTTCAGAGTCTAGTACCCTTGGATTGTGGGTCGTGGACTCAGGCGCTTCTGATTATATTTCTGGTAACAAATCACGTTTGTCAAATATTATTTATTCACATTCTCCTCCTCCAATTACTTTATGAGATCTAAACAAAACCAAAAGGAGTTGGACAAGCTAATCTCCATCCTCTGTCACTCTAAACTTTGTTCTATATGTCCCTGGTTGCCCTTTTAATCTTGCATCGATCAGTCATTTGACGCGTGTCCTAAATTGTGCCATAATATTTCTTGATGGTTCTTTTGTTATGCAAGACCGCAGTACGGGACAGATAATTGGCACATTGCATGAATCACAAGGCCTTTACTATCTTATCTCTCCTAATTCCTCCCCAACATGCCCCGTTACAGATCCTTCGAACCTAATTCATAGAATTTGGGACATACGAGTTTATTCAAGCTACAGAAGATGGTACCTAGTTTGTCTAGTCTATCCACATTAGATTCTCAGTCGTGTCAACTAGGGAACCACACCCTCACTACCTTTTCATATAGTGCTGAGAGTCGTGTAAAGTCTGTTTTTTCATTAGTTCCAGCTCATATATGGGGTCCTAGTAGATTCAATTCAACCTTAGGATTTAGTTATTTAGTTTAGTTTCATTGATGATCATTCAAGATGTACTTGGAGTTTCTTAATGAAAAATTGTTCTCGGTTATTTTCTATAATCAAGGTTTTTGTGCTGATATACAAAATCAATTTGGTTTTTCTTTTTGTACTTCTCGTAGTGATAATGCCTTAGAATACTTGTCCTCCCAGTTTCAACAATTTATGACTCGCCAAGGAATTATTCATCAGACATATTGTCCGTACAACCCTCAGTAGAACGAGGTAGCAAAATGGAACAATAGGTATCTCATTGAGACTGTTCGCACTCTTCTCATTGAATCCCATGTTTTGCTGCATTATTGAGGCGATACAAGCCTCATGTCTTGCTATTTAATTAATTGAATTCATTCATCTTCCATTCAGAATCAGATTCCTTATTCCATATTGTTTCCTCATTCATCTCTATACTCTCTTCCCCCTCATGTCTTTGGAAGCACATATTTTGTTCATAACTTAGCCTCGTAGAGAGATAAATTAGCTCATTATGCTCTCAAATGTTTTTTCTTGGTTATTCTCGGGTTCAAAATAGGTATCGTTGCTACTCACTTGATCTTCGTCGATACCTTATGTCAGTCGATGTCACATTTTTTGAGTCTCGACCTAACTTTAATCTTTTTCTGATCATCCTAATATCTTTGAGGTCTTACCTATATCAACTTTTGAGGAATCTACGATTATTTCTACTTCTCCATCCTGAGTGCCACTACTCCTGACTTATCTTCATTGTCCGCATCAAGCATCAGGCCTAAATGATTCATGTCATGCACCAGACCCTGCACCTACTGCGGACTTATTTCCTCCATCGATTGCACTTCGAAAAGGTATACGATCCACTCGTAATGCTAACCCACATTATACTTTTTTAAGTTATCATCTATCAACAACCCATTATGCCTTTGTATCATCTTTGTCCTCTATCCCTAAGTCTACAAGTTAAGCACTTTCTCATCCAGAATGGAAGCGGGTTATGATCGACAAGATATTTGTTTTACATATTAGTGGTATTTGGAAGCTTGTTTCTCTTTCTTTAGGTAAATCAATTGTTGGTTGTCGTTGGGTTTATGCAGTCAAAGTATGAACGGACAATCCAGTTGATCGGCTAGGCTCGCCTTGTTGCCAAAGGGTATATTCAGATATTTGAGCTCGATTACAATGATACTTTCTCTCTTACGGCTTAAATAGCATATGTCCACCTTTTCCTATCCATGGTTGTTTGTCATTGGCCTTTTCATCAGTTGGACAATAAGAATGTTTTTCTACACGATGACCTTGAGGAAGAAGTTTATAGGGCGCAACCACCTGATTTGTTGCTTAGGGGAAGTCTAGTAGCCTTGTATGTCGATTGCGCTGGTCACTCTGCGGTCTAATACAGTCTTCTCAAACCTAGTTTGAGAAGTTCAACATAGTAATTCAGGAGTTAAGTATGACTAGTAGTGAAGTCGATCACTCTGTTTTATGGGCATTCTGCTCCAAATATGTTTATTTATTTGGTGGTTTATGTTGACGATATCTTTATCACCGGCAATGATCAAGATGGTATCATTAATTTAAGCAACACCTTTCATCATTTCCAGACTAAAGACCTTGGTAGACTGAAATATTTTCTAGGTATTGAGGTTATTCAATCCAAATCAAGTATTGTTATTTCGCAACGCAAGTATGCCTTAGACAGTCTTGAGAAGACCGGAATGATGGAATGTAGACCCATGGACACTCCTATGGATCTGAATGCTAAGCTCCTGCTAGGACTAGGGAACCACTCAGTGATCCTAGAAGTATAAGTGGTTGGTTGGTAAGTTGAATTATCTCTTAGTACATTTCTTTTTCCTGTGAGTGTTGTAAGACAGTTTATGGATACTCCTTCTGATAGTCATTGGAATGCAGTTGTCCGCATTCTGTGATATATAAAGTCAGCTCCAAGTAAAGAACTATCTTCGTGGATTGAGGCCATAAGTAGATCATTGGATATACAGAAGTTGATTGGGCAAGATCACATCTGATAGACGTTCTACATCTAGATATTGTGTTTTAATAGGAGGTAATTTGGTGTCTTGGAATAGTGAGAAACAGAGTGTGATTGTTCGTTCTAGTGCAGAAGCAGAATATCGAGCAATGGTTATAGCAACTTATGAGCTAGTTTGGACTAAACAATCGCTGAAAGAACTAAAATTTGGAGAAATCACTCGGATGGAACTTGGGGTGACAACCAAGTGGCCCTTCATATTGCATCAAATCTGGTATTTCATGAGGACTAAGCATATCGAGATTGGCAGTCACTTTATCAAAGAAAAGATACTCTTCGAGAGATATTGTCATAAAATTTGTAAAGTCAAGCGATCAGCTTACAGATATTTTCACCAAGTCCATTATAGGTCCATGTATTAGTAACATTTGTAACAAGCTCCATACATATGACTTATATGCACCAGCTTGAGCGGGAGTGTTAGAATAGGAATAGGAATAGGAATATGATTGTATATAATATCGTGCGTGTAAAAGGGATTGTAATGTAATGTACGAAAATAGGGCTCAGTTGTAATAATGTAGATACACAATTCAACAATACATTTCTCACATGAAATGCTTCATCCCAGATTATATTTTGATGTGTTAAAATATATTTCATCCCTTTACAGAAGGGAAAAATTCAAATGCATTTTTTGCATTTACACAAACTTCATTCACCCATGAAATGAAAGGAATAAATGTGAGACAAAACCCAGAAACTGAATTAAATTTCAATTAGAACCAACCCATAACATAAAGAAAATAACAATTGGAAGAACAAAAACAAGAGAGTGGTAGAATGAGTAACCTGTTTCAAGGCGACGCTTGGATGAAAGTTTGAGGCGCCATTCAATTTGGGACAAAGCAGATTCAAATGTCCTGAGTACCATCTCTATTTCTGCAACCTCCATTCTTGAGTCCTTGGAAATGGTCGATTACTTCCCTTATAATATACTCTTTGGACTCTACCACCGTGAAAGGTTTTGACGAATAGTAAACCGTAGAGGAGCAAAAATCTATCTAGTCCGATGGTATAGAAATACGGGGTAAGGTCAAAAATATCTTACAACTATTTAGCTTGCCTCTGAATATGGGATATGAATGATTTTAAATTATGATTTTAAGTGGGCATTTGGCTAGAAAATCAAATTCATTTTATTTGAAACTAATAAACTAGTGGCGCTTCGCATAGCTATGGAATACGTTATCAAATATATAATTAAATCTATTTTTAATATATTAAAAAATATTCAAAGAACCTAAAATTGTGAAACTCAATCATAGAATGTTATAATACCAAACACATATGTAGTAGTATCATATCAATATACACAAAAATAATTTTTTTAGCCATAGAGTGTATTACTGTGAACCTTTTTTATGTTCAGATATTGTGAATTTGTGACCAATTAAATCCATCCTGTTATTATTGGGTTCTAATAAAAAAAATTGCGAAAAAAACTTATCTAAAAGCATAACAGGTTATTATGAAAAAACTTCTTCTTACTTGTGATATCCAGATATTTAAGTACCAAAAACAAATTATTACTAATATTATTGTACATGTTGAATAACTAAATTTCAATTACAATGAATAAATTCTTTATAATAAATCAATGCAATTTAGGAGGATTTAATGAGAGGATATCGATACAAATCCTCAATTTTCGAATTAAGAAAAATGAAGCTCATAATTTAGTTAAAGCATTTTTGAATTGAGAGAAATCAAGCTCTTAATTTGATAATTTTAAAGTTGTAGCAAAAACCTCTAGTGTCTTATTTTTGTAGCTTCCATAAGCATCCCTCCACGATATATTTGCTCAAAGCTCTTGCCTGTCACCTATGATGTTTCTTTTCCGCATAGTTTTGACCATAATCACATTGTTTCAAAATGTTAAATATTACTCCCTTCGTCTTAATTTATATGAGTTAGTTTGATTCGGCACGGAGTTTAAGAAAGAAAGGAAGATTTTTTAAATTTGTAATCTAAAATGAGTTATAAATATTTGTGTTACTGAAAATCATTTAATTAAGGGTAAAATGGGCATTTTAAAGTTAAATTGTTACTAAATATAGAAATATGTCTTTTTTTTTGGGCTGACTAAAAAGAAAAGTGAGTCATATAAAGTGGACAAAGGGAGTAATAAGTGTTGGTGTTTGAATTTAAGCAGACATATAGGAGAACAATGTTACTTTCTCCGTCAAATAATATTTGTTCACTATTTATTTGACACACATGTTAAGAAACAATAAATAATAGGGGCAATTTTACTATATCACCCTTTGAATATAATCAATTCAATGCTTTGAAAAATGTATTGTGTAATGACTATAATTAATAACTAAGGGTAAAATAGGTAGAAATGGGTAAATTATCCATTGATTTTCCAAGTTGGACAAGTATTATTGGACAACTATTTTTAGTAATATGGATAAATATTATTGAACGGAGGGAGTAAATGTTTTATTATGATGGAAAATACCAATAGCTGAGAGATTTCCTATAATTGATGATATAAATAAATATTAATCATAAAAACAATGGTAATGATATTATAATTAAATGAAAAATTATGTATGTTTTTTACATTTATTATCTATTGATTCTTGTGGCCTTTTCATTACAGTTGTGGAAGAGTTTCAATTATCCATAATTATTTTTATTAATTGTCTTAATATTTTATTTAAGTACATTTAACATAATTAAGAGAGTTAAATATTCGTGCTTTGCATGATTATAAAACTATAGTTTAATATTAATAATATTATTCTAATAAAAAGAAAATTGATAATTATGAATCTACCATATTTTTACAAATTCCTAACATCCTATATAAAATCATCTAAACTAAAAGTTTGTGAAAATATTTCAAATTAAATATAAAATAACTCGTTCAATTTATATGTGAACTTAAATATGAAAAAAAAAACGAAAAAGGACAGGAATGACAATGTAAAAATCTTGGGGATGCTCATCTAAAATGTCGTTCAATTTTTTCTTCTTCCTGTAACTTCTTTTTCTTAGCATTTTGTGTCTTAGTAAGAATTTTGGTAATAATAAGGTAGACTTTATTCAATTTCTCTCCAATAAAAAAACATTTGATTAATAGAAGTTGAAAAAATGAAATTGCATAAACTAAAAAATAAAAATTCTAGGATAAAATGCAAAATTTAAAAGTTATCTAATTATCCTCTCGATTTTCCATAAAATTTCTAAAGTTATCTTCTTTTCCTTGTTGGCTCCTTTTACCATTTAAAATATGTAATATCGTCTATGTAAATTCAAAGAAGGCTTCAATCGTTGTAACGTTTCACTAACTATCGTAAATTTACATTCTTCTTTGAAAGAAAGAAAACAAATTTTTAGCGTTGAAATAAGATAAAATTTAAAAAAAAAAAACTAAGAATAATGGTTTAAGGTAAATGCATTGGCCAAAAAAATGAATTTGTTTCTTTTGACAAGAAAAACCGCTTTAACTTAAATTATTTATTTCAATCAAGAAAAATTAATAAAATCTATGAAGATTTTTAAAAATATTATATATTGAGCTAAACTTTACTGAAGTTCTACGAATTTAACAAAAAATGGTTTCATACATATGCACAAAGATAAATACTTTGTGAGCAAACTTTGAAAGAAAAAAAGCCAGAAAATTAATATATAGATACTTGCGAATTTTTGAATCGTTGTGAGTGTCACTATATAACTTTGGTTTGATCTAAACAATCTTTGCAATAATTATAAAAATATAAATATAACGGATTAACACTAAGAACATTAAAGGTTGAACTTACAGAATTTAAATCTTGGATCCAACTTCATTTCTTTCCAAATCATATTCCACTTGCTTTCACCGCCAGGAACAAAAAAAGTTTCAAAAACTTCGAAAACACAATTTGAAAAATGTCACTCACCGTTTTAACCTATCATTCTCCAATAACAAAATCATTCACTCACTATTATTTTAAGTCCGCAAACCTTATTTCTTCCTCAGCACACCATAACATTCATTTACAGATTTTCATTGAGTTGTTGAGTTTAAATTAGCATGATAAATCATAGAATAATGTTTTTTAATTTACTACGATAATGATACTGATAACTGATAAGTATTAGAGATCATGTGCACATTAGGTAACTGGCCCACGATATTAACTTTTCATCTTTTTCGTTTATTTACTACAATTGTTTATTGTCTTCATATTAATGAGAAAAATATTATGAAAAATGTCAAAGTTAGAAGAAAAAATAAATAAATACATTTCTTGCCCTTAGAGAGGTGTCACATGACCTACTCTATATCTAGCTTTATTATATATATAACAACAACATACTCAGTGTATTCCCACAAAGTGGGGTCTGAGGAGGGTAGAATGTACGCAGACCATACCTTTACCTCAGATGAAGTAAAGAGGTTGTTTTCGATAGACCCCCGGCTCAAGACCAAAAAGGACCATAAGAGGTCGAAATAAAAGTACAAGAGATATACACAGTAAATAAGACAACAGGTAATCATAGAAGTATACTATAACAAAATAATACAATACCCGAACCACAGGAAACACTAGAAACTAGAGTACCACAACTACTCCATTTGGTACCCTACTCCATTTCTATTCCTCAAGCAACTAGAGTACCACAACTTAAGCCCGTCCACTTCCCAAGCCTTAGTACCAATCCATTTGATCTCCTGGACAGCTTTATTATATATATAGATATAAATTTTCTACAAAACACAGATTAAAATTGCATATAATTTTCTAAAATTAATAATAAAGCAAATCGGCTCCTTCATAATGTTACTAGATGTAAGAGCCTGTGCAAGCACGGGCCCAATATATACTATTTTTTTGTCTCAATTTATGTGACACAGATAAAATTTGGAGAGTCAATCAAATTTTTTGTATGGTTTTTAAATATTTTAAGTTGTTAATTATTGTTATTTACAATACTTATTATATAATTTTTAGATAATATATGTTACTCTTGACGTCCCAATTTATGTGACATTGATGAAATTTGAAAAGCCAACCTAATTCTTTATATCATTTTTAGATTTTTGTATGATTTTTAAATATTTTAAGTTGTTAATTATTGTGATTTATAATACTTTCACATAATTTTCAGATAATATATGCTACTCTACATGTCCCCATTTACGTGACACTGATAAAATTTAGAGAGTCAACTAAATAATTTATATAGGTTTTACATATTTTAAGTTGTTAATTATTGTGATTTAAAGTTACATATTTTAAGTTGTTAATTATTTTCTACGTAATTTTTAAATAATATATGTTACTCTTTTTGTCCCAATTTATATGATGTTGATAGAATTTGGAGAGTCAATTAAATTCTTTATATACGTTGAATATTTTAAGTTGTTAATTACTGTAATTTATAATACTTTTACGTCATTTTTAAATAATATATTTTACTTTCTCGGTCTTAATTTATGTCGCACAGATAAAATTTTGAGAATCAATCAATTTTTTATATGTTTTTAATTATTATAATTTATAGTAATTTTTACGTAATTTTTAAATATATAATAAATTAAAAAAATAAGACAAATAAATTAAAATAAAGAAAATAAAATACCAAAAAGAGGTTTGGCGGCAAGCTGACAGGACAATGGCCAGTTGCTTGCCAAGCAACTTCTATATATTAGTAATACACGAAACAAAAATTTGTATGGAACATATGAAAAAGAAAATTGAGGGCCACCCCTGGAGGAAAATATAAGCACATAAACAACCTAAACTTTTAGGCATACCTTGGAATATCTCAAGCACATATGATATAGCAATTGCATGCAGTTTGCACCAAGACACTGTTGTAGTCTCATTAGCTTCTCAAATGAGTAGCATCTCTTTTAAGCTTCACTACGGTATTTGAAGAGTCCATAACTTATGACATTTATTCTTACAATTATAGGGGAAACAATTAAGATATCCTTGTAAATATTGGCATGTAAAGAGTCTTTGTTGTAAATATTCCTTCATTAATAAAATATTTATTTGTAATAAATTAAGTAAATTACATTTACAATAAAATAATTAATAATTAATTTAAATTTTTAAAAAAAGCCCAAAAAAGGAGAAAAAAGATAAATGCAAATGGAGGCAATAGAGAGGTGCCACATCACTTTGTCTATGTTCCTTCTTTATATATATATATATATATATATATATATATATACTAGGCAATTTGCCCCCGCTTCGCGCGATCTTGAATGACCTCATTGAAACTTACGAATAGATTTTTTCTGAATATCTGAATATTAAAATTAACAATAAGATTGATCCTTATTAAAGTAAAGACATTAAGAAAATGCCAACATAAATTAAGAGAATTGATATTGTCAGATATCTCAAGAACATCTAATGAATGATTGCAAAAGTCTTCCTTTTTGATAATTTTATCATCTACATATTTCTCGATTTGCAACATTTGTTTCTTTAACCTAAATAATCTTTTATGAATTAATCAAACATTAATTTCTCTAATTTTGTGTAAAAATATAGAATGTTCAACTGTACAACATACACTACTCTTTCTCAAGATCTTCATGATGTAAAGATTTCCTAAAATCATCACTATTAAGATCAATGAATAAATTAAATATATTGAACTTGTTCATAACCAACACACGAAAAGTTAAACTAAATAATCAAGTTAATGATAATTTTGATAGAAATTTTTTGAGAACAATATTCATTCAATAATCTTACATGTAATAATGTCATTGTCACACCCCGAGGCTACTCCCTAGACGTTACACGAGACCTAGGACCACAAGTGGTCCCAAGCTAACCCTTGGCCTTAGCATGACTTAAACATAACATAGACAATCATAGCGGAAGCATAAACTGAAGTGATAAGCAAACTCAATAATCATAAAGATCATGGTCTTAGAATATCAAAATGTCAAACATGGAATACTGACTGTCTAGCTATGTCTGAAAAGCCTCTAAAACTGATAAAATGAATTGTTGGAAAAAGACCCCAGCTAATTTCAAGTACTGAATAAAAGAACATAAAACTACTACAAATCATAACTAGCCCTCGAATGATGAGGACTCACCAATTGTGACTGGAAATCCTGCTCGGTCTAGCCACGAGTGCCTGAATCTACATCATAATAAGATGCAACACAAAGAGGTATGCAATCAGTACTATAGAATGTACTGAGTATGTGAGATATGCATAATTCGTAGTAAAACATGCTTAAAACATAATTAAAGCTGAAATCATGTAATGATAGTAAATTCTATAATGTAATGACCCAATGTAATATCATAAGCGAAAAACATGTTTATATTCGTAAAGCATAAGTAGTTAGTCTGAAATCTGAAAGCAAAGAGTCAAATACATTCATATACTTAAACAGTTTATGTGGGAGAGTCTCATAATCGATATAGACCATGTGAGCTACATGGAATCCAGTGTGCTACCCTACACTGAAAAAGTCTATCCTAATCGGCCAAGGTTAGAACCATATACATAAGGATCCTGAAGTTAGCCACAGAGGGTAACCTATGGTGATAACGTAGTTCTGGAACTTAGCGTATACTAAACCCAGTCCAACTCGATGCTAAATACTACTCCCTAAATATACATATAGCTCATATATAACATGTGACATATCTAGATGTCAAAACTGTTCATAACTTATGTGGACATATCTAGATGTCAAACCATTCGTAAAGCATATGGACGTATCTAGATGTCATTCTATTTATAAATTAATAAGTCTTAAAAATGTAGCATAGCCATAGTTCAAAACATACTCTTTTCTAAAATTCATAGCTTGAAGAACTAGGCATGCAAATTTTATAAACACTTGAGGTCATGTTATCTAAACATGTCAATTTACCTTGAAAATATATAATAGGGAAGAATCATGCTAGAAATCGTTCTCAATGCATGGGCTTTTAGAAATACTTTAAGAATTTCATATAAAATCATGAATAAGAGACTAAGAAGCATATTACAATGCACATAGATCAGTTTCATAGAAAAATCATAATTTGGGTAAGAACCCTAATTCTTCAATTTCATAAAGTCAAGGTAAAATTATAGGATTTGGGCATAAGGGTGAAAGAAATCCCTTATTGAATATCCACATACCTGAACCCAAAGCTTTTCTTAGACCACATACCTGAACCCAAAGCTTTTCTTAGCCAAAATCTGAAGATGGATATTTGAAGATGAAACCCTAGACCTTGGAGCTTGAGAGAAGAATCCTTTCTTTCTTTTGGAGCTTGAATTGAGAGAATGCATGAAAATCTAACAAAGTGGGGCTAAAACCCCTTTAATTTTGCCTAAAACGACTTAACTTAGGAGTTAGAAGAGTGGAGAATTATAAAAGTACCCTAGGGATTTAATTTTTAAAAAATTGCTAAAATTATTCGGCCCAGGCTCTACGAACGCGGTCTATAGACTGTAGACAGAACCACGGATCGTGGTTTGAGGTCATGATTTCTAGGAAAAATTCTTACTTGCAGATCAGATTTCCACGGGTAAGGTCTACGGCTCGTGGAATATTCCATAGACCGGAGAAACCTCCCATGGTTTCAGGGAATATAGTGAGAGGAAACCACGGTCTTTGGTTTGATCCATGACCCGTGAATCCCTGACGTGGTTTCAGATCAGAGGGTGGGTCTGCAGGTCTGATTCTATAAGGCCTTTCCATGGCCCGTAGTTCCATTCACGGCTCGTAATTTGGGCCCGTGGATCCTGGAAACTTTAGAAAATTCAAAAATTCTAAGTTTAAAAGTTGTTATGAATTCGAGGGTGTTACAATATCTCTCCCTTGGAATCATTCATCCTCAAATGAAGATTAAGACAAGCTGAGTTTAGAAGGAAAGAGCTACAATCCCAACCAACAGAACATAAAAGTGAAGTACAAGCACAATGAGTGAATTTAAATTAAATCATGACTGAACTAACTTTGTAAAACATGTATGCATGCTAGGATCATGAGAAAAGCTGATGGAATAGAACGAAAGGGACATACTAAGGAGAAAACTATTACCTCAAGCTTAAACTGAGTCGGAAGGAAAAAGATGAGGGTACTTGGTCTTCATGGCTGCTTCTGCTTCCCAAGTAGCTCTCTCAATTGACTGGTTCCTCCAAAGAACCTTCACTGAAGTGATTTCCTTGTTTCTTAACCTTCAAATTTGACGATCAAGGATCTCAACTGGAACTTCTTCATAGGTGAGACTATCCTTCACACTCACATTCTCTAATGGCACAACTGATGTCGGATCACCAACACACTCTTTCAACAAAGAGACATGAAAGACTGGATGAATTGCTGCTAACTCAGCTGGCAACTCTAACTAATAAGCCACACTACCAACTCCCCTCAAAATCCCATAGGGACTCACATATCAGGGACTAAGCTTCCACTTCTTACCAAATCTCATCACACCCTTCATAAGTGACACTTTCAAAAACACCCAATCATCTACCTCAAACTCTAAGTCTCTTCTTCTCACATATGCATAGATTTCTGTCTACTCTAAGCAGTCTTAAGCCTCTCCCTAATAAGTTAAACTTTCTCCATATTCTCATGAACTAAATATGGGCCTATCAAGGGCACCTTACCTACCTCAAACCAACCAATAGGTGCTCTACACCTTCGCCCATAAAGTGCCTTATCCGGAGCCATCTGAATGCTATTGTGTAAGTTGTTATTGTAGTAAACTCAATAAAAGGTAAGTGATCATCCAAATATCTTTAAAGTCGACCACACAATACCTCAACATATCCTCTAAGGTCTGAATAGTATGCTCTGCCTGACCATTTGTCTACGGGTGAAAAGCTGTGCTAAGATTAACCTGAGTACCAAGACCCTTCTAAAACAACCCAAAACTGGGATGTAAACTGAGTGCCCCTATCTGAGATGATAGAAAAGGGAACCCCATGCAATATGACTATCTCACGAATGTAGAGCACTGGCATAATCCTCTACTGAATCAGTAGTCTTGACTACTAAAAATGGGCATGACTTAGTCATTCTGTCTACAATCACCTAAATAGAATTATGTTATATGTGAGTACGAGATAAGCCTGTAATGAAATCCATATTAATCACTTCCCATTTCCAAGTAGGAAGGTCAATATCTTGAGTCATACCACCCGGTCCCTGTTGTTCTACCTTCACTTGCTAACAGTTGGGACACTTAGCCACAAAATCTGCAATGTCCCTCTTCATGCCATTCCACCAATAGACTTCTTGTAGGTCATGGTACATCTTGGTGGCACTGGGGTGAATAGAATACCTAGAGCTATGAGCCTCTGTCAAAATTTATTGTCTCAACCCATCTATATTAGGAACATATAACTGACCTGATAGCGAAGCACACCATCTCCCCCTTGGGAGAAAACCTCTACTCTCTGCTGATAGACTGCAACCTTCAACTGATATAAGATAGGATCACTGTCTTGCTTCTCCTTCATCTCAACTACCAAAGAAGATTCTGACCCATTCTGAACGATGACACCACCTTTCGCTGAATTTATAAGGCGAACTCCTAGCCGAGCAAGCCTATGAACATCCTTAGCCAACTCCTTTTTTCCATCCTTGACTAGTGACACACTACCCGTGGATAACCTACTAAGTGCATCAGCCACTACATTGGCCTTACCCGGATGGTAAAGCACACTAATGCCATAGTCCTTAAGAAGCTCAAGCCATCTCCTCTGACGAAGATTCAACTCCTTCTGAGTGAACACATATTGCAAGCTCTTATGATCTGTATACACATCCACATGAACACCATAAAAGTAGTGCCTCCAAATCTTTAAAGCAAAAATGATCACCTCAAGCTCAAGGTCATGAGTCAGGAAGTTCTTCTCATGAATCATAAGCTATCTAAAAACATAAGCAATCACCTTACCATGCTGCATCTAAACACAACCCAAACCAACTCTAGATGCATCACAATACACCACAAAGCCATCTAAACCCTATGGTAGAGCCACAACTGGATTTGTGGTCAACCTAGTCTTCAATTCCTGGAAGTTCTTCTCACACTCATCAGACCACTGAAACTTAACCTTTTTTGAGTCAACTAGGTCAATGGGGCAGCTATGGATGAAAACCCTTCCACAAATCTCTTGTAGTAACTTGCCAAACCCAAAAAACTTCTGATGTCTATCGGAGAAGTGGATTTAGGCCAGTTCTTCACTGCCTCTATCTTCTGTGAATTTACTTGAATGCCCTCTTTAGACACTACATGACCCAGAAAAGCAACAGACTGCATTCAAAATTCACACTTGCTGAACATAGCAAATAACTATCAATCCTTGAGAGTCTGCAACACAACTCTCGAATGGTCCGCATGCTCTTCCTCACTCCGAGAGTAAATAAGAATGTCACTAATGAAGACAATAATGGGCATATTCAAGTACTGCTTGAACACCGTGTTCATCAAATCCATAAAGGCTTCAGGAGCATTCATTAGTCTAAAAGACATAACCACAAATTCATAGTGACCATACCGAGTTCTGAAGGCTGTCTTCGGAATGTCACACTCTCTAACTCTGAGTTGATGATAATCGAATCTGAGATCGATCTTAGAGAAATAGCTGGCACCCTAAAGCTAGTCAAACAAGTCATCAATTTTAGGAATGGAATACTATTCTTAATTGTGACCTTATTCAACTGACGGTAGTTGATAAGTTGGTAATTTACCAACTTATTGGGCCTTTATTCATGAACTATTGTCATTTTTTAATGAGAATTAGAGGTTCTTATTACCTTTATTGGCATAAATGCAGGTACTTTTGGTCAAGTAAAAAAAGCAAAGGAATTGAACCCAAAGAGCTTAAAAAGAAGTTAAAGTATGAAGGTGATCGAAAAGGGGAAGAAACTGTCAAGAGGTGTGACTGACATGAGAGCCACAAAAGGCACCTGCATTTCACAGGTGCCATCGCACAAGGAATATTAGCAACTGCCTGAGCAGCTACCAACATGCGAGTTGCATATTGTGACATGTTATTGCACCTTCCCTCACACCTCATATCGCACTAGCTACTTGACTTTACTGCTTAAAGAACAAGGCACTTGCGAGCCGCAAACCTTAGGGTGCGGTCGCATGTATCCTTGCACATCAATCGCACCAGCCCTGAAGGGCATTTTTGTCCAAGTACATGTCACGTAATTGAGAAGGTTCTAAAACCTTTTTTGGGGTGTGTACCTAAAAAAGAATTAAGTTTTTACTTTCCCCAAGAAAGAGCATTGAGAGTACACTTTCTGTTATCTTCTTCCTCATTGAAAATCACAAACTTTTAAAGATTTTGAGCTTGGAATTGAACTTAGCTTTCAATATGAATGGAATTTTGGGAAACCCATTTGGTATCTTTTCTTGTTCCTTTAATATGAGCAACTAAATTCTATTCTAGGGGTATATGAATGATGGGTGTTTGAATTTAGCTATGGGTATTGATTAAATGTGCTTATAATTGATTATTTAGTATGAGTCTATTGATTTCTTCATGTTTTAATTACAAAATTAATGGTTGCAAATATTGATTGAGTTTACTAATTTTGTACTTGCTTGAAAGAGGAGTTCATAAATCCGGTAAGAATTCAATAGTGGGGATTTGTGATTTTCACCATAGATTAAGGCTAAAAATAGCTTGATTGAAGGAAATTTCCATATAAGAATCGAAGCTAGAAATAGTTTGATTCACCCAAGTATTAATTGGTTGGTTTAAGGTAAAGTTATGGTACTTGAGTAAAGACCATGGTACATATATTTAGAGGGTCAAAAGACTACCAAATATAGCTCGAATCAAGCTACCCATATCTTTAATCGAAAGTTTGCACGTTTAATCAATTTCCTAACCCATTGTAGGACCCCATAAGAAGCATATCCCTAGTCTTCATCCTCTTGATCATTAAATTGTGTTTATGTTACTCTAGTGTTGAAATTGTGATTCATTAAATCCCAAACCTTTTCCCCTAATTTTTACTTTTGTTTGCTTGAATACTTACTCGCTCTAGTGATTGTTATTCAATAATTTATTAGCGATTCATCATCCCATTCCTCGTGTATACAACCTCTACATCTGTTGGGTTATTTATTATTTTTTATAATGATCATTACCACCTCCTTCAGAAGAGTGCTTTTTAACGTCATAAAAAATGGTGCCGTTGCCGGGGAATGGTTTTTGATTTTCCATTTTATTGTCATTTAATTCACTTTTTTGAATGTTTGTTCTCTTTTACTTTTTGTAATTTATGCTATTTCGAATAGGTTTCCCATGAGTCAAGCGGGTGACCAAGAAAGTGTTAACGGATTTATGGATGTGGAATATGGACCCATTGTCCATGGCCCTGTGGGTGTAATTTGCTACCCCCAACTATTGAAAATGTTTTGTTCCACGTGATGAGCATGATGCTTCATTTGATACAAATGAAAGGACTCTTTGGAGGGCTGGCTCACGAAGATGCCAACCGGCATATCCAAAGCTTTGTTAAAATATGTCAGCCTTTCAACATCCATAATATATCCCAAGAGTCTATCCGACTCCGATTATTCCCTTTCTCATTTATGGGGGAAGCAATAACGTGGCTTGAGGAGCTCCCCAAGGGATCTATTACAACTTGGAATAGACTAGTGAAAGCCTTCTTGGTGAGATTTTTTCGACCTTCTCGGAGGATGCAGTTAAGGGATGATATCACAAATTTCTGACAACTACCGAATGAGCCATTGCATGAAGCATGACTGAGATTCAAGAAGAAGCTTTTGTTATGTCCAAATCATAGTTTTCCAGACAATGTTCTCCTCCAAAACTTCTATAGAGCACTAGGATCTATGAACAAATTGGTCGCTAACAACATCGCAGGAGGATCTATTATGGACCAAGCTTATGGTCTCACTGCTGCTCGTCTTGATCGAATGACAAAAACTAATAGGGCATGGCATACTAGAGAAGTCGATGTCTCACCAGGTGTTACCTCCTCCATAATGACTAGTGAGATGAGAAAAAAGGAGGAGGAAAGAGATGAGACCATGGCCAAAATGATGACTCAGATAGATTTGGTAGCCAAACATATGATGGGAGCCGGAACCAAAAGTGTTAATGCCGTGGTTACTTATGGTTTGAAAGATCATGATGAAGTTGGAAGTCATACATCGAGATATGAGAAGCTTTGTTATCTTTCGATTGGTTCTTTCCTGGGGTATCAATATGTGAATCAAGGCAACTGGAGACCACGGGATGAGAATCAAGGTTGGAGAGACCGTGAGCAAGATCGTGAAAGGGAAAGTGATCGATATAACCACCGAAGCAATAATCCCTATGTGCCTCTACTGAAGGCAAATTCTTCTCCTTATCAACCAAGTGTAAGTGACCCGACCAGCTCTAAAATCAAGGATATGTTGTCAAAAGTGCTACAAAGAGTGGAGTCCACGGATAAAAAGGTAAAAGATCTTAAATGTAATGTATCTACTCTTCACAAACTGTGAACTCCTATTCAGCGTAAATTAAGCACTTGGAAGCTCAAATGAACCACCTCTCTTCTCAAATGAATCCTCGTTTAAAGGGTACACTTCCTAGTGACACTCTTGCAAACCGAAAGAATGATGACCATGTAATGGCAATTGTTACTAAAAGTGGAAGGAGGTTGGATGAAGTAAGAAAACCAATCAATAAAGTTGTGGTTAACTTGAATAAAAAATTTGCACAAGAGGTCATGATTGACAAGAGTAATGATGTAAGTCCACATGTTGGGGTGAAGCCTTGTTCACCCAATGTAATTGTTGAAGATTATAGCTCACAAGAGGAGAAGGAGGAGGCGGAGTTGCCTTCTCAAATTGCTATGAGATCGAGGAGGAAGCTCTAAGTGTGCCAAGGCCGTTGACTAAAATCCTCCTCCATATCCTCATAGGTTGATAAAGAAAAAAGAAGATAATCAATTCAAGAAGTTTATAGACATGTTCAGAAAACTATCTATCAACATTCCTTTGGTTGAAGCCCTCATGCAAATGCCGGGTTATGCTAAGTTTATGAAAGAATTGGGAAGAATAAATGGGTGATTGATGTGGGGACATTTGAAGTGTCTCATAGTTGCAGCGCGGTGATGACAAGTAACATCGCTCCCAAGCGGGAGGATCCGGGAGCTTTCACCATCCCATGCACCATTGGTGTGTTCCTATTCAAGAAAGTCTTATGTAACCTCAGAGCAAGTATTAACTTGATGCCCCTCCTGATTTTCAGAAATTTGGGTCTAAGTCCTCCCAAATCTATACCTATGTTGCTACTAATGGCTGACAATAAAGAGTTCGATGGGAATACTATTTGATGTGTTGGTGAAGGTAGACAAGTTCATTTTCTCAGCTGATTTTATGCTCTTAGATTGTGATGTTGATCTTGAGGTACCCATCATTTTGGGGCATTCCCTATTGCCCACCAAAAGGGCCCTTGTTGATGTGGAGCTAGGGGAGCACAAATTTTGAGTAAGGAGCAAAGAAGTCACGTTCAACATGTGTCAACCCACCAAAGCATTGGATGGGTATAAAGTTGTGTCCGTTATTACTACTGAGGGTGAGATGGTTGATGTCCCTAGAGAGGTTGAGATTAAGGATGCACCGCCTAATGATCAACTTGTAGTCTTGAATGTTCGTGAAAACAATAATCCAAATGACATCCTTCAAGTGCCCGTATCTATTAAGTTGTCAACTTGGAAACAAGAGGAGGTGATGAGGATTTTGAATAAGTACTTCCAACACTTTGGTTGGGATCGTTCTCCATCGTCTTGGCATGACCCCAGACTATGATTGATCTATGAGGTACTATTATCGTTCTGCGATGTAAAACCAAGCGCTTCTTGGAAGGCAATCCAAGTGTTTTTAGTTGATTTCTTTTACCTTTTGTTATTTTTGGTGTGTTCTAGGAATGCATGGAGATTGAAAAATGGCTAAGTAGAAGAAAAATCTCAAAGGGCATGTGCGATAAGCCATGTATTTTGCATGCCTCATTCTGCGATTGCATGTGGCATCGCACCTGACAACCACTGAGTTGAGAAGAAAAAAGGAAAGCTAAAGGCATGTGCAATCAGGAATGCAAATTGCACCCTCTAATGTGCGCGTCACCCCTGCATCGCATGCCAAAACAGAGAGCTAACAAAAATTGGGCTCAAAAATACCTTGTGCAAAGTGACATGCGTGACACACATTGTCATATGCAAATTGCACGTCGCGATGCATGCACATGTAAGTTTAAAAAAATTGTTGACCTACTCATTGATCGACCCGGCCCAAACTTTGACCCGTGTCTTCTCCACTTCGTTCTCCCTTTTAAACCGTCACCTTCTTCCTTTTTCTCTCACAACTTCAACAAGAAAAACTCCAGTACTCTCCAACAAAATCCCCTAAATCTTCCAATCTTTCTCCGAAATCTCCTTCTCCCTCACCAATACTTCACCACCGCTGCTAAACTACCACTACACCACTCCTTTTTTGGCAAAAAAGTTGGGTCTCCATTGACACTAAAAGCTTTAAGTTTTTGCTTTTTACTCCCTCTTCTTTGCTTGTGGTAAGTTTCTCAATGTTAAAACCTTATTTTTAAGTAGATTAGGAACGTTATTTTTGAAGCATGCTAGTTTAATCCTCCATATTGATTTTGGGTGAGATCTGATTTTCGGGACTCCAATTTTGGGGCTTATTGTCAATTTTGCTTGAGAAAAACTTGGTAGATCTTGAGTTTAGATTGATGCATGCAACTTGTGTTAATTTTTAGTCTATAATTTCATGCTTTTGGGTGAAGTCTGAGTAACCAAGTAGTGTTGATGCATGGTTTGGCCCAATAATAGATTGGGTGATGTCATTCTTAAGGGCAAATCATCATCTTCACAAGGTTTTGGTTAAATAGTGTGTTTGGGTTGAAATTGTTTATGCCACTACGCCCTTGTGTTATTTCAACTGATTTTAATTGTTCAGTGAGCGCTTTGGTTGAGGGGAGTGAATTCTTGTTGCGTGAAGGTGCTTGATTAAATTTCATGAATACTTGATGTTCCTGATGATAGATAGGGTAATGTCTTTCTTATGGGAAGTCGATAAGAAAATATTTCGTAATGTGTGGGTTGTGAATGTGTTTGAAGTTTTCCAGGGAAGTCAGAGTACCCAAATAACTTGGTTATTGGTTAATTTATGCTTAAGCCCTGTTAAAGTTTGTGTTTGTAGCCTTGGTTGCACTTGCATTCCATAGGTGTTGCTCTGCGAATCGCATACGTAATGACTTAGAAACAAAGAATTTAAAAATTCTTACTGTTTCCACTTGCGTTCCGCATGCGACACACATATCTTTACCTGCGGAATGCATAAAGCGTCACATTTCTGTGCTAAGAGCGTTAGTGTACTGCCTGTAAGGATGAAGGCACATGCAACGCGCAGACTGGCTGATGCATTTTGCACATGCCTTCACACCTTTGATGTGTTGTTACCCAGGTTTATGCCAACATGGGCGAAGCCACATGCGACGTGCACTTCTTCACATGCGCTCCGCATGTGACTCACACATGCCAGCAGCTATTTGATGTCCTTCTTCCTCCAGTATGCATTTAATTTCTTTTTACTTACTAGATTTTTATAGCAATTCATGCATGGTTCCTGGCGCTAACATCTATTTGCAGGAATATGACTTCTTGTAGGCGACGTCCAAGAAGACATGCCACCAATCAAGATTCAACATCTTAAAATCTGGCTGTCCCTATGGAAAATGTGGGACCATTTGAGTCACAAATTAGGTTTGTCCTTGAGTGGATGGAGGCCTACTATCTTATCTCTCATGATAAGCGCTTCTTCTTGGAGGAAGCAGGGTTTGATGTAGAATCCTTCAAAGATGAGTTCCCAAATATAGCCAAGCAGTTCGATAAAAGGGTCTGGGATAAATTTGATAAAGCTTCAGGCCCTTATTTGCCTGAATTGGTACGGGAGTTTTATGCTTCTTACCGGGCCAGGCAAGACATCCTAAAGCACAAGGGTCCAGCGAGCAAGTTACCATGCCTACAATCAGTTTTAGTGAGGGGCAAAGAGGTTGACCTTACCCTGAAGCTATTAATTCTATAGAATGGGATGATGAACCAATAACAACAATAGGGTATACTCGACACTTAGCTATAAAGGCCGACCAATATGCTGGGGTGGCTAGTGTCATTACCGAAGGGGATCCTTTCTGGGCAATCTCAAAGGGACACATCTCTCATCAGGATCTTAAGTTTGAAGCTCGAATATGGTTGGATTTTTTGTGCACGTGACTCATTCTAACTCACCACTCCACCAACATGACTATAGAGGTGCCAATTCTCATTGCATGCATCATGTATGGCATTCCAATCAACGAAGGGGCAATCATTGCAGAACAATTCAAGAGAAAAGCTAGACATGATTCCACTTCCATGGCCTTTCCTATTCTAATCAGTAATTTGTGTTAACAGGCACAATGTCCTCTATTTCGGCCATTGGACAAAATTCATCGAGCATCTGGCATGGTTTATTTAGACACAAAGCGGGATAAAGATACTCCCCACGTCAAGAAAAGATGCCTTTCTCAAAATTCTAATGCACCGGCAGGTTCAGAGCATACCAAAAATAATGCACATGATTATTTGAAAGATCCACCTCCTGCCCCTAGGGTGTCAGCTTCCACCCACACTATTCTCCAAGCCACCTCATCTTCAGGCGGCTTACTCAAGCTTGCACACCTTGCTCACCACAATGAGGAGCATTTGCTCAAGATAGCTAAGGACATTCCGGTAACACCCCATGACTTCCAAGTCCAGGCTAAGCTCAGAAAAACCGATAGGAAAATAATTTCAGAAAATTTCCAAACTTTCCAGGAACTATGGTTCAAATAACGGACCGTCGTTCAAAAGACTATCCCGTCGTTGGAACTGTAGTCCCTGATCCAGTAGCCTGTCAGTTCTCCCAAAGGACCACGGCTCGGACAACAGACCATCGTTCAAAATAATGGTCCATCATTTTAGGCCGTAGTCCCAAGTCCAGTAGACCCTCAGCTCTGATCCCAGGGACCACAAGTCAAACCATGGATTGTGGTTTAGAACCATGGCTCGACCCGATGCACGTGGTTTCCCAGGATCAAAGGACCCCAGATTCCAGCCCCAGGAACCATGGGTCAAACGACGGCCTATCGTTCAGAAGGACGGACCATCCTATTGAACCGTTGTTGCTAGGACCAGAGGCCCTGAAACCAACAGGCAGAACCAAGACTCCAGTTGATGGTCCATCATTCTGAAGGACAGCCCGTCAACCAAGCCATAGTCCCTGAGCGCGATTTTCTGCAGATTCTTTTAAACTTTCCCATGGGTATTACAGTTGTTTCCCAATTATTTTAGTTCCGATTCTAAATCATTTTGGGGGTAATTAAAGGGTTTTTAACTCTATTTCTCCCTCATTACTCCTAAATCACTCATACTTAGCAAATCTCTCAAGAACAGAACGCTCTCTCTCAAGAATAAGGCAAAAAGGGTTTTCTCCAAGTTCCTCTCAGAATCCAAAGGTTCAACCGTAGAATCTTCATACAGGTATGTGGGATTTCACTAGTGGGTTCCTTTCACCCATTTGGTCCCTATAACTCAGTCAAATCCCTTCATTTCTCCATAAATGCTAAAAACCTAGGGTTCATAAACCTTAGAGAATTCTTGCTATTCAGATGTTATGGAATTATATAATGCTTAGTCCATGTTTCTTGGAGAATCAGTATAGTTCACGTACAGAATTCCGAAACCTAACTTGTTGTAATTTTCAGTACTCCATAGATTATACATGTTAGGCAAACTCAGTCAGGTGATTAGATTTCAGAATTTGAATGTCATAGCCTACAACTTGGTTGTGTGCATTATCAGATTATATCAGTATTTTGAGCTATCCAGTGTTATAGTTGCATGCTAGCTTATATTTAGTTGGGAGTAGACTTAGTACCGAGCGAACTAGGGATGAGGGCTTAGCTGTTAGCTTAGGCTATGACCCTTAGTAGCAATCCCCAAGTCCCAGAACTACGGCGCCACCGTAGGTTTGAATGAGTCAGCTGTCAGATTAGGTTGTACCTCCTTGTCCCTTGTGGACATCAGCAGTGGATCCACATCAGAATCATTTGTACCCTTGGCAAGGTATGAATTCCCTTCCATCAAGGGTTACAGGTTGGCCCCACAGTTAGCTCAGCTTTTGGGTATGTCGGTTAGTAGTATCTCTCACAGTCAGATTCATGTGCATTGACCTTGTATTCAGTACTCATGTTCAGTATTCAGATCAGCATGTTATTTCATGATTTATACTTGGTCACTGATAACGCCCAAACTACACCTCTAATCAAAGAAGCGTAAGCGATCGTAGTCAAATATAGAACCCAACAAAGGTTGGGGTCTAATCCCACAGAGAATATGGTGAAAGTTAAGTCTTTAGTGAATTAAGTGACTAGTCGTCAATAGTTTCCGGTAAATAAAGGGGGGGGGGTTGTGTGAACAATTTGTAAGCAAAACAAACAATAATGTATGAGAATTAATCAGTAGGAGAATGGACTAGGGAAGTGTTTACCATGGCGTTGGTAACAATGTCGATTCTAGGCGTAACTGGGTTCTTTCTATATGCGTGTCACGATGTGATTGAATTAATTGTATCGTCTAAACGTTTCTCAACCAAATAGACAAATTTACTTTTCAATTCTCTCGAACTTGAAAAGGTGTGCTTTTAGATTTCAATCCTAAACATCAAGTAGATTAATCTAGTTACAGCATTAATCATAAGACGAGAGTTGGTAGTCTCGAATCCTTCGTCGTTAATCAAGTTTCCTGGTTTTAATCTCTTTACTCAAGCAAATTAAACCTAGGCATGTTCTAATGTTTGCAACCACTAGAAAACGTTAAATAATGAATGATTAACAACGTGACAACATATATATTGAACCCGTCGCTACCCGGAATCTATATCGCTACTTTAGCCATGGCTCCCACAACCCTAGTTGTGGGAGGTTTAGTTACTCATGCTTGTAGAAGAATAAAAGAAAGTCATATTCATAATAAAGAAAAGAGATCCTTACAATGTAGTGAGAACAATCTTTAATTAATCCAAGAACAAGAACAACAAGATCCCAAGAACGATTCAAGAACACGAATTTAAGAAGTATAAAACGTGTTTCTTGATCTCCAAGTCGACTAAAATCTCTCCTAAAACTATTGGGAGAACTATTGTAAAAAGCTTCGTAAATAAAATAAACTTAACATAGGGTATTTATAGGAGTCTAGGAAACAAATCCCAAAAACGCTCGGATTCCGTGTAACTGACTGCCCAGGTGTGACGGCCAGGCTGACGGACCGTCACTGGCTTGATGGACCGTCGCCTAGACCGTCACCACTAGGCAGTGGTGCTGCCTTGGTGTGACGGTCACTGTGACGGGCCGTCACATGTGTGACGGGCCGTCACTCAGGCCGTCACTCTTATCCAGAACGCTCTTTTTCGCGTATTTCCTTCCGTTTCCATGTTTGTCTCCATTTCCTGAAAATACAACATAAAAACATCAAAAATGACAACGGTTGCTTGAAAACGTACGATTGTTCTTAGTTTAAAGGAGTCGAAAGTGCCGTAAAATGGCGGCACATCAACACCCTCAACTTAAGACGTTCGCTTGTCCTCAAGCAACATGACACAAAACAATAATACGACGACTCAACTAAGCAAACAAACTCGTGTCTTTAGCAACTCATGGTCATTCATTAGTTCATTAAATCAAGCTCCCTCGTAGCACACAAATGTATGAAACACTAACTTGCAAGGATCCAAACATGTCATTCCGATATGATAGAATATTATGCATACACATGCGCAGCTATCCTAATAATCAATAGGCAATACAGAAATCTTGGTGCCCTCACCATAAAGAAATCCCACACACAAGATTTGGGACTAGGTAAGCGCTCACACTCACAAACGATTTCAAACAATGCACATGCGATACCATAGGCTTGCCCTTACTATTCTATTTCGGTTCTTCAGAAAGCCGCTCAGGATCACTACAGGACTTGTTTAGGCTTGTAATGAGGCTTCAGGTGCAGGTAGGATATATTTAGGGGTTAGTGACTAAGCCCTCCTTAGGACCACCGACGTATTATTACCACATCCTTTACTTTGTCCATCCTTATTCACCTTTTTATTTCCTTCTCTCTAGCTACAGGTGTGACCTCTTTATTTTGACCATTCTTTTTATTACTTTTTCGATCTTTTTCATCTTTTTTTCTTTTCTTTTCTTAGGCACACACCCGAATTTTCATTCTATTCCCAACCAATCTTCTTCATCCTCTTTTTCTTATCATTCACCTTTGTAGTAGCCACCCTCAACTTAGGCTGATTGCCTGCGTTGAGGTGCACAATGTCCAAGGGAGGACCAGGGCCAAAACAGGGTTTACCTCTATAGTAGCCACCCTCAACTTAGGCTGATTGCCTGAGTTGAGGTGCACGATGTCCAAGGAAGGACCAGGGCCAAAATAGGGTTTCAAAGTTAAACAGGAATGGTGACAGGTTATTGAAAGAATACGATCAATTATGGCTCAAACAGGGATCAAAGGGATTATTTATATTTGGACGGTGTTTTAGGTTAAGTGGACTGCACACAAAAAGGGCCTGTGATCCTTTCCTAAGCAACCAAACTTTGAACTTAACAAAATGGACCGGGCAAGTTCTAGATGCATGCACAGAGTAAGAATTTATAACAATAATCTCACACACTCTTGGCACCAAGAATCTATATCGCTACCAACTATCAAACACCCGCTCGGCTTAAGCATACTTATTCTAATCATAATCACACAATGACATACAAGGATCCAGACAGTCAATCGTTTCCACATAAGCTCAAAACCAGAAATTTTTTTAAAGGAGCCTCGTTTTAGTCAAGAAAACACCATGATGCTTTGCTCTGGACACAAGAAAATAACTAACAAAATTTAAAATAACAACCTAAATATGCCGGTTCTACTAGATAGCACACCGGAGGGAAAAGAAACACGGCAACAAAAACCCTCGGTGGTGACTCACAGGTTTCCCTACACCCTCAACTTAGACTTATGCATTGTCCCCAATGCATCCATATGAAAGCTAAAAACTGTGAGAGAAAGGAATACCTGTGAAGTCGATATGACTCAGATTTTGGCATGATGTTGGAGGCCGCCAGGGTCTCCAAAACAGGAGAACTCGATGGAGTGTGTGCACGCGACACACTGCTGTTGCGTTCCAGCTTCTTCGTTCATCGGCTCCGCAGCTAGTCGCACCAACTTTTTCGCTCTTTCTTTACAGGTTCTCTTGCGGTGTTTTCGTTTTCTTGATTTATTTTCACCGCTTTCCTTCACCTGCTCGTCCTCTTGCAATCGCGACCTTACTCTCATAATAGCTTGGGTTTCAACACAACCCTTTTCCTCAAGATACACATCCGCAGGGATTTCCTCAATAACATTGATGACCGCGACCACCCTCATGTCACTTGGTTGCTTCATCAATTTGGACACATCGAACTTGACCACTTCATTGTTTAGCCTGAAGGTCAGTTCGTTTCTTTCCATGTCAACCAACGCTCTAGCCGTGGCTAACAAAGGTCGTCCCAAGATTATGGGAACTTCAAAATCTACTTCGCAATCCAAGATCACAAAGTCGGCCGGAAATATAAGCTTACCAATCTTGACCAGCACATCAGATAAGATTCCCACCGGTCGCTTTACCGAATGGTCAGCCATCATCACTCTCATGGACGTCGGTTTAGGAGCTCCCAAACCCAATTGTTTGTAAACTGCTAGCGGCATCAAGTTGATACTAGCACCAAGATCACATAATGCTCTTCCAAAGTTGAGCTTCCCGATAGTACAGGGAACCGTAAAAGCACCTGGATCTTCCTTCTTTTCGACTAACAACCTTGAAAAAATAGCGCTGCAGTGGTGGAGGTTGTCTTCCGGTTCAAAACTTACCGACCTCTTCTTTGTAATCAAGTCCTTCATGAACTTGGCATAACCGGGCATTTCTTCCAGTGCTTCCACCAATGGTATGTTTATTGAAATCTGCTTCAGCATGGTCATGAAGTTCAGGAACTTACCATCGCCAGCTTTCTTCTTCAAACGCTGTGGGAAAGGAGGTGGTGGCCGAGGCATCATAGTTGGAGGCTTTTCGGCCTCCTTGCTTTTATCCACGGGTTTTGGCGTTTCCTCCTCTACTGCCTCGTCGTTTGCGCTATCACCTACTTGAGTCTGGATTACCGGATGTGAATCCGGTAATATTTTTCCACTTCTTGTAGTGATCGCCATACAGCTCGCGTCGTTCCTCGGATTTTGGACGGTGTCGCTTGGCAAGGCACCCGTCCTCCTTGGATTTAGGGATGCCAAAATCTGCCCCACTTGCTGCTCCAATTGCTTAATCGCGGTGGAATGTGAATCCACTAACTGACTTAATGTAGATAATTCATTCCTCATCTCCTTCACCCCAGAGTCAGTCGATTCCACCTTTAGCATCATCTTCGCCATCATGCTCTCCAGCTTCGAAGTCTCTGCCTCGTTGTTAGCCTTGTCCCAATTACCAGGTGGTGTATACAACCCACCTCTCTCAGTGTTGTTCCTCCAGTTTCCTTGGTCGCGATCTTTGTAGCCGCCTTTCTCATAGTGGTTGTCTCTCTGATAGTTCCGACCTTGGTTTCCCTGGCCGTTGGCCTGGAAACCCCCCAAATAGTTGGCCTCCTCCTCAGATTCAACCCCTGCTGCTCTACCTTACGAACCCACGGCTTTCACCTTCTCAATACTTCCTGACATCAAGTGCTTGGTCAAGAGGTCCATTTGCATTTTTAGATGGGCCATGTCTTGGTCCCGTTCTTCATCTTTTCTACGCTGTTCCGCTGACACACCAACTGCATAAGTACTAGCTGGTACCTCTGAATCACGTGTATGCCAGGCCCTATTGGTTTTGGTGAGCCTGTCCAAAATAGCTGTGGCATCGGCAAAAGTGCGACCCATAAACGCTCCACCTGCTGCGTTGTCCAACGTCGGCTTGGTAGCCAAATTGAGTGCCCTGTAGAATGTCTGCATCAAAAACTCATCGTTCAACTGATGGTTCAGGCATTGTGTTAGCTTCTTCTTGAATCGCAGCCAGGTCTCGTGCAATGCTTCGTGAGGTTGCTGCCTGAAATTGCTAATCTCGTCCCTCAACTGTATCATCCTAGAGGTGGGAAAGAACCTTTCTAGGAAAGCTCCTTTCAACTCTCCCCAAGTTGCGATAGAGTCGGGGGTCAGTTCTGTCAACCATAACGCTGCCT
The DNA here is from genome assembly GCA_003996215.1 of Jaltomata sinuosa. Classification (NCBI taxonomy): domain Eukaryota; kingdom Viridiplantae; phylum Streptophyta; class Magnoliopsida; order Solanales; family Solanaceae; genus Jaltomata; species Jaltomata sinuosa. The sequence goes on along the minus strand of QJPP01001043.1, from coordinate 580,375 downwards.
CATCAGACAGAGACAACGGAAACAACCTGAGCCTGATCGTTGTCTGACTCACGCCCGGCAGTTCGAATGACTTGCAGATACCCACGAAGTTCATTAAGTGACGGTTTGGATCGTCACCAGCTGCTCCACGGAATACTCCTCTCAAGTTCAATAGCTGAATCATCGTGCTAGTGATATTGAACTTGGCTCCGGGCGGTAGCGGTGGAACAACAATGGCGCCCGTAGCGCCAACTCCATCCAAATCGTTATCCTCATCATGCAACTCAAGATCGTGCTGCAGACCTCCAGCATTCAAATTTTGTTGGGCCTGCAGTTCTGCAGCGAGCCTTGCTGCCTCTTGTTGTGCGGCCATATTCTGCCTTAACGTTCTAGCAAGCTCGGGGTCGTAAGGTAATGTTGATTCACCCGAGCGCCGGGTACTTGGCATGCACAACTCTTTACCCTGTCAAAAACAAAAACAACAAAAAAACATAAAAGCAGGAAAGTATGATTAAGAGTCAAATAAACACACCAGACTTAATTAACAACCGTATTCCCCGGCAACGGCGCCACTTTTTGATAACGCCCAAACTACACCTCTAATCAAAGAAGCGTAAGCGGTCATAGTCAAATATAGAACCCAACAAAGATTGGGGTCGAATCCCACAGAGAATATGGTGAAAGTTAAGTCTTTAGTGAATAAAGTGACTAGTCGTCAATAGTTTCCGGTAAATAAAGGGGGGGGGGTTTGTGTGAACAATGTGTAAGCAAAACAAACAATAATGTATGAGAATTAATCAGTAGGAGAATGGACTAGGGAAGTGTTTACCATGGCGTTGGTAACAATGTCGATTCTAGGCGTAACTGGGTTCTTTCTATATGCGTGTCACGATGTGATTGAATTAATTGTATCGTCTAAACGTTTCTCAACTAAATAGACAAATTTACTTTTCAATTCTCTCGAACTTGAAAAGGTGTGCTTTTAGATTTCAATCCTAAACATCAAGTAGATTAATCTAGTTACAACATTAATCATAAGACGAGAGTTGGTAGTCTCGAATCCTCGTCGTTAATCAAGTTTCCTGGTTTTAATCTCTTTATTCAAGCAAATTAAACCTAGGCATGTTCTAATGTTTGCAACCACTTGAAAACGTTAAATAATGAATGATTAACAACGTGACAACATATATATTGAACCCGTCGCTACCCGGAATCTATATCGCCACTTTAGCCATGGCTCCCACAACCCTAGTTGTGGGAGGTTTAGTTACTCATGCTTGTAGAAGAATAAAAGAAAGTCATATTCATAATAAAGAAAAGAGATCCTTACAATGTAGTGAGAACAATCTTTAATTAATCCAAGAACAAGAACAACAAGATCCCAAGAACGATTCAAGAACACGAATTTAAGAAGTATAAAACGTGTTTCTTGATCTCCAAGTCGACTAAAATCTCTCCTAAAACTATTGGGAGAACTATTGTAAAAAGCTTCGTAAATAAAATAAACCTAACATAGGGTATTTATAGGAGTCTAGGAAACAAATCCCCAAAACGCTCGGATTCCGCGTAACCGACTGCCCAGGTGTGACGGCCAAGCTGACGGACCGTCACTGGCTTGACGGACCGTCACCTAGACCATCACCACTAGGCAGTGGTGCTGCCTTGGTGTGACGGTCACTGTGACGGGCCATCACTCAGGCCGTCACTCTTATCCAGAACGCTCTTTTTCGCGTATTTCCTTCCGTTTCCATGTTTGTCTCCATTTCCTGAAAATACAACATAAAAACATCAAAAACGACAACGGTTGCTTGAAAACATACGATTGTTCTTAGTTTAAAGGAGTCGAAAGTGCCGTAAAATGGCGGCACATCAGTCACTGCATTCAGTTCAACATGTTTATTCTTATGTTCAGTTTTATATATATATATATATATATATATATATATATATATATATAGATATATATTGTTCAGTCCAGCTTGTATCCTCCATGCTCAGTACATTCAAAGTACTGACACCTACTTTTGTGCTACATCATTTCATGATGTAGGTTCGGACACTCAGTATCCAGATTATGCCTAACTTGACCTCCGGTCCATACTCAGCAGCTCAGTGGTGAGTCCCCAATAGTTAGGGGACAATAGACATGCCTTTATTTCAGTATTTATCTTCAGTTTTCAGTTTTGCTAGAGTTAGCTGGGGGCATGTCCCATCAACTCCTATTTAGTTAGATGGCTTTCAGACATAGACTAGATTCAACACTTTTAGTATTGTTATTCAGTCAATACTAAACCAGATTCTTATATATTCAGATTTCATTTGGGTTCTTCCCGCTTTCAGATTTTTAATTTCTTTAGCTTTTCGCACAATACATATCTTTAAACTGGTTTTACTTAGATATGCCATGCCATGGGTTAACTTTGGGTCACTCGTGACACTAAGCACCATGTCGCGTCCAGGGGGTAGCCTCGGGGAGTGACAAATTTGGTATCAGAGCATAAGGTTCAAGTGTCTTATGAGGTCTAAAAACCGCGTCAAGTAGAGTCTTCTTCATGGGTGTGAAGCGCGCCACACTTATGGAGGAGGGGCTATGAAACTTTATTAAGAATAATTTCCCTTCTTTCTTTTCCAGCTCATGCTATAGAGTGTGAACTCTAATTGATCTCTCTCTATTCTAACTCGTGCTCTTTGTATTTCAGAAAAATGCTTCCAAGAAGAGCTAACTCAAGAAACCAGCCAGCAGGCCCGGCAGACCCTTTAAACGAGTAGGTTATGCATGCCAAATTCAGGGCTGCCTTCCAATTTCTCTCTCAAGCCATGACCGCTCAGGTCAACCAGCAAGCTGCCGCACCAGCTCCACCTCAGGTCAATGCTGCTACAGCCAGAATTCGGGACTTCACTCGGATGAACCCTCCAGAGTTTCATTGGTCCAAGTTAGAAGAGGATCCCCAAGAGTTCCTTAAGGACATCCATAAGGTCACTGACATTATGGGTGTCACTTCAGTCGAGGGTGCAGACTTAGCCGCTTATCAGCTAAAGGGAGTGGCCTACACTTGGTACCTGAAGTGGAAGGAATCTCGTTGTACCAATGCAGGACCAGTGACTTAGGATATGTTCAGGACTGCTTTCCTGGACAGATTCTTTCCACTAGAGTTCAGGGAAGCTAAGGTTCAGGAATTCATTAATTTGAGAAAAGATGACATGAGTGTACAAGACTATGCTCTGAAGTTCACACAGTTATCAAAGTATGCTCCAGTGATAGTAGCTGACTCTCGAGCTCGCATGAGCAAGTTCGTGTCAGGTGTGTCCGACGATGTGGTCAAGGAATGCAAGACGGCCATGCTTGTGAAGGAAATGGACTTTTCTAGGTTAGTTACTTATGCTCAATAGATTGAGGAGGAAAAGATCAAGGAAAGGGGAGGTGATGCTAAGAGGGCTAGGACAGATGAGTATAGACACTTTCAGCAGAGGTCAGAGGGTGGAAATCGCTCTCAGTATCGACAAATAAATTCAACAGCAACTCCATCTTCTGTTAGTGCCCCACTGCTTAAGTTCCGGAAGAACCGACGGGGTAGAGCGTCTGGCTCCAAGTCCCAAGGTTTGGTTACTAGCGGGTGCACTAATATGATGTGTAAGAAGTCTGGTATGAACCACCAATGTGAGTGCATGGAAGGCAACAGAAATTGCTTTGGATGTGGTAAGCCAGGCCACATGATGAGGGATTGTCCCACAACTTCTCAGAAGGGTAAGGATGTTCGCCCTCAGACTCAGACTGGTTTTACAACAGCTCCCGTAGGTCGCCCTACTCAACAGGGTGCCTCATCTGGTATGGGTGGCAGTCAGCGCCAAAACAGGTTGTATGCACTTCAGGGTAGTCAGGACCAGGAAGATTCTCACGATGTGGTCACGGGTACGTTACGAGTCTTTAATACTGATGTTTTTGCATTGTTAGACACATGGGCTACACTTTCCTTTATAACTCCATATATAGCAATAAACTTTGCTATCAGTCCAGAAACTCTCCTAGAACCCTTCTCAGTCTCTACTCCAGTTTGTGACCTAGTTATAGCTAGACGGGTATACAGAAATTGACCAGTCACAGTTTTCCAAAAAGTCACCTCAGCAGATCTTGTAGAATTAGAAATGGTTGACTTTGATATCATTCTAGGCATGGATTGGTTACACTCCTATTATGCCTCAGTCGATTGTAGAACTAGGATCATTCGGTTTCAGTTTCATAACGAGCCGATCCTAGAGTGGAAGGGTAGTAGCTCAGCACCTGTAGGTCATTTCATTTCTTACCTTAAGGCCAGAAAGATGATTTGCAAAGGGTACATCTATCATCTAGTTCGGGTTAAGGACTCAAACTCCAAAACCCCAACTCTTGAGTCAGTCCCGGTAGCCAGTGAGTATCCAGAAGTATTTCCAGAAGATCTTCTCGGAGTTCCCGCAGAAAGGGAAATCAACTTTGGAATTGATCTCTTTCCAGATACCCATCCTATTTCAATTCCTCTTTACAGAATGGATCCAGCTGAGCTTAAGGAATTGAAAGATCAGTTGAAAGACCTTTTAGATAAAGGCTTCATCAGACCGAGCATCTCTCCATGGGGTACTCCAGTATGTGTTCACCCAGAGAGAGTTGAACCTTCATCAGAGGAGATGGCTTGAGTTCCTCAAGGATTATGACATGAATGTGATCTACCACCCGGGTAAGGCCAATGTAGTGGCTGATGCCCTCAGCAAACTGTCTATGGGTAGTGTGTCTCATGTTGAGGAAGAAAAGAGAGAACTAGCCAGAGATGTTCATCGGCTGGCTCGCTTAGGGGTTTGCCTTATGGACACTAGAAGGTGGTGTGATGGTTCAAAATGGAGCAGAATCTTTCTTAGTAGTAGAGGTTAAGGAGAAACAAGATAGTGACCCTATATTGCTTCAGTTGAAGGGTGTAATTCATCAACAGAGAGTAGAAGTTTTCTCCCTAGGGGGAGATGGTGTACTTCGCTACCAGGGTCGATTGTGTGTTCCAAATGTGGGTGAGTTAAGGTAGAAGATCCTTACAGAAGCCTATAGTTCCAGATATTCCATTCATCCAGGTTCCACTAAGATGTACCGTGATCTACGAGAAGTCTATTAGTGGAATGGCATGAAGAGGGACATCACAGATTTTGTGGTCAAGTGTCCCAATTGTCAGCAGGTAAAGGTAGAATATCAGAAACCAGAAGGTGTGACTCAGGAGATTAGCATTCCTACTTGGAAGTGGGAAGTGGTTAACATGGATTTCATAATGGGTCTACCCCGTACTCGCAGGCAGCACGATTCCATTTTGGTAATAGTGGACAGAATTACCAAGTCAGCTCACTTCTTAGTAGTCAAGACTACAGATTCAGCAGAAGATTATGCCAGTCTCTACATAAGTGAGATAGTAAGGTTGCATGGAGTTCCTTTGTCTATCATCTCAGATAGAGGCCCTCAGTTTACATCTCACTTCTGGAAGTCATTCCAGAAAGGTCTTGGCACTCAGGTAAAGCTTAGCACAACATTTCACCCGCAGACAGATTGTCAGGCAGAGCATACCATTCAGACTTTAGAGTATATGTTGAGAGCTTGCGTGATCGATTTCAAGGGTAGTTGGGATGATCACCTACCTCTCATAGAGTTTTCCTACAATAACAGCTACCATTCTAGCATTCAGATGGCCCCATACGAGGCTCTATATGGGTGCAGATATAGATCACTTGTTGGTTGGTTTGAAGTAGGTGAAACAGCATTGATTGGACCAGATTCGGTTTATAAGGCTATGGAAAAAGTTCAGCTCATCAGAGACAGGCTTAAGACAGCTCAGAGTCATCTGAAATCCTATGCAGATGTTAGGAGAAGAGGCATAGAGTTTGAAAGTGATGATTGGGTTTTCCTGAAAGTGTCACCCATGAATGGTGTGATGAGATTCGGCAAGAAAGGGAAGATCAGTCCCAGATATGTAGGCCCTTACAAGATCCTGAAAAGGATTGGTAATGTGGCTTATGAGTTGGAGTTGCCAGCAGAATTAGCAGCTGTTCACCCAGTCCTTCACATTTCCTTGCTGAAGAAGTGTGTGGGTGATCCGACATCGATTGTCACCTTAGAAAGTGTGGCTGTGAAGGATAGACTCACCTATGAGGATGTTCTAGTTGAGATTCTTGACCGTCAGGTTCGTAGGTTGAGAAATAAGAAAGTCACTTCAGTCAAAGTTTTTTGGAGGAATCAGTCCGTAGAGGGAGATCCTTGGGAAGAAGAAGCAACCATGATGTCCAAGTACCCTCACCACTTTCCCTCCGACTCAGTTTTAGCTTGAGGTAACAATTTCTCTTCAGTATCTCAGTTTACTCTTGTGTAATTCAGTCTTAAGTATTTTCTTCCATCAGCTTTCCTTGCATTTCAGCTTATGTGCATGTTCATGGAACTCAGTTTAGTCAGGTATCAGTTTCTAGTACTCAGTTGGTAGGGATTTCAGCTCTTTCCCTCCAAACTCAGCTTGTTCAGTCTTCATTCAAGGATGAATGATCCCAAGGGGAGATATTGTAACACACTAGGACTTCCAAGCCCAGGCTAAGCTCAGAAAAACTAGTAGGAAAATAATTTCAGAAAATTTTCCAAACTTTTCAGGAACCACGGTTCAAACAATGGACCGTCATTCAAAAGACCAGCCCATCATTGGAACCGTAGTCCCTGATCCAATAGCCTGTCAGTTCTCCCCAGGGACCACAGCTCAGACAATGCACCATCGTTCAAAAGAATGGTTCGTCGTTTGAGGCCATAGTCCCAAGTCTAGTAGACCCTCAACTCTGATCCCAGGGACCACGAGTCAAACTACAGATCGTGGTTTAGAACCACGGCTCGATCTGATGTACGTGGTCCCCAGGATCAGAGGACCCCAGATTCCAGCCCCAGGAACCACGGGTCAAACGATGACCCGTCGTTCAGAAGGACGGACCATCCTATTAAACCGTTGTTCCTAGGACTAGAGGCCCTGAAACCCACAGGCAGAACCATGGCTCCAGTTGACGGTCTGTCATTCTGAAGGATGGTCCATCAACCAAGCCATAGTCCCTGAGCGCGATTTTTTGCAGATTCTTTTAAACTCTCCCAGGGGTATTTTGGTCTTTTCCCAATTATTTTAATTTCGATTCTAAGTCGTTTTGGGGGTAATTAAAGAGTTTTTAACTCTATTTCTCCCTCATTACTCCTAAATCACTCATACTTAGCAATTCTCTCAAGAACAGAACGCTCTCTCTCAAGAACAAGGCAAAAAGGGTTTTCTCCAAGTTCCTCTCAGAATCCAAAGGTTTGACCCTATAATCTTCATACAGGTATGCGGGATTTCACTAGTGGGTTCCTTTCACCCATTAGGTCCCTATCACCCATTAGGTCCCCATCACTCAGTCAAATCCTTTCAGTTCTCCATAAATACTAAAAACCTAGGGTTCATAGACCTTAGAGAATTCTTGCTATTCAGATGTTATGGAATTATATAATGCTTAGTCCATATTTCTTGGAGAATCAGTATAGTTCACGTACATAATTCCGAACCCTAACTTGTTGTAATCTTCAGTACTCCATAGATTATACATGTTAGGTAGACTCAGCCAGATGATCAGATTTCAGAATTTGAATGTCATATCTTATAACTTGGTTGTGTGCATTCTCAGATTATATCAGTATTTTTAGCTATCCAGTGTTATAGTTGCATGCTAGCTTATATTCAGTTGGGAGTAGACCTAGTACCGAGCGGACTAGGGATGAGGGCTTAGCTGTCAGCTTAGGCTATGACCCTTAGTAGAAATCCCCAAGTCCCAGAACTACGGTCTAGGTCTAGTTTCTCTTAGCTACATGGAGTCTAGTGTCTTGCACCCACACTAAAAAAGGTTGTCCTAGCCTGCCAAACCTAGAACCATGTCATACCAGGATCCTGTCATCATAAGCCTCAGAGGGCAACCTATGGTGGCACGTAGTTCTGGGACTAAGAGTACTCTCACCCGGTCTAACTCAGTTCTACTCCCAAAACATATATATATATATATATACATAACATGAGCTCACATACATGTGGCATATCAAATGCCAAACTTCTTCATACTTGTTCATAACTTGTTCTTACCCCGGATTTTCATACTACTCATGAGTTTTAGTTTAGAAAATGGCTCATGAGCATTGATGGAACATCAGGTGTCTTGTCTTGCATAATACTTCATGACATAGAAAAACTTGTATACTTCATGACTTGTAAACTTTGCATGGCTCTAGTTCAATTTCATAAAATATATACTTTCATAGAACATAGGAACTAGGCATGCACATGCTTGAAAATCCATAAGGAATATGCTATCAAATCGAATATGCTTAAATCAACTTCATGCATGTAGGAATTTCCATGGTTAAGCTTCAATTCATGAAATAAGAGTTAACATGTAAAAACCCATGTGAAATCATGCAATTTAGTAGTAGTTTCATAAACAAATCATGAGGGGATCATATTTAGCAAAATCCATAAGAATTGTATAAGAACATTAATATGAAAGTTCATGAAATAAAAATTTGAATTAGGGGTTTTGGGCACAAGGGTGAAAGGAACCCATTGTTGATTACTCACATACCTTAATTGAAGCTAACCAACTTGAATTAAAAAGATTTAGGAGGCTTGAACTTGGAGCTTGGAGAAGAATTTTCCTTTTTGGGAGAAGAGTGAAGTAATGAGAAGGAACTTAGGCTATTGAGGGTGAAAACTCTTCTTGAAATAGTTAAAACAACATCATTTAGGAGTTAAAAGGGTGGGTAATGACTAAAATACCCCTGGGACTTAATTAAGAAAAAGCTGATTTAAAACTCGACTTCAGGTTCCATGGGTCACTTCCATGAACCGTAGAACTAATCACGGCTCGTGGACTGTGATCGTGGTTTTTGAGCCAAAGTTCCAAGTTGCAGATGAGTTCTTACGACTCAACAGAACGACCCATAGAAACTTCTATGAGTCGTGGAATCAATTCGTGGTTTCTGGGAAAGATGACTACTCTCTGTCTGAGTTCTATGGGTTGGTTCCATGACCCATGGAAGCTACCGTGAGACTGAACCATGGTTCTCAGACCTGAGGGTGGTCTGCAGGACTGGAATCACGACTCCTATACACGACTCATGGAACTTTCCACGGCTCGTGGACTTGACTCGTGATCCCTGGGAGTTCAGATTTTTCTGCAGGTTTCTGAGTTAAAAGATAAATCGACTTTCGGGTTGTTACAATATCCCCCCTTGGGATCATTCATCCTCGAATGAAGACTAAACAAGTGAAAACTGAAGAGAAAACAGTACAACCAGTAATCAAAACATGGAAGTCAAGAGTAAACATGAAAACTGAACTTTTTAACTTGAAAACATGATAAACTAACTTCGAAAACATGCATACATGCTAGGATCATGAGAGGAATTGATGGAATAGGATCGGAGAAACATACTAAGGAGGTAACTAGTACCTCAAGATAGAACTGAATCGGAAGGAAAAAGATGAGGATATTTGGCTTTCATGGGCACTTCCGCTTCCCAAGTAGCACCCTCTACAAGTTGATTACTCCAAAGAACTTTCACCGAAGCGACTTCTTTATTCCTCAACCTCTGAATCTGACGATCAAGGATCTCCAGGGGAACCTCCTCATAAGTGAGACTATCCTTCACACCCACATCCTCTAATGGGACAATCAAGCTCGAATCACCAACACACTTCTTCAACAAGAAAACATGGAAAATGGGGTGAACCGCTTCTAACCCTGATGGCAAATCCAACTCATAAGCAACCTTACCGACCTTTCTCAGAATAAGATAAGGACCTACAAAATGGGGACTAAGCTTTACTTTATTTCCAAACCTCATCACACCCTTCATGGGTGACACCTTAAGGAAAACCCAATCCTCAACCTCAAATTTCAACTCTCTTTTCCTCACATCAGCATAAGATTTCTTTCGACTCTGAGCGGTCTTCAACCTTTTCCTAATAAGCTGAAACTTCTCCATAGTCTCATACATAGAATATGGACCAATCAAGGCTGCTTCACCAACCTCGAACCAACTAATAGGAGATCTACACCTCTGGCCATAGAGTGCCTCATAAGGAGCCATCTGGATACTAGAGTGGAAGCTGTTGTTGTAGGCAAACTCGATAAGAGGCAAGTGATCATCCTAATTACCTTTGAAATCGATCACACAAGATCTCAACATATCTTCCAAGGTCTAAATAGTACACTCTGCCTGGCCATCTGTCTAAGGGTGAAAAGTGGTGCTAAGCTTCACCTGGGTACCAAGACCTCTCTGAAACGATCTCCAAAACTGAGATGTAAACTGAGGACCTCTATCTGAAATGATGGACAAAGGAACACCATGCAATTTAACTATCTCCCGAATGTAGAGTCTGGCATAATCATCTGTTGAGTCAGTAGTCTTAACAGCCAAGAAGTGAGATTACTTGGTCATCCGATCGAAAATCACCCAAATAGAATCATGTTGCCTTCGAGTATGAGGCAAACCAGTAATAAAGTCCATATTGATGGCTTCCCATTTCCAAGTGGGAAGGTCAATATCTTGAATCATGCCACCCGGCCTTTGATGCTCCACCTTTACTTGCTGATAGTGTGGATACTTAACCACAAACCCGACTATGTCCCTCTTCATAACATTCCACCAAAAGACTTCCCGTAGATCATGGTACATCTTGGTGGCACCCGGATGAATGGAGTATCTAGAACTGTGAGCCTAAGTCAAAATCTGCTGTGTCAATCCATCTACATCTGGCATGCATAACCGACCCTGGTGACAGAGCACACCATATCCCTCTTGGGAGAAAACCTCAACCCGCTGCTGATGAATCGGACCCTTAAGTTGAAGTAGAATTGGATCCATATCTTGCTTTGCCTTCACCTCCGCTACCAAAGATGATTCAGTACCATTTTGGACAGTAACTCCACCTTTGGTCGAGTCCATAAGTCGCACTCCCAACCGGGAAAGTCGATGAACATCTTTCACCATCTTTTTCTTCCCATATTCGACCAAGGCCACACTACCCATGGACAATCTACTCAAAGCATCTGCCACAATATTGTCTTTACCTGGGTGGTAAAGCACACTCATATCATAATCCTTAAGAAGCTCAAGCCATCTCCTTTGTCACAAATTCAATTCCTTTTGAGTGAACACATACTGAAGACTTTTGTGACCCATGAACACATCAACATGCACACCATACAAGTAATACCTCCAAATCTTCAAAGCAAAGACCATGACTGCCAACTCAAGATCATGAGTAGGATAGTTCTTCTCATGAGTCTTAAGCTATCTCGAGCTATAGGCAATCACCTTACCTGGATACATCAAAACACAGTCCAAACCAATTCGAGAAGCATCACAATACACCACAAAATCATCCAAACTCTCGGGTAGGGTCAACACTGGAGCAGTGGTCAATCTAGTCACTTTTCTCACAAGTATCGGACCACTAAAATTTTACCTTTTTCTGAGTCAATCGGGTCAAAGGCAAAGCGATGGAAGAGAAACCCTCTACGAACCTTCTGTAATAACCAGCCAAACCCAAGAAACTCCAAATATTCGATGGGGAACTAGGTCTAGGCCAGTTCTTCACTGCTTTGATCTTTTGTAAATCCATACAAATACCATCACTAGACACAATGTGACCCAGAAAAGTAACGGACTGCATCCAGAACTCACACTTGCTAAACTTAGCAAACAACTGTCTATCCTTGAGGGTTTTCCACACTACTCTCAAATGATCCGCATGATCCTCCTCACTCCGAGAATAGATAAGGATATCATCAATAAATATAATCACAAACATATCCAAATATTACTTGAACACACGATTCATCAAGTCCATGAAAGCTCCAGGAGCATTGGTTAGACCAAAAGACATAACAACAAACTCATAATGACCATACCGAGTCCTGAAGGCTGTCTTCGGAATGTCACACTCCTCAACCCAAAGCTGATGATAACTGGATCTAAGATCAATCTTAGAGAAACAACTAGTACCTTAAAGCTGATCGAACAAGTCATCAATCCTAGGAATGGGATACTTATTCTTGATTGTGACCTTGTTCAACTGACGGTAATCAATAAACATTCTAAGAGAACCATCTTTCTTCCGAACAAACAAAACTGGGGAACTCTATGGAGAAATGCTAGGCCTGATGAAACCTTTATCAAGAAGATCCTTCAACTGATCTTTCAAATCTTTGAGTTTCACGGGAGCCATTCTATAGGGAGGAATAGAGATAGGATTCATAACTAGGAGAAGATCTATCCCAAAGTTTATCTCCCGCTCGGGAGGGACTCCGGCCAAATCATCGGGAAACACTTCTGGGAATTCATTCACAATAGGAACAGACTGAAGGGATGGGGTATCAGACTCCATGTCTATAACCCACACTATGTGATAAACATACCCCTTTAAAATCATCTTTCTAGCCTAAAGATAAGATATGAAATGACCTTTCGAGGAAGGGGGACTACCTTGCCATTCTAAAACGGGTTCATTTGGAAACTTGAAATTGACAACCTGAGTACGACAATCAACAGAAGCATAACATGCATGCAACCAGTCTATACCAAGGATAACATCAAAATTGATCATCTCCAACTCTACTAAATTCACTGAAGTGACTCTATGAAGGACTGAGATATGGCAATTTCGGTAGATTCTTTTGGCTAAGACTGACTTATCAACAAGAGTAGAAACACAAAAGGATTCTAAAAGCAATTCAGGACATACTTTGAATTTGCATGCTATATAAGGGGTCACAAAAGATAAAGAAGCATCGGGATCCAACAAAGCATATACATTGAAAGAGAAGACTTTTAACATACTAGTGACCACATCTGGGGAACTCTCCTGATCCAGACGGGAGGACATATCATAGAGATGGTTCTGGCACTGACCACCAGAACTAGAAGTTATGCCCGACTAGACTAGTCAACCTCCTGAAGCTGCTGGGGTAGACTTAGTCCTACCACCTCCCTACCCCTTCTTAGCTGAAGGGCAGTCTCTCATCAAGTGTCTAGTCTGCCCAAACCCATAGCATGCACCCGTGCCCAAACGACACTCTCCCGGGTGATTCTTCTTATACCTAGTACAAACAGGGAAAGAAGGCCCCTTAGCAACACTCCCCTGAGACAGGGAATAGGAACCAGATCCTCTACCACCCTAATCATGACGAGGCTCCTGAGTCTAGGTAGGAGCACTAGTAGAAGAATAAATGGATCCTGATGACTTCTTCTGGAAAGAGGATCGATGTCTGCCTCCATACCTATGATGACCAAAACCTGATCCCTCGGATCTAACCCTCTTGTTATCCCTCGCCATCTCCCTAAGTTTGTCACCCTCAATCTGATGGGCATGAGTCATAAGTCGGGAAGTGTTCTTATCACTCAAAAGCAAAGCAAACTTACACTCTTTCTTTACCACATCGGAAACCCCATAGATAAACTTGCTCATTTGATCATGTGGGTCTGCTACCATGGATGGGGCATACCTAGACAACTGAGTGAAATTCAAACTGTACTCTTGGACCGAACTCAAACCCTATCTCAAGTTCACAAACTCTTCTACTTTTGCTTGTTTCAACTTCCAGGGAAAGAACCTATCAAGGAAGGCCCTCACAAAACACTCCCAAGTCGTGGGGACCGCGTCTTTCACCTTAGCCTCCTTCCATTGAGTGAACCAAATATGAGCCACATCCTTGAGTTAATAGGATGCAAGCTCTACACTATCAACTCCAACCACTTTCATAACATCAAAGATCTTCCTCACTTCATCAATAAAATTGAGCGGGTCCTCACCCACTTCCGAAACCCAAAACTCAGGCGGGTTCATATGGATAAAGTCATGAAGTCGGGATGCTACCCTACCTTGAGGATGAACGGGGGCAGGAGCCTGCTGATTATCCTGAGTGGACAAGGTCTGGGCTAGCAAATGGATGGCATTCCAAAACTCTGCATTCGTGACCTCGGTAGCTAGAACTGGAGGGATAATATTCCTAGCGGCTCGGGGAGGCATAGTACATCGTGGAGGCATAATCTGAGATATACAAGGTAAGGATTAGGGGAACATTTAGAGTTAAGCTCTATCGCACGACATGATCATGAAAGAAATAAAGTTTTCTAAGACATCTCATAGCTCCTCTCTCATATGTGTGGCGCGCTTCACACACATGAAAAAGACTCTACTCGATGCGGCTTTCAGACATCCTAGGACTCTTAAACCTGAGGCTCTGATACCAAGTTTGTCATGCCCCGAGGTTACCCCCTAGATGTAACACGAGACTTAGGACCACAAGGATCCCAAGCTAACCCTTGGTCATAGCATCCTCAAGCATAACAAAAGATAAGTGAAAGCATAATAGAGAAATTCGTAATTTCATACATAGGTAATCAAGTCGAATAAAAATACAAAATCCAGAAAGAGACTCTAACACTGTCTATGTCTGAAAAGCCTCTACATGACATAAGGAGTTATTAGGATAAGACCCTAGCTAACTCGAAGTACGAAAGTAAGAAATCAACACTCTAAAATATAACTAGTCCTCGACCTAAGAGGACTCACCACCAGCTGACAAGATGTGGCCTGGGAGCTCTAGCCACGAGTATGAGAAGGAATACCTGAATCTGCATCATCAAAGGATGCAGTGCAAGAAATGCGTCAGTACTATAGGATGTACCGAGTGTGTGAGCAATGCATGAATATCATAAAAAATCATTGTTAAAAACATGCTTGAAATGAACTTATAACATAAAGAAAGGATGTGAAGTAATATTAAGGTATAAGGTAATAAAACATGCAATCGAGTTTAAGTTCAAATATAGAATCATATAACTTGATAGCTTGAAAATAATCATGTGGGAGTTTCTCTTAACCGATATAATTCATGCTGAGCTACATGGAGTCCAGTGTCTTGCACCCACAGTGAAAAAGGCTGTCCTAGCCTACCAAAGCTAGAAGCATGTCATACCAAGATCCTGTCATCATAAGCCTCAGAGGGTAACCTATGGTGGCACATAGTTTTGGGACAAAGGGTACTCTCACCCGATCCAATTCGGTGCTAAATACTACTCCCAAAACATATATATATATATATATATATACATAACATGAGCTTACATACATGTAGCATATCAAATGTCAAACTTGTTCATACTTGTTCATACCCTAGATCGTCATACTACTCATGAATTTTAGTTTAGAAAATGGCTCATGAGCATTAATGGAACATCGGGTGTCTTGTCTTGCATAATACTTCATGAAATGGAAAAACTTGCATACTTCATGACTTGTAAACTTTGCATGGCTCTAGTTCAATTTCATAAAATATATACTTTCATAGAACATAGGAACTAGGCATGCACATGCTTGAAAATCCATAAGGAATATGCTATCAAATCCAATTTGCTTAAATCAACTTCATGCATGTAGGAATTTCCATGGTTAAGCTTCAATTCATGAAATAAGAGTTAACATGTAAAAACCCATGTGAAATCATGCAATTCAGTAGTAGTTTCATAAATAAATCATGAAGGGATCATATTTAGCAAAACCCATAAGAATTGGATAAGAACCCTAATTTGAAAGTTCATGAAATCAAAATTTGAATTAGGGATTTTGGGCACAAGGGTGAATGGAATCCATTGTTGATTACCCACATACCTTAATTAAAGCTAACTTACTTGAATTGAAAAGATTTAAGAGGCTTGAATTTGGAGCTTGAGATTTGAAGCTTGGGGAAGAATTTTCCTTTTTGGGAGAAGAGTGAAGTAATGAGAAGGAACTTAGGCTATTGATGGTGAAAACTCTTCTTGAAATAGTTAAAATGACTTCATTTAGGAGTTAAAAGGGTGGCTAATGACTAAAATACTCCTGAGACTTAATTAAGAAAAAGCTGATTTAAAACCCGACTTCAGGTTCCATGGGTCACTTCCACAAACTGTAGAACTAATCATGGCTCGTGGACTGTGATCGTGGTTCCTGAGCCAAAGTTCCAAGCTGCAGATGAGTTCTTACGACTTAATAGAATGACCCATAGAAACTTCTATGAGTCATGGAATCTATTCGTGGTTTATGGGAAAGATGACTACTCTCTGTCTGAGTTCCACGGGTTGGTTCCATGTCCCGTAGAAGCTTTCACGAACCATGAGACTGAACCATGGTTCTCAGACTTGAGGGTGGTCTGCAGGACCGGAAGCATGAGTCCTATACATGACTCGTGGAACTTTCCATGGCTTGTGGACTTGACTCATGATCCCTGGGAGTTCAGATTTTTTTGCAAGTTTCTGAGTTATAAGCTGAATCGACTTCTGGAGTGTTACACCTTAACCCTTTTAGACCCTCTATTCTTGCACCCATCCTCCCTAATGGCTAGAAAGTGCATTGTAGGCTAAAATCCTAAGTTTGGGGGAGGGGAGGAATTGAAATGATAACATAGGCAAAGGCCTAAGTTTTGGGGTGTATGCATAAAATCTGGAGAAGAAAAGGGACGCACTTCAATGCAAGGTAGCACCTTATGCCTTGGATGAAAATTGCTTCAAAATGTCAATGAATAAGCAAAACGAAAAAAGGAAGAAATTGGTTCTACCAAGTGAAGGTAATAAAATGATGTTGAATGATTAAGTTGAAGGGAAAATTGGGTTGTGACAGGGTGATTAAGGTGAATTTAATATTCAAAAATATGAGTGGTGTTTTGAATAATCACAAGGAGCATTAGGAAGGTTTAGTCACTTGAGCCAAATGTAATCCTCACCTTAACCCTAGCTGAAATTGTAGCCCACAAGTCCTTAGTGATTTTGAGCTTGGTAAC
Source organism: Jaltomata sinuosa (assembly GCA_003996215.1). Classification (NCBI taxonomy): domain Eukaryota; kingdom Viridiplantae; phylum Streptophyta; class Magnoliopsida; order Solanales; family Solanaceae; genus Jaltomata; species Jaltomata sinuosa. The sequence continues at coordinate 563,524 of QJPP01001043.1, read as the reverse complement.
TCTACATTAGTGGCGAATTACATAAAGGGCAAGCCTATAGTTCAATGCGTGTGCACTCGAATTTCTTTTAAAGAGTGAGAGTCTTCGTGTTCTCTTATAATCCCTCTGATTTGAATTGCATGAGTATGAGTAGGATTCTCTCTTATGGTGAGTGGCATCATATACTTGAATTGAAAAATGAAGTCTCTATTTCAATTGAGAGGAATAAATGAGACAAGTTGTGTGGTGAATCTCGAGGCAAACCTTAAAGTTCCATGCCAATGACTTGAGAAGCTTGATAATCTTGTTTTGAATGGAAAATTCCCTTCTTTTAAATGAAAAGTGAATTTATTTTATAAGAGTTTTGAAATAGACACTTACCTTGATAATATGGTGATACCATTTGAGATAAGCATTGTAGATGATTTTTTTGTTTTTATTTTCTTAGGTTTTAGAGTCAAGATAATCTTGTGTACAACCCTTGTGTTTTGAGAACCTATTTCATTCCTTACCTTGTGAGTATCTTGCTTGAGGACAAGCAATAGTTCAAGTTTGGGGGTTTGATAAGTTGGTAATCTACCAACTTATTGGGCCTTTATTCATGAATTATTGCCATATTTTGATGAGAATTAGAGGTTCTTATTGCCTTTATTGACGTAAATGCAGGTACTCTTGGTCAAGTGAAGAAATAAAAGGAATTGAATCCAAAGAGTTTAAAAAGAAGTTAAAGTATGAGGGTGATCGAAAAGGGGAAGAAAGTGTCAAGAGGTGCGACTAACATGCGAGCCACAAAGAGGCACCTACGTTTCATAGGTAACATCACGCAAGGAAGATTAGCAACTACCTGAGAAGCTACCAACATGCGAGCAGCATATTACAACATGCGATCGCACCTCCCCTCGCACCTCATATCTCACCAGCCACTGGACTTCACTGCTTGTAGAGTAAGGCACTTGCAAGCCGCAAAACTTAGGGTGCGGTCGCATGTGTCCTCGTATGTCAATCACACTATCCCCGAAAGGCATTTTTGTCCAAGTACATATGATGTAATTGGGAAGGTTTTAAAACCCTTTTTGGGGTGTGTACCTGGAAAAAAAAATTAATCTTTTACTTTTCCCAAGAAAGAGTATTGAGAGTACACTTTCTCTTTTCTTCTTCTCATTGAAAAACACAAATTTGTAAAGATTTTGATCTTGGAATTGAACTTAGCTTTCAATATAAATGGAATTTTGGGAAACCCATTTGGTATCTTCTCTTGTTTCTTTAATATGAGCAGCTAAATTCTATTCTAGTGGTATGTGAATGATGGGTGTTTGAATTGGGGTATGGATATTGATTAAATGTGCTTATAATTGATTATTTAGTATGAGTCTATTGAATTCTTCATGGTATAATTAAAAAATTGATGGTTTCAAACATTGATTGAGTTTACTAATTTTGTACTTGCTTGAAAGAGGAGTTCATAGATTGGGTAAGAATTTAATAGTAGGGATTTTGGATTTCCACCATATATTAAGGCTAGAAGTAGCTTGATCGAAGGAAATTCCCATCTAAGAATCGAAGCTAGAAATAGTTTGATTCACCCAAGTATTAATTGGTTGGCTTAAGGTAAAGCTATGGTGCTTGAGTAAAAACCATGGTATATATATTTGGAGGGTCAAAAAACTACCAAATATAGCTCGAACCAAGCTACCCATATTTTTAATAAAAAAATTACACGTTTAATCAATTCCCTAACCCATTGTAGGACCCCATCAGAAGCATACCCCTAGTATTCATTCTCTTGATCATCAAATTGTGTTTGCGTTGATCTCATGTTGAAATTGTGATTCGTTAAATCCCAAACCTTTCCCCCAATTTTTACTTTTGTTTGCTTGAACACTTACTAGCTCTAGTGATTGTTATTCGATAATTTATTAGCGATTCATCGTCCCATTCCTCGTGGATACGACCCCGACATCCATTGGGTTATTTATTGTTTTGTACGACGATCGTTATCACCTCCTTCGGGAGAGTACTTTTGAACATCATCAGTAGTCGATACACATTCTAAGAGAGCCATCTTTCTTGCCCATGAAGAGGACTGGAGCAACCCATATAGAGATGCTGGGCTTGATAAAACCTTTGTCTAAAAGGTCTTTCAATTGTGCTTTCAATTTCTTAAGCTTTGCTGGAGTCATTCTATAGGGAGGTATAGATATAAGTTGCGTATTTGGGAGAAGGTCTATCCCAAAGTCAATCTCCCGCGCAGGAGTGACTTCGGGCAGACCCTAAGGAAATACTTCAAGAAATTCACATACTACCAGAACTGACTGGAGAGATGGGGTTTTGGACTCCGAATCCATAAGACAAACTATATAATAGACATATCCCTTAGAAACCATCTTCCTAGCCTTGAGATAATATATGAAACGACCCTTTGAGGATGGATGACTACCCTTCCACTCTAAGACATGCTCATTAGAAAACTTAAAGCTTACTACCTTGGTTATGCAGGTGATAGTCATGACCAAACTATCGAGCCGTGCGGGCACTTACTCTAATCCACCTAGATACAAGAACCCTTGCCACCCGATCCAACAGGTAAATGCGAAAAATAACAAAACCATAAAGAAAACCTCATTTCTAAATTAGGAAAACATTTACAACTTTATTTCAGGAAAAATCCTTTACAAAAACTCGAATACGACCCTCCCTAGGACCTAGTCTAAACAGGTACAAGAGCTACTACATGAGAAATAAGAGTAAATAACAGAAGACATAGCTTCCACCATGGAACCGAAGAGTAGAAGCTGTTGGAGATCGCCATCGTCATGAACCTATGAAACATCCCTGATCCTGCAACCAGAGTATATCCAAAAAGGTATAGCAAGATTAGTATCAGTTCAAATAACACATACTGGTAGGCATCATCAGTTGACCCGAATCCATTGCATACCATCATATAAGAAATCAAGAGAAATATGCAACAAGATATAATAATCCATTTCCTTTTTCATCCACTTTACACCTCCCTGTTAGTAATGCTAAGAACTTATACACCCTGTCCCAAACCTTCCTATTCCATTCCGCTGCCAACTCTATCATTAGGCATTTCCCCTTCTATCCTGGTCAAGCCAAAGGGTACACATAACACTAGGACTTCCCAAGTCACACTTAACACTAGGACTTTCCAAGTCACACTTAACACTAGGACTACCTTACCAGTTCAATCCCATAGTTTACATTACTAACTAACTCTGTTAGTAGGTCTGTCACCCTGGCTTAAGATCCTAAGTCAACAACCTTGAACCTTAGCCCTTAGCCCACAATAATGGACTACCTTTGTGAGTTTCTGCGTATTCAACTCCCCAAGGTTCCTTAGCCTTGACATCCCGCCGATTCAGGCACTCACAAAATACTAGCATTGTTTCACTAAACCAGTCAAACATGACTCCCTAGGAACCTTAGTCCCTCCAAGCTCATGTGACTATCAATAAGACCCCCAGTCAACGACCGAACTCAAAAGTGATATAAGTCATGCCCAACTATGTAAGTAACCAGACCACACATAAATGTGTCACCGCTTGCAAGCTACTCGGACCTCCCAAGGATCCCTAGGATATCATCTATGCCATTTAAAATGTAACTCTGATTTACAGACGAAACCACATTATCACTTAAACACACAAACCTGACAAACTAAGCTCAAATCCAGACTACCGTTCCATTTTCCAATGTCAATCACTATGAACCCACCGCCAGAAGTATGCCCAACTCCTCAATGACTAGACCACATACCCGTACATTAAAACTTACAAGTGCCCAGACCGCTCAAGAGTCCCTGGGATAATATCTAACATGTAATGACAGCTAGCCATATATATTTCTAGACTTTCAGTCTTCCTTCTAACTTATCAGCCACCTGGAATAGGTTCAACAACCACTTAAATAATGAACAATAATAATAGCATTTACCCTTTTCATTTTAAGTAGTCTGGACCATCCAAGGGTACCTAGACCAACATCTAAGTGTTAACCTACAATATCTGACCCACCCATGGGACAACCCCATAATTAAGTGAAATAACCCGGCCACTCAAGGACCTATATGCACAATACAATTTCAGCAATCAATCTGGTCCACTCATGGAACCATCAACAAAACACAATCAACAATACATAAATAAACCTGTACTAGGCATGGTACCCGAGCCAACCGTTAGTATCCCGTACTAGGCGTGGTACCCGAGTCAACCATTATAGACCTGTACAAGGTGTGGTACCCAAGCCAACCGATAAATATCCCGTACCAGGTGTGGTACCTGAGATAACTAATATGTAACTTGTACCAAGCGTGGTACCAGAGCCAACCGAATATCACACAAATCCAACAGTCAACAAACAATGAACAAAATCACACTTGTAAACCAACAAGCAACAAAATCAAATTCATTTCATATGACTGACACCCGGACAATTAGACATTCATTATCTCATTCCCTAAGCATGCAAACTCATACAACACTAAGAGATAGTACATGAACACATATTGTATATTGGGAAAACAATAACCATCACCTACGTGTTCAATATGCCATCTCGGTCTACACTAAGACCAACCTCATATTTAAGTTCAACTATTCGGCCTCTCATAGACCGATATGCAACAATCACAGTTTCAACAATTAACCCGATCCACTCGTGAGACCATCAACAAATACAACAAGTATAATTAAACTCATCCGAAGACTAATCCTTGGCTTATAATTTAGACACATATAGGCATTTACATTCGTCTCTGAACCCCATGTTCATCCCATTTACCTTATTTGAATCTCTCCAAGGAACCTGCTACAATCTAGCAATCCATTCACACATAAACATTACCAATTCCTCAAACTCACCCAAGAATCTATGTCACGCCTCGAGGCTACCCCCTAGACGTAACACGGGACCTGGGACCACAAGTGCCCCAGGCTAACCCTTGGTCATAGCATAACTCAGGCATATCAATTAAGCATAGAGGAAGCATAATAAACTAGATAACTCAATACATAAGATATAGTCATGATGAACATGATTCGAAGAAGACCTGAATACTATCTATGTCTGAAAAGCCTCTGCATATGACATAAAGAGTTGCTAGGACAAGACCCTAGCTAATTCAAGGTACGAAAGTAAATAACCAACAAATAGCTAGAATCATAACTAGCCCTCAAACAAAGAGGACTCACCAACACTGACTGGAAATGGCCTACGCTATCTAGCCAAGTGCCTGAGGGAGGGAACTTGAATCTGCATCATCAAGAGGATGCAGCGCAAAATATGCGTCAGTACTATAGCATGTACCAAGTATGTAAGATATGCATAATCATGAAGAAAAACATACTTAAAACATGCTTGAAATGAGTTCATATATATAAAGAAATAGTACAAGTAAATATCAAGATATAAGGCATAAACCGTGATATAAAGTCAAGATTCAAAGTAGAGTATCATGTAACTTATTAGCTTGAAAGTAAATATGCGGGAGTTTCTCTTAACCGACATAAATCATGCTGAGCTATATGGAGTCCAGTGCCATGCACCCACACTGGAAAAGGTTGTCCTAACCGGCCAAGGTTAGAACCATGTCATAAGGATCCTCTCATAAACCACGGAGGGCAACCTACGGTGGCAACGTAGTTTTGGACTTGGGTTATCTAGAACCCTCATCACATGGTGCTAAATACTACTCCCAAAACATATAACGTGAGCTCACATACATGTGACATATCTAGATGTCAAAGCTTGTTCATAAACATGTTCATAACCCAGATCTTCCTACTACTCACAAATCTTGGTTTAGAAAATGATTCATGAGCATTAATGGCACATCGGGTATCTTGCATTTCATAATAGTTCATAACTTGAAAACCTACATGGCACTAGTCCAATTTCATAATAACATATACTTTCATAAAGCATAGGAACTAGGCATGCACTTGCTTAAAATTCATAAAAACATGCTATCAAATACCCAATTTACTTGAATCAATTTATGCATGTAAATTTTGTCATAATTAGCCTTCAATTTGAAATAGGAGTTCATATGTAAAAACTCATGCAAAATTGTGAAATTTAATAGTAATTTCATAATAAAATCATGAGAAGACAATTTATAGCAAAACTCATAACAATTGGGTAAGAACCCTAATTTGAAAGTTCATGAAATCAAAATAAAGATTTGGGGTTTTTGGCACAAGGGTGAAAGGAACCCATTGTTGAATGCCCGCATACCTTGATTGAAGCTCACCCACTTGAAATTGAAAAGAAAGGAGACTTGATCTTGGAGCTTGAGACTTGGAGCTTGAAGGAGTTCTTTTCCTTTTTAGGAGATGAATGAAGATTTGAGGAGGGACTTAGGCTAATGAGGGTGAAAACCCTTTAGAAGTAGTCAAAACGACCTCATTTAGGAGTTAAAAGGGTGGGTAATTATAAAAATACCCCTAGGACTTAATTAAGAAAAAGTTGTTTTAAAACTCGACTTCAGGTTCCACGGGTCCCTTCCACACACCGTAGAACTCATCACGGCTCGTGGACTTGAGTCGTGGTCCCTGAGCCTGCGGATAACTTTTCAAGAACTAACAGGACGACCCGTAGAAACTTTTATGAGTCGTGGAACCAATTCATGGTTCGAGGGAAAATGGCCACTCTCTGTCTGATTTCCACGGGTTAGTACCACGATCCGTGAAAATATCCACAAACCGTGAAACTGACCTGTGGTTCTCAGACCTGAGGGTAGTCTGCAGGACTGGAATCACGAGTCCTTTCCACTACGCGTGGAACTTTCCATGACTCGTGGACTTGTCCCATGGTCCCTGGAAGTTTAAAATTCTGCAAGTTCTGAGTTTAAAAGATGAATCAATTTTTGAGGTGTTACAATCTAGTCTCCCCAGGATGTAGAATCCTAATCATAAAACATGAATTGGAAACACATTATTCAAGACACAATAATTTCAGTTTCCCGTACCTACCCCAATAGTCTAGTTTCCTGGATTCCAACATCACCCATCAAATAACAATTATAAACATCCTGGAATGAAACCCATTATCCTAACACCCTCATTCCCATCTCAATCATCCAGCCAGATAATACAATATTCCTCTAGACTCCATGCCCGAAGGACTAGGCATGAATTCTCCCGTCATTCTACAACAATAATATGAAGGTAGAAACATGTCTAACTACTCAATTAAAAACCTAGCCTACCTGGACGCCAAGCATCCGCTGTAGAGGTCTGGCGCCTAAATAACCCCCTAGTAGGCAAGCCAAACCCAACGATGCGGAAGACAATAATAACAATAAAACTAAGGAAAAGTGGAAGATATAAAAAAAAGACAGGGCCAATAGCATATATACATACAAACGTACAAAATATATAAAATATGGCCCTAAAGTGACCGAATAGACAAAACATACACGAGAACCAACCCGGACCTGGTGTCACTAGTACAAGAGCGACTAAAGTAAGGAGTATCTATACAATAGACTCTGTCTATCCAAAATACAAAATATAGACAGGATGTACAAGATGGAAAGCAAGTAAAGTCTCCAAAAGCGCCGGGAGCTCACCGCGACTCGAACGACAGGAAGATCAGTGAGGGTAGCTCGTACTAGGTACTGCATCAGAAAAAGATGCAGAGTGTAGTATGAGTACCAAGACCATGGGTACTTAGTAGGCATCATAGGCCGATCGAGCGCAGAAAGATAATATATAAATAATAAGATAAAGGAAAGTGGTTAAAACACTGGGATCCACCTAAATCTAGTTATAAAGACGAAAATCAAAACAACCAAAATAATAAAAGGTGAAGTAATAACAAGATCAACTCAGATCATCCAATAATCCAAACGCACCCAAAGCCAATGCAATACGATGCAACAATGATGTAATGTATGAATGTATACAAGTCAAACTCGGTATCTAGTACTCGGGCACCCGGGATGGAACATCGAGCTTATCAAATGAGTGCAGGAAGGAAAAACCCAAAATAGAGCATCGGGGCCCCCGGAAATAACCTAAGACTCATCAACATATGCATAAAAGTAAAACCCGAGATAACACATCGGGCGCCTAGAATTTAATCTCAGACTCATCAACGTATGCATAAAAGTAAAACCCAAGATAACATATCGGGGGCACGAAATTTAACCTCAGACTCATCAACGTATGCATAAAAAGTAGTATTTTTTCCTTTTCCTCGCAAAATCAGTAACAATTCCAAAGCAATCCTTTTAAAAGTCCAAAGATCATGAAAACCCAATAATTGCCAAGTGTTGGACCAAAAAGTTTTTAAATCCTTCTTTTCCATACCGATAAGCATGACAATAAATTATGAGCATATAAATTTTCATATTTAGAGAAAACACGCACAACAAGGCAGAATAGGGCAAGGTACCCTCCAAATTAAGAGAACTGACCTAGAACTCCATCCAAATCCAAGCTATGGCTTCAGACTCACAGTTACACATAATGGTAGAATAAATTGTAAAGGTACCGAAAATAATGCAAAAAGCACCAAGAATCTCTACTCTACCTCTAAAACCTCCTAAAAGCATACTAAGGTTTGTATACTAGCCATAAAGATACTACAAGCTCCTAGGCTAAGGATAACATAACAATTCTAAACTAAAATCCAAAATGGCCAATTAAAGTGATAAACAAGATTTAAGCCTAAATCTATCTAATATCTAACCTAACGTTCCAGTATCATATAAATATATATAATCTAACTGAACTCAGTCTAGAAAGTAAACCGTAGCCACCTCGAGGCCGAACCGCAAACACGAACCTTCACTCATGTGCCATCCCTTTCCGAACAGCCTCAGAAAGCTGCCACGCTATCAAGAATATAATCTAGGTGTCAAGACGAGAAGAAAAACACCCATATTGCTATATGGAAAATCAGGTTGAAAATTGAGTCAAGAAATGACCCTCGGGGTCCGCGTAGCAAAATAGAAAATAAAATTTCCAATTATGTCCGCGGTGAATTTAGGAACCCATGTTCAAAATTTGAGCGCAAACGGAGTTTATTTTGGGGCTCAAAACAGCCCTAAAGTACTACTAATTCATGAGAACAAAAGTGGAGAATTACAATTTTCAAGGGCGAAAACGTACCGATTTGGAAGCAAGAATCGACCACGGACCAGAACTAAAGCTACCATGAACAATCAAGCTCTCTAACACAGCTTTAACCCCAGAAAAATCAAGCTTGTAAGAGCTTCAACCATGGAGATTTTTGAGCTTGAAGAGAAGAACAAGGCTTGAAGAAGAAGAGGCTTACCAACGATAAAGGAGCGAGATTAACGATAACTTGGAGAATTCCCACGAGCCCACACTATTCTTGAGTAATTAGAGTTGAGAAAAATAAAGTTGGAGTTGAAAGAAGTGAAAAAAATAAGCTGAAAATCATGAAAAATAAGAATTTAAAGGGGCTGGCCACATGCTGGTGCCGTTGGCCTAGCCTGCAACAAAAACCAGCAGTACTCCAAACTTCTCCGAGGATTTCCAGGCACAATAGGAACCCGATACTCACAAACCAATAGAGCTGTTTTAGTAGAAACAACATTCTGGACTCAATGGAATCAACGAATTTACCAATGGAGATTATTTTAAGGAAAAGTGGACCCTATGCCAAAAACTAACTCGTAACTCAATACCCCAAAACAAGTTCGGAAGCCTCGGGACCCGAACCAAAGGTTCCCCTAGCCCAAAGTCGACATTCTAGAGCTAATAGCGAGGACGAAATTTTCATCCTAGGCCGTTTTCTTCGAATGTTGACCAAAATCAACCCTACCAGCCAAACAGGCTTGAAATCACAGAAAGCAACACAAAACCAAATCGAAATCACTCAGACCCAGACCAATGGTACTACTAGACTAAAATCCCCTTTCCAGAGACAATGGAACTATCAAAATTCAATTCTAAGCACGTTTACCAAAAAAGTTAACCGAAGTCAGATTTTTGAAGTTCATGTTTTAGAACAAGAAAATGGTCATAACGACCTAACGAATGGCTCGGGCACCGAACCGTCAGTCCCGGCAAGTCATAAATGACTTGTAGCTGCTAAGGGAAAGCTCAAAATGCAGAAAAAGGACGAAAAACATAAAATGACCTAGAGAGTCATTACAATATCCATTACTGAAAGAACTTTCGATCGCGAAAGTTAGAAAAAGGATAGTACCAAAAGACTCAAACGAAGATGGATACTAAGCCCGCACCACTCTCTCGAAAACTCAGGGAGCCTCCCCAACTGGACGGCACCCCACAAAGCTAAACCAAAGGAAAACTACCAACCCTCAACATCTCACCATCCAAACTAGTCACCAACCTTTAACTCTAAATCCTCTAAATATCTCCCAAATAAACTGATCCTCAAGAATATCAATCAGAAGCACCAACACAACACTGAAACCAGAGATCCAAGGCGATCGACACACCAAACCTGAATCCTCGATACCGCAACCAAGTTTACCCCATAGGATCACCAACCAAAACTCTAATTCATGAACCTGCTGATCTGCAAAAACCCTTTATTCCGACCTGAATTCTTTTGCATCGCAATCTTGAAGCTTTAAATAAGCAAAACCCTCGAGCCCCGCTCGAAGTATCAATAGTTATACTGGAGGTCCATAGTTCTCGTTATACTCAACCACGAGTGAAGTCACCTTCATACTCAAATTTAATCCAACTAAGTTATAGATTACTATCCTTTGACACCCAAAATACTAACTCGAAGTGCATCCTCGAAAACTATAGTAGTTCTACCCCAAACTACCATCAACCATAAGACGAACCCTTTTGCTAAGACCAACCTCATTATCTGAACCCATCTGAACCAACCATCAGAACTAACCGTCTGAACTTGTCTGAAGATTGCATACCATGGCTGGAAAAAGGCATGTATGAGCACCCTGTGTCGACGGAGAACCTTCTGACCGTAGGATGATCCCAGCCTCGCTGAACCGTTCCAAGTCCGAACTGACTGAAATCGAATGGACAAGGGCAACCTACCAAAAAGACCCAAAACAAAACCAAGACCCTGCAAGGAGTGTGGTAAGCCTGCCACGAAGTCTGTAGCCATCAACTACACTCCAGACTCTCAAAAATACCGCTACTGCTCCAAACACTCCAACACTATTCGAATTTTAAGATCACCTTACTAGTCTCACCTCAGGGAGCAGTCCACCATACCGCGAATATCAAGTCAAACACCCCGTAGGCAAAGGAAGGGTACCTGAAGTCTAGGGTCACCACCTAGATGTCAGCAAAGTCTTATCCCTCTAACTCACCCCTTTGGCCCAAAATAACTACTCTACTGCATCTGCACACAAACCAATAACTCTGAAGCATAAAACATACCAAACTCCCGACCCACACTGGCAGAGCCCAAACAATACTGTAATTGCATACAAAAGATGACCTCTCAGAGAACCAACCCATTCCAACCTCTAACTCTTAAAATCACCAAGGTGACCATCGATCTCGAGGTACCACTAGAACCTAAAGTAGCCCTGTCGGCTTCAACCCGCCCAACTTGATCACAAATAATACAACACCGCTGATTCTGTCTACCCAAAGTAGAATGAACCTTGTACTAATAAGAACACTCTTGAGGTTCGGAATGTCCAATCCAAACTGATGGTTAGCCAAAGAATAGATGTCCACGGCCAACCACCACTCACATCTGATGCAACAAGCCCCCAAAGGTAGCACTGGAAAAGCCTACCACCTCGACCTCTACTAGAAGGAACCCTGCCCTCAGATTTACTTTAAGTGCAATGCCACTGCACTCTGTAGTTAGTCGAATCAAGTCATCAACCCGCAAACCAAAGCATACCCTCAGTTATCACCTCAGTCAGCTACTAGTAACCCATATATATATATATGCAAGAAGTCATCTTTCTCCGTTTTCAAACCCAGCGAAACCCTTTCCAAAGATACACCAAACCTGACAGGCTCTCTCTCAGATGAAACCTGCAGTTATTCCCCTAGCTTCCGCTTCTATACTGTCAACACACAACAGGGCAGTAAAAGAACAGGCCGAATGCCTAACTCAACCACAATGCTACAGTCAAAACCTGTCCACGAGTCAAAACCCCAGGTAGACACCTCCCAAAACCAACAAACCTCATCCACTACTAAAGAATTCAACTATCGAGAAAAACACACGCATAAACACTGAACTCACAAGGATAACCAAAGGATAGAATAGAAAATCCACCATTGACCGAAAGGCTGCTAACCAACACTACAAGAAGATAGCACATGCTAATGCACTTACAGTCCTAACGGGCATCCCTACACCATAGGAACATACACAAGAGCAAATGATCCCTACGGCGTCCCATACCACCAGAGCACATACTGAGCAAATAACAAATAAGGATCCAAACACAATATGAATAATATGATAGAGCTAGGTGTAACAGTAGCGCTGTATGTACCTCTCCCAACACTCGCAACTTGTGGCCCCCTGTCCGGATCGACAAGATCCATGAAGTCCTCGACCACATAAAAAAAATTGTGAAATCTCAAAGTATAACTGCCTGGGGTCCCTCTAGGTCTAAAATAGTAACCACAAATCTCATACCCTAAATAGGTTACCCGGGGAATATTAGGGACTAAATCCATAATAAAAATATATCTAGTGCTACGACATATCCAAGCCTAGTATCAGTATGAAAATCAATGATAAAATTATCATAAAATCCCTTTTTACTCAAAGAAGATCAATAAAATCAGTTCTCAATCCTTTTTATAATCATTTTACAAAAAAATGGACCCTCGAGGCCATGCAAATTTTTGAAAACTGTTAATAGTAGGCTCGTAGCCAAAACAATAGTAAATTATGCAGAAAGACCCTTTGCATGAATGGTATGAACGCAGACAAACAATAGCCCAATGGCTCACAATCAACCTATCGGCCCTGCACATGCACAATCAGCTCTACAACATACATAACCAACCTAAACTCACAACTCGATGTCCGACAAATAATTGCCCAATGGCTCACAATCAACCTATCGGCCCTGCACATGCACAATCAACTCTACAACATACATAACCAACCTAAACTTATAACTCGATGTTTGAGACTCGCGGACACCCCCAAAGATACCACCATTTATAGTCCAAAGGCATATACAAGGTCCACACAGGGCCATAAGGGTAATACTATGACATTAGATCAAATACTACAACCAAAGCAAGAAATAAGACGGCGGAAGAAGCGGGCAAGGTCTGGGGTGCCAACCTAGACTACCCAATCCAAGGATGCCAATTAAAACATTTATTACCGATAAATGCAAAGTCTAAGGTAGGGGAAACCGTAACCTTAAACCTAGCCAAAGCACTTCTTGAAGAACTGGATGCTGCCCCTACTTGTGATACAGATACACCCTCTGAAAGACTCAGAGTCCAAGCCATAGTGCCCTGAGGAACTGGGGTAGCCATATATCATACCGGAAGTTGGGCTAGCCCAAAACCCCCTCTTAGCTGAAGTGGTAAGCCCACACTCTGAAATCTCAGGGCTGAAGGAAGCACTGGAGTAACATGCATAAGAGCCTCATCGTTGCCCATTGTCGTACTCATCCTAGGTATCTGAGGAGGAATGAAACAACTAAAGTTTTAAAAGTTGATGGAGTCAAGGACGCATGATCAAGAATCAAACAAGATGGAATCTTTCTTAGGAATGTCCTATAGCCTCTCGCAGATAGGATACAGATGTTATCATACCGATCAACGAGACTCTACTAGACACTTACCCTTGTATTGGTGAGACCGGTGAACCTAGAGCTTTGATACCACTCTGTCATGACCCGAAACTGGGCCATGATGGTGCCTAAATAACCCCCTAGTAGGCAAGCCAAACCCAACGATGCGAAAGACAATAATAACAATAAAACTAAGGAAAAGTGGAAGATATAAAAAAAAGACAGGGCCAATAGCATATATACATACAAACGTACAAAATATACAAAAGATGGCCTTAAAGTGACCGAATAGACAAAACATACACGAGAACCAACCCGGACCTGGTGTCACTAGTACAAGAGCGACTAAAGTAAGGAGTAGCTATACAATAGACTCTGTCTATCCAAAATACAAAATATAGACAGGATGTACAAGATGGAAAGCAAGTAAAGTCTCCAAAAGCGCCGGGAGATCACCGCGATCTGAACTGCAACAGGCCTCGAACGATAGGAAGATCAGTGAGGGTGGCTCGTACTAGGTGCTGCATCAGAAAAAGATGCAGAGTGTAGTATGAGTACCAAGACCACGGGTACTTAGTAGGCATCATAGGCCGATCGAGCGCAGAAAGATAATATATAAATAATAAGATACAGGAAAACAATTAAAATACAAGGATTCACCTAAATCTAGTTATAAAGCCAAAACTCAAAACAACAAAAACAACAAAAGGTGAAGTAATAACAAGATCAACTCAAATCAGCCAACAATCCAAACATACCCAAAGCCAATGCAATGCGATGCAATAATGATGTAATGTATGAATGTATATAAGTTAAACTCGGTATCTAGTACTCGGGCACCCGGGATGGAACATCAAGCTTATCAAATGAGTGTAGGAAGGAAAAATCCAAAATAGAGCATCGAGGCGCCCAAAAATAACCTCGGACTCATCAACGTATGCTTAAAAGTAAAACCCGAGATAACACATTGGGCGCTCAGAATTTAACCTCGGAGTCATCAACGTATGCATAAAAGTAAAACCTGAGATAACACATCGGGCACCCAGAATTTAACCTCGAACTCATCAACGTATGCATAAAAAGTAGTATTCTTTCCTTTTCCTCCCAAAATCAGTAACAATTCCAAAGCAATCCTTTTAAAAGCCCAAAGATCATGAAAACCCAATAATTGCCAAGTGTTGAACCAAAAAGTTTTTAAATCCTTCTTTTCCATACCGATAAGCATGACAATAAATTATGATCATATAAATTTTCATATGTAGAGAAAACATGCACAACAAGGCAGAATAGGGCAAGGTACCCTCCAAATTAAGAGAACTGACCTAGAACTCCATCCAAATCCAAGCTATGGCCTCAGACTCACAGTTACACATAATGGTAGAATAAATTATAAAGGTACCGAAAATAATGCAAAAAGCACCGAGAATCTCTACTCTACCTCTAAAACCTCCTAAAAGCATACTAAGGTTTGTATACTAGCCATAAAGATACTACAAGCTCCTAGGCTAAGGATAACATAACAATTCTAAACTAAAATCCAAAATGGCCAATTAAAGTGATAAACAAGATTTAAGCCTAAATCTATCTAATATCTAACCTAACGTTCCAGTATCATATAAATATATATAATCTAACTGAATTCAGTCTAGAAAGTAAACCGTAGCCACCTCGAGGCCGAACCGCAAACACGAACCGTCACTCATGTGCCATCCCTTTCCAAACAGCCTCAGAAAGCTTCTACGCTATCAAAAATATAATCTAGGTGTCAATACAAGGAGAACAACACCCATATTGCTATACGGAAAATTGGGCCGAAAATCGGGTTGAAAAATGACCCTTGGGGCCCATGCAGTGAAACAGAAAATAAAATTCACAATTATATCCGCGGTGAATTTAGAAACCCATGCTAAAAATTTGAGCACAGACAGAGTTTGTTTCGGGGCTCAAAACATCCCCGAAGTACTACTAATTCATGAGAACAAAAGTGGAGAATTGCAATTTTCAAGGGCAAAAACGTACCAATTTGGAATCAAGAATCGACCACAGGCCGGAACTAAAGCTACCATGAACAATCAAGCTCTCCAACGCAGCTTTAACCCAAGAAAAATCAAGCTTGTAAGAGCCTCAACCAAGGAGGTTTTTGATCTTGAAGAGAAGAACCAGGCTTGAAGAAGAAGAGACTTACCAACGATAAAGGAGCGAGATTAACGATAATTTGGAGAATTCTCACGAGCCCACACTGTTCTTGAGTAATTAGAGTTGAGAAAAATGAAGTTGGAGTTGAAAGTGAGAGAAATAAGCTGAAAATCATGAAAAACAAGAATTTAAAGGGGCTGGTCGCAGGCTTGAACCGCGGGCCTGGCCTGCAACAAAAACCAGCAGTACTCCAAACTTCTCCGGGGAATTCCGGGCATGATCAGAACCCGATACTCACAAATCAATAGAGCTATTTGAGTGTAAAAGACATTACAAACTCAATGTAATCAATGAATTTACCAACAGAGATCGTTTTAAGGAAAAGTGAGCCCCATGCCCAAAACTAACTCGGAACTCAATATCCCAAAATAAGTCCGAAATCCCCGAGACCCGAACCAAAGGTTCCCCTAGCCCAAAGTTGATATTACAGAGCTAATAGCGTGGACAAAATTTCCATCTGAGGCCGTCTTCTCCGAATATTGACCAAAGTCAACTCTACCAGCCAAATTGGCTTGAAAACACAGAAAGGAACACAAAACCAAATCGAAAGCACTCAGACCCAGACCAATGGTCCTACTATACTAAAATCCCCATTCCATAGCCAATGGAACTGTTGGAATTCGATTCTGGGCATGTTTACCAAGAAAGTTGACCGAAGTCAAATATTTTCTAAGTTAAAGTTTTAGAACAGGGAAATGGTCATAACGACCTAACGAATGGCTCGAGCACCGAACCGTCAGTCCCGTCAATTCATAAATGATCTGTAGCCGCTAAGGGAAAGATCAAAACATAGAAAAAGGATAAAAAACAAAAAATGACCTGGAGGGTCATTACAAGTTTCCTGGATTCCAACATCACACATCAATTAACAATTATAAATAGCCCGGAATGAAACACATTACCCTAACGCCCTCATTCCCATCTCAATCATCCAGCCAGATAATATAATATTCCTCCAGACTCCATGTCTGAAGGCCTAGGCATGAATTCTCCCATCATTCTACAATAATAATATGAAGGTAGAAACATGTCTAACTACTCAATTAAAAACCTAGCCTACCTGGACGCCAAACATCTGCTGCAGAGGTATGAACCATAAAATCTGACTCTGTGAATGCAATTCCTTATGGAGGATAGACCCATAATCCATGGTTTCTCCCTTCCTTAGCCAAAATCTTCCCTCCCCATAGCTCCCAAGCTTTGGAGCAGTCTAGGAGGGGTTTTGGAGCAACTCTCATTTGTTTTTAAATGGATTATAAAACCCTTTTTTGGGATTTCTTGTCTCGTCATTCCGCTATAGCGGCCTGCCAACTGCTACCGCGGTACCGCTATAGCTACCTAAATCCCACTACAGCGACTCAACTTTTCAGCATGGACAGTCTTCAGTAAAATAGTCATAACTTTTTACTCGGGAAGAGGATTAATGAACGGTCAATGGCGTTGGAAAGAGGATTAATGAACGGTCAATGGCGTTGGAAAGAGGACTTAGAGATATTTAATTTGGTGGGTATTGGAATCCCTAACTCCTTATATTCTAGGAGGAATTCTTGTTTGAAGTTGACCCTTGAGCTTAGCCCAAAACTAAATCGGTAAGGAAACTTTCAACTTAACTTTGTGCTAGGAGTATTGTATGACCTTAGTACATACCAAATGTACTCTCATACTAAATAATTAATCCTAACTCTTATTATGAATGAGAGACACCTGCCTTAACCACATATATTTTCAGTAATGACGGAACATGTCGTTACATTGACTGAGGCATAACAAACATGTAGCCAATCCATGCCATGAATAATGTCAAAATCTGTCATGCACTACAAGAAATATGACTTATTGTGGCGACCTTTAGTGGCGACACATGTTGTTGCCGCTGAAGTAAGGGTTTTTGTGACAACTTCAAAAGGTTGCTGCAGAAGGCAGTAGTTTTAGTGACCATCGTACAAATCGCCACTAATAAGGGTAGTATTAGCGGTGATTGTGTAAAAGTCGCTACAAATATGTGCTAATTTTAATAATAAAATATAATTGAAGAAGTATTTGTGGCGACCAATAAGTAGTTGCGACTAATACTCTTTTGCTGCGACCTCAATTTTTCCATAGTATTTGGGACCTCAATTTTAAGTTTTGATTTGAAATTGGTGTTTGTTAATGAATCTGTACAAATTTTATTTTCAATTTCAAATCATTATTTCAAATCTTTAATTTTTCAAACGTAGGATATCAAATTCTAAATTGTGATTCAATTTTTTAAAATATGAAACTTAACGTATAAATTTATATTTGATAAAATAGACCCGTTATTTTAAATTTGCAAAATAAAATCCTTGTTTTACATGAAGAGATTGATTGTACTATATGTTGACACTTAATTTTTGCCCTCCATATTCTAATTAATTGATCAAGTTTCTTGAATTTCAAACAGAGTGACATATTTATTTTGCATAGTCAAAAATATTATCTAAATTATTTTGGTGCTATTTTCTCATTTATTTGTCAAAATACTCTAATATATATTATGTGTATATTATTGTTAAGTATTAATTTTTGAAAATAAATTTATGTTGAAAACAAATGTTTTAGTCAAGTAAATATTTTAACAAGGGCGTGAAGCGAGTACTTCTAGCTGCTTCGCCTTCTTCTTATTATGGCGACTATGTTTTCGTGGCGAAAATGAATGAAAAGCGAGATGAGCGTGCTATTTTCAAATCGATTGATAGACTCCACTTTTTGCTCCGTCCGCGGAGCGTATGAATTTCCTGGAATGTAGATAGACCAAAAGAGGGAATGAAGGGATAGGAATAGGAATTATAGTACCATTGGAAAAAAGGGCACCAGTCATTCGGGAAGTCCCTCCAAGGAGACTCCCATACAATTCTTGCGAGAGCTGGAGACGCATCTAGCGTTGAGGCTTTCATCCAAACAAAGAGAGAGGAGCAGAAACTTGGTTGAGTATTCTATCGCGCCTAGTAAAACAGGCATCCCTATACCTATGTGTCTTGTAAGTCATTTGCAATTTAATTACAACAAATAGTTCATATACACATATAATTATTTTACTCCATTTAAATTAAAAAGTTAAATTGGTTAATAAATTAAGGGAAACTTATATAAAACACACATCTTTAGAACCTCATTACTCTTTAAGACACTAGTTTACCTAATTATATTTTTTACCACTTTTCATACTTCGGATACTTGCATATTTCATGCTGATTGTATGTATCTTAGATACATGAACAACTAATTATGAAACTTTTAGTTAATCAAATCCCTTAATATAAGGAGGAAATCAAGGCATGTATATGTGTTTAATTAATTTCATTTTTTATTTTTTAAAAATAATAAATTCATTAATTTTATTAATATAAGACGGAAACACGTAAATCCTGGTTATGTAATTTGATTATTTTTCATCTAATATATCATTATATATATATATATCATTATATATAGTATAACTTTCGTGTATATTTTAATATGTATCAATTATTAATTTCAAGTATATATATATGTATCTAGTATAAATTTCATGTATTTATTTGTATGTATCTAATATTAATTTGATTATATGTTTGGTGTATCCAGTATCAATTTCATATATTATATCCAAAATACAATAAATTCAGTATTAATTTGATGTATCCAATATAATTATAAATTGATGTATCCAGTACCAATTTCATATATTATATCCAAAATACATGTATCCATAATCAACCTAATTTAGTGTCCACTGAATAACTTCCCTGGTAATTAGTTGTTTCAGAAGCAACCTAACACAAAAGAAAAGGCAGATACTAAACTTTGTTAATAAGGCATTAATAATCAAATTAAAATGAACTTTTAAACTTCTTTGATCTTTTATAATAGATGAGAATTGTCAAAGTAATCCTGCTTTTTTATTCATAATTACATGGACAAGATTCTAGAACAAACACAAACGGTGTCAAGAAAGGACGAGTTTGAAGGCACTTAATATTCTTTTTTTTTCGTCACATATTCACGATGGCATTGAACAATATACTCTTGTGTAGTACATTTCATTGACATTTTAGTCATGGAAGTATTTGTATTATTCAACTTGAGAATTATATGTTCATTGAATGAATAATATTGGATGCTTTTGTTATTGGTAAGCAATTGATAGAAATATACATGTATATCAATTTCAAAAATCAGGTGGCCATGGAAAATTTATTATAATGTTTGATATTATATTTGTTGGTAAAATAGGTTTTAGTGGCGACACAACTTTGTCACAAACAATTATTGCTATATAGCGACAAGCAGAGTAGTTGCTAAAGATATTATACTTTTAGCAGCGACAATTGTCGCTACTACAACTCGCACTATTGTGGCGATAAGGGTTGCCACTAAATGTGTTATACTTTTTGTGGCCAACTCGATCGCCACTAACACTAACTTTACAGTGGCGACTCATGTGGTATCTACTTTGTGGAACATTCTTTTATAGCATATTTGTTCAGTTTTTCTAGCGAGAAAAGTCGCCATAAATATCAACTTTTGTGGTGACATGGTAGGGTCGTCGCAAAAAATGTTTAGCTATGGAAGTACTTGCTACGACACTGTGGTTTCCACTAAAAGTAAATAGGGGCTTGGGCTTATTATGGCGACTTCTGGTGCCACTAAAGGTGTGATTTCTTATAATGATTGCTAGTTCCACTAGGTATGCTTAAGTTACTCTATGAAGGATTGAGATAGTGAAATCTCTATATATACACACTCTGAGCTAGGACTAACTCGCCAACTAGAGTAGAGACATAGAAGGGTTCTAGGAGTTGTTCCGGACTGACTCCAAATTTGCAAGCAACATATGGGATCACAAAAGACAATGAAGACCATGGGTGTAACAAAGCATAAACATCAAAGGAGAAAACTCATAACATACCAGTGACTACATCAGGTGAGTCCTCCTGATCCTGGTGAGATGACATACCATAGAGATGGTTCTGGCACTGACTGCCACTTGTGCCAGAAGCGGTACTCTGCTGAGATGTACGTCCTGCTGAAGCTGCTGAAGTAGTACCCTGAGGCTAGCCACCTCTACTACCCTACCTGGATGAGGGGCAATCCCTAATCCTGTGACCCATCTGCCCACATCCAAAACATCCATCTGAGCCATAGCTACACTCTCCAAGGTGACTCTTACCATACTTGATGCAACTAGGGTAGAGAGTCCCTTTTGCAACACTCCCCTGAGAACGAGGGCCTGATACCCTACCTGCCTGATCATGCATGGGTATGGATCCTTGGGTAGGAGCACTAGTTGATGATGGCACAGGTCCTGATGACCTCTTCTAAAACAAAGACCGATGTCCCTCTCAGGACCTTTGATGACTGAAATCCGAACTCTCTGTCCTAGACCTCTTATTCTCCCTTGCCACTTCCTTTAGTTTATCTTCCTCAATCTGCTGAGCATGTGTCACGAGCCTGGAGATATCCATATCCCCGAATAACATAGCTGTCCTACACTCCTTCTTCACCAAATTGGATACCCCAAAGACGAACTTACTCATTCGAGCCCTCGGCTCCACCACCATAGCTGGAGCATATCTAGAGAGCTGAGTGAACTTCAGCCTATACTCTTGGACTAACATTGATCCTTGCCTCAAATTCATAAACTCTTCGGCCTTAGCCTCTCTAAACTCTCTCAGGAAGAACCTATCCAGAAAAGCCTCAACAAAATATTCCCAAGTCACAGGAGTTGCATTCCTGCCCCTACCTTTCTTCCACTGAGTGTACCAAATATGAGCCATATCCTTGAGCTGGTAGGAAGCTAGCTCAACACTGTCAGTACCAATCAGATGTATCACCTTTAGAATCTTCTTCACCTCATCTATGAAATTCTGTGGATCCTCACCAATCTTAGACCCCAAAAACTCTAGCGGGTGCATGCGGACAAAGTCTCTAACTCTGATAGTAGTTGTCCCACCATTTGGATTAGAAGGAACAGGTTCCTGCTGATTAGCCTGATTGGTCATCGCCTAGGATAACATCTAAATAACGTTCCTGAACTCCGAATTAGTGACCTCGTAGTCTGGAATTGAAGGATTAGCATTATGGGTACTGGCTCTGCAAGGAGGCATGATCTGAAATGCATAAAGAGTAGATTAGAAAGGAGAAATAGAGCTAAACTCTATCACACGATATTGAACATAAAAGAAATGAGGTTTTTCCTAAAACCCCTTGTGGCCTCTCTCTCATAAGTGTGGCGTGCTTCACAACTATGAAAGAGACTCTACTTAATGCGACATTCAAACATTTTAGGACTCTTAAACCTGATGCTCTAATACCAAGTTTGTTATACCCCGAGGCTACCCCCGAATGTAACACTGGACCTAGGATCACAGGTGGTCCCAAGATAACCCTTGGTCTTAGCATGACTTAAATATAACATAGACAATCATAGGGAAAGCATAAATTGAAGTGATAAGCAAACTCAATAATCATAAAGATCATGGTCTTAGAATATCAAAATCTAAAATATGAAATACTGACTGTCTAGATATATTTGAAAAGCCTCTAAAATTGATAAAATGAGTTACTGGAACAAGATCCCAGCTAACTCTAAGTATTGAATGAAAGAACATCAAACTAGTACGAATCATAACTAACCCTAGAATGATGATGATTCACTAATTGTGACTGAAAATCTTACTGGGTCTAGCCATGAGTGCCTGAATCTACATCATAATAAGATGCAACACAAAGAGATATGCGGTCAGTACTATGGAATGTACTGAGTATGTGAGATATGCACAATTCGTACTAAAACATGCTTAAAACATAACTAAAGCTGAAATCATGTAATGATAGTAAATTTTGTAATGTAATAACCTAATGCAATATCTTAAGTTGAAAACATGTTTATATTCGTAAAGCATAAGTAGTGAGTTTGATATCTGAAAGCAAGGAGTCAAATATATTCATATACTTACACTATTTCTGTGAGAGATTCTCATAACCGACATAGACTATATGAGCTACATGGAATCCAGTGTGCTACCCTACACTGAAAAAGGTTGTCCTAACCGGCCAAGGTTAGAACCATATACATAAGGATCTTGAAGTGAGCCACAGAGGGCAACCTACGGTTGCAACATAGTTCTGGGACTTAGAATACGCTAAACCCAGTCAGACTCGATGCTAAATACTACTCCCAAAATATACATATAGCTCATATATAACATGTGACATATTTAGATGTCAAAATTGTTCATAACTTATGTGGACATATCTAGATGTCAAACCATTCATAAAGTATATGGACATATCTAGATAACATGCTATTCATAAATTCATAAGTCTTAAAAATGTAGCATAGCCATAGTTCAAAACATACTCTTTTCTAAAATTCATAGCTTGAAGAACTAGGCATGTAAATTTTATAAACACTTGAGGTCATGTTATCTAATCATGCTAATTTACCTTGAAAATATGTAATAGGGAAGAATCATGCGAGAAATCTTTCTCAATGCATGGACTCTTAGAAATACTTGAAGAATCTCATATAAAATCATGGGTAAGATATTAAGAAGCATATTACAATGCACATAAATCAGTTTCATAGAAAAATCATAATTTGAGTAAGAACCCTAATTCTTCAATTTCATAAAGTCAAGGTAAAATCATAGGTTTTAGGCATAAGGGTGAAATAAATCCCTTATTTAATACCCACATACTTGAACCCAAAGCTTTTCTTAGCCAAAATCTGAAGATGGAGACTTGAAGATGAAACCCTAGACCTTAGAGCTTGAGAGAAGAATCTTTTTTTTGGAGCTTGAATTGAGAAAATGAATGACAATCTAACTAAGTGGGACTAAAATTCCTTTAATTTTTCCTAAAAAACATAACGTAAGAGTTAGAAGTATGGGAAATTACAAAAATACCCTAGGGATTTAATTCTGAAAATCTGTTAAAATTATTCAGCCCAGGCTCTATGGACGCGGTTTACGGACTATAGACAAAACCACGGATCGTGGTTTGAGGTCATAATTTTTGGGTAAAATTCTCACTTGCAATTCTGATTTCCACGAGCAAGGTCTACGGCTCATGAAATATTCCACGGATCGTAGAAACCTCCTGTAGTTTCAGGGAATATTGTTGACCTTCATGTGTAATTCCACGAGAGAAAACCACGGTCTGTGATTTGATCCATGACCAGTTAATCCCTGTCATGGTTTTAGATCAGAAGATGGGTCTACAAGTCTGATTCCATGAGGCCTTTCCAAGGTCCGTGGTTCCATCCACGACTCATAGTTTGGGTCCCGTGGATCCTGAAAACTTCAGAAAATTAAGAAATTCTAAGTTTAAAAATTGGTTTGAATTCTGGAGTGTTATATGCACCCTTTGTGTTAATTATTTGGCTAATGACAAAACACAATAAGAAAAGAAATAGAAAAGAGAATAAAGCAGAATGCATTGGCGATTACAAAGAAAAAGAAAGACTAAGAAATTGTGTATGCTAAACAACCATGATGCACTCTCCAAAATTTACTCAAGCAAATTCAACAAAGAAACTACATTAGAATAGTTAAAGTACTAAAGAAAGTTAAATATAGAAAGGAAGAAAGACAGAATAATTATGAAGAGCAACAAATTCAACTTTTGTCTTAGTGTAACTGAAATAGGATATGGAGTGAAAAGTTCCCCAATCAAAAATTGTTTGTTCATTATTAACTATCTTATCAAGTTTCTGGTACTTCTGTTCTATTGCTGGTGTTTCTTCCATCTAATTGGCTGATGTGACTTCACTATGCTCAGCTTCGGGTTTAGGAGGAACAACAACTGTCGTTAATGCAAATTCCTTCTCTTTCTCAACTTCAACTTCAACCTCAACCACTATTTTTGCCTCCTTCATTTCTTCAGTTATGCCACTTATTTGACTTATCAATTTAGAAACAACCATGACTCTCATTTGCTTAACAACACCTCAAAATTCAGCCACCACAAGCCTGCAAAATTCACCAGTTCAACAGATTAATCGGTCCTATCAAATTGATAAACTCAATAGTATTTACTAATGAAACAAAAGCAAAATAATTTTTTTGTTAACATCTGGAATAGATGCTTGAAATGATAATTTTTAGAGAATTTTATTTTAAGGTACTTAATGTGCTACTAATTATGATTCAAATGCTACTCCGTTATGTGTTCAAGGATTATATAAGTTACAAGTGAATAATAAAGGAATGATGAGATACAAATAAACAAATTAAGTACTAAGTTGTTATGACTTATAACCACCAGATTGAACCATAAAAAATTATGCTTAGATCAATAATACAAACAAATACTCTTTTCATAATTATCTACATTTCAAACTGACATTAGTCGCAACTTTCAGCTTGACAAAAATATTTATTTTCATAGATGCACACATAACTTGTTGTTGTACATGAGGTCTCCAACATTAGAAATTGGAGTACTGACAGTCTTCTGCTCTTCTAGCAGCAACACTTTCAAGGGTATCAAAACAGAATAACATCTACAACAATAACTTAAAATCCAGCAAAAACAAAGTCCAAAAGGAACTAACTGATATAGCCAAAATTTTAAATTAAAAGCAATAGTTCTAACATGAATTCTTAAAAAATCAAAGGAATATAACTGTATGTAAGCTGATTTTTTTGAAACTATTGTAGGGAAGCTGCTTTTTAACTGCACTCAATCGGTGAAGAGTTGAATATTTAGTTTTGACCATCTACTTATGTATATACTAACACACACTTATATTTTTGGAGAAAATAGAAGAAAATCAAAATGGGAATATTAATAATAAGGTGGGAGATGGTAAATCAAAATGGGAATATTAATAATAAGGTGGGAGATGGTAAATCAAAATGAGAATACCAAAAATATTGTAAGAGACATTACGATAATGAATGTCAGAGTCTCATTCAAAATAGTCGTGAAACAAACTAATAGAAAAAACTATGTAAAATATATGTGATAGAACTGAAAAAATATGTGATACATCTAAATATGAAAAATGGTAGTTTGCGGAAACTAAAGATCACTTGTAGAGTTGTAGATAGAGTTCTTAGAGCATGTTTGAATTGGCTTATTTTTGGTGCTTTCAAGGTAAAATAGTTTTAAACACTTTTGTATTATTTGAGTAAGATTAAAACCTATTTTTAAGAATATATTTTTAAGTCAAAATAACAAAGATAAGTCAAAAGCCATAAGTAAGAAATCCGAACGTATGACTTTTGACTTATAAGTCATTAGCTATAAGCTCATCCAAACAGACTCTTAGTATTTTATCAAATATTTTATACAATGATATGATGCAAAAAATTTCACCCTCATCATCAAGTTCCAATGACTCTGTTGTCACCTTTCCCACCAACCAATATTTTTTAAAACGCAATTCAATCATTATCAGAACAAAACTCTTTTATACCTTCTTATTTAAAGCACCAGACACTTGTTTGTCTAAGAGCATATATAAGTAAAAACAATCATGTAGCAGACAATATGTTTTGCAAGAAGATAGTTTCATAAAACTCAGAAGTGACAAAAGGTGTGATGATGGTTATTAACAGAAGAAAGGTGTGATGACTCTTCATTTATCTTATAAAGTTCATTCAGTTTGGACAGTCAATAGTCAATATGTCTGTAATGACCCTCCCAGTTATTTACGCGTGTTCGCCTCTCTTGTACTATTAGAGCTTGTCTGTAGCGGTCCCAAGTCATTTATGGCTTGCTGAGACCGGTAGTTCAGTGACCGGGCCGTTTGTTTGGTCCTTTTGGCTATTCCTTGTTTTAGAGCCTTAGGCTTTTGAAATCATTGACTTTGGTCAACATTCTTGGTGAACGTACTCGAAATTGAATTTTGATAGTTCTGTTAGCTCCGGAGCGTGGACTTTGGTCTAGAGAGACCTTTGGTCAGGATTCGGGAGCTCTTCAGCTTGAAATTCTCTCTTTATGTGTTTTCAGGCCAGTTGGGCTGGTTTGGTTGACTTTGATCAACATTTGGAGAAGATGGCCTCGGATGAAAATTTCGTTAGTGCCGTTAGCTTTGGAATGTTGATTTTAGGCTAGGAAGACTATTGGTTCGGGTCTCGAGGCTTCCAGACTTATTTTTGGCCATTGGGTTCTGTTTTGGAAATAGTTGGCTAAAGGTTGATTTTGGGAGTGGGGCCCACTTTTCATTAAATTGATCTCCAATGTGATTTACAACGATTCCATTGGATCCAAAATGATGTTTCTAGTTAAGTAGCTCTGTTTGTTTGTGTTTGCGGGACCCCGAATGCGTCCCCGAAGACCCAAAGTGTGAATATCTGCCCTTGACAGCTAGTTGCTGTAATGGGCCTTTTTGTTCATTGCGTTCGCGGAGGGGTGGCCGCGTTCACGAAGAGAAATTTACAGCCACCCCATCTTTGTTCTTCGTGTTCACGGAGGGCTGGCCACGTTCGCGAAGGCCATTTGTCCAGCCACCCTTTTTACTCTTCGCGAAGGCGACGCTTTGGCCGCGTTCGCGAATGGTAATTTCCAGCAGCTATTTAAGCTAACCCGTTTGTGTTTCCAGCCAATTTTTCTCAACTCCCACACCTATAAGTCACATAAATCTCTCCCAAAACTTCATCAAATCATTCCCCAACTTTGGGAAATCGTTAATCCTCGATAATCCATGGTTCCTCGATGATTGGTAAGTCTTCTTCCCCGACCCTTTTTTTCTCTTATTTTCTTTAAATCCACCATTGTTGTTGGTTCCTAAAGCTTGGAATTCCTTGAAGAATCGACCTTATTGAGCTTTGCATGATCAAGGATTCATAGTTCTCGCTTCCTTAGATCATCTTCTCGTGGTGGTAAGTCTCTTTGATTAATTTTCGGAATTAATTCTTGAAATTTCCATCCTTAGTTCTTGACTTGAGCGGGCTGTTTTGAGCCCCAAATTGTTGCCCATTTCTGACCAATTTTTGAGCATGCGCTCCCCGGATTGTAAGGAACACATGTTTGTTTTCGTTTCTGACCCACGAGCCCGTTTGTGACCTGAATTTTGACCCGGGTATGTTTATGGAATTATGCGTATCGTTAGTCTTGTGTTAACATGTAGATACTTTTTTTGATAGTGGGGAAGATTGCGGATACTTCTCGGGGGGAGATAAGCTCCGGTCTTATGGATTGGATTGTGCGCGCGTTCTCGGCTTTTCGGGTAGGTTATGGTTTACTTCCTAGATTGAGTTAGTTAGATTTTATATATTTATATGTTACCGGAATATTATGTTGGACTTTAGGTAGACTTAGGCTTAAATCCTGTTCATTGATTTAAATTGGCCATTTCAGATTATAGTTTAGAAATATTACTGTCATCCTTAGTCTAAGAGCTTGTAGTATCACAGTGGCTAGCGTAGAATCCTTAGTATGCTTTTAAGAGGTTTTAGAGGTAGAGTAGATGCTTGTAGTTGTTTTCATGGTAAATTACGGGCCCGAGGCCATAGCTTGGAGTTGGACGGAGCTCCAGGTAAGTTTTTCTTGGTTGAAGGGTGATTTTCCCTTAATTGACTTGTGGTGTGATATATTCTGTGATTTTGGGACATTACATGTCACTTTGCATTTATATACCTGCGGCACAGTAAGGAAATGTTTTCGAGGCTTTCGATTTGAAACTTGAGGATTTTGTGATACTCCTAGATTTCATATTTTTAAAGGAGTTTTACTGGGTTTTAACACTGGTTTTGGAATGAAAAGGGATAACACTAGTTTCATGCCGTTATTCATAGATCTTTTCTCCACTATAACTATTTTTATATGCACTCTTATGTGCCTATTTTTACACGCATAGTCCGATGAGGTATTTCCGGGCTTATACTACTCTTAGATGCATAGTCCGATGAGGTATTTCCAAACTTATACTTCTCTTATATGCATAGTCCGATGAGGTATTTCCGGGCCTATACTACTCTTATATGCATAGTCCGATGAAGTATTTCCGGGCTTATACTACTCTTATATGCATAGTCCGATGAGGTATTTTTGGGCTTATACTATTCATATATATATGCATAGTCCGATGAGGTATTTCCGGGCTTATATCATCATGCACTCATACATCATATCATATCCCATCGCATTGCATTATTTTGAGTGCAGTTGGATTGTTGGTTTCCTGGATTGATTCTGTTAATTACTCATTCTTCGTTATTTGTTTTGTTCTCTTTTCAATTTTATAACTAGATTTAGGTGGATCCCTGTATTTTTTCTTGCTTACTTTCCTGTAATGTATTTCTTATATATTATCTCTCTGCACTCGGTCGGCCTATGATTCCTACTGAGTACCCGTTGTCTTGGTGCTCATACTACACTTCTGCATCTTTTTGGTGCAGTTATTAGTTGAGCTTTCATCGTTGGTCGCATTGGATATTGTGCAACTTTTGGGGATATTGGATACTATGGTGAGCACCTGACGATCGGGGCCTGACTATATCTCATCTTTTGTACTGTTACTCTTGTATATTCTGAGACAGTTGTACTTATCTTCTGTTACTTCTATCACTTGTATTCTATTAGAAGCTTCTGTACTGTTGATACCAAGTCTTGGGGTTGGTGTAGTTTCTTTATGTATATATTTTGGGTTATTGCTTCCGCTTTGTCCTATCTTTAATTTGTTCTTCCGCTAATTTCTACTTAATGTGCATAGTGGTTAGGTAGTAGCCCATTACTAACTGTTCTGGGATACGGGGATTGGTTTGCCTACTGGGGGGTTGTAGGTGCCATCATGACCTCAGAGATTGGGTCATGACAGTTGGTATCAGAGCTCTAGGTTCACCGGTGTCGTGGTACATAAGTAAGTGCCTACATAGAGTCTCATGGATCAGTACGATGACGTCAGTATCCTATCTGCGGGAGGCTACAGGGCATTATTAGGAAAAGTTTCATCTTCTTGGATCCTCATCGTGCGTTCCTGGCTGTACTGACTTCTAAACTTAAGTTGTTTCATTCCTTCTCAGATGCCTAAGACTAGTTCGACAGTGGTTGGTGTCGAGGCTTTTGTGCCTGCTGCTTCAGTGCTTACGTCAGTGCCAGGACTTCAGAGTGAGAGTTTGTTGCATCAGATAGGGGGTGTGGGATCATCCCAGCCTCCGATTAGATTCATGGCTACCCCATTTCTTTAGGACACCATGGCTAGGACCCTAAGTTGTCCAGTGGGTGTTTCAGTACCCAGTTCTATGAGCGGTGCTTCAGCTAGTGTTAAACTTCCTGTTCTTCGGTAGGGTTGCATATCGGTATTGGACTATGAGGCGAAATTTCACAAGTTGGTTAGGAGTACTGCTAGGATTGTGCCTACATAGTTTGATAGGGTTCAGGGCTTTGTTGAAGGGTTGATTTTACCATTCCGTATGGCGATCGAGCACTTGGTTACAATTGGGACTACCTTCCTTCAGGTGGTCGATCATACTTGGGCTATTGATGGGTTGTGTCACGAGGCATATGGAGGTAGCGGTAAGAGGCATCGCTTTCAGGGTAGCTTTTGGGGTTTGCACTCAGAGTATGTAGGACGTGGTGGCCCATCAGGTTTAGCCAGATTCTCTCATCGATGTGCCTCTGGTAGGGGTTGTTATACTTGTGGTAAGCAGGGACACTTTGCTACAACTTGTCCGAGATTCAGAGAGTTCCACCCCCTCCGTGTTCCAGCTTCACGAGGTACTCATTCAGGTCCCACAATTCTTGGTAGTCATTCAGATTTATCCAGGTCTTTACAGAGGAGCATGGTCGGCCGGGGTTGTTTTGAGTGTGGCGAAATAGGCCACTTTGCTAGAGGGTGCCCTTCAGTGCAACACCTTAAGCGACCTGATCAGATGGTAAAGGCCCCCAAGGCTCCAACACCACCAACTAGAGGCGGTGCACAGGGTAGTAGGGGTGGTCCTCGGATGGAGAGTGATGGCTTTTAGCTAGGTGGTTCAGATATTCGTCAAGAGTTTTCAGACACCGTGTATCAGAGTGAGTTTTCCTTGGGTTTCTACGGTTGTGGAGTGGTTGGTTACTATTTCAAAATTGTCCCCGGCGAGGGAGGGTCGAGCCTTCATCTTTGACTTCTCAGTCCTGAGTTACATACCATCAGTTCGACGCCACTCTTGGTGGGCCAGAGGTAGAGGTTTCTGATATCATTGCTCCAGGTAAGGTTTTGTTTTTCCTTTAGCTAGTGATAGTATTGTTCGTATGTGCTTTTGTACCTTCTTTTGTAGATTTGCTTTTATGCCTACATGCTGCTTGGTTAGTTGTTTGACTATTTGAGTGTAGTGTTTATACGTGTATTTTTGTGGTAGATTATTCCTTAGTAGTGGATGGGGGAGAGTTATCCTTGATAGTTGTTTACCCGGAGTTGTAGCCTGTAGGTAGTTCTTGTTAGTCCATTCTGGTGGTTCTTATTCCCAGCTCATCTTGGTTCCCGACTGGGTTGGAGTCTTTCTTTCCTAGCGGTCCTAGATTGTTGTTACCTAGGATATTATTTAGCGTTTGCTAGAAATCCTTGTATTGGTTTGGTGTTACTGGTGGTGGTTTTAAAGTTCGAGCTTTTACCTTAAGTTTTAAGGTGTTGGTTATGCTAGCGATCATGGTTTGGTTTCCTTCAATTCCTTGTCCTGTTGGGTTGTCTCCTTGTTATCCACAGTCCCAGTTGGAAATAGTTTTGACAATGGTACTCTGGTTGAGTTTTGATTGTGGCACCGCAGTCGAGTGTTGGACTTTAGCATTTTGGGCCGAGTGTTGACTGCAGCATCGTGGTTGAGTGGTGTTCTAGTAGCTGACTGAGGTGATGATTGAGGGTTGCTTTGAGTTGTGTGTTGGTGACTTGATTTGACCAACAACGGATTGCGGTGGCTTTCCCTTTGATTGGTTCAAGGTTCAATAGCATCTACGGATTGGGAAACTTACATATTTAAAGCCTGGTTGACTTCGGTTCCTAAAGGTTCATTGGTAGCATATGGGTTCGACAGATGCAGTGGTCAGTAAAACGGAAATTAAGTTTCAAAATTTTGGGCTGGGAGGTTACAATATATGGTTCGTGGGAGCTTCTCCTTGGTTACGACACCCTTGTGCCAGAAGGTAGTGGGTGCGGGTAACTTGGCTTCTCTATCTTGGTTTTGGAATGGTAGTTAGCCTAGGACATCTCGTCCTTGGCTAACCAGTCGATCAGGCTGGACATTCTAGATTTCAGTAGTGTTCTTATCAGTGCGAGTTCCATTCCACCTTGGTTGAGCAGATTCAGCAGCGTAAGTTTGGGAATCAGCGGTGGTGTGTTATACGTGGTCAAATTGTGGAGACTAAGACTAGTGAGGCTATTTTGGGTCCTAATGGTACCTTGAGGTTGGTGGTCGCCTTTGTATTCTAAGAATTTGAAAGCTCGATTAGTTGATTCTTCCGGGGTTGTTATTTATGTGGAGTTCTAGTGTCGGTTAGACTTGGCCAGTATGGATGAGTAGTTTCGTATGATATATGCTTCGAAGTGGTTGGTTGTGTGCAGATCTGGTAGAGAGGTTGATTCGAGCCAAAGAGATGAGTTGAAGTTATATGCAAATTTCTATGGCTAGATGGCAACTTGGGACCCCAGTCACCTTTTCCTTTGCCTTCGGGGTGTTTTTCCTTGATATTCATGGCATTATGAACTTCTTCCCAAGGTGAGATTGGTTAGACAACTTCAAATCATAATGGTGTTCGAGTATTTTGAGTAGCAACAATACTTCTTAGAGTTTGGAGCTTAGCTAATAATTACGAACTTCGTGGTAGGCTTACCACACTACTTGCAGGATCTTGATTTTGGTTTGGGTCTACTAGGCAGGTTGCCCTGGTTCCTTCGCTTCCAGTTGATTCAGATTTGGTCTGATTCAGCGAGGTTGGTTTTGTTCTACAGTTTGAAAGTTCTCCGCCAACACAAGGTTTTCATATATGCCTTCCTAACCATGGTGTGAAAATTTTCAATCGGGTTCAGATGGGTTGATCAGTCGGGTTCAGTTATTGAGTTTGATATTAGCAAGAGTGTTCGTCCATTGCTTGATGGTCAGTCAGGTTAGGTAACTCCAGTTTTCGAGGACCTGCTACGGGTTATTATCTTGGATGGTAGAAGTTAGTAGACTATAGCTTGACCTTGATAGAACTTGAGTATAAAGGGTGACTTCATTCGTGGTGGAGTATGATCGGAAACTATGGATATCTGGTGTGTCAGTTGATGCTTTGAGGGTGGTTTGAGAGTTTGACTTGTTTGAAGCTTCCTGTTTATGGTACAAAAGGAGTTGGTTCAGAATAAAGGGTTTCATGGAAACGACGGGTTCATGAGTCAGAGTTTTGGTTGTTGGCTTTTCTTTCACACCTGGATGTGATTTCGAAGGTTCGAATCTGTGTGTTGATTGCCTAACCTCTATGGTTTTGGTGTTGTGCTGGTGCTTTCTGGTTGAGATTATCGAGGTTCAGTTTGGGTTGGCAGACCTTGGTATTTTGAAGTTTAAGTTTGGATTCTAACTTGGCTAGTAAGAAGTTTAGGCTTGGTTGCTTTCGTTGGTTCTGTTGGGTGCCGTCCGTTCGAGGAGGCTACCTGAGTTGTCTGAGAGAGTAGTGCGGGCTATGTATCCGCTATTCTTAAATCTCTACTCTCCTTTCTTTCTTGACTTTCGGGGATGAAAGTCTTTTTAGTAGTGGATGATGTAATGACCCTCCTGGTCATTTACGTGTGTTCATCTTTCTTGTACCATTAGAGCTTGCCTGTAGCGGCCCCAAGTCATTTATGGCTATCTGGGACTGGTAGTTCGGTGCCTGGGCCATTTGTTTGGTCCTTTTGCCCATTCCTTGTTTTAGAGCCTTAGGCTTTTGAAATCATTGACTTTGGTCAAAATTCTTGGTGAACGTGCTCGGAATTGAATTCTGACAGTTCCATTAGGTCTGGAGCATGAACTTTGGTCTAAAGAGACCTTTGGTCAGGATCCGGGAGATCTTCAGCTTAGAATTCTCTCTCGTTCTGTGTTTTCAGGCCAGTTGGGCTGGTTTGGTTGACTTTGGTTAACCATTGGAGAAAATGACCTCGGATGAAAATTTTGTCAGCGCTGTTTGCTTTGGAACGTCGAGTTTAGGCTAGGGGGACCATTGGTTTGGGTACCGAGGCTTCCGAACTTATTTTCGGCCATTGGGTTCCGTTTTGGAAATAGTTGGCTAAAGGTTGATTTTGGGAGTGGGGACCAACTTTTCATTAAATCGATCTCTAATGGGATTTTTGTCAATTACATTGGATCCGAAATGCCGTTTCTAGTCAAGTAGCTCTGGTCGTTTGTGTTCGCGGGACCCCGAATGCGTTCCCGGGGACCCAAAGTGTGAAAATCTGCCCTTGACAGCTGGTTGCTGTCATGGGCCTTTTTGTTCATCAAGTTCACGGAGGGGTGGCCGTGTTCGCGAATAGCAATTTCCAGCCACCCCATATTTGTTCTTGGCCTTCGCGGAGGGCTGGCCGCGTTCGCGAAGGCCATTTGTCCAGCCACCCTCTTTACTTTTCGCGAAGGCGACGCCTTGGCCGCATTCACGAAGGGTAATTTCCAGCAGTTATTCAAGCTGACCCCTTCGTGTTTCCAACCACTTTTTCTCAACTCCCACACCTCTAAATCACATAAAGCTCTCCCAAACCTGCTCCAAATCATTCCCAACATCGGGAAATCATTGTTCCTCGATAATCCGTGGTTCCTCGACGATTGGTAAGTCCTCTTCCCTGACCCTTTTCTTCGCTTGTTTTATTTAAATCCACCATTGTTGTTAGTTCCTAAAGCTTGGAATTCCTTGAAGAATCTGCCTTATTGAGCTTTGCATGATCAAGGTTTCAGAGTTCTCGCTTCCTTAGCTCGTCTTCTCGTGGTGTTAAGTCTCTTTGATTAATTTTCGAAATTAATTCTTGAAATTTCCATCCTTAATTGTGGACTTGAGCGGGCTGTTTTGAGCCCCTAATTGTTGCCTATTTTCGATCAATTTTTGAGCATGCGCTCCCAGGATTGTAAGGAATACATGTGTGTTTTCATTTTTGGTTTCGGGTTGCATGGCCGATGGGCCCATTTGTTACCCGGATTTCGACCCGAGTATGTTTATGGAATTATGGGTATCATTAGTTTCGTGTTAACGTGTAGATCCTTGTTTTTATAGTGGGGCAGATTGCGGATACTTCTCGGGGGGAGATAAGATCCAGTCTTGTGGATTGGATTGTGCGTGCGTGCTCGGCTTTTCGGGTATGTTATGGTTTACTTCATAAACTGAGTTAGATAAATTTTAAATATTTCTATGTTAGCGGAATGTTAGGTTGGACTTTAGGTAGACTTAGGCTTAAATCTTGTTCATTGATTTAAATTGGCCATTTCTGATTATAGTTTAGAAATATTACTGTCATCCTTAGTCTAAGAGCTTGTAGTATCACAGTGGCTAGCGTAGAATCGTTAGTATGCTTTTAGGAGGTTTTAGAGGTAGAGTAGATGCTTGTAGTTGTTTTCATGGTATATTTCCGTTCTTTCTGGCTTTTACTGGTTGTGTGTAAATTATGGGCCCGAGGCCATAGCTTGGAGTTGGACGAAGCTCTAGGTCAGTTTTTCTTGGTTGAATGGTGCTTTTACCTGAATTGACTTGTGGTGTGATATATTTTGTGATTTTGGGACATTGCATGTCATATTGCATTTATATACCTGCGGCACAGTAAGGAAATGTTTTTGAGGCTTTAGGTTTGAAACTTGAGGATTTTGTGATACTCCTGGATTTCAGATTTTTAAAGGAGTTTTACTGGGTTTTAACACTGGTTTTGGAACAAAAAGGGATAACACTACTTTCATGCCGTTCCGAGGGGTATTCCCGGATCTTTTCTCCGCTCTACCTATTTTTATATGCACTCTTATGTGCCTATTTTTACACGCATAGTCCGATGAGGTATTTCTGGGCTTATACTACTCTTATATGCATAGTCCGATGAGGTATTTACAGGCTTATACTACTCTTATATGCATAGCCCGATGAGGTATTTCTAGGCCTATACTACTCTTATATGCATAGTCTGATGAGGTATTTTCGGGATTATACTACTCTTATATGCATTGTCTGATGAGTATTTCTGGGCTTATACTATTCATATATATGCATTATTCGATGAGGTATTTCCGGGCTTATATCATCATGCACTCATACATCACATCAAATCCCATCGCATTACATTATTTTGAGTGCACTTGGATTGTTGGTTTCCTGGATTGATTCTGTTAATTATTCCTTCTTGGTTGTTTGATTTGTTCTTTTTTCATTTTTATAACTAGATGCAGGTGGATCCCTGTATTTTTTTTACTTACTTTCCTGTAATGTATTGCTTATATATTATCTCTCTGCACTCGGTCGGCCTATGATGCCTACTGAGTACCCATTGTCTTGGTGATCATACTACACTTCTGTATCTTTTTGGTGCAGTTATTAGTTGAGCTTTCTCTGTTGGTCGCATTGGAGACTCGTGCAACTTTTAGGGATATTCGAGACTATGGTGAGTACCTGACGATCGGGGCCTGACTATATCTCATCTTTTGTACTGTTACTCTTGTATATTCGGAGACAATTGTACTTATCTTCTGTTACTTCTAGCACTTGTATTCTATTAGAAGCTTCTGTACTGCTGATACCAAGTCTTGGGGTTGGTGTAGTTTCTTTATGTATATATTTTGGGTTATTGCTTCCGCTTTGTCCTATCTTTAGTTTGTGCTTCCCCTAATTTCTGCTTATTGTGCGTAGCGGTTAGGTAGTAGCCCATTACTAACCGTTCTGGGCAATGGAGATTGGTTCGCCTACTGGGGGGTTGTAGGTGCCATCATGACCTGAGAAATCGGGTCATGACAGTAGGTATCAGAGCTCTAGGTTCACCGATGTCGTGGTACAGAAGCAAGTGCCTACGTAGAGTCTCACAGATTGATATGATGACGTCCGTATCCTATCTGCGGGAGGCTACAGGGCATTATTAGGAAAAGTTTCATCTTCTTGGATCCTCATTGTGCGTTCCTGGCTCTACTCACTTCTAAACTTTGATTGTTTCATTCCTTCTCATATGCCTAAGACTAGTTCGATAGTGGTTGGTGTCAAGGCTTCTGTGCCTGCTACTTCAGTGCTTCTGTCAGCGCCAGGACTTCAGAGTGAGAGTTTGTCACATCAGATAGGGGGTGTGGGATCAACCCAGCCTCCGATTGGATTCATGGCTACTCCAGTTCTTTAGGACACCATGGATAGGACCCTGAGTCCTCCAGTGGGTGTTTCAGTACCCGGTTCTATGAGCGGTGTTCAGCTAGTGTCAAACTTCCAGTTCTTTGGCAATGTTGCATGTTGGTATTGGACTATGAGGAAAGATTTTATGAGATGGTTAGGAGTACTGCTAGGACTGTGCCTACAGAGTTTGACAGAGTTCAGGGCTTTGTTGAAGGGTTGATTTCACCACTCCAAATGGTGACCGAGCACTTGGTTACAGTTGGGACTACCTTCCTTCAGGTGGTCGATCATGCTTGGGCTATTGAGGGGTTGTGTCATAAGGCATATGGAGGTAGCGGTAAGAGGCATCGCTTTTAGGGTGGCTTTTGGGGTTTGCACTCAGAGCATATAGGTCGTGGTGGCCCGTCAGGTTTAGCCAGATTCTCTCATCGAGGTGCCTCTGGTAGGGGTTGTTATACTTGTGGTGAGCAGGCACACTTTGTTAGGACTTGTCTAAGATTCAGAGAGTTCCAGCCCCTCCGTGTTCCAGATTCATGAGGTACTCATTTAGGTCCCACAATTCATGGTAGTCATTCGGATTTAGCCAGGTCATTACACTGGAGCTTGGTCGGCCGGGGTTGTTTTGAGTGTGGAGAGATAGACCACCTTTCTAGAGGGTACCCTTCAGTGCAACACCCTAGGCGACGTGATCAGATGGTTCAGGCCTCCAGGGCTCCAGCACCACCAGCTAAAGGCGGTGCACAGGGTAGTAGGGGTGGTCCCCGGATGGTGAGTGATGTCTTTCAGCTAGGTGGTTCAAATATTCGTCCAGAGTTGTCAGGAACCGTGCATCAGAGTGAGGTTTCCTTGGCTTGCTATAGTTGTGGAGTGGTTGGTCACTATAGTTGAAATTGTCCCCAGTGAGGGAGGGTCGAGCCTTCATCTTTGACTTCTTAGTCCCGAGTAGATCCCATCAGTTTGATTCCCCTCTTGGTGGGCCAGAGGTAGAGGTTTCTGATATCATTGCTCCAGGTAAGGTTTTGTTTTGCCTTTAGCTAGTGATAGTATTATTCGCGTGTGCTTCTGTACCTTCTTTTGTAGATTTGCTTTTATGCCTACATGCTGCTTGGTTAGTTGTTCGACTATTTGTGTGTAGTGTTTATGCGTGTATTTTCGTGGTAGATTATTCCTTAGTAGTTGATGGGGGAGAGTTATTCTTGATAGTTGTTTACCCGGAGTTGTAGCCTGTAGGTAGTTCTTGTTAGTCTATTCTGTTGGGTCTTGTTCCCAGCTCATCTTGGTTCCCAACTGGGTTGGAGTCTTCCTTTCCTAGCGGTCCTAGATTGTTGTTACCTAGGATGATATTTAGCATTTGCTAGAAATCCTTGTATTGGTTTGGTGTTACCGGTGGCAGTTCTAGAGCTCGAGTTTTTGCCTTAAGTTGGGAGGTATTGGTTATGCTAGCGAGCATGGTTTGGTTTCCTTCAGTTCCTTGTCCTTTTGGGTTGTCTCCTTGTTTTCCATAGTCCCACTTTGAAATGGTTTCGACCATGGTACTCTGGTTGAGTTTTGATTGTGGCACCACGGTCGAGTGTTGGACTTTAGCATTTTGGGCCGAGTGTTGACTGCAGCATCAAAGTTGAGTGGTGTTCTAGTAGCTGACTAAGATGACGATTGAGGGTTGCTTCGAGTTATGTGTTGGTGACTTGAATTGACCAACAACGGATTATGGTGGCTTTCCCTTCAATTGGTTCGAGGTTCAGTAGCATCTACAGATTGGGAAACTTTCATATTTAAAGCCTGGTTGACTTCGGTTACTAAGGGTTCATTGTCAACATATGGGTTTGACAGAGGCAGTGGTCAGTAAAACAAAAATTAGGTTTCAAAATTTTAGGCTGGCAGGTTATAATATATGGTTCGTGGGAGCTTCTCCTTGGTTACGGCACCCTTGTTCCAGAAGGCAGTGGGTGCGGGTAACTTGGCCTCTCTATCTTGGTTTTGGAATGGTAGTTAGCCTGGGAAATCTCGTCCTTGGCTAACCAGTAGATCAGGCTGGACATTCCTGATTTCAGCAGTGTTCGTGTCAGTGCGAGGTCTATTCCACCTTGGTTGGGTAAATTCAGCAGCGTAAGTTTGGGAATCAGCGATGGTGTGTTATACGTGGTCAAATTGTGCAGACTAAGACTAGTGAGGCTATTTTGGGTCCTAATGGTACCTTGAAGTTGGTGGTCGCCTTTGTATTCCAAGAATTTGAAAGCTCGATTAGTTGATTCTTCCGGGGTTATTATTTATGTGGAGTTCCAGTGTCGGTTAGACTCGGCCAGTATGGATGAGCAGTTTGGTATGGTATATGCTTCGAAGTGGTTGGTTGTGTGCAGATCCGGTAGATCGATTGATTCGAGCCAAAGGGATGAGTTGAAGTTATATGCAAATTTCTATGGCTAGTGGCAACTTTGGACCCCAGTCACCTTTTCCTTTGCCTTCGGGGTGTTTTTCCCTGATATTCATGGCATGATAGACTTCTTCCTGAGGTGAGCTTGGTAAGATGACTTCAAATCATAATGGTGTTCGAGTATTCGGAGTAGCAACAGTACTTCTTAGAGTTTGGAGCTTAGATAATAACTATGAACTTCGTGGTAGGCTTACCATACTACTTGAAGGATCTTGGTTTTGGTTTGGGTCTACTGGGCAGGTTGCCCTAGTTCCTTTGCTTCCAGTAGATTCAGATTTGGTCCGATTCAACGAGGTTGGTTTCGTTCTACAGTTTGAAAGTTCTCCGCCAACACAAGGTTTTCATTTATGCCTTCCTAACCATGGTGTGAAAAATTTCAATTGGGTTCAGATGGGCTGATCAGTCGGGTTCAGTTATTGAGTTTGATATTAGCAAGAGTGTTTGTCTGTTGCTTGATGGTCAGTCGGGTCAGGTAACTCCTGTTTTTGAGGACCTGCTACGGGTTGTTATCTTGGATGGCAGAAGTTAGTAGACTATAGCTTGACCTTGATAGAACTTGAGTATAAAGGGTGACTTCGTTCGTGGTGGAGTATGAGCTGGAACTATGGATTTCTGGTGTGTCAGTTGATGCTTCGAGGGTGGTTTGAGAGTTTGACTTATTTGAAGCTTCCTGTTTATGGTACAAAAGGATTCGGTTCAGAATAAAGGGTTTTGTGGAATCGGCGGGTTCATGAGTTAGAGTTTTAGTTGTTGGCTTTTCTTGCACACCTGGTTGTGGTTTCGAAGGTTTGAGTCTGTGTGTTGATTGCCTTGCCTCTCTGGTTTTGGTGTTGTGCCGGTGCTTTCTGGTTGAGATTCTCGAGGTTCAGTTTGGGTTGGGAGACCCTTGGTATTTTTAAGTTTGAGTTTGGATTCTAACTTGGTTAGTAAGGAGTTTAGGCTTGGTTGGTTTCGTTGGTTCTGTTGGGTGCCGTCTGATCGAGGAGGCTACTCGAGTTGTCCGAGAGAGTAGTGCGGGCTGTGTATCCGCTATTCTTAAATCTCTAGTCTCCTTTCTTTCCTGACTTTCTGGGATAAAAGTCTTATTAGTAGTGGATGATGTAATGACCCTCCTGATCATTTACGCGTGTTCGCCTTTCTTTTTTTACATTAGAGCTTGCTGGTAGAGGCCCCAAGTTATTTATGGCTTGCTGGGATCGGTAGTTCGGTGCCCGGGCCATTTGTTTAGTCCTTATGGCCATTCCTTGTTTTAGAGCCTTAGGCTTTTGAAATCATTGACTTCGGTGAAAATTCTTTGTGAACGTGCTCGAAATTGAATTCTGACAGTTTCGTTAGCTCTGGAGCATGGACTTTGGTCTAGAGAGACCTTTGGTCGGGATTCAGGAGCTCTTCAGCTTGGAATCTCTCTCGTTCTGTGTTTCTAGGCCAGTTGGGCTGGTTTGGTTGACTTTGGTCAATATTTGGAGAAGACAGCCTCAGATGAAAATTCTGTCAGCGTTGTTAGCTCCGGAACATCGAGTTTAGGCTAGGGGGACAATTGGTTTGGGTCCCGAGGCTTCCAGACTTATTTTTGGCCATTAGGTTCGTTTTGGAAATAGTTGGCTAAAAGTTAATTTTGGGAGTGGGGCTCACTTTTTATTAAATCGATCTCCGATGGGATTTTCGTCAATTCCATTAGATTCGGAATGCCATTTCTAGTCAAGTAGCTCTGGTCATTTGTGTTCGTGGGACCCCGGATGCATTCTCGGGGACCTAAAGTGTGAAAATCTGCCCTTGACAGCTGGTTGCTGTCATGTGCCTTTTTGTTCATCCCGTTCGCGGAGGGATGGCCGCGTTCGTGAAGAGCAATTTTCAGCCACCCCATCTTTGTTCTTCACATTTATGGAGGGCTGGCCGCGTTCGCAAAGGCAATTTGTCCAGCCACCCTTTTTACTCTTCGCGAAGGCGACGCCTTGGCCGCGTTCGGGAAGGGTAATTTCCAGCAGCTATTTAAGCTGACCCCTTCGTGTTTCCAACCACTTTTTCTCAACTCCCACACCTCTAAATAACATAAAACTCTCCCAAAACTGCTCCAAATCATTCCCAACCTTGGGAAATTGTTGTTCCTCGATAATCCGTGGTTCCTCGATGATTGGTAAGTCTTCTTCCCTGACCCTTTTCTTCTCTTATTTTATTTAAATCCACCATTGTTGTTGGTTCCTAAATCTTGGAATTCCTTGAAGAATATGCCTTATTGAGCTTTGCATGATCAAGGATTCGGAGTTCTCGCTTCCTTAGCTCATCTTCTCGTTGTAGTAAGTCTCTTTGATTAATTTCTGGAATTAATTCTTGAAATTTCCATCCTTAATTCTTGGGTTGAGCGGGCTGTTTTGAGCCCCAAATTGTTGCCTATTTTTGATCAATTTTTGAGCATGCGCTCCCGGAATTGTAAGGAACACATGTGTGTTTTCTTTTCTAGTTGCGGGGCCCACAGGCTCGTTTGTGACCCAAATTTTGACCTGGGTATGTTTATGGCATTATGGGTATCGTTAGTCTCGTGTTAATGTGTAGATCCTTGTTTTGATAGTGGGGCATATTGGAAATACTTCTCGGGGGAGATAAGCTCCGGTCTTGTGGATTGGATTGTGCGCGCATGCTTGACTTTTCTTGTAGGTTATGGTTTACTTCCTAGACTGAGTTAGTTAGATTTTATATATTTATATGTTACCGAAACGTTAGGTTGGACTTTATTGGATTTCAGATTTTTAAAGGAGTTTTACTGGGTTTTAACACTGGTTTGGAATGGAAAGGGATAACACTACTTTCATGCCGGTCAGAGGGGTATTCCCGAATCTTTTCTCCACTATACCTATTTTTATATGCACTATTATGTGCGTAATTTTACACGCATAGTCCGATGAGGTATTTCCGGGCCTATACTACTCTTTTATGCATAGTCCGATGAGGTATTTCAAGGCTTATACTACTCTTATATGCATAGTCCGATGAGGTATACTATTCATATGTATATGCATAGTCCGATGAGGTATTTATGGGCTTATATCAGCATGCACTCATACATCACATCATATCCCATCGCATTGCATTGTTTTGAGTGCACTTGGATTGTTAGTTTCCTGGATTGATTCTGTTAATTGTTCCTTCTTGGTTGTTTGATTTGTTCTCTTTTCTATTTTATAACTAGATTCAGGTGGATCCCTGTATTTTTTTTGCTTACTTTACTGTAATGTATTTCTTATATATTATCTCTCTGCACTCGGTCGGCCTATGATGCCTACTGAGTACCCGTTGTCTTGGTGCTCATACTACACTTCTGCATCTTTTTGGTTCAGTTATTAGTTGAGCTTTCACCGTTGGTCGTGTTGGAGACTCGTGCTGCTTTTGGGGATATTCGAGTCTATGGTGAACACCTGACGATCGGGGCCTAACTATATCTCATCTTTTGTTCTATTACTCTTGTATATTCGGAGATAGTTGTACTTATCTTCGGTTACTTCTAGCACTTGTATTCTATTAGAAGCTTTTGTACTGCTGATACCAAGTCTTGGGGTTGGTGTAGTTTCTTTATGTATATATTTTGGGTTATTGCTTCTGCTCTGTCCTATCTTTACTTTATGCTTCCGCTAATTTTTTCTTATTGTGCGTTGTGGTTAGGTAGTAGCACATTACTAACTGTTCTGGGCTACGGGGATTGGTTCGCCTACTGGGGGGTTGTAGGTGCCATCATGACCTGAGAAATTGGGTCGTGACAATGTCACTTATATATGATGAATTTAATACTTCATATGACGTCAAGTGGTACAGAAATACAACAAATTCAAATCAAATTGACACGCCTATAATCAGTGAAAAATTCTAAGAAATAATTAATACACAATTTTGAAAATAGACCAAGTCTTGAAGGTTTAAAGAGCCCATCAAATAGGATACCAGCAGATACACGATAAGAAGGTTCTGTATACTACAACCAATATGATGGTGGAAGTTGAAGAAATTCCAGTAAAAGAGTGATAGTTCAGATGCTAACCTCAAAATAGACGGTCTTCAATATGTGAATGGACTTGCATAAATATATAGTGTCAAATTACCAGTGTTAAATCTAAAATCAGATCTAAAGAACCTCCTACAAGTATATTTAATAGCGAGCTGGACATCACCTTTATAAAAAATAAGAAAAAAGTTTGTCATCAATAAAAGAATGCTCACTTATCAGAGTCGTTGGTTTGATAATCCTTCTCCATTTTCCTGTTTAATTCCATCAAACTTCAGAACAATTTAAAGTGAATAAGGTAAACTGAAACCTTGTTAAAATTTGCCCTTTCCGCAATATTTGCCATAACCTTTTTTTTGCTGAGTAATATAGGCAGTGACGGGCTAAATGTGATTGTATTAAGTTTAATATGTAATTAAAGCACAGTCCAAAGAACTTGTGTTACTTGATGAGCTACAACTATCCTCCAAAAATAAAGTACTTTGACCATAGGCCCCATGGAAAATCTCTAGTGGACCACGCCATTTGGAATAAACATGTAGACCATCTCAAATAATGTGATTCACATTTGTAATGGTAAATGCCTGATAAGAATGGTGATGTACTACAACTCCTAGTGATATAGCAGTTTAAACTTTGTTTACTGAAGAAACAAATGTTACCAATTCGACAATAATTGATATTAATATCTAGTAAGCAAAAGAATTCTAACCATAACTTTTATTGGCAGACAACTATATAAGAAAGACGAAGAACTTCAACGCCTCTAGCCCTGTCAGTAGATAGCAAAAAGAAAATAGACTCTTAGGTGCCCCAAACAAAAATATTAAATGAATATTCCACGAAATAATCTGTACTGGAGCAAACCACACTTGAGTTTTAAAATATCTTTGTATTATATTATTGTGGAAAAACTGTGAGTTTCTAATGATATTTTAAATTGAAGGTAGGACAAAAAAAGTTACTTTCTAGAAAGCTTTAGACCTATTCCATTAGAACATTAATTATTTGGAGTTTCGACAATCCTCAAATTTCTAGAAATCACAACAGAGAGAATGAGTCTTGCTCGCCAAAACTGCTCAATTGATGATCGACGAAGAAGACTGGTACACCCAATAACCATTTTAAAGTAAGAACAGATAAACATGTATTTTTCTTGCAGAATAAGAGAACAAAACCTATATTTTTCTAATTCACTTCAACGATGTAGGTACCATATTCAGCCTGAAGGAA
Organism: Jaltomata sinuosa; assembly: GCA_003996215.1. Lineage (NCBI taxonomy): Eukaryota > Viridiplantae > Streptophyta > Magnoliopsida > Solanales > Solanaceae > Jaltomata > Jaltomata sinuosa. The sequence goes on along the minus strand of QJPP01001043.1, from coordinate 518,737 downwards.
TTTTGGGGTGATAGGAACATATCCCTGTTCAAGAAACGGAGTAGAAACTAAACCCAATGTGGTAGCTGTTGGCAATTAAACACCTTCTAATGCTCCAATTGCATAATATTTGCAGACAAAACTATAAAACAACAATATATACTTCTATATTTAGTGCGAGAAATGAGAGGAAGATAATAAGTTATTTACAGAAAAGTTGTTAAAAAATTATCTAGGCATTCAAAAATACAATCCACCACCTTCGTATTTCCCCCCTCTCCCTCCCTAGTTATCTAACGTTTGAGGCAAGATAATTGAGAGGCTTATTCCCGCCTATGTGGCATCCTCAAAATTCAGGAATGTATTTATCTCGTCCCACAATTTCTTGCAATTTTCAGGAGAAAAATAAGATCATACGGAGAACAAAAAACAATCAATCTATTAAACCTTTCTCAAATAATTGCACTTTTTCTTTTTTCCTACCCTAACTTCTCTTGAATAGACTCCCATTATTCCTCTTCTCTAAACATACCACTATTCCTATTCTTTAATTCCTTATCTTAATATATTAGCCTCTCAAATTCTCCCTATTTAATTCTCTAAATTATCCCCCTCCCTAGTGATGTTTGAGATAGGAGGACACATGAAGACTTTATTAATCCTTATAACAACTCTATCATTGCTAAACAATTAATTATTGTACTAAATTTCCCGAGTTTATAATAAAAAGAGCATAATGATACCAAAAATCCATGATCTATATCCACAAAAGAAATTAAAACATGAAGATTCCAAGTAAAATGACACAATCAAAATTAATATTATCAAAACACAGTAAAACTTGCCAAATAAAAAGAGCAATAATCTTCCTTAACAGTAAAAGAGGCAACAAAATCAGACTGTCATGCACATGTAAAACTATGTAAAATAATCAAAGATTTTTCTACCAATAGAGAATCATTGGTGAAAAGAACCTTAGTTTGTAAAATCAGGCATACCATAATATGCTGAAGGTGTAGGCGATAAGCATCATCCGAATCTCTGTTGCGACTCTTTCAGTATAAATTTTGATCAACCACTGTATCTAAATGGAGGATTCCAGTGAGGTCTTTCCAAGTGAGGGATTAGGGGAGAAAAAGTTTTTTTTTGATAGAGGCATGATGGTTAGGTGGCTTTAGTAAGTCGTGACTTTTTCTTTTGTAGTACACAAGAAAAAAAAGGGAAAAGGCGAAAAAATCAGGAAAAAGGATAAATAACATTGAAGGCTTCAGAGGATGCCACAGAGCTGGGATTAAGATCCTTATATATATATATATATATAAATATCCTCATGCTCGAAATATATATATATATATATATTATTCAGAGCTATGGGGGGGAGTAAATTTAATGACCCTTCCGGTCATTCCTACGTTTATGCTTATTTTATATTGTTAAAGCTTACCTGTAGTGGCTCCAAGTCATATATGATTTGCTGAGACTGGTGGTTCGGTGCCCTGGCCGTTCATTTGGTCGTTAAGACCGTTTCTCTAATTTTAGAGCTTAAACATAGGAAATCATTGACTTCGGTCAATATTCTTCGTAAATGTGCTCGGAATTGAATTTTGATAGTTCTATTAGCTATGGAGCATGGGTTTTGGTATGGGTGGACCCTTGGTCGGGGTCTGGGAGCTTTCAGTTTATCTTTTGTCTGGCATTTTGTGTTTTCTAGCCAGTTGAACTTAAATGTTTGACTTTGTTCAACATTCGGAGAAGACAACCTCAGATGGAAATTCTGTTAGCACTACTAGCTCCAAAATGTCAACTTTTGGCTAGTGGGAACATTGATTCGGGTCCCGAGCCTTCTGAACTCATTTTTGGCTATAGAGTTCTATTGGAAAAGTTGGCCTAAAGTTGATTTTTGGGTGTGGGGACGACTTTTCATTAAATCGACCTCCGTTGAAATTTTTATCAATTTTGTTGAGTCCAAAATGCAATTTTTAGTCGAATAGCTCAGCTCATTTGTGTTCGCGGGACCTCGAATTCATTCCAGGAGGTTCGTTCGATAAAAAATTGTCCAAGTTAGCAAGGGCCTGCACTGCTTGCTGGTATGGCACCAGGGCATCGCCTGGCTCGCGCTTGTGCCAGCGTGCTTGCACCTGTGTGCCTGCGTACCTGCGTACCTGCCAGGTCTCGGCAGCCAGTGCACCTACAGCATGTGGCCGCTGCTGCGCCAGGGCGCCTGCATGGCCGCTGGGGCGCCTGGGCGTGGCAGCCTATTTAGCTGGCATTTCTTCAAATTCTAGCTCACTTCTCCCTCTTCCAAAAACATTTTCTCCATTGATATAAGCTCTAAAAACCTCCATATTTCACCTGATCATTTCTTAACTTTGGAGGATTATATATTCTGGTCCGTGCTTTCTCTTGGCTTCTTAAATTTGTAAGTTTTCTTATTATTTTCCGCTCATTTCCATTCATTTCCCCCCTTTAATTCTCCTAGTTTAGGGGCAATTTGAGCCTTCTTTTATGGTCCATTTCTGCTCAATTTTTGAGCATGAACTCCCAGGAATATCGGGAATATTGTGGTGTTTTTCATTTTTGGCTTCAGGTTGCAGGACCCACGGGCCCACTTGTGACCTAAATTTTGACCCGACTATAATTTTAGCAATATGGGTATCATTAGTCTTGTTTTAATGCGTAAATTACTTTCTTGATAGCGTGATTGCTTTTCGGGACTTCTCGGAGCAGTACAGGCTTGGACATCATTATTCCAGCAGCTTGTCATTGGATGCAGGTAGGTTACGGTCTTCTCTCTTTTAGACTCTATGTATGTAGGCTATAATTATACTAATTAGCATTCTTGGGTTGGGTTTATTATCTTGGTACCCCAGACCTTATCCGCTTCTTCATATCCACCTTATTTTTGCTCCTATAGTTGTAGTATTCGTTGTAGTTGGTAGTATCACCCTTGTGGTTCTGTGTGGCCTTGTATTTGACTTTGGACCATAGATGGTGGGTTACTAAGGGATGTTTGTGAGTCCCGGACATTGATATTGTGATCTTAGAGCTGGTTATATATGCTGTAGAGCGATTGGAGCCTGTGCACGACCGATAGGTTGATTGTGAGTCGTTGGGCTATTGATTGCGTTTGACATATCATTACCATGCATATAAAGAGATTTCTGCATATTTTACTATTGATTTGGCTGCGGGACAACTATAAATGGTTTTTTAAAACATGCATGGCTCGAGGGCCCATATTCGGTAAAGAAATGGTTATAAAATGTTTAGAACTGATTTTTCATGGATCTTCTTGGGGTAAAAGAGTTAAAAGGTTGATTTTATCACCGTTTACATACTTATACTAGACTCGGCTGAGCCATGGTTCTATACATGCTTTAACATTGATTTAAGATGATACTAGACTCGATCGAGCTGAGCATCAGACTTGTTTACTACTGTTTTAGACCCAGTTACGCCCCGACATCCTTAATGGGGGTTTTTGAGACTTGATTCACAGATTTGGACCCGGATAGACTCCGGACATGCTTTTTTGAGACCTCAGTTACTTATTTGGATCCAGATACACTCTCCACTACTATAATGAGATTCTAAGATTAAGTATGTGGCTGAGGACCTCCATGGACCTTTCTGATCCAGATCAGGGGCTACGTGCTGAGTGTGCCGGAGGAGGGGTATATGGTGTATTTGAGGTATAAGGGAAGTGTCCTACTATGGATCCTACCTTCTGAGCCTATAGGCACTAGAGGAGGTACATACAAAGCTACTGTTTCACCCGATTTTCACCTTTGCATTATATCATTCCGTTGTATATGATTTCACCTTGTTTGCTATTTGTTGAGTGTGCGCTCCGGTAGTATGGGATGCCAGAGGGTTTGTTGTCACTTATATGTGTTTCTCGGGTGTATGGGCACCCATGGGACTGTAGGTTGATTTGTATTTAGTTATCCATCATAGTATTGGTTTCGGTTATGATTACTATTAGATTCTTATTCGGTTATTCATTCGTGAGAACTGTATTATTAACATGGCTTAGTTATTAGTCTTGTTTTCGAGCATTTTATTGTTAATTGCCTTTCTTCCTTTGTCACGCCTCGAGGTTACCCCTGGATGCAACACAGTGCGTAGTGTCCCAAGTGACCCCAAGCTAACCCATGACATGGCATATCTATAAAAGTTCAAATTTGAAAACATGTACAATGCGGAAGATAAAAATAATTTAACAACTGAAACGGGGAAGAACTCAAATATCTGATATCTAAATTAAATATAAATAGTATAGTGATGACTGAAACCAACACTAACAACTGCTAAAATTTAGTCTATGTCTTAAAGCCTCTAACTGATATAAGTTGCTGGGACATGCCCCAACTAACTCTCACAAGACTGAAAATGAGAAGATAAAGACTGAAATAAAGCATGTTTATCATCCTCGAACTATGAGGACTCACAACTGAGGCTACTGAATACAATCTGGAAATCAAACTAAATGCAGTCTAGATGCTGAGTGCCTGAACCTACATCATGAAACGATGTATTACAAAAGTATACGTCAGTACTTTGAATGTACTGAGCATGCAGGATATGTACTGATCTAGACAATATAGAATATAATATAGAAATAAATATGCGGGCATATAACTGAAAACTGGGCTGAATACAAAGACCAAGCAGAAATCATGAATATAACATGCTGAGATAAATGCTGAAATAAATACTGAGTACAAAGTCAATGCAACATGAATCTGGTTGTGGGAGATACTCTTAACCAACATACCTCAAGTTGAGCTAACTGTGGGGACAACCTGTAACCCTGGATGGGAAGGTGTTCATACCTTGCCAAGGGTATGAACAAGTCTGACGTGGATCCACTACTGATGTCCACAAAGGACAAGGTTGTGTATCTTAGTCTGATAGCTGACTCCTTTTATACCTACGGTGGCATCGTAGTTCTGTTACTTGGGGACTGCTACTAAAGGTCTTAGCCTAAATGGGCAACTAAGCCTTCATCCCCTCGTCCGCTCGGTGCTAAGTCTATTCCCAACTGAGGATAAGCAACAATGCAATGAAACAATAAATAGCTCAAAATACTAATAATTAACTGAGAATGCAACATAAGCATACTGAATTATATGTCATCTAAATTTTGAAACATGATTATTTGACTGAACTGCCTAGCAAGCACAATTTATATAGTACTGAAAATTATTACAGGCTAGGGTTCTGAATATTATGCATGAACTGTAGAAATTCTCTAAAGCATATGAACTAAGCATCACATAAACTATAGCATCTGAATAGCAAGGGAAACTCTAAGGTTTTATGAACCCTAGGTCCAATCAATCATGGAGAATTGAAGGAAATGACAAAATTCTAGGGACCTAGTGGGTGAAAGGAACCCACTAGTGAAATACGACATACCTGGTGAAGAATACTATGGAGAAATCCTTGGATTTTTGGGGCTGAACCTGATGAAGACCTCTGCTTGTTCTTGAGAGAAAACTATCGCTTCTTTCTCCTCTGTTATTTCTAAGTCCAATGAATTTAGGAGAATGAAAGTTTTTGGTAGTTTTTGACTAATAAAATAGGCTTAGAGTAGTCAAAATGACGTAGCCTAGGTATTACAAGAGAAAGGAAAGGTCTGGAATGCCCCTGAAAAATAATTAGAAAAAGCTGCTGAAATTCATGACTCAGGGATCACGACTTGGTTCTACGGCTCGTGGAAAGTTCCATGGGTCATGGAACCCTGTCGTGGCTTCCTGGTCCTGAAAGTGAAGCTACTAGAATGAACTCCACGAGTTGGGTTCATGACACATGGAAACTTCCATGGGTCGTGGAATCCCACTCGTGGTTCCTGAGCTGAATTCCTTGGGTCTCTGAAGATTGGTTCCACGGGTTGGGTTCATGACTCGTGCAAACTTCCACGGGTCGTGAAATCTAATCATGGTTCCTGGGAGTTATCTTCTAGGTGGATTCCACGGACGAGTTCTATGATTTGTGGAAACTTCTATGGTCTGTTGACTCAAGTCGTGGGATAAACTTCAGAGGAGCAGTTCTCTGATCTGTGTTCCACGAGTCCAGTCCAGGACTCGTGGACTATTCCACGGCTCATGGAAGTGACTCATGGTTCTGCTGATAGTTGAAATTTTTTATTTCCTCTAGTTTTCTGAGCTAAGTCTGGGATTGGAAGTTCTGGGGCATTCTAATATCTCCCCCTTGGGATCATTCATCCTCGAATGAAGACTAAACAAGCTAAGTTTAGAGGGAAAGAGATGCAATCCCCACCGACTGAGTACGAGAAACTGATATCTAACTGGACTGAGTCCCATGAACATGCAATTATGCTAACATGCAAGGATAACTGAGGGAACAAGGTACTGAGACTGAATTACACAAGAACAAACAGAGAGACTAGAGAGGAACTATTACCTCAAGTTGAAACTCAATCGGAAGAAAATAGGTGAGGGTACTTGGCCATCATGGCTGCTTCTGCTTCCCAAGTAGCTCCCTCTACGAACTGATTCCTCCACAAAACTTTTACTGAAGCGACTTTCTTATTTCTCAACCTACAAACCTGACGGTCAAGAATCTCAACTGGAACCTCCTCATAGGTGAGGCTACCCTTCACAACCACACTCTCTAAAGGCACTATCGCTATCGGATCACCAACACACTTCTTCAACAAAGAAATGTGAAAGACTGGATGAAACGCTGCTAGCTCTGTTGGCAACTCTAACTCATTGTCCACATTACCAATACTCTTCGTGATTCTATAAGGACTTACATACCTGGGACTGAGCTTCCCCTTCTTGCCGAACCTCATCACCCCCTTCATGGGTGACACTTTCAGGAAAACCCAATCATCGATTTCAAACTCTAAGTCCCTTCTCCTCATATCTGCATAGGACTTATGACGACTCTGAGATGTTTTCAACCTCTCCTAATGAGCTAAACTTTCTCCATAGCCTCATGTATCGAATCCAGTCCAACCAAGGCTGCTTTGCCTACTTCGAACCAACCAACTAGTGATCTGCACCTATGCCCATAAAGTGCCTCATACGGGGTCATCTGAATACTGGAGTGAAAGCTGTTATTATAGGCAAACTCTATGAGAGGTAGGTGATCATCCAGACTACCCTTGAAATCGATCACACAAGCTCTTAACAAGTCCTCTAAGGTCTGAATAGTACGCTCTACCTGACCATCTGTCTGCGGATAAAATACTGTGCTAAGATTCACCTGAGTACCAGTACCTTTCTGGAAGAACTTCTAGAAATGAGATGTAAACTGAGGACCTCTATCTGAGATGATAGACAGGGGAACCCCATGCAACCTAACTATCTCACAGATGTAAAGTCTGGCATAATCCTCTGCTGAATCTGTAGTCTTGACTTCCAAGAAGTGAGATGACTTAGATACTCTTTCCACTATCACCCAAATGGAGTCATGCTGTCTGCGAGTACGAGGCAAACCCATAATAAAATCCATGTTAACCACTTCCCACTTCCAAGTAGGGATGCTAATCTCCTGAGTCACACCTCCTGGTTTTTGAAGTTCTACCTTAACCTGCTGACAGTTGGGACACTTAGCCATAAAATATGTGATATCCCTCTTCATTCTGCTCCACTAATAGACTTCTCATTGATCACGGTACATCTTAGTAGCACTTGGATGAATGGAATATCTAGAATTATGGGCTTATGCAAGGATCTGCTGCCTCAATTCACCCACCGTAGGAACACATAAGTGACCCTAATAATGAAGCACACCATCTCCCCCTTGGGAAAAAAGCTCAACTCTCTGCTGATGAACTGAACCCTTCAGCTGAAGCAATATGGGGTCACTATTCTGTTTCTCCTTAACCTCTGCTACCAAAGAAGATTCTAATCCATTCTAAATAATCACGCCACCCTCTGACATGTCCATAAGGCAAACTCCTAAGTGAGCCAGCCGATGAACCTCTCTGGCTAATTCTTTCTTCTCTTCCTTGACATATGACACATTACCCATAGACAGTCTGCTGAGAGCATCAGCCACTACATTGGCCTTACCCGGATGGTAGAGCACATTCATATCATAATCTTTGAGGAACTCAAGACATCTCCTCTGATGAAGATTCAACTCTTTCAAGGTGAACACATACTGGAGGCTCTTATTATCTGTGAACACATTGATATGAACACCATACAAGTGTCTCTAAATCTTTAGGGAAAACACAACTGATGTAAGCTCTAGGTCATGAGTCGGGTAGTTTTTCTCATTGACCTTAAGTTGTCTGGAAGCATAATCTATGACCTTACCCTGCTGCATCAAGACACAACCTAGGCCGACTCGGGATTCATCACAATAGACCATAAAAACCATCTGAACCCTCTGGAAAAGTCAAAATAGGAGCTGTAGTCAACCAGGTCTTCAATTATAAGAATATCCTCTCACACTCCTCCGACCACTGGATCTTGACCTTCTTCTGAGTCAACTTGGTCAATGGGGCAGCTATGGATCAAAATCCTTCAACAAACCTACTGTAGTAACCGGTCAAACCGAAGAAACTCCTAATATCTGTCGGAGAGGTGGGTCTTGGCCAGTGCTTTACTGCCTCAATCTTCTGAGAGTCAACTTGGATGCCCTCACTAGACACCACATGACCAAGAAAAGCGACTGATTTTAACAAAAACTCACACATACTGAACTTGGCAAATAACTGGCGGTCCTTGAGAGTCTACAGAATGACCCTCAGATGAGTCACATGCTCATTCTCATTCTGGGAATAAATGAGGATATCATCAATAAAGATGATAATGAACAAGTCCAAATACCGTTTGAACACCATGTTTATTAAATCCATGAAAACTACAGGAGCATTAGTTAGTCCAAAAGACATAACTACAAATTCATAGTGACCATACCGAGTCCTGAAGGCTATTTTCGAGATGTCACTACCTCTGACTTTGAGCTGATGCTAACTGGATCTGAGGTCTATCTTGGAAAAGTAACTAGCACCCTGAAGCTGGTCGAATAAGTCATTAATCCTGGGGATGGGATATTTATTCTTGATTGTGACTCTGTTCAGCTGACGGTAGTCAATGCACATCCTGAAAGAACCATCCTTCTTACGCACGAACAACACTGGAGCACCCCATGGAGAGATGCTGGGTCTGATGAAGCCCTTATCTAGCAGGTTTTTCAACTATTCTTTCAATTCCTTAAGCTCAGCTGGAGCTATTCTGTAAGGAGGAATCGAGATAGGCCGGGTATCTGGAAGGAGTTCTATTCCGAGGTTAATTTCCCATTGGGGAGGAAGTCTAGAAAGATCTTTTGGAAACACTTCTGGAAACTCGTTCACCACCAGTAATGACTCAAGAGTTGGGGTCTCGGATTTTGAATCCTTAACCCGAACAAGAGGATAGATATACCCTTTGGAAATTATTATTTTTGGCCTTAAGGCAGGAGATGAATCGACCTATAGGCACTGAGTTACTACCCTTCAATTCTAAGACTGGCTCGTTAGGAAACTGAAACTGAATGATCCTAGTTCTACAATCGACTGAGGCATAACAGGAATGTAGCCAATCCATGCCTAGAATGATGTCAAAATCTACCATTTCTAACTCTACAAGATCTGTTGAGGTTAATTTCTGGGAGACTTTGACAGGGCAATTTTTGTATACCTATCTAGCTATAACTGGGTCACCAACTGGAGTAGAGACTGAGAAGGGTTCTAGGAGGGTTTCTAGACTGACACCAAATTTTATTGCTATATATGGAGTTATGAAGAAAAGTGTAGCCCATGGATCTAACAATGCATAAACATCAGTATTTAAGACTCATAACGTACCCGTGACCACATCAGGAGAATCCTCCTGGTCCTGTCTAGCCTAAAGAGCATATAACCTGTTCTGGCGCTGACTACTACCTGTTCCAGATGAGGCACCCTACTGAGTGAGGCTTCCACCTGGAGTTGCTATAGAAACTGTCTGAGTCTATGGGCGGATATCCTTACCCTTTTGAGAAGCCGCTGGATAATCCCTCATTATGTGTCCTGGATTACCACACCCAAAGCAATTTCCACTACCTGCCATGCACTCACCTTGGTGGTTTCTACCACACTTCTTACACACTGGATTAGTGCGCCCACTAGTAACCATACCCTAGGACTTAGATCCAGATGCTCTATCTCAACGATCCTTCTTGAACTTAGGCATTGGAGAACTGACAGAAGATGGAGTTGGAGCTAAATTTTTTCTGGCAGAACTGAGAGCGGTTGCCACCCTCTAACCTCTTCTGAGAGTAGCTAAAGTCACCTATCCTAGCCCTCTTAGTATTTTCTCCCCTTCCCTTGATCTTCTCCTCTTCAATCTGCTGGGCATAAGTAACCAACCTGGAGAAGTCCATCTCCTTAATCAGCATGGCAATCTTGCACTCCTTGACTACATCATCCGACACACTAGATACAAACTTGCTCATATGAGCTCTTGAGTCACCTACTATAGCTGGAGCATACTTGGATAGCTGAGTGAACTTGAGTGCATAGTCCTTCACGTTTATGTCATTCTGCTTCAGATTGATGAATTCCTGAACCTTGGCTTCCCTGATCTCTAATGGGAAGAACCAATCCAAAAAAGATTCAAGTCACTTGTCCTGCATTGGCACAACGAGATTCCTTCTATTGCTGGTACCAAGTATAGGCTACTCCCTTCAACTGATAGGAGGCCAAATCTGCACCCTTAACTGGAGTGACACCCATAATGTCTGTCACCTTCTGAATATTATCTAAAAACTCTTCGGGATCCTCTTACGACTTTGACCCATGAAACTCTCGAGGGTTTATCCATGTGAAATCCTGGATCTTGGCTATAGCAGTGTTAATCTGAGGCAGAGCTGGTGTCGCAGCCTGCTGATTAACCTGGGCGATCATGGCCTGGGCAAGTACCTGGAAAGCGGCCCTGAGGTTACCCCCTGGACGCAACACGGTGCTTAGTGTCATAATTGACCCCAAGATAACCCATGGCATGTCATATCTATACAAGTTCAAATTTGAAAACATATACTGTGTGGAAGCTAAAAATAATTTAACAACTGAAATAGAGAAGAACCCAAATATATGAATATATGAATTAAATATAAATAGTATAGTGATGACTGAAAACAACAATAACAACTGTTGAAATCTAGTCTATGTCTAAAATTCTCTAACTGATATAAGTTGCTGGGACATGCCCTCAACTAACTCTAACGAGACTGAAAATGAGAAGATAAAGACTGAAAATAAAGCATGTCTACCTTCCTCAAACTATGAGGACACACCACTGAGGCTGTTGAATACGGTCTAGAAATTGAACTAAATATGGTCTGGATGCTGAGCACCTGAACCTACATCATGAAATGATGTAGCACAAAAGTATGCGTCAGTACTTTGAATGTACTGAGTATGTAGGATATGTACTGAGCTAGACAATATAAAACTGAACATAGAAATAGATATGCTGGCATATGACTAAAAATTGGGCTGAATACAAAGACCAAGTACAAATCATGAATATAACATGCTGAGCTGAATGCTAAAATAAATAATGAGTACATGGTCATTGCAACATGAACCTGGTTATGGGAGATACTCTTAAACGACATACCCCAAGATGAGCTAACTGTTGGGCCAACCTGTAACCCTGGATGGGAGGGTGTTCATACCTTGCCAAGGGTACGGACAAGTCTTACATGGATCCACTACTGATGTCCTCAAGGGACAAGGATGTGCAGCCTAGTCTGATAGCTGACTCCTTTTATACCTACGGTGGTGCTGTAGTTCTATGACTTGAGGACTGCTACTAAAAGTCTTAGCCTAAACTGACAGCTATGTCTTCATCCCCTCGTCTGCTCAGTGCTAAGTCTTCTCCCAACTGAGGATAAGAAACAATTCAATGAAATAATAGATAGCTCAAAATACTAATAATTAACTAAGAATGCAACATAAGCATACTGAGGGATATGGAATTTAACTTCTGAAACATGATTATTCATCTGACCTGCCTAGCAAGCATAATTTATGTAGTACTAAAAATTATTACAGGCTAGGGTTCTGAATTTTATACATGAACTATAGAAATTCTCCAAGGCATACGAACTAATCATCACATAAACTATAGCATCTGAATAGCAAGGGAAACTCTAAGGTTTTATGAACCCTAGATCCAATCAATTATGGAGAATTGAAGAAACTGACAGAATTCTAGGGACCTAGTGGGTGAAAGGAACCCACTAGTGAAATCCCACATACCTGGTGAAGAAAACTACAGAGAAATCCTTGGATTTTTGGGGCTGAACCTGATGAAGACCTCTGCTTGTTCTTCAGAGAAAATTATCACTTTTTTCTCCTCTGTTCTTTCTAAGTCTGATAAATTTAAGAGAATGAAAGTGTTTGGTAGTTTTTGACTAATAAAATAGGCTTAGAGTAGTCAAAACAACGTAGCCTAGGTATTAAAAGAGAAAAAGGAAAGGTTTGGAATGCCCCTAGAAAATAATTAGAAAAAGCAGCTGAAATTCACGACTCAGGGATCACGACTTGGTTCTACGGCTCGTGGAACGTTCCATGGGTCATGGAACCCTGTCATGGCTTCCTGGTCCTGAAAGTGATGCTACTGGAATGAACTCCATGAGTTGGGTTCACAACACGTGGAAACTTCCACGGGTGATGGAATCCCACTTGTGGTTCCTGAGCTGAATTCCTTGGGTCTCTAAAGATTGGTTCCACGGGTTGGGTTCACGAGTCATATATGCTTTCACGGGTCGTGAAACCCAATCATGGTTCCCGGGAGTCATCTGCTAGGAGGATTCCACATACAAGTTCTATGGTTTGTGGAAACTTCTACAGTTCATTGACTCAAGTCGTGGGATGAACTTCAGAGGAGCAGTCCTCTGATCTGTGTTTCACGAGTCCAGTCCTTGACTCATGGACTATTCCACGGCTCGTAGAAGTGACCCGTGGTTCTGCTGACAATTGAAAATTTTAATTTACTCTGGTTTTCTGAGCTAAGTCTGGGCTTGGAAGTTCTGGGGTATTACATCCTTCCTTCTTTATTTTACTTGAGGTTATCGGTATACCATCTATTTCTAAAAACTCTCTTTATATATTGTAGTTGCAAGGATCCATGTGCGTTCCTCTTTCCTTCACCTGTGTCTGTGTGATATATATATTTCTAGTAACTAGCCAAGTATGTTGATTTCTTATGGTATTTTTCTGTGCTAGCTTCCGTCTACTTATCTGTTTGCTTCCTTGACCGCTTATTTGCTTTCTGCTATATTATTGCTTTATATCTTATATGCGCTAAGTCGGCCTATGATTCCTAATATGTACCCGTTGCTTTGAAATTGGTGCTCATACTACACTCTATATCTTTGTGGTGCAGATCCTAGTATGGGCCATCGCTGCTGACTCATGAAGACTCGTACGGGGTGCTTTTGGACTATCCGAGACTGAGGGTGAGCTCCTGTCAACCGAAGCTTAGCTGTTATCTCATTTTTTGTATCATGTACTCTTTTGTTATCCAAAGGCATATGCATATATTCTTTTGGACCTTTCGTACTCTTTTTATGTAGTAGCGACTCTTATACTATGATACCAGGTCATGGGTTTGGTTTAGCTTCTGTTTGTTTATAATGCTGTTGTCTATTTTCCTTTCTTTATCTCTTGATTCTGCCTATATATCATTCTTCCACATGCTTGTTAGCTAGTAGCCCATTACGAACTATTTTGAGCTATGGAAATTGGTACGCCTATAGGGAGAGGTTGTAGGTGCCATCATAACCGAAAAAATAGGATCGTGATAGCTTGGTATCAGAGCCTAGGTTCATCGGTGTCATCGATATAGGATCCAATGTCTAGTACAGTCCTGCGGATTGGGGCGGAGACGTCCATGCTCAATCTTCAGGAGGCTACAGTGGCATCTTAGAAATGATGACTCTTTTCTTGCTTCTATATTATGCGTTCTATCCTAGATGGTGTCATGCCCCGAGCCTACTCCCTGGATGTAACACAGGACCCAAGATCACAAATGATCTTAAGATAACCCTCTGGCATTAGCATGACTTAAAAACTGAACAAAACACAAGAACGAAAGCTTAATTGAAGTAATGAGCAACTGAATCTGTTATGAAAATATAAGTCAAAAATGACAATTTTAATTAACGAGCTGCTGGGATAAGCCCTCAGCTAACTCTAAATACTGAAAACTGAATGAAAGAACTAATTTCTAGAATAACTAAACTCCAAGTCCTCGAAGGAGGAGGACTCACCAAGCTGGCTGGATGTGCTGCTAATCTACTAGCCTCGAATCTGAGAAAAGACTACAGTATCTATATCATAATAGGATACAACACAAAGAGGTATGCAGTCAGTACTATGGAATGTACTGAGTATGAGAGATATGCATAAGTCATGATAAAATATACTTAAAAGCATGCTTAAAACTGATATCATGCATATTTCATGGTAAAACATGCTTAAAACATAACTAAAACTGAAGTTGTTCAATGATAGTAAAATATGTAATGAAGTGACTCGATGCAATATCATAAGCAAGATATACTTGAAAACCATAAGTAACTATAGAAGTTCTGAAATCTTAAAGCAAAGAGTCAATACACTTAAAATCTGAAACTGTTTCTATGGGAGATTCTCTAACCGACATAGACCACGTGAGATACATAAAATCTAATTTATTCGCCCCATCGAGAGGATCCAATATACCTTGCCAGGGTATAAAGGCATAACTGTGGCCTGATCACTAATTCTAATGCCCAACAGAGGGGACTTATGAACCTATGGGAGCACGTAGTTCGGGGACTACGAGTACACTCACCCCGTCCAACTCGATGCTAAATACTACTCCCAAAACATACATATAGCTCATATAATACTGATGACATATCTGATGTCAAAATTGTTCTTAGCTTAGGTGGACATATCTAGATGCCAAACCTTTCATAAAATATAAGGACATATCTGATATCCAAAATTGTTGGAAAAGCATAAGGACATATCTGATGTCATGAAAATCTCAATCATAAGTCTTAAAGATTAGCAATATCATAATTCAAAATATACTTTTCTTTCAAAATTCATAGCTTGAAGAAGTAGACATGCAAACTCATAATACTTGAGACCATGTTATCTAAACATGCCAAATTTCACTTAAAACATGCAATTTAATGAAATTATACTAGAAATCCTTCTTTATGAATGGGTTTTTGAAAAAACTTAAGGAATCTCAATTAAAACATGGGTAATGAAGGATAAACCATGAATTGATACTTGAAAACTGAATACACAAGTTTCCCCCAATTTGGGTAAAAACCCTAATTTCATAAGTTCATAAATCAAAGTAAAACTTGGGGGTTTTGGGCATAAGGGTGAAAGGAATCCCTTATTGAATACCCACATATCTGAAACTTGAAGAACTTCTAGCTAGAACTTTGGGGACGAAGCTTTGATAAGAATCCTTAAGGTTGGAGGTGGAGACTTGGAGAAGAAATCTGAAAGAAAACTCTTGAGAGACTTTCTTGCTTGAACTTCTATGATCTTGCTTGCTTGAAACCCTAGGTATATTGCCTTAGAGTATTGAGTGAATTCTTTAGAGATAGATTTATTCTTATGAGGAATAACCCTTTTTGGGTTTTTAAAAGATGAGGGGAAGAACCTGAGATGAGGAAAGGACCAAACTACCCCCATCTTAGATGCTGAAAAAAATACAGAAAAGTCATTGGATGACGCTTCCCATGGGCTGTCGTGGCTCCCATGGGCCATCGGACACAACCATTAGCCTGACATGGGCCAAATAGTCTCACTGGAAAGTTCCTACGCCCTACCACCATGGGCCATCATGGTCACCACGGGCGTCGGGATGGCCATCAGAATTTCCCACGCCCGTTGGCCAGCTCATCAAATCTTGGTTTAGAATTTCTAGTGTGTTATAGATGGTTTCCTGGAATCTCACTTGTTCTACTTCACTCTTCTGCAGATGGCTCGTACGAGGTCTATGACAGCGAGTGACGGTGAGCCTTCGACCCCATCACACCCAACTCCATCTAGGGGCCGGGGTAGTCGTAGAGGTAGAGGTCAAGGACGTGCCCAAGCAGTGGCACCTGCTAGAGCTACTAGGGTCAAGATTAAGCCTAATATAGTTCTCGAGCAGCAGTATGTGGACCAGGAGACATCCTAGGTACCACTAGTGCTAGCACCAGCTTCTGTACCAGCATCAGCCCCAGCTCCCTTGTCAGATATTCGGGGTTTACTTTTTTAGTTGTTGGGTATAATTAAGGGTTAGACTTCTGATGTGGCATAGGCATCCGCTCAGGGGGCAGCCCTAGGTGTTCATAGTTTAGGAGCACAGCCTGCTACTGTAGCTCCCCATGCTGAGGTTCTTCCGGTACCTGTTGTTGCACAACCTCTTACTCCTCGCCCAATAATGACATAGATAGAGCAAAAGGCTCTAGGATAATTTCTAATATTGGCACCGACTAGGTTTTCTGGTACTCCTAGTCAGGATCCATATGATTTTATTACTACTTGTGAGGAGATGCTACATCATTTGGGGTTATTGGTGAATCACGGAGTTGGGTATACTACTTGTCAACTAGAGGGCCCAACTAAGTTGTGGTGGAGGGCCCAAAATGATTGCAAACCATCTTTGTCTCCTCCATTGTCTTGGTCAGAGTTTTATGAGGCCTTTATGGCCAAGTTCGTGCCCTAGAGTAATCAAGAGCATCACAGAGAGCAATTCACTAGTCTTATGCAAGGATCTATGACCGTATCAGAGTACGAGACTTGCTTTCACCAGTTGTTCCATTTGGGGCCATGATTATCCCTACCAAGCCTGATAGAGTCTATAAATTTGTTTAAGGGTTGAGATAAGATTTCAGACAGACAACTGAGGTGTTAGTCGCCAGTGGACGATCCTTCTAGGCTATAGTGGATCATGTTTGCACTATGGAGGATTTGCTCCGTCATGATCCGAGGGCCAGAGATAAGAGGCCATGTCAGTAGGGTAGCTACAGTAGTTCCCTTTATAATGGTAGAGGTTTAGCCCAGTGAGGCCGAGGGTATCAGCCCTTGTAGCAGCAGGGTCAGACTAGTCGACCAGTTTAGGCTTAGCTTTAGGCTTCCGGTGGGTCTCAGTTTGAGCAGGGTCAGAGTAGTCAGCAGGGTTACTATGGTCAGACTCTAAGGGGTACATCTTCTGGGGCATCAGGTTGTGGTGGCCATACCAGTGCAGCTAGTTCATCCAGGCAGTGTAGGCCATCAAGGCCTTGTTATGAGTGTAGGGTCATCAGTCACTTTGCTAGAGATTTCCCCCAGGGGGTATAGTTCATCCAGCTGCTTTGCCGGCTTAGCCTATTAGAGCAGTACAACCACTGGCTAGAGGGTATGGTGTTTAGGGTCAAGGTGGTGCCCTACGTGGCAGGATAGGTGGTAGGGATGGCGGTCAGTCAGGTGTTGGTCGTCCTCAGTTTTATGTGGTCCCTGGGAGACTGGAGGCAGAGGCCTTAGATGCAGTGATCACAGGTATGATTTCTGTATGCCACCAGTCAACTTTAACTTTGTTTGATCCTGGATCTACGTGTTCATATATATCTGGCTACTTCATGCCTTGTTTGGGGTTGGCTAGTGCGATGTTATCTATGCCTGTATCTTTTTTGACCCCAGTAGGTTATTCTTTAGTAGTAGATCATGTTTTGAGATCCTATATGATTGCGATTGGTGATTTGGAAACTTGGGATGATTTGATGATTTTAGACATGCTAGATTTTGATGTGATTCTGGTCATGGACTGGTTTTCCCCTCATCGAGCGGTTTTGGATTGCAATGCCAAGACCATTACTATAGCCATGCCCAGCATATCCCCAGTTGTGTTGCAAGTTTCTATTAGTTGCGCACTGTCTGGGATCATTTCTTGTCTCCGAGCTATGAAGTTTATTTCTCAAGGGTGGTTGGCTTATCTAGCATATGTCTGAGATGCTAGCACCGACACTTTTTCCCCTGAGTCAGGTCCTGTGGTTAGAGATTTCCTAGATGTATTTCTGACCGACTTTCCTGGTCTTTCACTTGATAGAGATGTTGACTTTGCTATTGAGTTAGAGCCAGGCACCAGGACCATTTCTATTATTCCTTATCGTATGGCTCCAGCTGAGTTGAGAGAGCTTAAGGATCAGCTCTGGGACTTGTTAGCTAAGGGTTTTATCTGGCCGAGTATGTTACCTTGGGGTGCTCTAGTTCTGTTTGTGACGAAGAAAAATGGGTTAATATGGATGTGTATTGATAACAGGCAGCTGAATAAGGTGACTGTGAAGAATAGCTATCCAATGCCGCGCATAGATGATTTGTTTGATCAACTTCAAGGTTCATCCGTGTTTTCGAAGATAGATTTGAGGTCAGGCTACCATCAGTTGAGGATCAGGGCGGAGGACATCCCAAAGACAATATTCAGGATACATTATGGCCACTATGAGTCCTGGTGATGTATTTTGGGTTGACGAATGCCCCCGCAACATCCATGGACTTGATGCACAGGGTGCTCAGACCATATTTTGATTCGTTCATGATAGTCTTCATAGATGACATCTTGGTATACTCGCGGAGTAGAGATGAGCATAAGCAATATTTGAGGATTATACTCTAGACTTTAAAAGATCATCGGCTTTATGCCAAGTTCTCAAAGTGTGAGTTTTGGATTGAGTCAGTAGCATTACTAGGACACGTGGTGTCTAAGGATGGGATTAAAGTGCACCCAGGGAAGATATCAACAATTCGTGATTGGCCGAGACATACTACTCCTACCATAGTTCGCAGCTTTGTTAGGTAGGCAGGGTACTACAGGAGGTTCATTGACGGGTTTTCTTCTATAGCAGCACCTTTGACTAGGCTGACTAGGAAGGATGTCCCATTTCTGTGGTCGGATCAGTGCGAGGGCAGCTTTCAGAGGCTTAAGGCCTTATTGACTTTTGCTCCATTGTTGACTTTTCCAGTTGAGGGTCAGGGCTTCTCAGTATATTGTGATGCTTGAGGGGTTAGTCTTGGTTGTGTGTTGATGAAGCATGGTCGTGTGATATCTTATGCGTTGAGATAGATGAAGGTTCACGAGCGCAACTACCCCACTTATGACATGGAGTTGGCGACAGTAGTCTTCGCGCTCAAGATTTAGAGGCACTACTTATATGGGGTTCATTGTGAGATCTTTACCAATCACCGTAGTCTTCAGTACATTATGAGTTAGTGAGAGTTGAACTCGAGGTAGTGTAGATAGGTTGAGCTACTGAAGGACTATGACTTCACTATTCTTTATCATCCGGGCAAGGCAAACGTGGTAGCGGATGCCTTGAGTTGGAAGACGGTGAGTATGGGCATCCTAGCTTCACTTTCAGTTTTAGAGCAATTATTGGCCTTGAACATCCAGTCCTTGGCTAACCAATTGGTTAGGCTTGACTTGTCGAGTCCTAGTTGAGTTCTTGCTAGTGTTGAGGTCCGTTCTATATTGGTTGATCAGATTCAGAGCCGTCAGTTTGAGGATCAGTGGTTGTGTAACCTTCATGATTAGGTTGTTTGGGGCGAGGCCAACCGGGCTACTCTGGGTTCTGATGGTGTTCTAAAGTTTGATAATTGCCTTTGTGTTTCAAGAGTTGGGAATTTCATTCACTTGATTCTCCATGAGGCACATTGTTCTAGATATTCCATCCATCCTGGCATAGCCAAGATGTATATGGATTTGAGGCAGCTTTACTAGTGGAGTGGTATAAAGCGGGACATAGCAGAGTTTGTATCTTGGTGCTTGAACTGTCAGCAGGTTAAGTTCGAGCATATGAGACTTGGCAGATTGATGCAAAGACTTTCCATTTCATAGTGGAAGCGGGAAGGGATTACCATAGACTTTATATTTTGGCTGCCACACGAGGGTTTGTCTCTATTAGGGTCATTGTTGATAAGATGACTAAGTCAGCGCACTTTCTGCCGATCCATTCTACTTACAGTACAGAGAGGTTGGCTCAGATTTACCTTCATGAGATTGTTCATTTGCATGGGGTCACAACTTCCATCATTTCAGACCGCGACACTCAATATACATCTCAATATGGAGGGAGATTCAGCGAGACTTGGGTATAGAGGTTCAACTTAGTACCATATTGCACCCTCAGACAGATGGCCAGTCTGAGAGGACTATTCAGGTCCTGCAGGACATGTTATGGGCCTGTGTTCTTGACTTTGAAAGTTCGTGGGATCAGTTTGTGCCATTGGTAGAGTTTACTTATAATAATAGTTATCATTCGAGCATTGGCATGGCACCATTTGAGGCATTGTATAATAGTTGTTGCAGATTGCTAGTGGGTTGGTTTGATGGTTTGGAGTCTAGGCCGCAGAGTACAAATTTGCTATGTGATTCCTTAGGCAGAGTTCGAGTGATTCAGGACAGACTTCGGACAGCTCAGAGTAGGTAGAAGAGCTACGCAGATCATAGACTTCATGCCTTAGAGTTCAACATTGATGACTTGGTGTTTCTCTGTGTATCGCCTATGGAGGGCGTGATGAGATTTGGTAGGCGGGGCAAGCTTAGCCCCAGGTATATCGGGCCATTTGAGATCCTTCAGAGAGTTGGTGGTGTTGCTTATCAGTTAGACTTACCTCCAATATTTTTAGCTATATACCTAGTTTTCCATGTATCAATGTTGATATAATATGTTTCGGATAAGTCTCATGTGTTGTAGTGGAATACAGTTCAGTTGGATGAGAGTTTGGCCTTTATTGAGGAGTTGATTGCTATTCTAGCCAGAGATGTCAGGAGATTGAGGTCTAGAGAGATTCTGGTTGTTAAGGTTAAGTGGAGGCACCATCCAGTTGAGGAGGCTACCTTGGAGATCGAGAGATAAATGCGGGCTCTGTATCCACAGTTGTTTGAGCCTTCAGGTACTTCCTTGTTTTTGTCTTTCGAGGATGAAAGTCCTTTTTAGTAGTGGATGATATAATGAACCTTCCGATTATTCCCACTTTTATGCTTTCTTTATACTGTTAGAGCTTGCCTGTAGCGGCCCCAAGTCATATATGACTTTCTGGGACCAGTGGTTCGATGCCCTGGTCGTTCGTTTGGTCGTTATGGCTGTTTTCCTATTATAGAGCTTAAACTTAGGATATCATTGACTTCGATCAATATTCTTGGTAAACACGCTCCAAATCAAATTCCTACAGTTTTGTTAGCTCTAGAGCATGGGTTTTGGTCTAGATGGACCCTTGGTGGGGGTCTAGGAGCTTTCTGTTTTGTTTTGTCTGGCATTTTGTGTTTTCTAGCCAATCGAACTTGGAATTTTAACTTTGTTGAAGATTCAGAAAAGATGCCTCAGATGGAAATTCAGTCAGTGCTGTTAGCTTTGAAGTGTTGACTTTGGGCTAGAGGGACCTTTGGTTCAGGTCCCGAGGCTTCCGGACTCGTTTTAGGCCATGGAGTTCCATTTCAGAAAAGTTGGCCTAAAGTTGGTTTTTGGGTGTAGGGCCCTCTTTTTATTAAATTGACCTATGTTGGAATTTTTGTCAATTCAGTTGAGTTCGGAATGTCATTTTTAGTCGAATAGCTCAGATCATTTGTCTTCACAGGACCCCAAATTCATTCTCGGAGGTTTGTTCGATAAAAATCTGCCCAAGTTGGCAAGGGCCTGTGCTGCTTGCTGGTATGGCGCCATGGCGTCGCCTAGCCTTCGCTTGCGTTCCTTCCAGGCCTTGGACGCTAGCGTCCCTGCGCGTGCCAGCCTGCCTGGGCGCTAGCACCCCTTTTGCGTGTGGCCGCTGCTATGCCAGCGCGCCTGCATGGCCGCTGGTGCGCCTGGTCGTGGCAGCCTATTTAGTTGGCATTTCTTCAAATTCGAGCTCACTTCTCCCTCTTCCAAAAATGTTTTCTCCGTTGATATAATCTCTAAAAACCTCTATATTTCACAAGATCATTCCTTAACCTGGGAGGATTATACATTTTTGGTCCGTGCTTGCTCTTGGCTTTTTATATTAGTAAGTTTCCTTGTTAATTTCTTCTCATTTCCATTAATTTTCCCCTTTAATTCTCCTAGTTTAAGGGCAGTTTAAGCCTTTTTTATGGTCCATTTCTGCTAAATTTTGGAGCATGAACTTCGGAGAATGTGGGGAACATTGCGGTGTTTTTCATTTCTGACTTTTGGTTGTGGGGCTCACGGGTCCACTTGTGACCCGAATTTTGACCTAACTATACTTTTAGCAATATGGGTATCATTAGTCTTGATTTAACACGTATATTACCTACTTGATAGCGCGATTCCTTTTTGGGACTTCTCAGAGTGGTTCAGGCTTGGACATCGTTATTCCAGCAGCTTGTCATCGGACGACAGGTAGGTTATGATCTCCTCTATTTTAGACTTTGCGTATATAGGCTATAATTGTACTAATTAGCATCATTGGGTTGGGTTTAGTAGCTTGGTACCCACGACCTTGTCTGGTTCTTCATATCCGCCTTATTTTTGCTCCTATGGTTGTAGTATTCATTGTAGTTGGTAGTATCACCCTTGTGGTCCTGTGTGACCTTGTATTTGACTCTAGACCATAAATAGTGGGTTACTTGGGGATGTCCGTGAGTCCCAGACACTCATATTGCTATTTTAGAGCTGGTTATATATGTTGTAGAGTGATTGGAGCCTATGCAGGGTCAATAGGTTGATTGTGAGCCGTTGGGCTGTTATTTGCGCTTGGCATATCATCACCATGCATATAAGGAGATTTCTTCATGTTTTACTATTGATTTGGCTGCAGGCCCACTATAAATGGTTTTCTAAAACTTGCATGGCCCAAAGGCCCATTTTTAGTAAAGAAATGGTTATAAAAGGTTTGGAACTGATTTTTCATGGATCTTCTTGGGGTAAAAGAGTTAAAAGGATGATTTTATCACCGTTTTCATACTTATACTAGACTCGGCTGAGCCGTTGTGCTAGACATGCTTTACCATTGATTTGAGTAGATACTAGACTCGGTCTAGCCGAGCATCAAACTTGTTTTACTATTGTTTTAGACCCGATTATTCTCGGGCACCCTTAATGGGAGTTTTGAGACTTGATTCACAGATTTAGACCCTGATAGACTCTAGGCATGCATTTTTGAGACCTCAGTTACTTATTTGGATCCTGATATACTCCGGATTACTATATTGAGATTCTAAGATTAAGTATGTGATCGAGGACCTCTATGGACCTTATCGATCCAAACTAGAGGCTACGTGCTGAGTGTGCCGGAGGAAGGGTATATGGTGTAGTGGAGGTATACGAGCAGTGTCATTCCATGGATCCTACCTTCGGGGCCTATAGGCTCCGGAGGATGTACATACAGAGTTACTGTTCCACCTAGTTTTCACTTTTGCATCATATCATTCATTTGTGTATGATTCCACCTTCTTTGCTATTCATTGAGTGTACGCTCTAGTCGTATAGGATGCCAGAGGGTTTGTTTTCACTTGTATGTGTTCCTCGGCTGTATGGGCGCCCGTGGGATTGTAGGTAGATTTGTATTTATTTATCCATCGTAGTATTGGTTCCGGTTATGATGACTATTGGATTCTTTTTTGGTTATTCGTTCGTGAGAACTGTATTATTAGCATGGCTTAGTTTTAAGTCCTATTTTCGAG
The DNA here is from genome assembly GCA_003996215.1 of Jaltomata sinuosa. Classification (NCBI taxonomy): domain Eukaryota; kingdom Viridiplantae; phylum Streptophyta; class Magnoliopsida; order Solanales; family Solanaceae; genus Jaltomata; species Jaltomata sinuosa. Next base: position 495,089 of record QJPP01001043.1, on the reverse strand, counting down.
CATGTTATTGTTAATTGCCTTTCTTCCCTCCTTCTTTATTTTACTTGAGGTTACCGGTATACCGCCTATTTCTAAAAACTCTCTTTATATATATTGTTATTGTAAGGATCCAGGTGAATTCTTCTGTCCTTCACCTGTGTTTGTGTGATATATATATTTCTAGTAGCTAGCCAAGTATGTTGTTTTCTTCTGGTATTCTTCTGTGTCAGCTTTCATGTACTTATATGTTTGCTTCTATGACTGCTTCTTTGTTTTCTGCTATATTATTTCTTTTATATTTTATATGCACTCAGTTGGCCTATGATGCCTAATGGGTACCCGTTGCTTTGCAATTGGTACTCATACTATACTCTGCATCTTTCTGGTGCAGATCCTAGTATGGGCCATTGCCGCTAGCTCGTAGAGACTCGTGCGGGGTGCTTTTGGACTATCCGAGAATGAGGGTGATCTCCTACCGACCGAAGCTTAGTTGTTATCTCATATTTTGTATCATGTACTCTTTTATTATCCAGAGACATATGTATATATTCTTTGGACCTTTCATACTCTATTTATGTAGTAGCGACTCTTATACTATTATACCAGGTTTTGGGTTTGCTTTAGCTTCCATTTATTTATATTCCTATTGTCTATTTTCCTTACTTTATCTCTTGCTTCCGCCTATATATCATTCTTCTGCATGATTATTAGCTAGTAGCCTATTACTAACCATTTTGGGCTATGAGAATTGGTACGCCTACAGGGAGGGGTTGTAGGAGTCATCATGACCTGAGAAATCGGATCGTGACAATATAAATTATTATTCATGTTTTTAACTTTTTATTATATGGTACTGTCAGATCTGTAAATTGAACATGGAAAAAACTTGAACCATTTTATATAATTTGGTAAGATGTATTTTATAATAACAAGATCTAAATGCAAGTGGTACTGTGATCTTGCAGATCTACACTATAGGTATCCTAAGCAACAAGGATGGACTGCCACATGGACTTAGTGAACTTATAGATGGTTATTCATAACCTTTGGATCACTTAAGTTGAAGAACTTGTTAGTCTAAAATTGATCTAGCCTTTGCATAAAAAAATAAATCAAGAACTGGTTAATTTAACTTTCAGATCTGACTCTTCTGTATAAAATTGAGTTAAATGCTTGAATATATTTTTTTATGGAACTCAGTTGTCTCTAGATCCAAGGACAGGAAGATTTAAAATTATTATTGCTTTTCCTAATCATTTTCTTGCAGATCTCACTATGGCGTTCTTCCACCCTTCTCTTCCCCTTCAAAAAAACTCTTCTACTTCCTCGTCTACCGCATCTCCTTCCTTCTCTCCCAACTATAATCTCAAAGAAGAGCTTAGTTTCTTTGCAGCAATTAATTGATGACTGGAAGATTCCTAAACATCCCCAGTCCACTATTTACAAATCTTTCCAATGGCCTTAAACAAGTGACTATCACATTTCTACTATTGAACAAACTATTCCTCTTGAATCTAATCATAAGGATATCAATCTTCTAAATCTAAAGTCTATCATAAAATGTAGATGAAAATACAATTACCTCCACTTTGGATTAGTTCAAATTTTTGCTAAACCCCTCTCTAGAGAAGGTCTAGACACCTCACTTCTTCTCTGTCTCAGAGGTTCTAGGTTCTTAGACTTCAATGATTCTCTCTTAGGAATGGTAGAAACTAGCCTACGCAGTGGTCCAATTTACTTTGATTATTTTCCTAATTTTATGGTATCACTCTGTCACATCCCGAGCCTAACCCATGGACGTAACACAGGACCTGAGACCACAAGTGATCCCAATCTAACCTTTTAGCATTAGCATGACTTAAAAACTGAACATAAACATATAGAACAGAAGCTTAACTGAAGTAATGAGCAACTTAATTTGTTGTACAAATATAAGTTTAAGATTGAAAATCTAAATACAACTAAGTATCTGACTCTATGTCTGAAAGTATTTACTACTGATGAGCTACTGGGACAAGTCCCCAGCTAACTCTAAATACTAAAAGCTGAATAAACAAACTAAATACTTAAATGAAGCTAAACTCCAAGTCCTCGAATGAGGAGGACTCACCAAGCTAGCTAGATGTGCTGCTGATCTACTAGCCACGAGTCTGGGAACTGGCTACCGAATCTACATCACAATTGGATGCAACACAAAGAGGTATGCGGTCAGTACTATGGAATGTACTGAGTATGTGAGATATGCATATGTCATGATAAAACATACTTGAAAGCATGCTTAAAACTGAGACCATGCATAATCAGTGATAAAAAATGCTTAAAACATGAAGCTGAAATCATGTAATAATAGTAAAATCTGAAATATAATGACTCAATATAATATCATAAGCTGAAAATATATTTAGAATCATAAGTCATAGTAGTAGGTTTGAAATCTGAAGGCAAAGAGTCAAATACATTTAAAAGCTTAAAACCATTTCAGTGGGAGGTTCTTATAGCCAAAAATAAACCATGTTGAGCACCATGGAGTCCAGTGTGCTGCTTTACACTAAAAAGGCTGTCCTAACCGGCAAAGGTTAGAACCATGTACATAAGGATCCTGAAATAAGCCACAAAGAGCAACCTACGGTGGCAACGTAGTTTTGAACTTGGGTTATCTAGAACCTTCATTGCTCAATGCTAAATACTACTCCCAAAATATATCATAGTGCTCACATACATGCGACAAATTTAGATGTCAAAACTTATTCATAGTCATATTGGAAAACCTGGATCGTCATATTACTCACAAACCTTGCTTTTGAATATTAGTTCATAAGCATTGATGGTACATCGAGATGTCACGACTTTCATAATAGATCATATTTTAAAAGCTTGTATAGAACTAGTTCAAATACATAATCTTATACAATTTCCTGGAAAATAGGAACTAGGCATGCAATTTCTTAAATACATGAGGTCATGTTGTCTAAATATGCCAATTTTCTTAAAACAAGCCATGCATGTAAACTTGGTTAGGGTTATGCTTCAAATCATGACATAAGTAATCACTTGTAAAAACCCATACAAAATCATACAATTAGAACGTGAAATCATAGGAGAATTATGAGGAAAATAAATTTATAGAAATCCATAAAATTAGGTAAGAACCCTAATTTGAAAAATTCATGAAATCAAATAAAAACTTGGGTTTTGGGGAATAAGGGTGAAAGGAATCCCTTATTGAATGCCCACATACCTGAACTTGAAGCTTTTTTAACTTGGGACTTGAGGGTGGATGATTGGTAAAAGAACCGTAGGACTTGGAGCTTGAGAGAAAAATCCATTTCTTTCTTCTTGAGGTTATATTGAAGGAATGATCAGAAATCTAACTAAGTATGAATAAATACCCTTTAAATAGGCCTAAAATGACTTAATATAAAAGTTAAAAGAGTGAGAAATTATTAAAATACCCCTAGGAAAAGAGTCAGAAAATTGCTGAAAATTTTGTCACAGGCTTCCACGGACATGAATCACGGCCCGTGGAATGAACCATGATCCGTGGATGGAGGTCGTGGTTCTCAAACCACTTTTCAGGCTTCTGGACAGATTCCATGAGGGGAAACCACTGTTCGTGGTTTGATCCATGACCTGTGTATTAACCTCGTGAATCTCAATCCAAAAACTAATTTACAGGTTTGATTTTACGGACTCAAACCATGGGTCGTGGTTTGATCTATGAGCCGTAGATGGCTCTCGTAGATACTGTCTATCCATTTGACAGATAGATACCTTTTAGTAGAACGCTAATAACTTTTTACCCCGGATTAAAGCACGGTTGGTGGCGTTGGAAAGAAAACTCAAAGATATTTAATTTGGTGATATTAGGCCACCAAACTTATCATATTATAGAAGTTATGATCATTTGACGTTGACCCTTGAAAAATCCTATACTAAAACACAATCGGTAAGGAAGATTTCAACTCAACTTTGAGCTAGAGGTTCTTTATACCCTAATTCATATCTAATACACATCTAAAACTTAAGAATAGATCTTAATACTTAGATACATAGAAAATTTATCTAGTTCAGGTCTAACAACATAAGAAGAATGATTCGAATCTTAGCTTAGAATTTTTGGGGTGTTACACACTCTTAAATAGAAATATATTAGTGTAACGACTGGGTCCATCGTTACGGGTAGTACAATCGTGCCAAGTTTTAGAGTTAGAAAACTCCAGATTTGGGAGTTTGAAATTTTGGGCTAGGTTAGCCTCGGCCGATTTTGGAGCGAGGTAGCGTCTAGGGAAATCTGGGTAAGGATTGGTTTATGTGTCTTGTTTTGAGATAGTTTCCCACGTATTCAAGACATAAAGGAGTCCGAGGGACTTTTCGAAATCAAATTTGGGTAAGTAGAACTCCCAGAATTGCGTTTGACGTGAAGAGGTTATTTTGGGTCATCGGGGAAAGCACGTGTGTTGTAAAATGGCCAAAACTGGGAGATTTCTGGACATTCTATCTGTGACAAGCTCAAAGGTCTGCCGTAGCGACCTCTGCTATAGCGGTGGAAAATACCGCTATAGCGGTGGTCAAGGCGATCAACACCCACTTAAGACCGCTATAGCGAAAGTCGTCCGCTATAGCAGGACTGCTATAGCAGAGCGGGGACCGCTATAGTGGGCTGACGAGTTTTTAATGCAGAAACTTCCCCAAAATAGTTCAGTTTTCTACAATTCATTTTAGGAGAAGGGCTAGGCGATTCCAGACATTTTTCTTCTTTTTTCTGTCGAAATTCTTCCCTAAGGTAAGGTTCTTGTTCCCCAATCTTTGTAATACGTTTCCTATGTAGTAGAATTACTAGGAGGGAACATGGGGAAGGTTGGAATAACCTAGGAATAGTAGAATTCGGGGAAGAAAGGGGATTCCAAGAATGTACGTTCTTGGGTGTTGATAAAAGTCTATTTTTATGATCATAGGATGGTTAATTCTCTGTTTTTACTCGTAGAAATGATAAAACTAGGAGAATTAATGGCGGGAAAGCCCGGGAAAAGGGTGGGATAATCATGGGTGGCCTGGGGTTTGGGGATTTTGTATAATCCAGGTAATGTGCAGGCCTTGTGTGTTAATTGTATGTACTGTGTGTTGTTTTTAGACCAAGAATGAGAGAGGAATCTAGAACATGAGAAAGCTCGGGTTGAATAGAGCTTGGATCATTTTGTGGTAGGTGATGGCTTATAATTTTTGTGAATCTTGTATATTCTTGTACTCATATTTAAGTGATTGTATGAATTACATAGCTTAGGGAAGTTGTGTAGAATGTCTAAGGTTCCTGCTTTACAGTCTGTGATTTGAACGGTATTTGCTTGTTAGTTTACAAGTTGTGTGTTCATGCATTTGACTGTGGATTATTGATATTCGGTTGGCTCAGGTACCATGCCTGGTACGGGGTTGGCACGGGTACCACGCCTGGTACGAGTTTACTTTTGTTGTATCATAGCATTGTTATTATTGTGTTGCATTAATTGATATTAGTTACGTAAGTGGACCAGGTTGCTTATTGAAATGTGTTATTGGTTTGGTGGTCCTTGAGAGGCTAGGAAACTGGTTAACTGTTGTGTTGGTCTTGGTTTAGGCTGGGTTGTTCATTGACATTTGTGTTGGTCTTGGTTTAGGCTAGGTTGATTCAAGGTACATGTGTGTAGTCTAGAGGGGATCCCAGGGTTTGTCCGGGCTAGACGGAAAGGTATAGTTAATGGTATATGGTTGTGGCTTAGAGTTAGGTGGTGGATTTCATGCGGAAATAGGCTAGGTAGAGACTGGTAGTCTAAGTGTGTCTGTGGCTATTTATGCATATTTTCCATACCTTATACTTGATATTGTTGTATTGTTATACACTCTTTATTTGGAAACTTGCTGAGGATCCTACAAGTACACAGTGGTGGTGTACTGATACTGCACTTGCTTGTGTTTTGGTAAGTACAGGAAATCTTCTAGCAGCTGAGACGCGACCTCACCTTTAGCGTCGACGATTTCTGACTTTCAAGGGTGAGCTTCTTGATTTAAGCTACCTTGGGTTATTTTTAGAGTTTTAGTCCACTTGTTTCAGACTTAAAACTACTTCGTATTTTCTTTTGGGTTGCATCCCCGTATTCTTGATATTGGTATTGATTTTAGGTACAATGACTTTCAGTTCCTAGGTGGGATTTTCTGCAGTTTAATGATTATGATATAGTTTTTGCTTATTTTGATTGCTAGTTTACTTTCAGTTGTTGGTTTTAGGCTGTTAGTCTAAGCAAAGGGTTGAACTCTATTGGTTTGCTCATCTGGAGGTTGGGTGGGTGCCACTCACAATGGGTTAGGTCATGACAAAGATGGTATCTGAGCCTATGTTCGTTGATCTCGTCGTACCAAACAGGTTTAGTAGAGTCTTGCGGAACGGTGCGAAGAAGTCCGTACTTTTTTTGGAGAGGCTATGGGGCTTTAGGAAAAACCATCTCTTCCTTCTTTACTTCATGCTATAACTCAATTCCAATTGGTATCTGGTGATACAAATTGGTATCTAATCTCATTCACTCTTCTGTCCGCAGACGGTTACTACCACACCCAGGATGGACGCAGCTTCGGGCACAAATGATCTCCTCAGGCCAATGTTAGCCCAGTGATGACAGGGAATGAGCATGAGATGCTGAGTAAGTTCCTTAAGATGAAACCTCCGACGTTTCAGGGTATAGACAAGGAGGATACCTATGAGTTCATCCTGGATTGCCATGAGAGGTTACATAAGTTAGGTATTGTACGTTATCATGGGGTTGAGTTTGTCACTTTTCAGCTATAGGGTGATGCCAAGTAGTGGTAGAGGTCTCATGTTGAGTGTTGGTCTTCTATTCTACCTCCACTGACTTGGGAGCAGTTCCACGCGTTGTTTCTAGAGAAGTACGTTCCCCATACTTTGAGGGATCAGAAAAATGATGAGTTTCTGAACTTGGAGCAGGGTAGCATATTGGTGTCAGCTTATGAGGCTAATTTCCATGCGTTGTCCCATTTTTCTACACAAATGTTGGGTTCTGAGAAGGAATGAGTCTTGTTGTTCGTCAAGGGTCTTAATAGTGAACTGCAGGTACTGTCAGTGTATATGACTTCTTCAGGAAAGGGCTTTAATGATGTGGTAGATTATGTGAAGAAGATTGAGGGAGTCAGGCAAGCGGGGGAGGCTAAGGCTTTAGCCAAGACTCCTCAAAATAAGGGAAACTATGGTGGTTCATACTCCAGGGGCTAGCATCAGCAGGCTTACTCGGCCCGTCCTATTCAGTCATCTCTTCCATCTGCTATAGGTGGTCATTGGGGAGCTCAGTTTTCAGCTCCTAGAGGCCAGGGAGCGTCCTATACATCAGCTAGTAGACCTACTCTTGATTGTGGTTGCTTCCATTGTGGTAAGCTAGACCACTTTAAGAGGGAGTGTCCACATAGGAAGATAGGTAATCAGGGTCAGCAGTAGACTAGAGCAGTGGTTCTGGCAGGCAGAGGCGGTAATGCTAGGGGTGGGCGAGGTAATTTTCAGGGAGGCCAGGGAGACTGAGGAGACCGAGGGAACGGCGACGCAGGCAAGGGTGTGGCGCAGCCGGCCTGGGAAGTTTCCCAGATTGATGATCGGGCTATTGCTATGCTTTTCCAGGGAGGACCAAGGTGGAAGCCTCAGATGCAGTAATCACAAATACTATTCTTGTCTGTGATAAGATAGCTTTGGTATTATTTGACCCAGGATCTATGTATTCTTATGTGTCTGTGAGTTTTGCTTTGGGGCTGGGTTTAACTTGTGATATCCTTGATTCCCCTATCTATGTTTCTACCCCGATTGGAGAGTCGGTGATTATGACTCGTGTATATCGTGATTGTTCTATTGTGTTTGTAAGGTTACATACTTGGGTAGACTTGGTAATTCTGGATATGGCTGATTTTGATATTATGTTGGGTATGACCTAGCTTTCTCCTTATCAGGTTGTGTTGAATTGTAACACGAAGACTGTGGCTCTAGAGATTCCGGGTAAGGATAGGCTAGAGTGGGAAGGTGTGTACAGTCCTAAGCCAGTTAAGATAATATCATTTTTAGGGCTAGGAAGCTAGTGGGGAGGGGGTGTATAGCCTTCTTGGCTCATCTCTGGGATGATAGTGTGAAGTCCCCGCCTATTGAGTCAGTTCCAGTGGTTTCCAAATTTTTAGAGGTGTTTCCAACGGACTTGCCTGGTATGCCTCCGGACAGGGATATAGATTTTTGTATTGATTTGGAGCCAGGCACTCGTCCCATTTCCATTCCTCCATATCGTATGGCTCCGGCAGAGTTAAGAGAACTTAAAACTCGGCTGCAGGAACTCCTAGATAAGGGATTTATACGTCCCAGTGCTTCGCATTGGGGTGCTCCAATTTTATTTGTAAAGAAGAAGGATGGTAGTATGCGATGTTCATAGATTATACGCAGTTGAACAAGGTGATCATCTAGAATAAGTACCCTCTACCCCGTATAGATGATTTGTTTGACTAGCTTCAAGGTGCATCAGTTTTCTCAAAAATTGACTTGAGGTCGGGGTACTATCAGTTAAAGATTAGACCTGAGGACATTCCGAAGACTGCTTTTTGGACTCGGTATAGGCATTACGAGTTTCTAGTTATTTCGTTTTGTTTTACCAATACGCCAGCAACATTCATGAGTTTGATGAATGGGGTGTTTAAGTCTTACTTGGATTCCTTCATTATCGTGTTCATCGATGATATTTTGATCTACTCTAAGAGTAGGGAGGAGCATTCTAATCATCTTCGTATTGTGTTGGATATCTTGAGGCACCAAAAGCTTTATGCAAAATTCACTAAGTGCGAGTTTTGGTTGACTTTTGTGGCATTCTTGAGGCATGTAGTGTCAGAAAAAGGGGTGATGGTGGATCCCCAGAAAATTGAGGCAGTCAAGAGCTGGGTTTGGCCTAACTCTGTGACCGAGGTGAGGAGTTTTATTGGGCTCGCGGGGTACTGAAGGTTTGTTAAGAATTTTGATTTAATTGCTACTCACCTGACCAGGCTGTCACATAAGTAGGTATCGTTCGTGTGGTCCTACAAGTGCGAGGAGAGCTTCCAAAAGCTCAAGACACTTTTGACCACAACCCCTATTTTGTTCTTGCCGGTCGAAGGTAAAGACTTTATTGTTTACTGTGATGCTTCACATTCTGGTATGGGTGTTGTGTTGATGAAATATAGGAATGTGATAGCCTATGTATCCAGGTAGTTGAAAGTGTATGAGAGGAATTACCCTACTCATGATTTAGAGTTGGCAGCGGTGGTTTTTGCATTGAAAATTTGGAGACACTACCTTTATGGTGTCAAGTGTGAGGTATTCATAGATCATCGCAGTTTGCAGCATGTTTTCACTCAGAAGGATTTGAATCTGAGGTGGAGGATGTGGATGGAGCTATTGAAGGATTATGATGTGACCATTCAATACCATCCGGGTAAGGCTAATGTGGTGGCAGACACATTAAGCCGGAAAACTGTTAGCATGGGTAGCTTGGCTTGTTTGGGGGTGTCCAAACAACCACTAGCTAAGGAGATTCGGGATTTGGAGGCCAAGTTCATGCACTTGGGTGTTTCATATCAAGGTGGGTTGTTGGCCAGCATGGAGGTCAAAACCACTTTCATAGAGGAAAAAAAGGCAAAACAGTTTCAGGATCCAAAACTGGGTAAGTTGTGAGGTATGGTAATATCCGGGGAGTCCAGAGACGTCATGTTAGACTCTGGTGGAGTGTTGCATTTCAGGGAGAGGATTTGTGTTCCTAGGGTCATTGGTATAATTCAGAGAATCTTAGCGGAAGCCCATGGTTTGCGGTACTCAATTCATCCGGGTGTGACCAAAATGTACAGGAACTTGAGGCAGCGTTACTGGTGGCCCGAGATGAAAAGTTACATAGTGGATTTTGTGTCCAAATGTCAGAACTGCCAGCAGGTGAAGTATGAACATCAGAGACCTGTAGGGCTACTTCAGAGAATGCCAATTCCAGAGTAGAAGTGGGAAAGGATAGCCATGGATTTCTTGATGGGTGTTCCCAAGACATTAGGGAAGCATGACTTAATTTGGGTCATTGTTGACACGCTGACCAAGTCCGCTCATTTCATTCCGGTCAGGGTAGATTACAATTCGCAGCAATTAGCTAAGATCTACGTGAAGGAGATTGTGAGACTGCATGGGGTACCATTGTCCATCATTTCAGATAGGGGTACGCAATTTACTTCTAAATTCTTGGGCAAGTTAAATGATGAGTTGGGTACAAAACTCACCTTTAGCACAACCTTCTATCTTCAGATTGACGGTCAGTTGGAAAGGATGATCTAGGTATTGGAGGACATGCTGAGAGCATATGTGATGGACTTCGGGGGTCATTGGGACCAGTTTCTACCATTGTGCGAATTCTCGTACAACAATAGCTACCACTCCAATATTGACATGGCACCATTTGAGGCACTGTATGAGAGGAACTGCAGATCACCGGTTGGGTGGTTTGAGGAAGGCGATGTAAAGCCTCTGGGCGTATACTTAGTGAAGAAAGCACAGGAAAAGGTAAGGGGAATACAAACAAAGTTGCTGGTTGCTCATAGCAGGCAGAAGAAGTATGCAGACCGCAAGGTCCGGGACATGGATTTTCAGGCTGGTGAACAGGTATTGTTGAAAGTGTCACCAATGAAAGGGGTTATGCGGTTTGGTAAGAAGGGCAAGCTTAGCCCTTGGTTCATCGGTCCGTTTGAAGTTCTTGAAATTATGGGGACAGTGGATTACAGGTTAGCACTGCCACCTATTTTGTCGGGCGTCCATCCGGTATTCCATGTATCCATGCTTAAGCGATACCATGGGAATGGGGATTACATCATCAAGTGGGATGAGGTACTCTTCGATAAGGATCTTCGTTATGAGGAGGAACCGATTTTGATTCTTGCTCGGGATGTCTGGAGGTTGAGGACAAAGGGATTGATATAGTGAAGGTTAAGTGGAAGCATCACCTGGTTGAGGATGCCACTTGGGAAACCAAGAAGGATATGCGGGACAAGTACCCTCAACTGTTTAAGGATTCAGGTACTACACTTCCTTCCTTTTATTTCTGTAATTTTGGGTTTGATCGTTTGGGGATGAACGATGGGTAAATTGGTATCTGTTGTACTGACTGGGTCCATCGTTATGGGTAGTCCAATCGTGCCAAGTTTTAGAGTTAGAAAACTCCGAATTTGGGAGTTTGAAATTCTGGGCTAGGCTAGGCTCGACCAGTTTTGGAGAGAGGTAGAGTCTAGAGAAATCCGGGTAAGGATTGGTTTATGTGTCTTGTTTTGAGCTAGTTTCCCACATATCTAAGACATAATGGAGTCCGGGGGATATTTTGGAATCGAATTTGGGTAAGTATAACTCCGGGAATCGCGTTTGACGTGAAGGGGTTGTTCCGGGTCATCGGGGAAAGAAAGTGTGTTGTAAAATGGCCAAAACTGGGAGATTTCTAGACATTCTGTCCGTGACGAGCGCAACAGTCTGCCATAGCAACCTTCGCTATAGCGATGGAAAATACCGCTATAGTGGTGGTCAAGGCGGTCAACACCCACTTAAGACTGCTATAGCGGAACTCATCCGCTATAGCGGGACCACTATAGCGGAGCGGGGACCGCTATAGCGGGCCGACGGATTTTTAATGCAGAAATATCCCCAAAATAGTTCAGTTTTCTACAATTCATTTTGGGAGAAGGGCTAGGCGATTCCAGGCATTTTTATTCCTTTTTCCGTCAAAATTCTTCCCTAAGGTAAGGTTTTTGTTCCCCAATCTTTGTAATACATTTCCTATGTGGTAGAATTGCTAGGAAGGACCTTGAGGAAGGTTGAAATAACCTAGGAATGGTAGAATTTAGGGAAGAAAGGGGATTCCAAGCATGTACGTTCTTGGGTGTTGATAAAAGTATATTTTTATGATCATAGGTTGGTTAATTATATGTTTTTACCAGTAAAAATGATAAAACTAGGAGAATTAATGGTGGGAAAGCCTGGGAAAAGGGTGGGATGATCATGGGTGGCCTGGGGTTTAGGGATTTGGTATAATCTGGGTAATGTGCAGGCCTTGTGTGTTAATTGTATGTACTGTGTGTTGTTTTTAGACCAAGAACGAGAGAGGAATCTAGAACACGAGAAAGCTCGGGTTGAATAAAGCTTAGATCATTTTGAGGTAGGTGATGGCTTACAATTTTTGTGAATGTTGTATATCCTTGTACTCATATCTAAGTGATTGTATGAATTACATAACTTAGGGAAGTTGTGTAGAATGTCTAAGGTTCCTGCTTTACAGTCTGTGATTTGAATGGTATTTGCTTGTTGGTTTACAAGTTGTGTGTTCATGCATTTGACTGTGGATTATTGACATTCGGTTGGCTCGGGTACCACGCCTGGTACGAGTTTACTTTTGTTGCATCATAGCATTGTTATTATTGTGTTGCATTGATTGATATTGGTTCCGTGAGTGGACCAGGTTGCTTATTGAAATGTGTTATGGTCCTTGAGAGGCCAGGGAAATTCTGGTTAACTGTTGTGTTGGTCTTTGTTTAGGCCGGGTTGTTCATTGACATTTGTGTTGGTCTTGGTTTAGGCAGGGTTGATTCAAGGTACATGTGTGTAGTCTAGAAGGGATCCCAGAGTGGGTCCGGGCTCGATGAAAAGGTATAGTTAATGGTATATGGTTGTGACTTAGAGTTAGATGGTGGATTTCATGCGGGAACAGGCTAGGTAGAGACTGGTAGTCTAAGTGTGTCTGTGGCTATTTATGCATATTTTCCATACCTTATACTTGATATTGTTGTACTGTTATACACTGTTTATTTAGAAATTGGCTGATGATCCTACCAGTACACAGTGGTGGTGTACTGATACTGCACTTGCTTGTCTTTTGGTGAGTATAGGAAATCTTTCAGCGGCTGAGACACGACCTCACCTTTAGCGCCGATGATTTCTGGCTTTCTAGGGTGAGCTGCTTTATTCGAGCTACCTTGGGTTATCTTTAGAGTTTCAGTCCACTTGTTTCGGACTTAAAACTACTTCGTATTTTCTTTTGGGGTTGCATCCCCATATTCTAGATATTGGTATTGATGTTTGGTACAATGACTTTCAGTTCCTAGGTTGGATTTTCCACAGGCTAATGATTATGCTATAGTTTTTGCTTATTTTGATTGCTAGTTTACTTTCAGTTGCTGGTTTTAGGTTGTTAGTCTAGGCAAAGGGTTGAACTCGATTGGTTCGCTCATCCGGGGGTTGGGTGGGTTCCACTCACGATGGGTTGGGTCGTGATAATTATATTCTGTGTCACTTAGTGTTAAGAATTCTAACTATAAGACTAAAACAGAATCCCTCTCAGTAGCTATCATATATAGAATTCAATATAAGGCAATGAGTTCAGCCTTTAATACTAGTGCCATGAGAACTCTTAATAAAGGTGAAACTATTCTATTCCAAACAGATCTATAGAGATCTCATCTTTCAGTCCCAAAACCCATTTCTTGGAATAATGTATCTTTGCCGTAAAGCTGGATGCTACAAGATGCCACTCCAACAGAAAAGCCTGAGAACACTACAGTTTCTCATATCTTATAATTCGCGAGTGGAATTGTGTCCATCTCTTTCCAGAGATTTCTTAGCCAAAGATTCTCTACCTCCTCTTCCGTACAATCTGAAATCCAAATTGCTAGAAACTCAGTTTCTTCATTTCCTTCTAGGATTGAGGCTGTTAACTTTGAATCTAGGATCCCTCAAGAAAAAATATTTGGTAGAAATAACTCCCCCAATAGAAGTCAATTTTGAGCAACCCCAGTCACCCACTTATTTATCACTAGGTGGAGCATTAGGGTTCTTTAAACATGATTTTTAAATAAATAAAGAAAAACTTCGGACAGAGTTATACTCTCAAAGAAATACTTTGAAAAGAACTTATTTTTTTAAGAATTTTTAAAATAAAGAAAGAAATAGTATTCAATAAATTTATTATGAGTTTTTAAACTCTGTCCAAAAACAAATTAATTTCTTTGAATAGTTTGAAGCCTATGCTGATTATCATCAATTAGATTTCCCTTTTCCCAATTTAATTAATATTTCAAAAGTTTGAAAAACTTGTAATAGAAGAGAAGTCACTTCCGAACTTCTCCTTGCACAAGGATTTATAATACCCTATGCTGATAGCTCAATTGTTACAGCTCCTTTCAAGAAAAAGGCTGACAATGAAGCAGTTAGTGGAAAAGACATCAAAAAATATTTTTGAACAAAACAATTATACAAATAGATATTTACAAGCACTTGGTGAATATTTAATTTATAAACCACCAGTTACTCCACAATCTACAGAAGCCTCCACATCTTCAGTTCTCTTATTTAAACCATACGAGATTTTGAGGACATATGGTAAAGAACTCCAAACCCACCACTCAAAAGATTTTCCTCAAATTTATGAACTACAACATAGAATTCTAGAACTTGAAAAACCTTTAGCTCTAGATACCCCAATGAGGGAACATTCTTCAAAAAATTCTGAAATTCTAGGAGTCCTCCAAGAAGATAGTTCTAATCAAAGTGCTGATAGTCAACCTGAGGAAGAAAATTCTCCGGGAATTGCCTCTATCAGAACTGAATTTTTCAATTGGCATAAGACACAAATTTTTTATTACTCTAGAGCTACCCATCCAGACATAGCCTTAGAGGAGAGACATGATGTTATGCAAAATAACTACAATGCTAACAACATCTATGAATGGAACATAGATGGTTGTTATGAACATACTATTTTGTTCAAATTAAAAAAAATAACAATGGTTGCCACTGCTTATAGAACCTCTCAGAATTGCTCAGACCAACTCACTACCCATGTCCTCGTAGCAGGCTTTACTGTCCAGCTAAAGGATTGGTGGGATACCCATCTTAGTAAAGAAAATAAACAAAAAAATTTCTTTAGTGTTCGACTTGACTCAACAGGTGAACCCTTATTTAATGATGGCCAAACCATTTCTAACTCAACAAAATACGTTGATTTATACCATTATTAAAACTTTCATAGGAAGTTCGGGCATTTTTAGAGAAAGGTCCTCTAAAATCCTCAACAACCTTAAGTGTACAACTCCTTTTGATTTTAAGTGGTATAAGGTTCTTTTCTCACTAGAATCTATGAGAAATCCGATGGCAATCTTCCATATTGGAAAGAAAAATTTCTAGATGGATTGCCTAAATCCCTTAGAGACTTAGTCAAAGAAGAACTACAAAACAAGCATTCCGATGATATTATTCTCTATGAAGAAATCACCTATGGTCAGCTTACACGCCTCATTCAATAAGTTGCTCTTTCTGTTGCCAAGATAAGCTATTAAGACAATTAGCTAAAGATAGAGCTCAAACACATCGAGATTTAGGAAGTTTTTGTGAACAATTTGGCCTACCCCCTTGTAGGAAGAAAACCAATAGGAAATCATCACCTAAGGACAAAGAATTCTCCAAATCTAGACCTCATGTGCCCAGGTTTAGAAAAACAAAACCATCTCCACTAAAAGTAACTAAGAAGCTAGCCCTTCTAGCTCCTAATAATAACCTATGTTACAGGTGCGAAAAATCTGGTCATATTGCCAAATACTACAAAGTCTCAAAAAGGATTAGAAATCTTAATCTTGGCGAGTCTGTCCTTAATCAGATATAACATCTCTTATTACAAGAAAGTGAAAATTCAGATAGTGCCGATGATGAATTCGAACAGGATTTCAACCAAATCCAAAATGATGACTTAGAATCCTTCCATTCCGATGAGGAAGACCAGGGTAGCCAACCTGAGAGCAATGTTCTCTCAAAAGAACAAGATCTCCTTCTAGAATTCATAAGCAACTTACAGGATTCAGATAAAAAAACATTATCTAGAACAATTTAAAATGGCTCTAGATAAACCTTCCACCTCTTCCTCTGCTATTTTTCTCATCCCCAAGTAGCAAATACTTATAACATCACTAATATTTTAAATAGATTTTCTTCTAACAAATCTAAGGTAGTAACTATCCATGATGGAGTTCACCAAGTACCCAAAAGCGAACCCCCTAAAATATAAAGGGTAAGTAACGGGGAATAAGAATAGGAAGCAGATGATTAAAGATTAAATGTAAATATGCAAAAATATAAATATAAATACAATAAGTAAATTAGGCGGTAGAGCCGACCATGTGTTAGATAATACAAATAATTAATTAAAGGTAGCTGGCGGTGCCAACCATAAGCTATAAATGTAATGGAAAAGATAGGTTATAAAAACAAAAGTAAAAAAATTAAAATTTGATATTATTATCAAATAAGATTCAAAAACTACAAAGGTAGGAGCAAATTCTAACCAAGTTAAATAGATTTGCTTCTAACAATCCTTCCACCTCTTCCTCTATTATTTTCTAAAGTTAGAGTTGTGTTTGGCCATAGTTTTTGCAATACGTATTTAAAATTTAAATGTATTTTTAAAAAAAATATAAAATATAATTTAAATGAGGTTATTTTATGAAAATAAAAATTTTAGGATTTTTTTGAAAAATAAATTGAAAAAGAAAAAAGTAAAAGTGATTATAGGTTTTTGGCTGCTTTCCAAATTTTAAATACAACTTAAAGTTGTATTTGAATTTTTCATGGTCAAATACTGATTTTTAAATAAAGTGTGGCCAAACGGGTATTAATGTTTGAATATGTGATTTCGGATAATAATTTTAAATCTCAAATTTTTCAAATTCTTTTTGAAAGTAAAACTTGACATATAAGTTTATATTTTGTATAAAAAAAGACCTATCATTTAAAATTTTACAAAAAAAAAACTCATGCTTGGCATGAAGAAATTGGTTATATCATGTGAAAAGATTATATTAATGAATAACTAGTTACTACTATGGTTAACTAGTGGATATTTAAAAAATTATGTGTATTTGAAAGTTTATAATTGCAACTATTTATTTATAATAATAAAAGATTATGAAGATATATATTTTATCAATGCAACACTTTATGATGTTCTGATATCTTGATGATGGATTATAGTTTATGTTCAGAAATGAGAAGGGCGTATTGATTACCCAGAAAATTACGTATGATTGAAAGCCATCCATTTGCAAAGAGTGTCACAAGTATAGTCATACTCAGGGGGTCTGCATGAAGATTAAGAAACCAATCCAAACCGAGGGAAAAAAAGATCAATTTCAATCTGAGGTAGCAGATGGGCGAGGGGATAAACAAAGAACTATGGTTCATGTAGACCAACAAGAGAGGCACACACAAGTGATAGTAGGGAGGGAACAAAACACTAATTCATAAGAGTGGGTACAACTTGTGAAACCAGTGAAGTCTCCAGAAGTGGTGAAAAACGTATGCTAGTGAATAATGCTTTCCAGATGTTAGGGAAAGAAAATACTGAACTTGAAGTAAGAGATAAGGCTGGGGGTGTTGGGAAAGAGGGTGGTCATCAGAACCAACCTGGCTATGGTTCAACTACTCGGTTGGAACGTGAGAGGCCTCAATGGTCTCAATAAACAGAAGAAGGTGGAATTCTTTTGTAATAAACAGGATGTGGGGTTAATTGTCTTGTTGGAAACAAAACTCAAGACAAATAAAATGAGGACTGTCATAGAGGGGATGTATCAGGGGTGGCAATAACTGTCCAATTTGGACTTTCACTATAATGGAAGGATAGTATTGCTATGGAATCCAGATCTATATGAGATAAGCCTAATAGAGGGCTCTGCCCAAGTAGTTACATGTAATATTATGGTTAAAAGTAGGCAACTAGAGATTTGACTTACATATGTCTATGCTTATAACACGAATAAGGAAAAAAAGGAATTATGGAGTTATTTGTAGAATTAAACAAGGTTGTAATAGACCTTGGACAATCATGGGTAATTTTAACAATATGTTGAGACAAGATGATAGATTGGGGGGAAATCTGATAACTTATGCTGAAGTAATTGAGTTCCAAAAATGTGTGGAACACTATGGTCTCACTGAAGTACCTAGTGCTGGAAATCACTGCACATGGAATGATAAACAAGAGATCAATAGGGTGTTCTAAAAAATAGATTAGGTTTGGGTGAATAGAATGGATTAATACCATGCCACCTTCTGAAAACCATTTTTTGCCGGAGGGGGTGAGTGACCACTGTCTAGCAATTTTAGCATTCACATAGAACCAGGTGAGGAGGTCAGCAATGTTTAAATACTGTAATTTCTAGAGCTTACACTTAGAGTTTCAACAAATTATGAAGAAGAACTACGCTATTTCAATCCTAGGATGCTCAATGCTAAAAGTGGTTAAGAAGATAAAGATATTGAAGAAGTGTAACACCCCAAAAATTCTAATCTAAGAACCAGCCCAAAAAATTACAAGAGTTAAGCTGTGAAAGTGATAGTAGGTTCCACGAGCCAGATCCACAGGCCTTGGAATAGTACATAAGTCGCGGACTGGAGTAGTGGAACTCAAATAGAGGCTTCAGAATTTTGGTTCAGGTCCACAAAGTGGATCCATGGACCGTGGAACAGTCCACAGACCATGGAACAATCCACGAGCCCACTCATGAAAGTCAATCACAAAGGCCAAGTGTCATGCCCCGAGGTTACCCCCTGAACATAACATGGGACACGGGACCACGAGTGCCCCGAGCTAACCCTTGGTCATAGCATAACTCAGGTATATCAATTTAACATATCGGAAGCATAATAAGAGAGTTTGAAAACATAAGCATATATAGTTGAGTGGAATGGGAAATACAATCCAAAGAGGAGACTCGAACACTGTGTATGTCTGAAAAGCCCCTAAACCAACTTATAGAGTTGATGGGAAAACCCCCCAACTAACTCGATAATCTGAAGGAAAGGTAGGAAATACAACTAGAATGGAAATCTACCCTCGAACCATGAGGACTCACCAATACTGACTGGATATCTGGCTTCGTCTAGCCACAAGCCTGATGGGAAACACCTGAATTTGCATCATCAAGCGAATGCAGCGCAAAATATGCGTCTGTACTATTGGATGTACCGAGTATGTGAGATATGCATGATCATAATAAAAAAATATACTTAAAACATGCTTAAGGTGAACTTATTCATAAATAAGTAGTATAAGAGAATTATCAAGATATAAGACATAAAAACATGAAGCAAAGTTAAGATTCAAAGTATGATATCATCTAACTTCATAGCTTGAAAATAATCATGTGGGAGTTTCTCTTAACCAACAAACTATGATGAGCTACATGGAGTCCAGTGTCATGCACCCACACTAAAAAAGGTTATCCTAAACGGCCAAGGTTAGAACCATGTTCATAAGGATCCTTTCATAAGCCTCGGAGGGCAACCTATAGTGGACAGTTTTAGACTTGGGTTATCTAAAACCCTCATTGCTCGGTGCTAAATACTACTCCCAAAATATATAACATGAGGCTCACATACATGTGACATATCTAGATGTCAAAGCTTGTTCATAAACATGTTCATAACCTGGATCTTCATATTACTCACAAATCTTGTTTTTTGGAAAAATGATTCATGAGCATTGATGGCACATCGGGTGTCTTGTCTTGCATAATAATTCATAACTTGAAAACTTGCATGGCCTTAGTTCAATTTCATAATAACATATACTTTCATAAAATATAGGAACTAGGCATGCACTTGCTTGAAATTCATGAAATCATACTATCAATTTGCCAAATTTTCTTAAATCAATTCATGCATGTAGGATTTACCATAATTAACCTTCAATTCATGAAATAAGAGTTCATATGTAAAAACCCATGCAAAATCATGCACTTTAATGGAATTTCATAATAAAATCATGAGAAGGTAATTTATAGCAATACCCACAAGAATTAGGTAAGAACCTTAATTTGAAAGTTCATGAAATCACAATTTGAAATTTGGGGTTTTGGGCACAAGGGTGAAAGGAACCCATTGTTGAATACCCACATACCTTGATTGAAGTTAACCCACTTGAAATTTAAAAGAATAGGAGACTTGAACTTGGAGCTTGAGACCTTGAGCTTGAGAGAGTTCTTTCCCTTTTTAGGAGATGAATAATGTAATGAGAAGGGACTTAGGCTAATAGGTTTAGAAATCATGCTAGAAATGGTCAAAACAACCTCACTTAGGGTTTAAAAGGGTGGGAAATGATTAAAACACCCTGGGACGTAATTAGGAAAAAGTTGGAAAAAGTTGTTTTTCAGGGACCACGGATGGTTACCACGGATCGTAGATCAAACCACGGCTTGTGGTTTCCACCAGTCGTTCCTGGCCAAAAAGATAGGCTGCAGAAACCAATCTACGGGTCAACAAGACAGACCCATAGAATGAATCATGGGTCGTAGACCCAAGTCGCCATCTCTGGGAACTGGTCTGGTCTCTGATCAACTTCTACGACTTAACAGGAGGGTCCGTCATTTAAATGACGAGCCGTAGAACCCAGTCGTGAAACCTTGAGAACTTGTCAACCCTCTGATCCGATTCCACGAGTTAACAGGATGGGCCACAATCAGAACCACAGTCCGTATAACCAACTCATAGTTCTCAGACCAGGGACTGAACCAACAGAAGGAAACCACAGTTCCATTCCATGACCCGTGGTTTAAACCATGATCCGTGGTTTGGACCCGTAATTCCTGGGAACATGAAATTTTTCAGAGTTTCAAACTTAGAAAGCTGGTTTGATTTTCGGGGTGTTACAAGATCTCTCCCTTGAGATAATTCATCCTCAAATAAAGACTTAGCAAGGAAAACTGGAGAGAAAACAGCCAAACAAAAAACAACAAAACAGGGAAACTGAAGAGTAAACATGAAGCTGGACTTTTCAACTTAAAACATGATTGAATCAACTTCGAAAGCATGAATATATGCTAAGATCATGAGAGGAACTTATGGAGTAGAGTCGGAGGAACATAATAAGGAGGAAACAATTACCTCAAGCTGAAACAGAATCGGAAGGAAAGAGATGAGGGTACTTGGCTTTCATGGATAACTCTGCTTCCCAAATAGCTCCTCAACCAACTCATTCCTCCAAAGGACTTTCACCGAAGTGACTTCTTTGTTTCTCAACCTCCGAATTCGACGATCAAGGATCTGTACGGGAACCTTCTCATAGGTGAGACTATCCTTCACTCCTACATCTTTCAAAGGAACAATCAAGATCGGATCACCAACACACTTCTTCAACAAGGAAACATGGAAAATCGGATAAACCGCTTCTAATTCCGATGGCAAATCCAACTCATAAGAAACCTTACCAACTCTCCTCTGAATTCGTAAGGACCTACAAAACAGGGACTAAGCTTTCCTTTCTTACCAAATCTCATCACACCCTTCATGAGTGACACCTTTAGAAAAACCCAATCATCAACTTCAAATTCTAACTCTCTTCTCCTCACATCCACATATGATTTCTGTCGACTCTGAGCGGTCTTCAACCTCTACCTAATAAGCTGAACCTTCTCCATAGTCTCATGCACCAAATTTAGGCCAATCAAAGCTGCCTCACCTACCTCAAACCAACCAATAGGATATATACACCTCCGACAATAAAGTGTCTCATACAGAGCCATCTAGATGCTAGAGTGAAAGTTGTTGTTATAGGCAAACTCAATAAGAGGTAAGTGATCATCCCAATTACCCTTGAAATAAATAACACAAGCTCTCAATATATCCTCTAAAGTCCGAATAGTACGCTCTGCCTGGCCATCTGTCTGAGGGTGAAAAGTTGTGCTAAGTTTCACCTGAGTACCAAGACCTCTCTGAAACGATCTCCAAAACTGAGAAGTAAACTCAGTACCCCTATCTGAAATGATGGACAAAGGAACACCATGCAATTTGACTATCTCCCAGATATAGAGTCTGGAATAATCATCCGCTAAATCCGTAGTCTTAACATCCAAGAAGTGGGATGATTTAGTTATCCGACCGACAATTACCCAAATCGAATCATGTTGCCTTCGAGTACGAGGCAAACCTGTAATGAAGTCCATATTGCTCGCTTCCCACTTACAAGTAGGAAGGTCAATATCCTGAATCATGCCACCCGATCGTTGATGCTCTACCTTCACTTGTTGACAGTTGGGACACTTAGCCACAAAACTGGCTATGTCCCTCTTCATACCATTCCACCAATAGACTTCCCGTAGATCACGGTACATCTTGGTGGTACTGAGTTGAATGAAATATCTGGAACTATGAGCCTTAGACAGGATCTGCTGTCTCAACCCATCTACATCCGGCACACATAATCGACCCTGATAACAAAGCACACCATCTCACCCTTGGGAGAAAACCTCAACTCTTTATTGATGGACTGCACCCTTAAGCTGAAGCAAAATAGGATCACTGTCTTGCTTTGCCTTCATTTCTGCTACAAAGGATGATTCGGAACCATTATGAACAATAACACGACCTTCTGTTGAGTTCATAAGGCGAACTCCAAACCAGCTAGTCTATGAACCTCTTTAACCAATTCCTTCTTCCCTTCTTCGACAGAAGACACACTACCCATTGATAATATACTAAGTGAATCTGCCATAACATTGGCCTTACCCAGACGTTAAACCACACTCATGCCGTAATACTTAAGAAGCTCAAGCCATCTTCTTTGTTTCAAATTCAATTACTTCTGAGTGAACACTTACTGAAGACTCTTATGATCGGTAAATACATCTACGTGCACCCCATACAAGTAATGTCTCCAAATCTTCAAAGCAAAGACCACGGCTGCTAACTCAAGATCATGAGTAGGGTAGTTCTTGTCATGAACCTTAAGCTGTCTCGAAGCATAAGCAATCACCTTACCACGCTGCATCAAAGCACAACTCAAACCGATCCTAAAAGCATTACAATACACAACAAAATCATCTAAGCCCTCGGGTA
This sequence comes from Jaltomata sinuosa, assembly GCA_003996215.1. Classification (NCBI taxonomy): domain Eukaryota; kingdom Viridiplantae; phylum Streptophyta; class Magnoliopsida; order Solanales; family Solanaceae; genus Jaltomata; species Jaltomata sinuosa. Next base: position 472,186 of record QJPP01001043.1, on the reverse strand, counting down.
AAGCCAATATAGGGGCTGTGGTCAATCTTGTCTTCAATTACTGAAAGTTCTTCTCAGACAAATCTGACCACTAAAATTTTACCTTTTTCTAAGTCAATTGAGTCAAAGGGGCAGCAATGGAAGAAAATCCTTTCATAAATCTCCTGTAGTAGCCAGCCAAACCTAAAAAGCTTTTAATATCATATGAGAAAGTGGGTCTAGTTTAGTTCTTTACTGCCTCAATCTTTTGAGAATCAACCTGAATACCATCTTTAGTCCCAATATGACCTAGAAAAGCAATAGACTGCATCCATAACTCACACTTGCTAAACTTAGCAAACAACTGTCGGTCTTTGAGAGCTTACAATACAACTCTCAAATAGTCCACATGCTCCTCCTCACTCCGAGAGTAGATAAGGATATCATCAATGAAAATAATCACAAATATATCCAGATATTGCTTGAACACACAGTTCATCAAATCCATAAAAGCTGCAGGAGCATTCATTAGATCGAAAGACATAGAAACAAATTCATAATGACCGTACCAAGTCCTGAAGGCTGTCTTCAGAATATCACACTCTCTAACACGAAGCTGATGATAATCGAACCTAAGGTCGATCTTGGAGAAGAAGCTAGCACCCTGAAGCTGATCGAACATGTCATCAATCTTAGGGATGGGATAGTTATTTTTGATTGTGACCTTGTTCAACTGACCATAGTCAATACACATTCTGAGGGAACCATCTTTCTTTTGCACGAATAAGCCCGGAGCATCCCATGGAGAAATGCTCGGCCAGATGAAACCCTTATCAAGAAGATCCTTCAACTAATTCTTTAACTCCTTATGTTCAGCGGGAGCCATCCTACAGGGAGGAATAGAGATAGTATTTGTATTCGGAAGAAGATCTATCCCAAAGTCAATTTCTCGCTTGGGAGGGACTCCGGGCAGATCCTCGAGAAACACTTGTGGGAACTCATTCACAATAGGAACAAACTGAAGGGATGGGGTTTCGGACTCCGTGTCCACAACCCGAACTATATGATAAACATAACCCTTAGAAATCATCTTCCTAGCCTTAAGATAAGATATGAAATGACCTTTAGAGGATAGGGGACTACCTTGCCATTCTAAGACAGGTTCATTTGGAAACTTGAAACTGACAACCAGAGTACGATAATCAACCGAAGCATAACAAGCATACAACCAATCTATACCAAGAATAACATCAAAATCAGTCATCTCCAATTCTACTAAATCCGCTGAAGTGACTCTATGAAGGACCAAGGTAGGGAAATTTTGATAGATCCGTTTATCTAGGAATGACTCGCCCACAGTAGTAGAAACACAAAAGGGTTCTAAAAGAAATTCATGACATACTTTGAATTTGCATGCTATATAAGAGGTAACAAAAGATAAGGAGGAACCGGGGTCCAACAAAGCTTTCACATCAAAGAGAAGACTTTCAACATACTAGTAACAACATCTGGGGAACCCTCCTACTCCTGACAAGAGGACATAGCATAAAGGCGGTTCTGGCGCTGACCACCCGAACTAGAAGTTGTGCCCTGCTGGGCTGGTCGACCTCCTGGGGCTGCTGGAGCAGACTGAGCCCTACTACCTCCCTGCCCGTTCTTAGTTGAAGGGCAGTCTCTAATCATGTGTCCAACCTGCCCACACCCAAAGCATGAACCTATGCCCAAACGACACTATCCCAGGTGATTCTTCCCACACTTTCTGCAACCAGGTTGGGAAGATCCCTTAGCAACACTCCCTTGAGACTGTGAATAAGAACTAGATCCTCTACCAGTCTCATCATGACAAGGCTTATGGGCCTGGGTAGGAGAACTAGCAAAAGAATGAATGGGTCCCAATGACTTCTTCTGGAACGAGGAGCGATATCCGCCACTGGACCTCTGATGACCAAAACTTGAACCCTCAGATCTAGCCCTCTTGTTCTCCCTATCCATCTCCCTAAGCCTATCTCCCTCGATCTGGTGAGCATGGGTCATGAGTCTGGAAATGTTCATATCACTCAACAGCATAGCACACCTACACTCTTTCTTCAAAAAATCTGAAACTCCATAGATAAACTTGCTCATCTGATCATGCAGGTCCGCTACCATAGATGGGGCATACCTAGATAATTGAGTGAACTTCAAGCAGTACTCTAAAGAGTCATAGATCCCTGTCTCAAGTTCACAAATTCCTCGGCCTTCGCTTGTCTCAACTCATAGGGAAAGAACCAATCGAGGAAAGCCCTCTCAAAACACTCCCAAGTCATAGGGACCATGTCCCTAGCTCTAGCTTCCTTCCATTGCATGAACCAGATATGAGATACATCCTTGAGTTGATAGAATGCCAGCTTGATCTAATCAATACCAACCACTTGCATCACATCAAAGATTTTCTTCACTTCATCAATAAAATTTAGCGGATCCTCATTCACTTTCAAACCCCAAAACTCCAGTGGGTTCATACGAACAAAATCATGAACTCAGCCCGCTACCCCACCTTGAGAGTGGACATGGATAGAAGTCGGCTGGTTGGCCTAAGCGGCCAAGGTCAGGGCTAGCAAATAGATGGCGTTCCTAAACTACTCATTCGTGACCTCAAGAGACGAAACTAGAGGAGCAGCATTTTTAGCGGCTCAGTGAGGCATAATACGTCGAGGCATAATCTGAAATGTACAAGGTAGGGATTAGAGGAACATTAGAGTTAAACTATATCGCACGATATGATCATGAAAGAAGTAAAGTTTTCTAAGACACCTTCTAGCCCTCCTCTTATATGTGTGGCGCGCTTCACATACATGAAAGAGACTCTACTCAACCTTTAGACATCATAGGACTCTTGAACCTGGGGCCCTGGTACCATGTTTATCGCGCCCCGAGGCTACCCTCTGGACGTAACATGAGACCCCGGACCACGAGTGCCCCGAGCTAACCCTTGGTCATAGCATAACTCAGGTATATCAATTTAACATAGCGGAAGCTTAATAAGAGAGTTTGGAAACATAAGCATATATAGCCGAGTCAAATGGGAAATACAATCCATAGAGGAGACTAGAACACTATTTGTGTATGAAAAGCCTCTAAACCAACATATAGAGTTGATGGGACAAAACCCCAACTAACTCGATAATCTAAAGGAAAGGTAGGCAATACAACTAGAATGGAAAGCGGCCCTCGAACCATGAGGACTCACCAATACTGTCTGGATATCCGACTTCATCTAGCCACGAGCCTGATAGGAAACACCTGAATCTGCATCATCAAGAGGATGCTGTGCAAAATATGCATCATTACTATAGGATGTATCAAGTATATGAGATATGCATGATCATGATAAAAACATACTTAAAACATGCTTAAGGTGAACTTATTCATAAAGTAATAGTATAAGAGAATTATCAAGATATAAGACATAAAAACATGAAGCATAGTTAAGATTCAAGGTATGATATCATATAACTTTATAGCTTGAAAATAATCATGTGGGAGTTTCGCTTAACCGACATAAACCATGCTGAGCTACATGGAGTCCAGTGCCATGCACCCACACTGAAAAAGGTTCTACTAACCGGCCAAGGTTAGAACCATATTTATAAGAATCCTTTCATAAGCCTCGGAGGGCAACCTACGATGGCAACGTAGTTTTGGACTGGGTTATCTAGAACTCTCATCGCTCAGTGCTAAATACTACTCCCAAAATATATAACATGAGGCTCACATACATGTGACATATCTAGATGTCAAATGATTTCATAGTACATACATGTGACATATCTAGGTTGACCACAACTCTAGTTTTGGCTCTACTAGAGTGGTCAGATGATTTCATAGTATATAGTGATGCATCTAGAGTTGGCTTAGGTTGTGTTTTGATGCAGAATGGTAATATCATCGCCTATGCCTCTAGACAACTTAAGATTCATGATAAAACCTACCTGACTTATGATCTTGAGTTAGTAGCAGTGGTTTTTGCCATAAAGATTTGGAGACACTATTTAAATGGTGTCCATGTGGATGTGTTTGCTGATCATAAGAGCCTCCAGTATATTTTCACTCAGAAGGAGTTAAATATTCATCAGAGAAAATGGCTAGAGCTATTCAAGAACTATGATATGAGTGTGCTTTACTATTCGGGTAAGGCCAATGTTGTATTTTACGCACTTAACAGGTTGTCCATGGGTAGTGTGTCATATGTTGAGGAAGAAAAAAAAGAATTGGCTAAGGGTGTTCATAGGCTTGCTCGCTTAAGGGTTAGCCTTACAGACTCAGTAGATGGTGGTTCTATAGTTCAGAATGGGTCAGAATCTTCTTTGGTAGCTGAGGTGAAGGAGAAACAAGACACTGAACCCATCCAGCATCAGTTAAAGGGTGAAGTCCATCAACATAGAGTAGAGGTTTTCTCCTAAGGGGGAGATGGTGTACTTCGTTATCAGGGTCAGTTTTGTGTTCCTAATGTGGATGAGTTAAGATAGTGGATTTTGACAGAGGCTCACAACTCTAGATATTCCATCCATCTTGGTGCCACCAAGATGTACCATTACCTATGAGAAGTCTATTAGTGGAATGGCATAAAGAGGGACATTGCATATTTTGTGGCTAAGTATCCAAATTGCCATCAAGTAAAGGTAGAACATTAGAGATCAGGAGGTATGACTCATGATATTGACATTTCTACTTGGAAGTGAGAATTGATCAATATGGATTTTATTATAGGCTTACCTCATACTCTCAGACAACATGATTCTATTTGGGTGATAGTAGTCAGGATGACTAAGTCAACCCACTTCTTGGCTGTCAAGGCTACTGATTCAACAAAGAATTATGCAAGACTCTATATCCGTGAGATAATCAAATTGCATAGAGTTACCTTATCTATCATCTTAGATAGGGGTCTCAATTTACATCTCAGTTTTGGAAATCCTTCCAAAAAGGTCTTGGTACTCCGATGAATCTCAACACAACATTTCATCCTCAGATAGATGACCATACAGAGTGTACTATCCAGACCTTAGAGGATATTCTTAGGGCTTGTGTGATAAATTTCAAAGGTAATTAGTATGAGCAATTACCTCTTATAGAGTTCGCCTACAATAACAACTTCCATTCTAGCATTCGATGGATCTATATGAGGCACTTTATGGGCGGAGGAGTAGATCACCTATTGACTGGTTTGAGGTAGGTGAAGCAGCCTTGATAGGTCCAGACTCAGTTCATGAGACTATGGAGAAAGTTTAGCTCATTAGGGAGAGGTTGAAGGCATCTCAAAGTTTTCAAAAATGTTATGCAGATGTGAGGACAAGGGACTTAGAGTTTGAGGTTGATGATCCAGTGTTTTTGAAGGTTTCACCTATGAAGGGAGTAATGAGATTTGTTAAGAAGGGGAATCTTAGTCCCTGCTATGTATGTCCCTACGGGATTCTGAGGAGAGTTGGTAAGATGGCTTATGAATTAGAGTTTCTCACAGACTTAGCATCAGGGCACCTAGTCTTTAATATATCCTTGTTTAAGCAGTGCATTGGTGATCCAGCCTTAGTTATGCCATTAAAAAGTCTGGTTGTGAATGATAGTCTCTCTTATGAAGAGGTCCCATTTGATATTCTTGATTGTCAGGTTCGTAGGCTGAGAAATAAAGAAGTCGCTTTGGTAAAAGTACTTTGGAGGAATCAGTCAGTTGAGGGAGATACTTTGGAAGAAGAAACGGCCATGATGATCGAGTACCCTTATCTCTTTCATTCCAATTAAGCTCTAGTTTGAGGTAATAGTTTCCTCTCCAGTTTCCTCAGTTTGCTCATTATTATTCCCCTCAGTTTCATGTTACCTCAACTATTCTTGCATTTTCAGCATGAATTCATGTCTTTCGAACTTAGATCTATTAGAAATTAGTCAGAATTTAGTTGGTAGGGATTGTAGCTCTTTTTCTCCAAACTCAGCTTATTTAGTCTTCATTCAAGGATGAATACTTCCAAGAGGGAGATATTGTAACACACCAAGAATTCTAAGCTAAGAACCAGCCCAGAAAATTCCAAGAGTTAAGTTGTCAAAGTGATAGTAGGTTCCATGAGCCAGATCCATGGGCCTTGGAACAGTCCACGAGCCATAGACTGATGGAACTCAAACAGAGGCTCCAAAATTTTGATTCAGGTCCATAAAGTGGATTCATGGACCGTGGAACAGTCCACTAGCCGTGTATTCCACTCGTTAAAGTCAATCAGAGGCCAAGCATTTTGGCCTGAGAACCACGACCAGGTTCAATAGGTCGTGGAATAGTCCACAGGCCATGGTTTTGCCTCGTGGAACTCAGGACTGCAGCCTAGAAATTTCTAGGGAACCAAGATAGGTTTCCACGGCTCGTGGAACCATCCATGGACTGTGGTTCCCATCTGTGGAACCTAGTTCGCAAAATTTTCAGCAGTTTTCAATTTAATTCCTCAAAGGTATTTTAGACTTTTCCCCTTCCTTTTAACTCTGACAATAAGTCATTTTAGGTATACTTTTTAAAGTTTTTAATCAGACTTAACCTAATTTTTCCTCATTCCTTTGCTCAAGCCTCAGAAAGAAAGAACAGAAGAAATTTTTCTCTCTATCCAACCTAAGGCTTTCTTTTCCAAAGCTTCAGAACTCTATCCCAAGTTCAGGAATCTTCTCCTACTAGGTTTGTGAGTATTCAATAAGGGTCTTGTTCACCCTTATGCCCAAAACCTCAGTCTTTAAATTCACGTTTTCATAGTTTTAGAAATTAGGATTCTTACCCTATTGTGCAAAATTCTATCAAATTCAGTTCCTATGCTTTGTAGCACTCCAGAAGTTCTAAGCCTAGATCTGAATTGTTCTTCATGTGTTGTTAGACTTAAACTAGATAAATTTTCTATGAATATAAGTATTTAGATCAATTCCTAAGTTTTTAAGGAGTATTAGATGTGAATCAAAGTCATAAAGGACACCTAGCTCAACGTTAAGTTGAAAGCCCTTCTACCGATTTAGTTTTCATGTAAGTTCTTACTAGGGTCAACTTCAAACGACCATAACTACTAGAATATAAAGAGTTACATGGCATAGTACCCATTAAATTAAAGGTATTTGAATTATATTTCTAACGCAACCAACCTCTCATTGATACAAGTCTAGAGTAAAAGGTTATGGGCATTTTAGTGAAGCACTATCAGCTGTCAAAAGCTGACGGGCTGGCCGACGGGCGTTGCTCATTCTGATGGGCTGGCTGACGCCCGTGGCTCCCATGATAGCCCATGGTAGAATCCCGTGGGAACCAACCGGTGAGCCCTTTTTCCCCCTATATGGGCCACAGTTGGGTCCGATGTCCCGTGGAGGCCACGACGGCTCGTGGGAAGGCTCGTCCAACGACTTTTCTGCCTTTTTTTTTAGCATTTAATTTAGGGGTAGTTTGGTCCTTTCCTTACCTCAGGTATTTCCCCTGTTATTTTAAACACCCACAAGGGGTTATTAATCATAAGACCATTACTCTATCTCTAAAGAATTCCCTCAAGACTCTAAGGCAATGTGCCTAGGGTTTCAAACAAGCAAGATCATAGAAGCTCAAGCAAGGAAGTCTCTCAAGAGTTTTCTTTCAGATTTCTTCTCCAAGTCTCCACCTCCAACCTTAAGAATTCTTCTCCAAGATTCATCCCCAAAGTTCTAGCTATAAGTTCTTCATGTTTCAGGTATGTGGGTATTCAACAATGGGTTTCTTCCACCCTTGTGCCCAAAACTCCAAATTTGTATTTTTCATTTCATGAACTTGTAAATTAGGGTTTTACCCAATTCTTATGGGTTTTGAAATAAATTGCCTTCTCATGATTTTATTATGAGATTAATACTAAGTTGAATTATTTTGCATGGGTTTTTACATATGAACTCCTATTGCAAATTGAAAGCTAATTATGGTAAATCCTTCATGCATGAATCGATTTAAGAAAAAATGGGTATTTGATAGCATGTTTTCATGGAATTTCAAGAAAGTGCATGCCTAGTTCCTAGGTTTTATGAAAGTATATATTATTATGAAATTGAAATAGTGCCATGATAGTTTTCAAGTTTTGAACTATTATGCAAGACAAGACACCCGATGTGCCATCAATGCTCATGAATCATTTTCTAAACCAAGGTTCGTGAGTAGTATGAAGATCCGGGTTATGAACATGTTATAAACAAGTTTTGATATCCAGATATGTCACATGTATGTGAGACTCATGTTATATATATATATATATATATATATATATATATATATATATATATATATATATTGGGAGTAGTATTTAGCACCAAGTTGGATCGGGTGAGAGTACCCTTAGTCACAGAACTACGTGCCACCGCAGGTGCCCTTTGTGGCTTATGACAGGATCCTGGTATGACATGGTTCTAACTTTGGATGGTTCGGAAAGCCTTTTTCAGTGTGGGTGTATGACACTGGACTCCATGTAGCTCAGCATGGTTTATGTTGGTTAAGAGAAACTCCCCACATGATTATTTTCAAGTTATGAAGTTACATGATACTTTACTTTGAATCTTGATTTAACTTCATGTTTTATGTCTTATATTTTGATATTTACTTATGATTACTTCTATTTATGCATGGACTCGGTTTTAAGAATTCTTTCAAGTATATTTTATAATGACATATGCATATCTCACATACTCAGTACATTCCATAGTACTGACCGCATACTTCTTTGTGCTACATCCTATTATGATGTAGATCCTGTAGCCCTCTCCTAGACTCGTAGATAGTAGATCCATAGCACATCCAGCCAGCTTGGTGAGTCCTCTCCCTTTGAGGATTTGGAGTTTAGCTTCATTCTAGACTATTAGTTTTTTCTTTCAGTTTTCAGTATTTAGAGTTAGATGGGGGCTTGTCCCAACAACTCGTCAGTAGTAGAGGCTTTCAGACATAAAGTCTGATATCCAGCTTAATTTAGATTGTCATTTTTAGACTTATATTTGTATAATAGATTTAGTTGCTCATTACTTTAGTTAAGCTTCCGTTCTTATGTTTTGTTCAGTTTTTAAGACATGCTAATGTCAGAGGGTCATCTTGAGATCACTTGTGATCTTAGGTCCCGTGTAACGTCGAGGGGTACGCTCTGGTTATGACAAACTTGGTATTAGAGCCAGATTCAAAAGTACTAGGGTGTCTGAAAGCCACGTTGAGTAGAGTTTTTCTCCTGGGTGTGGAGTGCGCCATATTTATGAGGGAGAGGCTACGAGATATTTTTAGGAAAACTCTACCTCTTTCATGTTCCTTATCATGTGATAGAGTTTAACTATATTTACCCTTATATTTATGCGATGTTCCCAGTTCCATTGTTTATACTTCATATATGAGGTGCCAGAAGTAGTAAATGTAAGATTATCTATCAGCAAGGTAGTCTCGGATCTCTTCCAGAACTTTTTTACTAATTATTCCTCAAGAAGGGAAATTGTATACCTAGATCCTTGGGTAGTGTTTCAACCCAATAAATGTTGTGTTGTAAGCCATTAGTAGTAGAATGGACCTCGAGCTAGAAGTATGAAGTCAAAAGTGTAGCAACTTAGGGGGATAAATTGCATTTGGTTAGAGAATGCATTCAGAGTTGTGTTCTTTTAGATAGGTGATGAGATTATACATCTCTTGGTGTGGACTAAAGAGTAGTAAGTTATTGTGCTAGCACAGACCAAGTATAGAATGTGAATGAAAGGATGATAGTATGAGAGAGATAATGATGGTTTTATGGGATTTATCTTGTAGGTGTGGTATAGTATAATGTAAGAGTTTAAGTTCATGAAATTGCAGCAAGTGTAAATATGTGAGCATGATATATATATGTGGGCCGGAGGAGGATATACGATTTTGAGCCTCTCAGTATAGGCTGTAACGCATTTGGTATGGTGGGTAGTAGAAAGAGAGGACTTTTAGAGTTAGAACCATGTAAGTCTAGCATGTCATTGCAAGGGATAGGTTATAAGTTATTGAATGTGGTATGTACAACCCCTATTTGAGATAGAAATATTGAGGTTTAGGCGTTTTAGTCGAGGAAAGTCTTATGCTATAGAAGGAAGTGGATATTCCTATTAGATTCTAGATTGATATCTGTTCTGCTAGGGTAAAATGAACATAGTTCTGTTTAGAGCTTGGCGAGAGTTCCACAGACTTAGAAAGGTAGCACAAACCCAAGGTGGAGATATTATAGCACCCTGAAATACAAAACAACTTATAAATTTAGAACCCATAAAATTTTCCAAAATCTTAGACCTGACGGGCAGCCGCCACGGGCGTCAGAGCTCCAACGGTCCATGGGGAACATCGTGGGAATCATTCAGTGGCCCTGAACCACCGCTTTCCCAACTCGACAGCCTAGGACAACGGGCGTGGCACCCGCCATGGGATGTCGGCCCCACCGTGGGAACCCTTCAGTAGCCTTTTCCCCAATCCCTTAGTGTTTTGACGGGCGGTCACCACGGGCATCACAATTACGATAAGCCGTGGGAACCCATCGTGGAAATCCTCCAGCGACCTCAAGCCTCAGCTAGTTTGCCCGATGACTTCGTCTGATGGGCCATCGTGGTTACGATGCCCTTCGAGTAGCCTGTCTAATGAATGTTTTTCTACAATTTCTTCTTTAAGTCAGGGGTATTCTGGTCTTTTCCCCTGTTCTCTTAACTCCCAGTAAGGTTGTTTTGACACTTGTAGTGGGGTTTTATCCCCTATTAGCCTAATCCTTCCCCATTTACCTCATTCTAAATTGCAAAAGGGAAAGAAAATCCACTCCTCCAAGCTTCAATCTCCAAGCTAAGGATCTCCATCTTAAAGTCTCCATCCCTCAAGGTTGTAGCTTAGAAGTCTTCAACCCGGGTATGTTTTGTTGTAGAATTTCTTCAGGTTTCACCTCTTAAATATGCTAGGGAAGAGAGGAGAAGTCTTGGATAGTGTAAGATACAAGAAACCATAAGGTGACCATAGTTGTAAGCTTGAATATCGGGATGAGATACATATGGGCTTTTGTTGTACGCGACTAGTGATCCTATTGGTTATGAGCTAAAGGTTAGTTGGTTTTCATGATAAGAAGGAATGTTATTCTTAGAGGGTAACTCTAGATGTAGGATATTTAGTCGAGATAGGCTTGAACATAGTTGAAGAAGGTAGTCAAACTCAGACCTTAGTATCTACAGGTGCGCTTGTGAAGATTTTAGTTGCAAATGGTAAGTGTGCTATTCAGGGAAGTTAGTGTAGTTAAAAAGGTGTTCTTAAGCTTAAAAGTTATCAGCTATGTTGTTTAGGCAAGAATAGTATTATTCTTACTCCCAGCCCAGGGTGCTTATTTCATATCAGTTCAGACCTATCGGTAATCATTCCTAAGGATAGAAGACCCTACGTTCAGCTAAGTCCATGGTAGTAAGTTTAGTTTAGAAAAGAATAGTTTTCTCATATAGCTACTCCTCTCAGTTTGATTCATTTAGTTGACTATGATCACTAGGAATGTGTTCGATCACTACGAGTTTCAATCGAGTCCATACTCTTAATCCAGACCAGTTATCATGTTAGATATTCGGTTTCATGTCCCATCAGTTATACCTATGCTCTCAGTATGCATATATGTCCCATGAATCCATCTAAGTTTAATTTTTGGCAAAAAAAATAATATATTACCATGAAATACTTCAGCTATTAGAGCTCTATTTATAGGATTGAAACCCTTTCCCCCTCCAATCTTAACTAAGTAGTCTTCATTCGAGGACGAATGATCCCAAGGGGGAGATATTGTAGCACCCCAGAAATTCTAAGCATAGATCCAAATTGTTCTTCATGTGTTATTAGACCTAAACTAGATAACTTTTCTATGAATCTAAGTATTTAGATCAATTCCTAAGTTTTGAAAGAGTATTAGATGTGAATCGAAGTCATAAAGGACCCATAGCTCAACGTTAAGTTGAAATCCCTTCTATCGATTTAGTTTTCATGTAAGTTTTTACTAGGGTCAACTTCAAACAACCATAACTCCTAGAATATAAAGAGTTAGGTGGCCTAGTACCCACTAAAATAAAGGTATTTGAATTATATTTCCAACTCCACAAACCTCTCATTTATAAGTGTCCTAAGTAAAAAGTTATGGGTATTTAAGTGAAGCACTGTCAGCTGTCAAAAGGTGACGGGCTGGCCGACGGTCGTGGCTCATTCTGACGGGCTGGCCTACGCCCGTGGCTCCCACGACAGACCGTGGTGGAAGCTCATAGGAACTAACCAGTGAGACCTTTTCCCGCCCTATAAGGGACACAGTTGGGTCCTATGGCCCATGGGGTACATGCCGGCTCGTGGGAAGCCCTGTCGGCGACTTTTCTGCCTTTTTTTTAGCATTTTAGTTGGGGGTAGTTTGGTCCTTTCCTTACCTCAGGTCTTTACCCTCATCTTTTAAACACCCAAAAGGGGTTATTCCTCATAATAACATCACTCTATCTCTAAATAATTCCCTCAAGACTCTAAGGTAAGGTACCTAGGTTTTCAAACAAGCAAGATCATAGAAGCTCAAGCAAGGAAGTCTCTCAAGAGTTTTCTTTTAGATTTCTTCTCGAAGTCTCAACCTCCAACCTTAAGGATTCTTATCCAAGCTTCATCCCCAAAGTTATAGCTATAAGTTCTTCATGTTTCAGGTATGTGGGTATTCAACAATGGGTTTCTTCCACCCTTGTGCCCAAAACTCCAAATTTCTATTTTTGATTTCATGAACTTGTAAATTAGGGTTTTACCCAATTCTTATGGGTTTTGCTATAAATTTACTTCTCATGATTTTATTATGAAATTACTACTAAGTTGTATGATTTTGCATGGGTTTTTGCATATGAACTCCTACTTCAAATTGAAGGCTAATTATGGTAAATCCTACATGCATGAATCGATTTAAGAAAAATAGGGTATTTGATAGCATGTTTTCATTGAATTTCAAGCAAGTGCATGCCTAGTTCCTAGGTTTTATGAAAGTATATGTTATTATGAAATTGAACTAGTGCCATGAATTTTTTTAAGTTATGAACCATTATGCAAGACAAGACACCCGATGTGCCATCAATGCTCATGAATCATTTTCTAAACCAAGGTTCGTGAGTAGTATGAAGATCCAGGTTATGAACATGTTATGAATAAGTTTAGACATCCAGATATGTCACATGTATGTGAGCCTCATGTTATATATATATATATATATATATTTTGGGAGTAGTATTTAGCACCGAGTTGGACCGGGTGAGAATACCCTTAGTCCCAAAACTGCGTGCTACCGTAGGTGCCCTCTGTGACTTATGACAGGATCCTGGTATGACATGGTTCTAACTTTGACCAGTTAGGATAGCCTTTTTCAGTGTGGGTGCATGGCACTGGACTCCATGTAGCTCAGCATGGTTTATGTCGATTAAGAGAAATTCCCCACATGATTATTTTCACGTTATGAAGTTACATGATACTTTACTTTGAATCTTGATTTAACTTCATGTTTTATGTCTTATATTTTGATATTTACTTATGATTTCTTCTATTTATGCATGGACTCAGTTTTAAGCATGCTTTCAAGTATATTTTATCATGACATATGCATATCTCACATAATCAGTACATTTCATAGTACTGACCACATACTTCTTTGTGTTGCATCCTATTATGATGTATTTCCAGTAGCCCGCTCCCAGACTCTTGTCTAGTAGATCCGTAGTACATCCAGCCACCTTGGTGAGTCCTCCCCCTTTGAGGATTTAGAGTTTAGCTTCATTCTAACTAATTAGTTCTTTCTTTCAGTTTACAGTATTTAGAGTTAGCTGGGGGCTTGTCCCAACAACTCGTCAGTAGTAGAGGCTTTCAGACATAGAGTCAGATATCCAGATTAATTTTGATTTTGTTTTTAGGCTTATATTTGTATAACAAATTAAGTTGCTCAATACTTCAGTTAAGCTTCCGTTCTTATGTTTTGTTCAATTTTTAAGTAATGCTAATGCCAAAGGGTTATCCTGAGATAACTTGTGATCTAAGGTCCCGTGTTACGTCTATGGGGTAGGCTCGGAGAATGACAAACTTGGTATCAGAGCCAGGTTCAAGAGTCCTAGGGTGTATGAAATTCGTGTTAAGTAGAGTCTTTCTCATGGGTGTGAAGCGTGCCACATTTATGAGGGAGAGGCTACGAGATATTTTTAGGAAAACTCTACCTCTTTCATGTTCCTTATCGTGCGATATAGTTTAACTCTATTTAACCCCATATTTATGCGTTGTTCCCAGTTCCATTGTTTATACTTCATATATGAGGTGCCAGAAGTAGTAAATGTCAGATTATCTATCAGCAAGGTACTCTCAGATCTCTTCCAGAACTTTGTTACTAATTATTCCTCAAGAAGGGAAAGTGTATACCTAGATCCTTGGGTAGTGTTTCCACCTGACAGATGATGTGTTGTAAGCCATTAGTAGTAGAATGGACCTCGAGCTAGAAGTATGAAGTCAGAAGTGTAGTAGCTTAGGGGGATAAATAACATTTGGTTAGAGCATTCATTCAGAGTTCTGTTCTTTTAGATAGGTGATGAGATTATACATCCCTTAGTAAGTTATTGTGCTAGCACAGACCAAGTATAAAATGTGAACAAAAGGATGATAGTATGAGAGTGATAATGATGGTTTTATGGGATTTATCTGGTAGGTGTGGTATAGTATAATGTAAGAGTTTAAGTTCATGAAATTGCAGCAAGTGTGAATATGTGCGCATGATATATATATATGGGCAAGAGGAGGATATACGATTTTGAGTCTCTCAGTATAGGCTGTAATGCATTTGGTATGGTGGGTAGTAGAAGGAGTGGACTTTTAGAGTTAGAACCATGTAAGTCTAGCATGTCATTGCAAGGGATAGGTTATAAGTTATTGAATGTGGTATGTACAACCCCTATTTGAGATAGAAATATTGAGGCTTAGGCTTTTTAGGCGAGGGAGAGTCTTATGCTATAGAAGGAAATGGATATTCCTATTAGATTCTAGATTGGTGTCTGTACTGCTAGGGTAAAATGAACATAGTTCTATTTAGAGCTTAGAGAGAGGTCCACGGACTTAGAAAGGTAGCACGAACCCAAGGAGGAGATATTGTAGCACCCCTGAATTCGAACCAACTTATAAACTTAGAACCCATAAAATTTTCTAAAATCTTAGACCTGACGGGCAGCCGCCATGGGCGTTGGATCTTCAACAGGATATGGGGCACATCATGGGAATTATTTAGTGGCCTTGAACCACAACTTTCCCACCTCGATGGCCTAGGGTGACGAGAATGCCACAGGATATTGGCCCCGCCGTGGGAACCCTTAAGTAGCCTTTTCCCCAATCCCTTAGTGTTCTGACAGGCGGCCACCATGGGCGTCGGGGTTGAGACAGGCCATGGTAAACCACTGTGGAAATCCTCCAGTGACCTCAAGCCTCAGCTAATTTGCTCGACGACTTGGTCTGACGGGCTGTCGTGGTTATGACGCCCATCGGGTAGCTTGTCTAATGAAAGTTTTTCTTCAATTTCTTCTTTAAGTTAGGGGTATTATGGTCTTTTCCTCTATTCTCTTAACTTCTAGTGAGGTCGTTTTGACACTTGTAGTGGGATTATATCCCCTATTAGCCTAATCCTTCCCCATTTCCTTCATTCTAAATTGCAAAAGGGAAAGAAATCCACTCCTCCAAGCTTCAATCTCCAAGCTAAGGATCTCCATCTTAAAGTCTCCATCCCTTAAGGTTCTTGCTTAGAAGTCTTCAACCCTGGTATGTTTCGTTGTAGATGTTCTTCAAGTTACACCTCCTAAATATGCTAGGGAAGAGAGGAAAAGTCTTGGATAGTGTAAGATACAAGAAACCATAAGGTGATCATAGTTATAAGCTTGAATATCGGGATGAGATACATATGGGATTTTATTGTACGCGACTAGTAATCCCATTGGTTAAGAGCTCAAGCTTAGTTGGTTTTCATGATAAGAAGGAACGTTATTCTTATAGGGTAACTCTAGATGCAAGAGATTTAGTCAAGATAGGCTTGAACATGGTTGAAGAAGGTGTTCAGACTCAGACCTTAGTATCTACAGGTGCGTTGGTGAAGATTTTAGTTGCAAATGGTAAGTGTGCTATTCAGGGAAGTTAGTACAGTTAAAAAGGTATTCTTAAGCTTAAAAGTTATCAACTGTGTTGTTTAAGCGGGAATAGTCTTGTTCTTACTCCCAGCCTAGGGTGCTCATATCATATTAGTTCAGACCTATTGGTAATCATTCCTAAGTCCAGAAGACCCTATGTTCAGCTAAACCCATGGTAGTAAGTTTAGTTAAGAAAAGAATAGTTTTCTCGTATAGCTACTCCTCATAGTTTAATGTTTTATTTAGTGGACTATGATCCCTAGGAATGTGTTCGATCGCTACGAGTTTCAGTCGAGTCCATACTCTTAATCCATACCACTTATCACATTAGATATTAGGTTTCATGTCCCATCAGTTATACCTATGCTCTCAGTATGCATATATGTCCCATGAGTCCATCTAAGTTTATATTTTTGGCCAAAAAATAATAATCTGTTACCATGAAATACTTCAGCTATTAGAACTCTGTTGATAGGATTGCAACCCCTCCCCATCCAATATCAACTTATTAGTCTTCAATCAAGGACGAATGATCCCAAGGGGGAGATATTGTAGCACCCCATAAATTCTAAGCCTAGATCCGAATCGTTCTTCATGTGTTGTTAGACCCAAACTAGATAAGTTTCAATGAATCTAAGTATTTAGATCAATTCCTAATTTTTGAAGGAGTATTAGATGTGAATCGAAGTCATAAAGGACCCCTAGCTCAACGATAAGTTGAAAGTCCTTCTACCGATTTAGTTTTCATGTAGGTTCTTACTAGGGTCAACTTCAAACGACCATAAATCCTAGAATATAAAGAGTTAGGTGGCCTAGTACCCACCAAATTAAAGGTATTTGAATTATATTTTCAAATACACTTACCTCTTATTTATATGAGTCCATAGTAAGACGCTATGGGAATTTTAGTGAAGCATTATCATCTGTCAAAAGATGACAGGCTGGCCGATGGGCGTGGCTCATTCTGATGGGCTGGCCGTCGCCCGTGGCTCCCACGATGGCCCGTCGTGGCAGCCCATGGGAACCAACCAACGAGCCCTTTTTCCTCCTTGTAAGGGCCTCAGTTGGGTCCGATGGCCCGTGGGGGCCACGACAGCTCATGGGAAACCCCGTCCGGAGACTTTTCTGCCTTTTTTTTCCAGCATTTAAGTTGGGGGTAGTTTGGTCCTTTCCTTACCTCAGGTCTTTCCCCTAATCTTTTAATCACCCAAAAGGGGTTGTTCCTCATAAGAACATCACTCTATCTCTAAATAATTCTCTAAAGACTCTAAGGAAAGGTATCTAGGGTTTCAAACAAGCAAGATCATAGAAGCTCAAGCAAGGAAGTCTCTCAAGAGTTTACTTTCAGATTTCTTCTCCAAGTTTCCACATCCAACCTTAAGGATTCTTCTCCAAACATCATACCCAAAGTTCTAGCTATAAGTTATTCATGTTTCAGGTATGTGGGTATTCAACAATGGATTTCTTCCACCCTTGTGCCCGAAACTCCAACTTTCTATTTTTGATTTCATGAACTTGTAAATTAGGGTTTTATCCAATTCTTATGGGTTTTGCTATAAATTGCCTTCTCATGATTTTATTATGAAATTATTATTAAGTTGCATGATTTTGCATGAGTTCTTACATATGAACTCCTATTTCAAATTGAAGGCTAATTATGGTATATCATACATGCATGAATCGATTTAAGAAAAATTGGGTATTTGATAGCATGTTTTCATGGAATTTCAAGCAAGTGCATGCCTAGTTCATAGGTTTTATGAAAGTATATGTTATTATGAAATTGAACTAGTGCCATGCAAGTTTTCAAGTTATGAACCATTATGAAATACAAGACACCCGATGTGCCATCAATGCTCATGAATCATTTTCTAAACCAAGGTTTGTGAGTAGTATGAAGATCCAAGTTATGAACATGTTATGAACAAGTTTTGACATCCAGATATGTCACATGTATGTGAGCCTCATGTTATATATATATATATATATGTTTTGGGATTAGTATTTAGCACCGAGTTAGACCGGGTGAGAGTACCCTTAGTCCAGAACTATGTGCCACCGTAGGTGCCCTCTGTGGCTTATGACAGGATCCTAGTATGACATGGTTCTAACCTTGGACAGTTAGGATAGCTTTTTTCAGTGTGGGTGCATGACACTGGACTCCATGTAGCTTAGCATGGTTTATGTCGGTTAAGAGAAACTCCCCACATGATTATTTTCAAGTTATGAAGTTACATGATACTTTACTTTGAATCTTGATTTAACTTCATATTTTATGTCTTATATTTTTATATTTACTTATGATTTCTTCTATTTATGCATGGACTCAGTTTTAAGCATGCTTTCAAGTATATTTTATCATGACATATGCATATCTCAGATACTTAGTACATTCCATAGTATTGATCGCATACTTCTTTGTGCTGCATCATATTATGATATAGATCCTGTAGCCCGCTCCTAGACTTGTGGCTAGTAGATCCGTAGAACATCCAACCAGCTTGGTGAGTCCTCTCCCTTCGAGGATTTAGAGTTTAGCTTCATTCTAGACTATTAGTTCTTTCTTTCAATTTTCAGTATTTAGAGTTAGCTGGGGGCTTGTCCCAGAAACTCGTCAGTAGTAGAGGCTTTCAGACATAGAGTCAGATATCTAACTTAATTTATATTGTCGTTTTTAGACTTATATTTGTATAACAGATTAAATTTCTCATTACTTCAGTTAAGCTTCCATTCTTATGTTTTGTTCAGTTTTTAACTCATGCTAATGCGAGAGGGTTATCTTGAGATCACTTGTTATCTTGGGTTCCGTGTTACATCCAAGAGGTAGGCTCGGGGAGTGACATGCTTAGTATGTGATTTGTATCCTGTTTTAATGTTTATTACATGGAATTTCCATAAATTGCATAGACTTTCACCATGATTTGAGAAATCAAGAACTTAGCCCTAAATTGTAGTATTTTCTCATGAATTAGCTTTCTTCAGAACCTAACCTAGATTACTAGCATTGAGTTTTAAAACAGAATTAAGCCAGCTTTCAGTTTTCATCTTTTCAGAAAATAATAATTTCAGACTAGTTAAGTTCTGATGCAGTATTCAAGAACCTCAGTTTTAAATGAGTTAGCAGAATCAGTTTTGGGAGTAGTACTTAGCACAGAGTTGGCTAGGGTTCAACGTACCCTAAAGTCCCAGAACTATGTTCCACCATAGGTTATTTAGTCCCTCAGTTGGGCCTCAGAAATAATGATCACGCTAGTCATTCCTTTATACCCTGGAAAGGTATATTAGATCCTCTCGATGGGGTGTATACATCAAACCCCATATTTAGCTCACATGATTTATGTCGGTTAACAAACTCTCCCACAAAATTAGACTTAGTAGTTGTGTACTAGGCCCCCAATTCAATTTTACTATTTTTCATTATGCTTTTGAGATTACTTCTGCATTTCAGATTTGTCATTCCCCGATGCTACCCCTAGACATAACACAGGACTTGGGAACACGAGTGCCCCAAGTTAACCCTTGATCATAGCATAACTTTAACAAGCATTGATAAACTTAGCGGAAGCAAATAACTGAATAGATAAGAAAACTGAACCATCAATAGATCAAGGTCTAAACATAACATCATCTGAAACCTCAAATATAAAATTTCCAACTAAGTTTGAAAAGCCTCTAAATTGAATAATGAGTTACTGGTACAAGACCCCAGCTAACTCCAAATACCGAGAAGAAGGTCATATAAGTAACTATACTGATACTAGTCCTCGAAGGATGAGGACTCACCACTCAAAGCTGGGAAACCTGCTAACCTCTAGCCACGAGTCTGAGATCAAGAGCCTGAATCTGCATCATGATAGGATGTAGCACAAAATATACGTCAGTACTATATGATGTACTGAGTATGCGAGATATGAAAAATCTGGGTAAAATCATACTAAATATACTTGAAACTGAAATCATTCTATAATAGTAAAAGTTGCGATGTAAAGGCTCATTGCAGTATTATAAGCTAAAACACATCTGAAAACCATAAGTAATAATAGAAATTCTGAAGTCTAAAGACAAAGAGTCAATACATTTTTAAAGATTGAAAATATTTCTATGGGAGATTCTCATAACTGACATAGACCATAAGAGCTATATGGAATCCGATGTATCCGCCCCATCATGAGGACCCAATATACCTTTCCAGGGTATAATGGCATAGCTTGGCGTGATCACTAGTTCTAATGCCCAACTGAGGGGCTAATCAAACCTATGGGGGAACGTAGTTCTGGGACTACGGGTACTCTCATCCTATCCAACTCGATGCTAAATACTACTCCCAAAATATACATATAGATCATATAATACTTGTGACATATCTGATGCTAAAACTATTGGAAATGCATAAGGACATATCTGATGTCATACCAATCTCAAATCATAAGTCTTAAAGCTTAGCATAGCCATAATTAAAAATATACTTTTCTTTCAAAATTCATAGATTAAAGATTTAGGCATGCAATTTCATGATACTTGAGGTCATGTTATCTAAACATGCCAATTTTACTTGAAAATATGCAATTCAGTGAAATGATGCTAGAATTCATTCTTAATGCATGGGCTTTTGAAAACACTTAAGAAATCTCATATAAATCATGGGTAAAGGATTAAAAACTACTAATTGATGCTAGTAAACTGATTTCAAGGAAATTTCATAAATTGGGTAAGAACCCTAATTTCATAGTTTCATAAATCCAAAATAAAATCATGGGTTTTGTTCATAAGGGTGAAAGAAATCCCTTATTGAATACCCACATATCTGAGTTGAAGCTTTCTTAACCAAGGATGAGAAGAATAGAGGCTTGGAGGTGAATCCCTTAGCTTAGAGCTTATAGCTTAGAGCTTGGAAGGAAGAAGACCCTTTTTTCTTTTGGATTGAATGAGAGCTTAAGGGAAAAACTTAGACTAATTGAAGTTAAAACCCTTCTATAATTGTCCAAAATAACCTCACTTAGGAGTTAAGAGGGCGGTAAATTACAATAATACCCCTGGATAAAAGCTGGGAAAAATAGATTAAAATCTCGGCTTCAGGTTCCACGGACCATAGATGGAACCATGGTTCATGGATTAGAATCTTGATTTTTGAGCCCAAAGTACAAGCTGCTGGTCATTTTTCATGGATCAATAGTACGGCTCGTGGAACGATCCATGAGTTGTAAAAACTATTCGTGGTTCCTGAGGAAAAGCTGAGCCTCAATCTAATTTCCATGAGCTGGTTCCACGACCTGTGGAACCATCCATGATGCATGAACCTGACTCATGGTTCTCATACCTGAGGAGGGGTCTACAGAACAATTTCCACAAGTCCATTCATGGGCTCATGGTTCAGTCCATGGCTTGTGGTTTGGGCTCATGATCCCCGGGAAGTTTAAAATTTTCAGAGATTATAAGTTTAAAAGTTGGTTTGAATTATGGGGTGTTACAAGATTTTTAGGCATGATTATGTTTTGGTCTATGTACCACAGTTCAACTTACAGTTTTAAGCAACATATCAGTATTTTAGCATGTTCAGTTATATTGGATATTCCTCATGCTCAGTACATTTGAAGTACTGACGCATACTCTTTGTACTGCATCCTATCATGATGCAGGTTCATATTCTCAGATTCAGTATCATGACTAGATCAATCTAGTGCCACCTCAGTGACTACTAGTGGTGAGTCCTCATCATTTGCGGAAAAACTTTTATTTTGCTTTTTCATTAGTACCTTCAATTTTCAGTATTTTGGAGTTAGCTGGGGGCTTGTCCCAATAACCCATCAGTAGTAGAGGCTTTCAGACGTAGATTCAGACTTTAGCTTATTCAGTTAGTTTATTTTTTAGACTTATATTAAATTCAGATATTCTTCAGTTAAATTTGAAAAACTTATATTTTATTCAGTTTAGCTTCCGCTCAATATTAAATTTATGTGATTGTTTAGTATATGCCTGACCATGGGTTAGCTTATGGTTACTTGTGGCACTAAGCACTGTATTGCATCCAGGGTGTAGACTCGGGGCACGACAAAGGCTCTAAAGCTTCTGCATACTAGAAACTATAGAGGGATCCTGACAGAACTGGAGGCCGACAGAGACAATTTGTTTTTTGCTCAAACCAGATTGCACATAGATCCTACTAATGTGATGCTACAACAAGAGGAGAAGAAAGAATATCAAAAATTTAGGGGCTCTTCTAGTGTGGCAGAATTTTTCTTATTGTAGAGAAGCAAAATGTAATGACCCTCCAGGTCATTCTCTATTTACCATGCTTTTTCTGCATTTCAAGCTTTCCTTCAGCAGCTGTAGATCATTTATGACTTACCGGGGCTGACAGTTTTGTGCTTTGGCCTTTCGTTAGGTCGTTATGACCATTTTCCTATTTTAGATTTTAAAATTGGTAAATCCTTGGCTTTGGTCAACTTTCTTGGTTAACACGCTCAGAATCAAATTCTGACAGTTTTGTTGGCTCTGGAATGGGGATTTTGGTCTAGTGGGACCATTGTCTTGGGCCTGAGTGCTTCCAGTGTGGTTTTGTGTGGCTTTGTGTGTTTTGGAGCCAGTTTGTCTAGTAGGGTTAACTTTGGTCAACATTCGAAGAAGATGGTCTCGGATGGGAATTCTGTCACCTTTGTTAGCTCTGAAATGTCGACTTTGGTCTAGGGGGACCTTTGGTTTGGGTCCCGAGGCTTCTGGGCTCATTTTTGAGTTTTGAGTTTCGAGTTAGTTTTGGGCATGGGGTCCACTTTTCATTAAAACGATCTCCATTGGGAGATTTGTCAATTCCATTGAGTGAGGAATGCCATTTTTGGTAGTTTATCATGGTTGGTTTATGTTCGCGGGGTTCTGGATGAATCTCGAGGGTCCGTTAGAAGATTTTTGGACTTGGTATTTTTGCTGGTTGTTGCAATAAGTTGCAGACAACTTTTCCCTTCGCGTTGTGAAGACCCCATTGCGTTCGTGATCGTCTAGTTTCTTGACCATCACGTTCTTGAAGGGTTTCATTGCATTTGCGATGAAGCCGACTAGGACCCAACTTGACTTCCTCTTCGCGAATGCGGCCTGGATCATTGCGAATGCGATGGTTGGGCCGGCTGTTCTCCATGAATGCGGGGTCCCTGTCGCGATCGTGATGAAGGACCCCTAGCAGTTATATTAAGTTTCAACTTTATTTTCTATTTCACAGCTTCGAGAAACTCCATTGTTGAGCTCCGAAACTCCTTTTCCCAGGTTCTTTGCTTCAGCACTCTTCATCCGGTAAGTTCCCTCGTCACCCCTCTCCTCATTTCGTGTAAATTCCTGTAATTCTCCCGCTAAATTCCCTTGTTGCTAAATCTTTAGAGTTGGAGAATTCTTGTGGAATCTAATTGTTTGGGGATTGCATGCTCCAAAAATTGTGCAACTCAGCCCCGTAGCGTGTTCTCCTTATCGAGGTTGGTTTCCGTTTTTAAATACCAAACTTTTTTGTCTTAATCCCAGGAATTAGTTGCACTTCGGGGCTGTTTTGGGCCCCGAATCAAGCTCCAATCATTCCCAATCTTTGGGCATGGGTTCCTCAACTCACAGCGAGCATAGTTGCGTTTTTTTTTTCGGTTTTGTTGCGCAGGCCCCGAGGGTTGTTTTTCTGACCAGATTTTTTGGCCCGATTTTCTGTATAGCAATATGGGTGTCATTATTCTTGTCTTGACACCTAGTTTATGTTCTTGATAGCATGGTAGCTTTCTGACGTTGTTCAGCCCCGAGGTAGGTTACAGTTTACCTTCTAGACTGAGTTTAGTTGGATTATATATATCTATATGTTACTAGAACGCTAGGTTGGATTTTAGATAGACTTTAGGCTTAAAACTTGTTTATCATGTTAATTGGCCATTTCGGGTTTTTAGCACTAAGACTGTATGTTATCCTTAGCCTAGGAGCTTGTTTTTTCTGCGTGGCTAGTCTAAGACCCTTAGCATGCTTTTAGAAGGATTTAGAGGTAGAATAGGGCTTGCCCGCTATTTTTTGCTTTTATTTTCCGCTTTACTGCTTTATTCTATTGTTGTATGTAACTGTGGGCTCGAGGCTATGGCTACGATTTGGATGGATTCCAGGTAAGTTCTCTTGTTTTGGAGGGTACGTTTGCCCTATTTGATCTGATGGTGTGATTATTCCTCTGCTTGTGAACATTCATACTCATATCGCATGGCATATCATTGGTACAGTATGGAAAGGATTTTCAAAGGCTTTTGGGTTTGAAAAGAGGTTTTTCTACTATTGTGATGAATTTTGGACTAAATCGAGCTATTTTGAGTATCACCTTGGTTTTTGAGAGGGAAAGAGGAACTACTATTTTCTGTATATAAATTTATAATCCGATGCGGTATTCCAGACCCTCGATGCATTATTTCGGGTATTTTACTTTATCTTTTATATACATATTAGTCTGATGCGGTATTCAGGACCCCCGATGCATTATTCTAGGTATTTTAGTATTTCATATATATATGTATAGTCTGATGCAGTATTTCGAGCACCCGATGTGGTATTCTAGGTTTATATTATACTGCATTCATATATGCATCATTGTGCATCGCATTGCATTTGCTTTGGCATGTGGATGGACTCTGGTTTGGGTTGATGTTGTTTCCCCATTTCTCTTTTTATTTACTGGCATATCTCTGGATTTATAACAGAATTAGGAGGATCCCTGTATAGTTAGTTGCTTTCCTGTAATCTATATTTATATATTATCTTTCTGCGCTCGGTCGGCCTATGATGCCTACTTAGTACCTGTTGTCTTGGTACTCATACTACACTCGTCATCTCTTTTTCTGATGTAGCACCTAGTATGAGCCACCCTCGTTGATCTCCTGTCGTTCGAGGCCCGTTGCTGTTCGGATCGCGGTGAGCTCCCGACGCTTTTGTAGACTTCACTTGCTTTCCATCTTGTACTTTCTTTCTATATGTTGTATTTTAGATAGACAAAGGTTATTGTATAGATACTCCTTGCTTTAGTCGCACTTGTACTAGTGACACCAGGTCTGGGTTCGTGCTTGAGTCATTTTGTCTTTTCGGTCACTTTAGGGCCATCTTTTGTATATTGTGTACGTTGGTATGTATATATATGCTTTTGGCCCTATCTCTTGTTATATCTTCCGCTTCTCTTTAGTTAAATTATTATTTATTATTTTTCGCATGTTTGGGATAGGCTTGTCTACTGGGGGTTATGTAGACGCAATCATGGCCCGATTTCGGGTCGTGACACAAAGCTACTTGGGTAAAATTAGGAGATGACACCACAAAATATTTTTATTCCCTCATAAAGAAGATGAAGCTAATGCAAGCATTCACACAGGTGGAGAATGAGAACCAAATCATGCAAACCATCCCAAAAGAGATTGTTGGTGTCTTTGTAAAATTCTACCAACAGTTATTAGGAGACAAAAAGGGCATATAAGAGGAAGGCACACAGTGTGTGGCTAGAAAATGGCCATGTACTATCACTAGATAAAAAACTTAGGTTGCTGCAAGCTTGCACTGGAAAGGAGATCAATGCAACCATATTTTCTATCTATGTAAACAAGAGCCCAGGCCCTAATCGTTATGGGAGTGGTTTTTTTAAAGAAGCTTGGCCAATTGTGGAGAGGAGGTAACCGAGGCCATATAGGAATTATTTAGCAATGGTAAGTTTCTTAGGCAGATTAATGTCACTATAATTACCTTGATTCCTAAAATTGATAGACCTCTGAATATTGAACAATGTAGACCTATATCTTGTTGTAATGTAATTTACTAGTGCATCACAAAGATTTTGTGTACTGAACTGAAAGTTGTGCTGCCTGATATAATGAATCCTACTTAAGCTGCTGTTGTACATGGTAGATCATTGGTTCATAATATGTTGATGTGTCATGATCTTATGAGGAATTATAGGAGAAAGATAATGATATCTCTCAAGTAACACTCTCCATATGGAGGTGATAGCGATCGTCAGAGCAAAATAAAATTTATAATTCCCGACGAGAGTCGGGGTCGATCCCATAGAGAATGGTAGAGTCACCTATGAGATTATCGTATATCAATCACCAATAGAGTTAATATTCAAACAACAATAAAAGTAAAAAAGGGGAAATCAGGGAATTGGAAAATCTATCATAATTCGCAATTCAAGCAAAGAAATAAAGTAAATACAGGATTATATCAAGAGAGTGGACGACTAGGGGTACGCTTCCGATGGGACTCGAACATGGGTCATTGTACTTGCTCAATTAAGCCAATTCTTACTAAAAATAATATGGGTAACATTGGTTTTAGGCATGAATGTTAATCTTTCAATCTCACAAACATTTTCCAATGGTCTTTGTTCAAGCACCATGGTTTTATCACTAACCAACCAATATAAGCTTGGGGAAGTCACACTATCTCTAGTTTAGACTCTTATATGGGTGTTTTCGGTGAATTGAGCTATTTCTAGCCTCAATCTAAATGGAATCTCAAGTACCCACTAGTGAATTCTCATCCAAAATTACGAACCTCATTCTCAAGCAAGAACACAATTAAGTAATTTCAATCAATGTTTGCAACCATTAATTTTAGAGTTAAAACACAGAGAATTCAATAGACCCATATCAATTTAGCAATTATAAACACAAATAAGAAAGACCCATACCCATTAATCAAGCACACATCATACACATACCTCTAGACAAGGAGAGTTAGACACTCATGCTAAAGGAATAAGAAGCAATACCAAGTGGATAATTCAAATTCTCTTTTATTAATGGAAGAAGTTTCCGATATTCAAGCTTAATTTACACAATTATGGTGAATCCAAGGTTGAAGATGGATAGAATTGAGTGAAACCATCTATATTGCCTTGGAAGAGGAAACTTGTTCAACACTATTCCAAAAACTCAAAAACTAAGCAAAACTATGCCTAAATTGGGTTTTAGAATGTTCCCAATTTGTCACATAAAAATAGACAAAAATACCCCTCGAGAGTTGTGCGCCTTGACATGCATTTTGCACGTCTCATTGTGCGTATCACATAGCTCTATCCTAGCAGACCAGTGACTTAGCTTGATCTTCGAGTGTCATGCAAAGTGGGTGCGGACCACACCAGGCATTAAGCATGTCACACGGCGGCCGTACCACTTAGCAAATTCTTCTTCTTCTTCCATTGATCTTCATATGCAGGAAGGTGCAGACTACACCAGCATTATGCATGTCGCACGGCGGCTACACCTCTCGGTAGAATCTTTATCTCTCTTTATCAACTTCACACTTCAACTCCTTTTGAGCTCTTTCGAGACTACTTCCTTGTTTTCTACTTTTGACCAAGAGTACCTGCATACATATCAATAAATGCTATAAAAACCTCTAAATTTTATCAAAACATAGCAATAATTCATGATTAAAGGCTCAATAAGTTGGTAGATTACCGACTTATCAAACCCCCAAACTTGAACTATTGCTTGTCCTCAAGCAAGATACTCAGAAGTTAAGGAATGAATTATGCTTTAAAGCTCAATCAAGGCACACAAGATTAATCTATTCTAAAAACTAAGAAAAATAATAAAAAAAAGACTCGAACAAAAGACTCAATTACAATGCTTATCTTGATTTGGACCACCAATTATCAAGGAAAATAATCATTTCAAAACTTTCATCAAAAAGACTTCATTTCACATTCAAATCAAGGGAATTCTTCATTCAAAACAAGATATTAATCTTCTCAAGTTATTGGCATGGACAATCAAGGTTTGCCTCGAGATTTGCCACACAACTTGTCTCATTCATTCCTCTCAATTAAGATAGAAACTTCATGTTTCAATTCGAGCGCATGATGCCACTCACTATAAGAGAGAATCCTACTCACAATCATGCAATTCAAAATTCAAGGGATTATAAGAGAACCAAAAAGACTCTCACTCTCTCAAGGAAGTTCAAGTGCACACATGTCGAACCATAGGCTTGTCCTTCATGTACCTCACCACTAATGTAGAATGACCAAGCTCGAAATTACAAAGGAATTATGGGTTATGATATTAGCTAGGGCTAAGGTGAGGATTGCATTTGGCTCAAGTGACTAAACCTCCCTAAAGCTATTTGTTATCATTTTGAACACCGCTCACATTTTTGAACATTGAATTCACCTTATTTCTCCCTCACACAACCCAAGCTTTTCCCTTCAACTTGATCATTCAACCTCCTTGTATCACCTTCACTTGGTAGCACCAATTCTTTTATTTTCATTTTGCTCATTTCATTAGACATTGGAGTAATTTTCAATTTAAACATACGGTGCTACCTTGCACTTGAAGTGCATTCCTTTTCTTTCCACATTGAGTACATAAACCCGAGTGCAAATAATTTTTGCACTTATTTGCTTATGTGTTTAATTTTCATAAAATATGAATTGTTACATTCATGGCATACATGTTCCCCCAATTGAAAAATTAGAATGCATCAGGAAAAAGTGATTATGCGTGTCTTCGCAATCACTTTTTCACTTTAAAACAAAAATTCTTGAAACAATGAGTAATTAGTTGGTTCCAGGTTGGCCGGCACTTGTTCACTATATTAGCCCGCAGTTGTCCACTTGGGTTCCCAGTATCTTTTAAAAACCAACTCTAGTCAAACTAGCATAGAGCGAAGCCGAATCCCTAAAATAGGCATCAACCTAAGTTGTACGTAAAGGGTATCAGGCCCATTAGTGAGACCACCTTGAGTCAAAAAGGGCCTCCGTCCTGAAAAGACAATTATATCGCTATGTGCTCTATTTTGAAAGACATATGTATCAAAAGAATTATACTATTGTTCCTAAGATGGGATATCTAACTAGTTGTCTGTTTTATGGGATGTTTGGTCTTCTCAAAATTGAAATGGTCGTACCAACCTCGAGAGATTGGAAATGAGTCCAAGAATGGCCGAATGGATGAAGGATCATCATCAGGAGCATCATAGTGTCACCCCTGCGTGGGTTTATCTTTATGTATTGATTTTCCTGAAATACCCCTGCATGGGTTTACTCTATTTTGCCCTTTCACGGGCCTATTTTATGCACTATTTTCCCTTTCCCTTCACAAAATGTATCCCCTTTTTGGCTTACTTTGTATCCCTTTATTGGAAAGTTGTTGATTATATATATCTTTATTTCTGGGGGAAATGAAAAGATTCCATACGACACATACGTCTTTCAAAATGCTAGGCCTACCTTTGGCACAAAAAAGGTCACCGAGTTAGGATACGCGCGTTATTATATTTTCTTTTATTTTATTATGTGTTATAATTCCTTTATGTGCTACGTGTGTTGCTTGAATCAAGGATAAATTGATCCACTCCTATTTGTTTAAAGATTTTTAAAACACCATTGGTAGAAATATAAGCAGTCCGACAAAAATACTCCAAGTCCTCTAAGTTTCTCCGAAAACCCTAAAGCCTTTTAAAAATCTCAATTCTTTCAAGAAAGGTTGAGATGGAAGTTGCAATCACGCACAGAAGAATGCTAAGGGTTTGAGAGTAAATCTAGGAAGTTCAAAGGAAGCATGAGGAAGTCGATCGACTAATGGAAATTGTCATAGCTAGGTCAAAAGAGGTAGAGAACAAGACTGCCAAAGCCAAAGAAAGAATTGCTATGATCAACCAAATACTGGGTAAATCAAAATCAGAACCAAAAAGAAACTTTGATCTAGAACTCGAGGAACTCCTCCTTGAGTTTGGGGAAATAACTGGAGGGTCAGAACAGATCAACAAATGAAAGGAGAAAGTGGTCAAAGAATCTGAAGAAGATGAGCAAGTGCTCATGAGGTCCTCTCTGGACAAAGACTTTTATGGAAATTCTGAAAAAGATGTTGAAAAGGTCCAACTCTCTGACACAGGAATCAAACATTGGACCAAAGTTAAGAGTGATACCGTGTGGACAACCAGATTTAGGCCAGGAGGAAAGCTGATTACCCTCAAAGTTCACTTGCGAGAGTATGTCAAAAATCAAAAAGTAATTTTATGTTCAGAAATTTATGGAACTTTGAATGCTATGACAGTTCTTCATTCCGATCAATCTGAGGGATTCGAGTGTCAACCTCAGAATGAACACAAGGAATGTTCCTATCATTCGTGTAGAAAGGGACATACCACTGATGAATGTAACGCCATGAGATATAGAGTTTGTCATATGATTAGCAGTGACCAGATAAGCCACCTGTGGGGTCCCCAAATTATCCTTACATGCGACCAAGTCGGCCTCTGCATGCCGATCACCAAAGATATAGCTTTTCATAGTCATGACTTCCCAGTCTTCCAAAATACTTACTATGATATCTACATGAAGCTTCTTCACGCCCAGATTCTGGAACCATTTGAAAGAAAATCAAAAAGAATTTCCAAGGTGTGGTGCTAAGGGAAGGAAGTTTGTCTCTACCACGCAGGTGAAAAGGTCCATGACATTGAGACTTACCATGACTTTAGGATTGACTTGGAGTGTAACACCCCGTACACGTATCAAGCTATACAAGACAAAAACTTCAGAAATTTCAAAGTTCCAGGGACTACTGGTCAAATGACGACTCATAGTTTGAACGACGGGTCCATCCTATTGACTCGTGGATTGCCTTCTGAGGATTTACATTTTCCAAAGTCCCCTTCAGGAACTATGAGTCAAGTCTACGACTCTTCATTGGAGCAACAAGCCATAGTTTTGAGTTGTGGCTTGACCAAGTCAGCCCAGCTCCCTGTGAACGATGACTCCATTTGACGACTCATCATCACTTCTACGGGTCCGTCCTGTTGACCCGTAGAAGTGAAGCTGCAACTTGAAATTCCCAGTTGAGTTCTATGACTCCAGAAGATGAACCGTCATTCAAACCATGACTCGTAGACTGAGTCGTGGTCAATGAAAGTTGACCAATTTCCAGCTTTTTCCCAATTAATTCCTAGAGGTATTTTGGTTATTTTCTAACCTAGTATGTATTAAGTGAAGTCGTTTTGACTCTTAAGTTCATCATTCTTCACTCAAAGAGGAAAATTTCTCTTAAGAAAAGACTCCAAAGCTCCAAGTCAAGTCTCCTAATTCTTTTCCAATCAAGTGGGCAATCTTCCACCAAGGTATGTGGGTTTCTAACAATGTGTTCCTTTCACCCTTGTGCCTAAATTCCCCTTATCTTATCTTGAAGTATGAAGTTATGAAATTAGGGTTTTGATCTAAAATTAGAAAAAGTTTATGAAATCAGTTTCTATGTTTAAATTCATAGTTTCCTCTTGATTACTCATGATTTGATTATGATTCTCTCATTGGTTTTAAAAGCCCAAGCATGAATGTTGATTTTTAGCATGAAACTATGAATTTACATATTTTCAAGAGAAAGTTGGCATGATTAGATATCATGGCCTCTATGTATTTATGAAATTGCATGACTAAATATTTAAGTATGAATTTAGCAAGAAAGGTATATTTTTAATTATGGTCTTGCAAAGCTTTAAGATTCATGACTTGTGAATTGCATGACATCAGATATGTCCTTATGCTTTTCCAACAGTTTTTGGGCATCAGTTATGTCCCCATGTTTTATGAAAGATTTGGACATCAGATATGTCCCTATGTTTTAAGAAAGGTTTGGCATCTAGATATGTCCACCTAAGCTAAGTGAATTGCATGGTATCAGATATACCCTTATGCTTTTCAAACAGATTTGGCATCAGATATGCCCAGTATTATATGAGCTATATGTATGTTTTTTGAGTAGTATTAGCACCGAGTTGGACAGGGTGAGAGTACCCAAAAGGGTCCTAGAACTACGTGCCCCCGTAGGTCTTAAGTCCCCTCTGTTGGGCATCAATTTTAGTGATCACGCCAAAGTAATGCCTTTATACCCTGGCAAGGTATATTGGGTCCTTTCGATGGGGCGAATACATCGGATTCCATATAGCTTACATGGTCTAAGTCGGTTAGAGAACCTCCCACAGAAAAGAGTTTATTCTTTTAAATCTTGCATTTGACTCTTATTCGGATTTCGGACTTATTACTTATGATTATGTTTCAGCTTATGGAAAGTATTAGAGTCTTTGCGTTCAGTTTATCTGTAAAAGCATGATTTCAGTTATTAAGTATATTTAGTATGTTTTCTTCATGATCATGCATTGCTCACATACTTAGTACATTTCATAGTACTAATGCATATTTGTTGCATCCTTTGATGATGCAGATTTCGGTACCCCTTCTCAGCTTCGTGGCTAGAGTCTCAGGACACTTCCTTAGTCAGCTGTGGTGAGTCCTCATGGTTCGAGGACTAGTTATGCATTTCCTTATGTTAGCTTTACTTTTATACTCCGAGTTAGCTATGGTCTTGTCCTAGCAACTCTTTATGTTATGACTAGTGGCTTTCATACATATTTTGTATTTGAGTTCCCTTTTTGGATATGTATGTTATGTGGCTCTTAGACCCTTATTGATGTTTCCTTATTGGATTTCCGTATTATGCTTTGGCTTATCTTTTGTTATGTTTAAGAATGTTATGGCCAAGGGTTATCGTGGGATCCTTGTGGTCCCGAGTCCCGTGTTACGTCCAGGGGGTAACCTCCGGGCGTGACAAACTTGGTATCAGAGCCTCAGGTTCAAGGGTCCTAGGATGTCTAAAAGACACATCGAGTAGAGTATTTTTCACGTGTGTGAAGCGCTCCACACATATGAGAGGGAAGTTATGAGATGTCTTAGAAAAACTTCACTTCTTTCATGATTACATCGTGCGATAGAGCTTAAGTCAAATATTCCACTAATCCGTTTCTTATTCATTTAAGATTATGCCTCCTCGACTTGCTATGCCTCTCCGAGCCGCTCGAAATGTTGCTCCTCAAGTTTCGGTTCTCGATGTCACGAATGATGAGTTTAGGAATGCTATTCACATACTAGCTCAGACTTTGGCAAATCAACAAACTCCTGCCCCCGCTCATCTTCAAGGTGGGGTAGTGGCCCGAGTTCGTGACTTTATCCGTATAAACCCGCCGGAGTTTTGGGGTTCAAAAGTGAGTGAGGACCTACTTAACTTTATTGATGAAGGGAGGAATATCTTTGCTGTTATGCAAGTAGCGGGTATTGATTGTGTTGAACTTGCATCCTACCAACTCAAGGATGTGGCTCATATTTGGTTCATGCAATGGAAGGAGGCTAGGGTGAGGGATGCGATCCCTATGACTTGGGAGTGTTTTGAGAGGACCTTTCTTGATGGGTTCTTTCCCCGTGAGTTGAGGCAAGCAAAAGTGGAGGAATTTGTGAACTTGATACAAGGTTCGATATCAGTGCAAGAGTATAGTTTGAAGTTCAGTCAGTTGTGTAGGCATGCTCCCTCCATGGTAGCAGACCCGTATGATCAAATGAACAAGTTCATCTATGGTGTTTCTGATATAGTGAAGAAGGAGTATAGGTTTGCCTTGTTGTTGAGTGAAATGAACATCTTTTGTCTCATGACTCATTCCTATCAGATCGAGGGTGATAAACTCAAGGAGATGGCTAGGCAGAACAAGAGGGGTAGATCCGAGGGATCAGGTTTTGGTTATCACAGGTCCAGAGGTGGACATCGCTCTTCTTTCCAGAAGAAGTCATCAGGTCTTGTTCACTCTTCTTCTAGTGCTCCTACCCAGGCTCAGAAGCCTCGTCATGATCAGGGTGGTAGGGATTTAGTTCCTATTCTTAGTCTCAGGGTAGTGTCACTAAGGGATCTTCCTACCCATCTTGTGTTAAGTGTGGAAAGACTTACCTCGGTGAGTTTTTGGCTGGTAAAGAGGGTCATTTTGGGTGTGGTCAGACCGAACACCATGTTAGAGATTGCCCTTCATCTAAGAAGGGGTAGGGAGGTGGTAGGACTCAGTCTACCCCAGCAGCTTCAGGTGGTAGATCAGCCCAGCAGGGTGCAGTTTCTAGTTCTGGTGGTTGCGCCAAAACCGTCTTTATTCCATGTCCTCCCGCCAGGATCAGGAGAGTTCTCCATATATGGTTACCGGTACGTTGAAAGTCTTCTCTCTTGATGTGTATGCCTTGTTAGATTCAGTGTATCCTTATCTTTTGTAACCCCTTATGTGGCTTATAAGTTCAAAATTCGTCCCGAATTTCTTTTAGAACCCTTTCATGTTTCTACTCCTGTTGGTGAATCAGTCCTAGCCGAAAGAGTCTATCAAAATTGCCCTATCTCAGTCCTTTATAGAGTCACTTCAACGGATTTAATAGTGTTGGAGATGACTAATTTTGATGTCATCCTCGGTATGGATTAGTTGTATGCATGTTATGTCTCAGTTGATTGCCTCACTCGTGTGATTAGTTTCAAGTTTCCTAATGAACATGTCCTAGAATGGCAAGGTAGTCCCTCTTCTTCGAAGGGTCATTTCATATCTTATTTTAAGGCTAGGAAGATGATTTCTAAGGGTTATGTCTATCATATAGTTTTAGTTATGGACATGTAGTCCAAGACCCGGACTATTCAGCCTATTCTTGTTGTGAATGAATTCCTAGAAGTGTTCCCCGATGATTTGCCCGGAGTCCCTCCTGAGAGGGAAATTGACTTTGGGATAGATCTTCTTCTGAATACGAATCCTATCTTTATTCCTCCCTATAGAATGGCCCTCGCGGAACTCAAGGAGCTGAAAGATCAACTGAAAGACTTGCTTGATAAAGGTTTCATCAGGCCTAGTATTTCTTCTTGGGGTGGCCCAGTTTTGTTTGTTCGAAAGAAGGATGGATCTCTTAGAATGTGTATTGATTACCATCAATTGAACAAGGTCACAATCAAGAATAAGTATCCCATTCCTAGGATCGGTGACTTGTTCAATCAGATTCAGGGTGCTAGTTTTTTCTCCAAAATCGACCTTAGATCCGGTTATCATCAGCTTCGGATTTGAGAATGTGATATCCTGAAGAGAGCCTTCAGGACTCGGTATGGTCACTATGAGTTTGTTGTTATGTCTTTTGGTCTAACGAATGATCCTACAGCTTTTATGGATTTGATGAACCGTGTGTTCAAGCAGTATTTGGATATGTTTGTGATTATTTTCATTGATGATATCCTCATCTACTCTCGGAGTGAGAAGGAGCATGCGGATCACTTGATGGTTGTGTTGCAAACTCTCAAGGATACACAGTTGTTTGCTAAGTTTAGCAAGTGCGAGTTTTGGATGCAGTCTGTTTCTTTTCTGGGTCATATTGTGAATAAAGATGGTATTCGGGTTGATTCTCAAAAGATCGAGGCGGTAAAGAACTGTCCTAGACCCACTTCTCCGTCTGATATTAGAAGTTTCTTAGGTTTGGCTGGTTACTATAGGAGATTTGTGGAGGGTTTTTCCTCCCTTGCTTCCCATTTGACCCGATTGACTCAGAAAAAGGTTAAGTTTCAGTGGTCCGACTCTTATGAGAAAAGTTTTCAAGAATTGAACACTCGATTCACTATAACTCCAGTATTGGCTCTACCCGAGGGCCTTGATGATTTTGTTATGTATTGTGATACCTCCAGAATTAGTTTGGGTTGCGTTTTGATGCAATGGGGCAAGGTGATTGCTTATGCCTCAAGACAGCTTAAGGTACATGAGAAGAACTACCCTACTCATGATCTTGAGCTAGCGGCCGTGGTTTTTGCTTTGAAGATTTAGAGGCACTACTTGTATGGTGTGCATGTGGATGTTTTCACCAATCATAAGGGTCGTCAATATGTGTTCACTCAAAAGAAATTGAATTTGCGACAAAGGATATGGATTGAGATCTTTAAGGATTATGATATGAGTGTGCTTTACCATCCCGGTAAGGCCAATTTTGTGGCGGATGCTTTGAGTAGGTTGTCCATCGGAAGTGTAGCTTCTATTGAAGATGGAAAGAAGGAATTGGTTAAAGAAGTTCATAGTCTTTCTCGGTTGGGAGTTCGCTTTATGTACTTGACCGAAGGTGGTGTGATTGTGACTAATGGTGACGAATCATCCTTGGTGGCTATTGTGAAAGCCAAGAAAGACCAAGATCCCATTCTACTTCAGCTTAAGGGTGCAGTTCGTCAGCAAAGGGTCAATATTTTCTCCCAAGGGGGAGATGGTGTGCTTTGTTATCAGGGTCACTTATGTTAGCCAGATGTTGATGGTTTGAGATGGCAAATTTTGTCCGAGGTCACAGTTCTAGATACTCCATTCATCTGGGTGCCACTAAGATGTACTGTGATCTACGGGAAGTATTTTGGTGGAATGGTATGAAGAAGGACATAGCTGGGTTTGTGGCTAAGTGTCCCAACTGTCAACAGGTAAAGGTGGAACATCAAAGACCAGGTGGTATGATTCAGGATATTGACCTTCCCTCTTGGAAATGAAAAGCAATCAATATGGACTTTATTATGGGTTTGCTTCATACTCGAAGGTAACATGATTCTATTTGGGTGATCGTTGACCGAATGACCAAGTCATCCCATTTCTTGGCTGTTAAGACTACAGATACAGCGAATGATTATGCCAGACTCTACATTCGGGAGATAGTCCGATTGCATGGTGTTCCTTTTTCTATCATTTCTAATAGGGGTCCTCAGTTTACATCTCAGTTTTGGAGATCGTTTCAAAAGGGTCTTGGTACTAAGGTGAAACTTAGCAGAGCTTTTCACCCACAGACGGATGGCCAGGCCGAGCTTACTCTTCAGACTTTGGAGGATATGTTGAGGGCTTGTTTTATTGACTTTAAAGGAAATTGGGATGATCACTTACCTCTTATCGAGTTTGCCTACAACAACAGTTTCCACTCTAGCATCCAGATGGCTCCATATGAGGCACTTTATGGCCGGAGGTGTAGATCTCCTATTGGTTTGTTTGAGGTTGGTGAGACAGCCTTGATTGGTCCAGATTCTGTGCACGAGACCATGGAGAAAGTTCAGCTTATTCGGGAAAGGTTGAAGACTGCTCAGAGTCGACAGAAATCTTATGCGGATTGAGGAGAAGGGAGTTAGAATTTGAAGTTGATGATTGGGTTTTCCTTAAGGTGTCACCCATGAAGGGTGTGATGAGGTTTGGCAAGAAAGGGAAACTTAGTCCTCATTTTATATGTCCTTATCAGATTTCGAGGAGAGTTAGTAGTGTTGCTTATGAGTTGGAGTTACCAACAGAGTTGGAAGCGGTTCACCCAGTTTTCCATGTTTCCTTGTTGAAAAAGTGTGTTGGTGATCCGAGCTTGATTGTGCCTTTGGAAGATATGGGTGTGAAGGATAGTCTCACTTATGAGGAGGTTCCCGTGGATATCCTTGATCATCAGATTCAGAGGTTGCGAAACAAAGAAGTCGCTTCGGTAAAAGTCCTTTGGAGGATTCAGCTTGTTGAGGGTGCTACTTTGGAAGCGGAGGAGGCCATAAAGGCCAAATAACCTCATCTTTTTCCTTCAGATCCAGTTCCAGCTTGAGGTACTAGTTTCCTCCTTAGTATGTCCCTCTGATTCTACTCCATCAGTTCCTCTCATGATTTTATCATGCATCCATGTTTTATGAAGTTAGTTCATCATGTTTTCAAGTTGAAAAGATCAGGATTTATGATTACCCCTTGATTTCCATGTTTTGATGTTTGGTTGGGCTGTTTTCCCCTCAGTTTCCCTTGTCTAGCCTTCATTCGAGGACGAATCATCCCAAGGGTTGTTTTCCCCTCAGTTTCCCTTGTCTAGCGTTTCATAGGCATGACTTCACAGTCTTCCTAAATACCTACTATGATATCTACATGAAGCTTCTTCACACCCCGATTCTGGAACCATTTGAAAGAAAATCCAAAAAAATGTCCAAGGTGTGGCGCTAAGGGAAGGAAGTTTTTCTCTACCACGCAGGTGAAGAGGGACATGACATTGAGACTTACCATGACTTTAGGATTGACTTGGAGTGTAACACCCCGTACACGTATCCAGCTATCCAAGATAAAAACTTCAGAAATTTTTAAAGTTCCAGGGATTATGGGTCAAATGACGAATCATCGTTTGAACGACGGGTCCGTCCTGTTGACTCGTGGATTGCCTTCTGAGGATTTACATTTTCCCAAGTCCCTCCAGGAACTATGAGTCAAGTCTACGACTCATCATTGGAACGACCAGCCGTAGTCTTGAGTCGTGGTTTGACCAAGTCAGCCCAGCTCCCTGTGAACGATGACTCCATTTGACGACTCATCATCACTTCTACGGGTCCGTCCTATTGACCCGTAGAAGTTAAGCTGCAACTTGAAATTCCCAGATGAGTTCTATGACTCTAGACGACGAACCGTCATCCAAACCATGACTCGTAGACTGAGTCGTGGTCACTGAAAGTTGACCAATTTCCAGCTTTTTCCCAATTAATTCCTAGGGGTATTTTAGTCATTTCCCACTCTATTATGTATTAAGTGAAGTTGTTTGACTACTTTTAGAATGGTTTTCACCCATATTACCCTAAGTCCCTCTTAAGTTCATCATTCTTCACTCAAAGAGGAAAATTGCTCTGAAGAAAAGACTCCAAAGCTCCAAGTCAAGTCTCCTAATTCTTTTCAAATCAAGTGGGTAATCTTCCACCAAGGTATGTGGGTTTCTAAAAATGGGTTCCTTTCACCCTTGTGCCCAAATTCCCCAACTCTTATCTTGAAGTATGAAGTTATGAAATTGGGGTTTTGATCTAAAATTGGGGAAAGTTTATGAAATCAGTTTCTATGTTTAAATTCATGGTTTCCTCTTGATTAATCATGATTTGATTATGTTTCTCTCATTGCTTTTAAAAGCCCAAGCATGAATGTTGATTTCTAGCATGAAACTATTAATTTACATGTTTTCAAGAGAAAGTTGGCATGATTAGATATCATGGCCTCTATGTATTTATGAAATTGCATGACTAATTCTTTAAGTATGAATTTAGCAAGAAAAGTATATTTTGAATTATGGTCTTGCAAAGCTTTAAGATCCATGATTTGTAAATTGCATAACATCAGATATGTCCTTATGCTTTTCCAACAATTTTTTGACATCAGATATGTCTCCCTGTTTTATGAAAGATTTGGACATCAGATATGTCCCTATGTTTTAAGAAAGGTTTGGCATCTAGATATGTCCACCTAAGCTAAGTGAATTGCATGGTATGAGATATACCCTTATGCTTTTCAAACAGATTTGGCATCAAATATGCCCAATATTATATGAGCTATATGTATGTTTTGGGAGTAGTATGAGCACCGAGTTGGACAGTGTGAGAGTACCCAAAAGGGTCCCAGAACTACGTGCCCCCGTAGGTCTTAAGTCCCCTCTGTTGGGCATCAATTTTAGTGATCACGCCAAAGTAATGCCTTTATACCCTGGCAAGGTATATTGGGTCCTTTCGATGGGGCGTATATATCGGATTCCATATAGCTTACATGGTCTAAGTCGGTTAGAGAACCTCCCACAGAAAACAGTTTATGCTTTTAAATCTTGCATTTGACTCTTATTCGGATTTCGAACTTATTACTTATGATTATGTTTCAGCTTATGGAAAGTATTAGAGTCTTTGCGTTCAATTTATCTGTAAAAGCATGATTTCAGTTATTAAGTATATTTAGTATGTTTTCTACATGATCATGCATTGCTCACATACTTAGTACATTCCATAGTACTAACACATATTGGGCTGCATTCTTTGATGATGCAGATTCAGGTACCCCTTCTCAGCTTCGTGGCTAGAGTCTCAGGACACTTCCTTAGTCAGATGTGGTGATTCCTCATGGTTTGAGGAATAGTTATGTGTTTCCTTATGTTAGCTTTACTTACTTCTGTACTCCGAGTTAGCTAAGGTCTTGTCCTAGCAACTCTTTATGTTTTGACTAGAGGCTTTCATATATAGTTTGTATTCGAGTTCCCTTTTTGGATATTGTATGTTATATGGCTCTTAGACCCTTATTGATGTTTCCTTATTGAATTTTCGTATTACGCTTCCGCTTATCTTTTGTTATGCTTGAGAATGTTATGGCCAAGGGTTAGGTTGGGAGCCTTGTGGTCCCGAGTCCAGTTTTACGTCCAGGGGGTAACCTCGGGGCGTGACATGGAGCACCTCATTGACACGGGAAGGATTCAGCTAGAGCTACCGCCCTATTAACCTTGAAGCAAGGATTGAAGGAAGGAAGATAGAGTAGGGCAAGACCCACCACTATCCAAATGAAGCTTTAAAAGTAGCAGAGTTTTTATTTTGAGTTATTACCTTTATGTCATTTTTACTTTCCCCTTGTAATCTAAGATAGTGGATGAATGAAATGAAATGAAAATGAACTTATTTATTACCTATTCGAACTACATAGGGCCTGAATTCTCCTTTGTGACATACGTATGTAGCCTTTCAAGGCCCGACCCCTATCTTTAAGAAATTTTCAGTTTTCCACTTTAACAAGGATGTCAAAGAGTTTAGAAGTGCAACAAGAAAAGATGCTACAAGATGGAGATTCAAAAAGTCAACCTCCCTGATAAAATCTACTTATCCAAAATCAATGAGCTAATTCTGTCAATTTAAATCATTGAGTCAAAATTATCCGGGATCAATTTACCTTGATAAAAATAACTTTTTATGTGTTTAGAGCAATTTCTATGTGTTTATTTTTGATTAGATATCTTGTGTTATCTATCACTAACGGAATCTAACATATTTGCCTTTGAGTTATTTTTACTTTATCAGGTAACAGAATATATATAGAAACTGATCTGTGTTGATAAAACTGGCCAAGCACCCTTGTTTCACTCGCTCAAAGGCACACATAGATTCTTCCTCTAACCGTCACTTCTCTAAGGGAAAAATAATTGATAGTGAGAAAGAAAATGCCTTCGCCATAAAAGATAATGTTATTACTAGAGAAACTGAAATGATTGTTGAGCTTGCAAGGAAGTTGGAGAAGATGCAAGAGGAGGTGCAAGAATCCAAGGACATGGTGAGTTTGGCCATTTTCGCTAACACCCCAACTCTGGGCAACTCCCAACCCCCTCTCCAAATCCCTCCGCTCAATTGCCCATTAACCAAAAATCTTCCAAGAGATGTCCCCTCCACCTCCGTCCTTAGACCTTCCAATGAACCTATATACAACAACCCTCCCCATATCGGATCCTCTTACCAGACCCATATTTCCCTCATCCAGCCTACCAACCAAAATAACAACCCCAAAGCCTACAACCCGCAAAACCTCCTTCCAAATTACCAAAATACTTCACCAAACACCTACAACTCCCAGAAAAACCACCCCAATATCACTAACCCACAGAACTATACCCTCACATACCTAAATACCATTCCACATGTCCAGCCTCCACCCGTACAAAATATACCACCTCCTACTTTTTATGCCACGGTAGAGCCTTATACCACTCTCCTTGAGAATCCCTAGCTTTATCATTATGAGGAGAAAGAGAGAGAGTTGAAGGCAACATAAGAGAGGCGTGATCATGACCTAACAGTAATGAAAGAAGAAATTTCTAAAATAGGGAATCCCTAGGTTTATTTGATGAAAAGGGATATAATTATGATGACCTTTGCATTCACCCAGACATAGATTTGCCGGAGGGATTCAAAATCCCCAAATTTGAGACCTTCAATGGTGTTGGGAACCCTGATGATGATTTAAGAAGTTATTGTGACCATATGGTCGGTGCAAAAAATAGTGAGGCTTTGTTGATGAGGTTGTTTAGCCGGAGTTTGAGTGGGGAAGATTTAGAGTGGTTCACCATCCAAGAGTTAAATAAGTGGTCTAAATGGAGTGATCTGGCCAGAGATTTTTCTCGGGGGTTCACGTACAATGTTGAAATTGTTCTAGACCAATACTCTCTGGGTCGTATCACACAAAAATAAAATGAGGACTTTCGAGATTATGCTTATCATTGGAGAAAAGAGGCAACAAGAGTATGACCTCCCATGACTGAAGAAGAGATTAGTGCGGTGTTTATGCGCTCCCAAGAATTGGAATTCTATGATAAGATGATATCGGCGGTTAAGGCTAACTTTGCTGATTTAGTTAAAATTGGTAAAAAAATTTAGGAAGGCCTTCGGAGTGGTAAGATTGCCAAAGTCTCAGCATCATCGAGATTAGCAAGATTCCCTAGTAAGAAGAAACATGATGTATCTTCAGTGTCCTCTAGTCCAAGTATAAGATCGAGAAAACCTTTCAGAACTAATTGTAAAAAATCACTTGTTCCATCGACCCCTCCCCCAGCTCCACAAAACCCTTAACCTATTTTCTATACCCAGCTTACTTACCAAGACCCACTACTAAATATGTAGCCCATTTACCAAACTTCACAGCCAAACATGCAGTCCACTTACCAAGCTCATCTCCTAAACTTTCATGTGTATCAAAAAGCTCCCGAAAATAAGAATTATCACCAGGTTCCCCCTCCCGCCAATGCTAATCTCCCTTATCCTAATTTAGAAAGGAAAGTTCCTTGGACTTTTACCTAGTTAGATGAAACCAGAACCCAACAATATGAGAGATTGAAGACTGTTGGATTTATTCATCCCATACAACCCAAACCAGGCAACACTGACTCTCATTTCTTCAGAGCTGATCAACATTGTGCTTATCGTTCTGGAGGAGCCGGACATGATACCAAATTTTACATTTACCTGAGGCACAAAATTTAGGATTTGATTGATCAAAGGGTGGTCAAACTGCAGACAACACCGCCAAATGTTAATAACAACCCAATCCCAAATTACATAGGAGCCATAATTAACATGATAGAGGTTGATGAAGAATGGACGGTGAGAAAGTCAATCATGCCGGTTAGTCCTAAGAAATAGGAAGTGCTGGAAAAGGATGTAGCTGTTTTGAGTATCGCTGAATTACCCTTTGAAGGGTTAATGCACAACAAGGCCTTGCATATTACTATCAAGAGTCAAGAAAAGATCGTGAATAGGGTGTTGATTGATGATGGACAGGGTCTGAACATTTGTCCCTTATCCACACTTACCCAGTTAGATTATGATTTGGGGAAGATTCGCCAGAGTAGGATCAACGTGAGGGCCTTTAATAGGGGTGAAAGGGACACTATCGGAGAGGTCAGTTTGTACATTCAGATTGGACCCGCTGAGTTCCATGCAGAATTCTAGGTCATGGATATTACTACTAGTTATAATTTGCTCTTAGGGAGACCGTAGATCCACGATGATGGAGTTGTGCCATCGACCCTACATCAAATGGTGAAGTTTGTCTAGGAAGATCATAAAATGGTAATTAATGGTGAGGGAAGTCACTTAAGCCATCCCGATGATTGTGTCCCTGTAATCAAAAAACTTTCGAGGGGAAGTGACTTTTACATCATAGAGATTGTCAATGCCACCGGAGAGGATCTAACTCCTCAAGTTCTAATGCCACCTATTTATAAGATGCTCGCGACCACAATATTGAGGAGTGAATTCGAGCCAGGGTTTGGATTGGGCAAAAATTCTGATGGTATGATCGAGCTGATAGGGCTCCCAAGACAATTGTCCAATCATAGACTGGTGTATGTGTTCCAAGGAGGCAAGGCAAAAATTGAAGAGAAAGAGTATTCAGGGTTGCAAAAGCCACTTCCTCA
This sequence comes from Jaltomata sinuosa, assembly GCA_003996215.1. Classification (NCBI taxonomy): domain Eukaryota; kingdom Viridiplantae; phylum Streptophyta; class Magnoliopsida; order Solanales; family Solanaceae; genus Jaltomata; species Jaltomata sinuosa. The sequence goes on along the minus strand of QJPP01001043.1, from coordinate 428,556 downwards.
CTTGTACCAGTCAGTCCCAATGCGAAGAAGTCCCCCGAGTGATGGTCTAGGGGATGGAACAGGAGATCTATTCAAAGAATGTGATGCCATAATAGAAAAAGTCCCTGAAGCAGCCATGATCAGAGAGGCTAGGCCAGGCGAGCAGTTGCAGAATTGGGCTGCTACTCCTCTTATAACTCTCTATTTGTCTGGGTAGATAAAAGACTTTATTTTTATGGAAATAGGTGATGGTTCGGATGAGGCCCGTGACCCACCCTTTATGTCTTTAATTTCCTCATGCTGTCTTTCCCATTTTCCAAAAGGCATAGATTCGAACTCGTGCGAGTCATAGCCATAATTTATAAATTTTTTGGATTTTAATGAAAAGCCTTCCTTATTGCAAAAACTTTGCTATATATTTTGTTGTCATTATCAAACTTGTTTTGTTTATGATTTCAGTAATAATAACTTAAAACCTGCCAATGTCATGTCATGTCAAAAGCTGAATGAACAAATCAAGATAAATGGTATTGGAAATGAAGAGTATGGAATCATGGTCCTTGAACGACTAACCAAAGAGTCAAAAGGATTTTGATAACCAGGAAAGGACCTACCTAGATGAGATTAAGGTAGTTAATCTGGGAGACGACGGTCAAGTCAAAGAAATAAGCATCGGTGTTCATTTGACAAAGGCACAAAAGAGAGAACTTATCAGTCTGCTCAAGCCATACATCGACATATTTGACTGGTCCTACAATAATAGGACATTAATGAGCATAAACATCATCTCCCAAAATTTATTGGTCAATTCGGAATTCAATCTAGGGAATGGACAGTTAATCCTTCCCTCCCACGAGATAAGCACAAAGGAAAGTTTTCACCAAATTGGCAAGGATTGTATGTCATCCAAAAGATTTTATCTGGAGGTGCTTTGATTTTGTCCGAGATGGATAGCTAAGTGTGGCCCAAGCCTATCAACTCTGATGCCTTGAAGAGATACTAGACCTAAAGAAGGTTTCTTTTACTCTTATTTCTTTCCTGTAATCGCATTTTCTGATTGTAATTGTTCTACACTTTGTAATAGCTTAAAATTTCCCTATCCTCTTTGTACGAAATACATTTGACCTGAATTCTCAAAAATAAGATACGTAGGCATCCTGTGTCAGCTTTGATCATCCCTTTAGAAAAATCTATCTTTCCCTTTTTATTTTGAAATACGTGATGACCTAAATTCTCAAGAATGAGATACGTAGGCGACCTTTGTCGGATTCGGTCACCCCTTTATTTATTTCCAATATTCTTCCACTATAAGGTGGGAACTACATTTGACCTGATTCCTACTTCAACGGGATACGTAGACACCACAATGGCTCGGTCATATTCCCCAGGAAATGAAAACTGGGGCAGAATTTTTGAGAGAGGAATCTCATAAATTCAGAAGGCAAAGATCATTCTTCAACAAATCAGAATTCAAATTATGTCAAAGAGCAACTGAAGTGAATTTTGAGGAAAATCTCATAGCCCCCACAGAGTGTCAAATCTCTTATCAACAGGAAGATATTCATCATGAAATCTTTAACTGGGGCAGAAAATTTGAGGAAGATTAATCAAAATTTCCACCAAGCTTCATTTGAAAATTCAGAAAACAAAGCCTCGTAGAATTCCCCAGCGCCAAAAAATCAGAGGTTACTTCAGAAATCCTCAGCTGTGATAAAGTTTGAGATGGACTAATCCTCAGCTACGATAGATTTCTCGAAAGACCATTTCCAAAGTCCCTAGCTAGGATAACGAAGCATCTCTAGAGCCCGCCAACAATGTGTCAGTCATATAGATACCTCGAGTGAAGGACGTTCATTGAGCAAGTACATGACATGACAAGATTGGCAGAGATTTTTCTAAATTATTTCTTCAAAAATCACTATTTTCAAAACTTTTTTTACAAGATAATATGCTCCTTTTTTAAATTTGATTTTGCCTTACATCTACTGTGACTCGGGGAGTCGAGGATGACAGAAGCCCGAAGATAGCAAATATCTAGAAATGACAAAGCAAGGAACAAAGGATCATAAAAGGTTGACACAGATCAGTTTCACTAAAAGTTAACAATTTTTCTGTGGATGTAGGTTGTCCTAAAGAAGTGTCAGGGATCGGCGAAAGTCCCTCATTATCCAACGTTATTCAAAGTAATATAACGAGACTAGATTCCCAAAAATTGGCAAAAAAAGCCAAAATAGTGGGAAGAAGCCGAAAGATACAAAGGATCCTAGAACAAATGAATTTTCTTGTAGTTTGCAGGAACTACTAGAAAAAAATGAGATCAGTGACATCCTCGAACCCCCAAAGGATCAGGATGTTATGGTCTCCCCTAGGAACAGTAAGGGCGATGCTGTGTCAACTAATTGTTTGTCTTGAGTGCAGGTATATGCAAAGAAGTCAAACACACTGACATCAAATTCAGAGAACCAAATGAGAAATCGGTGACGTCCTCCATAAAGCCCCGCCAAATCAAAAATCATAACAAACAGACGATATTTGGAAATGGTATTTGTTGCTATCTCCGAACATGGGTTGTCGACCATTTCATTCACATTTAAAATAACCTTTTGTTTGTCTATCCACCTCAAAAGAGGATGACACTTGCAAATAAATTTATGTTGATTAGATTCATGAATTTTTTCGTTAAAGTTTTCTTAAATTTAACTGTGGTTGCTAGTAAAAGCAATGTTGTATCTACTAACCATTTACCTTGAGCACAGGTGCACGCAAAGGAGTCAATGTGACAACATAAAAATTAAATGTGATGTTTTTTTGCACCCGCTATGCATGTCATTGCACAACCATCCACATCATTTTTATATTTGCATGTCAAGAGGACCATGTCAAAAGGACCATGTCAAGAGGGTCATGCCAAGAGGACTATGTCGAGAGGACCATGTCACAAGGACTATTTCAAGAAGACCATCATTATTAATTACCGTAGGCATAAGTTCTTCACAAAGATTATTTCCCTCTACCGGCCAGTTTTAAAGAGGATGACATCCAAAGGCGCCCCTAAGTCACATTTGATGTGTAGGATCGACCCTAGAGAATTTATATGCAATATCGCATGGAGACAATGGAGTCTGACGTTGAGGATATTCGTACATTCATACTCATGTCACAGAGAGATAACAGAGTCTGGCGTTGAGCATATTTGTATCCAATATCGCGTAAGATGGTAAAGTCTAAAATTGAGGATATCTGTGTATTCAGAATAGGCATTCATATTTGATCATGTGAAAAAGCCTTTTGTCACCTTGAAGATCAAATGATGTCTGCTGGGATGTTTGAAGAAAGCATATCGTCCGAGGGAGGTCTGTAAGATGTCATCCAAAATCGGATGATGAACTAGATTCCCTAAAGGTGGTAGGCCAAAGGTCGTCTGTAAGCCACAATGATAAAACTAGATAGTGTGCAAGATTGCCCGAATTTGACAGACCAAGAGTTATCTATAAGACGCAGTGATATCTGAAACTAGATAGTGTGCAAGATCACCCAAGAGTTGGCAGTTCAAGGGTAATTTGCAAGTCGCAATAATATTCAAAATTGGTAAAAGTGCAAGACTAACAAAAATTGACAGTCCAAGGATTATCTATAAGCCACGACATATCCATGTTGATATTATGCAAGACTACCCAAAGACTAACAATTTAAGAGAAATCTGTAAGTTGTGTTACATCCAAGATTAGATAAAAGTGAAGTATTACTCTAAAATTAGCAATTCAAAAGTTATCTATAAGCTGCCTCTATCCAAGGTCGAATGATGTGCACGATTATTTGAAAGATGATAATTCGAGGGACATATGTAAGCCGCCTTTATCCAAAGTCAGATGATGGGCGAGATTACCTGAAGCTTGACAATTTAAAGGGCATCTATAAGTCGTGTCGGTATGGATGATGCACAAGACTTACCTGAGGTCATATGCAAAACTGGTCACTGATAGCCAAGAAACCTATCATATTAGAAACTATTATAAGCGGTTACAAGGACCGTCATATTTGATGGCCAAGAAGGTAATCATATTTAGAGACTCGTCACATTTGATAACCAAGAAGGTCATCACATTCAATAAATTATTGCGTTCAACCGCCACAAAGGCAATCCTACTCGATGGCCAAGAGGGTTGCCATGTCTACATCATCATGGAAATAATCATTTCTTAAGACATAGACGTTAAGGGATGACATCTGCGTCAAAAATTAACATGTACAAAGAGTAGGTAAAGAAATTATCCCTCTTTATTGAATTACTTTACTACTAACAATCTTGTTTTAAGATGTTGCCGAGAGCATCCAAGAGGATGAAAATATTGAACAAGAATCACAGGTGCAAATTATGCCAAGAGGACGTTGCACAACACAAATTTTATTCCTAATATATCGAGACATAGTCTGAGGAGGAGATTTGATGAAGAAGCTATCCCTTCCTAATGGAATTATGTTACCACTAACCATATTGTTTTGAGATATTTCTGAGAGCATCCAAGAGGATGAAATTCTCAAAACAAAACCACAGGTGTGGATGACTCCAAAAAGGATGCAGCATAACGTGGAACTTTTTCTCAGCAGCGAACTAGGACATAGTCTGAGGAGGAATATCAAACTCTTTGGATGCGAGCTGAGGGATAACTTCCACCACCATCAAACCACACCCCTATCAGAAGGCATATGGGTATTTTCTTATTGGGTTTAAGTTTTGCATCTAGCGTATCCTCGAGTTAATGTTGGAAGCAAGATCCCTTTCTTTAAATCCATGTGACAATACACCTCGAGCTTTGAAAATTATGCCCAGGTAAAATCTTATCTATGGGTGTGAACTGCACCACATTCATGGTTAAGAGGTTGCAAGCCTCTTTTCGATAACTCAATTACTTGTCACTCATCCCGAGCCAAAGGTTGTCTTAACATAAAGATTACTTTTTCCACCGATTGAGACAAACTACAAGAAGCATGATTCTATGGGTCTTGGGATATGTAGGTGGGCTATATATTGAAAACTCGGATGCAATCAAAACCCTCAATCCTCTTACTCCCCAGCTTTCCAGTCTCTCAATAATTAGAAGTCGGAATAGCTTTTGGATTCTTTGAAAAATCATGCATAAAATTAAGCATCTTGAACTACAAGTGGCCTTAATTCTCATGTAACCTGAGATATCTAGGAAACTCGATACCAGAGTTCGGCCATAATTCCTTAAAAATTTATGCTAGAACCAACCGCTTTCGAGAGATTAATTTATGGTCGATCAAAATTGGGAACGTCAAATTTCCTTTGCCCAGGGTTCGTTGCATTCACCCTACCCAAAGGGAGAGGCAGTTGTTGACACCCTATTTTTGTCCTCCACATTCCTAATTAATTTCGAGCTTCTATTATTTTTAAACAATTTTGAAATAATTACTTTTATAAAATTTTAAAGGTTTGCAAAATTAATTTGAGGTTGATTTAGTAATTTTAAGTGAAATATGTATCTTCCGTATTTAATTATATACAAGTATATAAGTTTCATTTAAAGAAACTTTTTAAAAGTTGAAAAAATTCTACATTTTCCTCAAATTTATTTAAAATCAAGAAATGATCGTATGATTAATTCTTTGATTCTAAATGAATTAATTATGTTTGGTTTTAATAATTATTCTTAATTGTTAAAGCTTGAAGTTGGTTTAATTAATTAGGGACTTAATTTATTTTATTTCAATTTTGGCCTAAATTCTTTAATTAGATCAATTTGGCCATATTTTAAATCCAATTTGGCTAGCATTTTAATTAAATCCGGCCACACTTGCAAAGCAAATTTGGCTAATTCCTTCATGCCTAAATCCTCTCACTCCTCTCCTCCTAACAACCTTAGCCCACAAGAGAAACAATTCTCCTCGGCCCAAATCTCACCCCATACCCGAGCCCATTCCCTCTATTTCCCTAAATTATACTCAGCATATACATACACTCACATTTATTCTCTCTCCCTCTACACTCACGCATCTCACTCTCCCTATATTCTATCAAAAAAGAATGCACACACCCATTTAGACGCGCCTAGTACACCCTAACTTCATCGTCTTCTTCATCTCCTTTGATAGCAAACTAAACAAAACCCCAAAAAACCTACCAGTTCATCGCAAACAACGATAACAACAACAACTCTAACAACATCCAAATTTCCAAACTCTATCCAAAAATTCCATCAAACCTCCATGAAATCTCACAGTTGTTAGTGAAAGAGTCGTGAAGGTTCTAGAAGAGGGACAAGTGGCTTGCTCAATGTTCATTCTCCTAAAATCACGGTTGATTTAGCTCAAATTCTTACCAATATAGTACAAGACGTGGCTCAATCTCGCTAGATTCAAGTTTGAATTTCAAAATCCTAAGTTTTCTACCCAAAATTACCGTCTGTTTCCCCCCTCTTTAGCCCTAGAATTTACCTATAAATTAGGGTTCTTTTCTCAGAATTAAGGTCTGGCTTTTGGAATTTCTTGAGTTCTTTTTGGAGAACCACTCTCTAGCTCATTGAAAATCAAAAGTTGCATAGAAAAATACTCACAAAAGGGTTCTTGTTGAATCTGATAAGCTTTGTTTGAACTCCAACTGTGTGGTGATGTTTTCCGGTGAAGCACTCAAAGTCCCAGTTGGCTGCCCAGAAACAGGTAAATCGCTCATTTAATTCATTATACATCCTTTTTTTTCTATTTTCAAGTGATGTGACTGGTGAATGTCCATTTCATGAGAAAACTTGATTATGTTTGGTGAGAGTCTGCAAATAAGAGTCTAAAGTTTTGTTCTTTTCAAGTTATTGTGAAAGCTTAGGGATTATCAAAAATTTTGCTCAGTTCTTACCTTTTTTATGACTGTGTGTTCATTTGAGCATTGTTGAAGCTGTGATGTGCATTTTTAGATAGGCTTTGAGCTTAGAGATCTTAGGATGTTTATTCTTTTTCTAATGTCTCAAATATGTATTTCATTTGGGGATTTTTGTAACTATGGCAGTCAAAAAAGGTATGTGTTTTCTCTGTGTGATTTTTGGTCAGCATTCTCTCATAAGGCTTTCTTGGTTCATGATACTAAGAAAGATGTGTTGAGGAAAGGAAAGGTCCTTGAAGGTTACTTTGTTTTTAGTCTTTCTCAAAGGTTTAATTTCAAGAGAGGAAATGGAGCTTTCACCATGACCTTTTTTTATCCCTAAACTTTGCTTCTTAAAGCTCTAAATGAGCATAGTTGTGACTGGTGAGACTTATCTGATATTGGATCTCTATTGTTCTTGGTCATCTTGAGTGAATTGAAGGTCTTGGGATCTATTTCGTTCAAGTGTTTGGTTTACTAAATGTAATTAAAATCTGAATCATGTGTAGATCATCCCTGTTCTTTCATCATGTTAAGGAAATTTCTTAAAATCCTCCCCCTTAGAGTATGTTCGTTGTCATGGAGTAAAAGCAACCCCTTGTTGGTTTCAAACAAATCGTAGAGCTCCATTAATGTATCCTTGACGTGTTAATTTGTTTAACATGACTCGTGATTCTTTGGTGGTCTTGTTTTGGCATGTTCGACCCTTGTTTCTATTTCTATAGTTTAGCACGGTAAAATTGTATGTGATACTAGTTGCCCTCTTTTGAATATTGAAATTAACCAACTATCTTCTCCATGTACCTCGTATAAGTGACATAATAATGTGTTTCAGAGCTTTGTTAAATCTATGATCCCTATCGAAAATACGTTTGATTGAGGATATCCTGTGTATCAGCTTTAAGTGTGTCTGCCTAGTTTCTTTTTCTTTGAAGGGAGCTGGTCATAGTTTAGACACGAAACTAGAAATGAAACCAAGATCTCATTTGTCCATGGTAGTGCCCTCTTGTTTGGTTTGAAGTCTATTTGGAATTGTTTTTTTTAACAGTAGCAAAAAATAAGCATTTTAAATTATAAATGTATTGTCCATGATTAATTCTAGCCTCTTTGATCAAAACATTTGATGTCTTTAGACTAAATTGACTATCATTGGTTACCTGATCATTTTTCTTAAGCTTCCAACATATTTTAAACTTTGATGTGTCTAAATCCCTGCATGAACTACAATCTATTTGTTATGGCTAAAGTTGGGGTATTCGAAATGGCTTTACACGATTCCCTTTGATGAAATAAGCCCTGATAGTGTCCAAAATTAGATGATATCCTATAGTGTGTTTGAGAGAGTTAGTACAAGAATTCTTAGAAGTTCCCATATGCTTTATTTTGGCTTGTCAATATTATAAACTTCTGCATCTGTGTAACTTGGTTTTAAATCCATGAAGGGGTATGTTCCTAAATCTACCATGTGGCTCTATATTCTAATACCTCAAATTTGTTTGTGTTTGGGAGTTAAGAGAATTCTCTGGTCAAATCCATATGAATGTGTTTGGTCCTTGTAGAAAATCATGCTAATTTCTATCACTTAATGTCTCTGGAAAAATGAGTATTGTTAATCTTATTTTATACATCACCTGAAAGTTTTATTTAGTGTATGCTAATCCTTACCTTCTGTTTGCACATGGTACCTTCCGAGTCTAAATGGACTGTCATCCCCTGCACCTTTGAGATGGGCCGAGGAAGCCCAATTGCATTTGAGTCAAGCATCTCCTAAAAGTCCAAAAAGGTCTAATCTGCCGAGTTTGAGGAAGAATGTGTGGCCTAAGTGACATATATAATGGAAGCAAATATACAGGAATGGAGACGGAGCAAAAAGAATAAATGGGCTTAACCCAAATCTTGGAAGTCCAATATGGATATTTAGTAGGGGTTTGAGCCTAAGTGCCTAAACCCAACTTCTTTTCTTCTTTAGTTAGTTTTTGTATAATTAAGACTTTGTAAAATTCTAAATATTTTTATTAACTTGGTTAATTTTCCTTGGAGTATCATTATCTCTTTTCGAAAATTAGTCACTTTATTTGAAATTTATCAAATCGATTTCGAAAATCTTAAATAGTTTCTTTAAAGATTGTCGTTCAAATTATTTAACCAAGTCTTACTTGCGAATTTCGAAAAATCGCCTATCTTTTTTCATAAAAATGGCTTTTCCTTTACTTGATAAATTTCCATGTTTTCATAAGTTGGTCAGATAAAATAAGTTAGAAAAATAGATGAATAACCGTGTGTTAGCGAATATTTTTAGTGCTTTAAAAACCTTCTAAAAATGTTAATAAGAACTTCTTACTCGGAATCTTTTCAATCTTGAAGTCTTTATTCTGTTTTAAGTCTTTAAGTGAATTTTCAAATAAGGTTTTCTTGATTTTTCCTAAAAATTAAGTGGCGACTCTGTTTTAATTAAATTTGGAGATTTTCTTTAAGTTTTCAAGATTAAGTCAAGTCAAAACCGTTTGAAAATTCAAGTTTCTTTTTCTTTTCAAAAAGAACTGAAAATGCGATAAAACAAAAAAATAAATTATGTCTTTCCCTGTAATCACACTTTCTGATTATAATTGTTTTTATGCTTTATAATAGCGTAGAATTCCCTATCCTCTTTGTATGAACTACGTTTGACCTGAATTCTCAAGAATGAGATTCGTAGGCGACATTAGTCAACTTTGGTCACCCCTTTATTATTTTTAATACTCTCTGACTATAAGTGTGGAAACTACGTTTGACCTGATTCATGCTTCAACGGGATACGTAGGCGCCATAACGGCTCGTTCATATTACTACGTGAAATGGAAACTAGGGCAGAATTTTTGAGAAAGGAATCTCGAAAATTCAAAAGGCAAAGATCATTCTCCAGCAAATCAAAATTCAAATTGTTCCAAAAGCAACTAAAGTGAATTTTGAGAAAACATCACATAATTCCCAGCAGAGTCGCCATTTCTGTTTTATCCCTTTTTAAAATTAAATTTTATTGGTTTAAAAGGAGATAAACTAATTTTCAACACTTTAAAAATTCTTTCAAAACATAAAAGAAAATTTCAAAATAATTCTAAAATAAGAAGCTTTTTGTTGGAGGAGATTTTAACGGGCACATCGAATCATCCCTAGGGGGTTATGATGATGTGCATGGTGGGTTTGGTTTTGGAGAGAGAAACGAAGGATAAACCTCTCTTTTAGATTTTGCCAGAGCTTTTGGGTTGTTGATAGCAAATTCAAGCTTCACAAAGAAAGAGGACCACTTGGTTACCTTTCATAGTTCGGTGGCCAAGACGCAGATTGACTTTTTGCTTCTTAGAAAAGGTGACAGAGGTCTTTGTAAAGACTGTATAGTGATTCTAGGGTAGAATCTCTTGACCCTACATAAGCTTTTGGTGATGGACTTAGAGATTAAGAAGAAAAGGAGGAAGAGGGGTGTGGAAGATTGGCCAAGAATTAAATAGGGGAGCTTGACTATTGAAAAAGCCTTGGAGATAGGGAAGAAGTTGAATACTATAAGGGCCTGGGATAGTTGAGGGGATGCAAATAGTATGTGGGAAACGACTTCCAGTTGCATCAGGGAGATGGCTAGAGAGGTATTAGGTGTCTTGAAAGGTCGCTCAGGCAAGCATCAAGGGGACTGGTGGTGGAATGACGATGTTAAAGGGAAGGTGGAGGTAAAGAAGGGAGCTTATGCAAAGTTGGTTGAAAGTAATGATGACGAGGAGAAGTGGAAGAATAGGGCAGAGTATAAGATAGCTAGGAGAGAGTCTAAGTTAGCGGTTACAGCATCTAAAATAGTAGCTTTCGAAAGCTTGTATGCAGCTCTAAAAGGTAAAGGTGGAGATAAGAAGTTGTATAGGCTAGCAAAGGTCAAGGAGAGTAGGTCTCGGGACCTTAACCAAGTGAAATTCATCAAGGATGAAGACGATAAAGTGTTGGTTAATGAGGTGCTCATTAAGAGGAGATGGAAGTCTTACTTTTATAAACTCTTGAACGAAGAGGGGGGCAGAAGAATAGTATTAGGGGATTTGGAGTACTCAGAAAGGCATCGTGATTATGGCTATTATAGACGTATTAAGGTCGATGAGGTTAAGGGTGCTATTCATAGGATGCATAAAGGTAGAGCGATGGGGCCAGATGAGATTCTGGTGGAGTTTTGGAAGTGCACAGGTGGGGCAGGTATGGAATGGCTGACCGCATTATTTAATGTCATTTTCAGGACGACGAGTATACCCAAATCTTGGAGATGGAGTACTATGATTCCTTTGTACAAGAATAAGGGTGACATTCAGAATTGCAATAAAAATAGGGGTATCAAGTTATTTAGTCACACTATAAAGGTTTGGGAAAGGGTGGTGGAGTTGAGGTTAAGGATGATCATGACTATTTTCAAGAATCATTTCGGATTCATGCCAGGATGCTTGACTACTGAAGCTATTCATCTCGTGAGGAGACTGGTGGAGAAGTACAGGGAGAGAAAGAAAGATTTTCACATGGTGTTTATCGACCTAGAAAAGGCTTATGACAAAGTTCCCAGAAAGGTTCTATGGAGGTGTTTGAAGGCTAGAGGTGTACCTGTGGCATACACTAAATCAATCAAGGACATGTACCATAGGTCAAAGACTCGAGTCAGGACTATAGGAGGAGACTCAGAGTAATTTCCATGTTGATGGGGTTGCACCAGGGATCGTCCCTTAGCCCATTTTGTTTTGCCTTTATGATGGATGTTTTGATGCGGCAAATTCAAGGTGAGGTACCATGGTGTATGTGCGAATGGTATAGTTTTGATTGATGAGACTCATGAAGGACTTAATACTGAGTTGTAGGTTTGGAGAAACACCCTGGAGTATTAAGGGTTTAGGTTGAGTAGGACCAAGACTGAATACTTGGAGTGCAAGTTCAGTGAGGCGACACCAGAGACAGACGTGGTAGTGAGGTTGGATTCCCAGGCTATCCAGAAGAGAGGTAGTTTCAAGTATCTTGGGTCTATTATCCAGGGGAATGGTGAGATCGATGAGGATGTTACCCACCGTATTGGTGTAGGATGGATGAAATAAAGGCTTGCATATGGAATCTTGTGTGATAAGAAGGTGCCTCCTAGACTGAAGAGTAAGTTCTACAAAGTGGTAGTTAGACCAGCTATGTTGTATAAGGCAGAGTGTTGGCCCATCAAGAACTCTCACATACAGAAGATAAGGTGGAAGAAATGAGGATGTTGCACTGGATGTGTAGATTTACTAGGAGAGATAGAGTTAGGAATGAGGTTATGTGTGACAAGGTGGGGGTCTCTTTGGTGGAAGACAAGATGTGGGAAGCGAGGCTTAGATGGTTCGAGCATGTGATGAGGAAGGGCACGAAGGCCCCTGCGTGGAGGTATGAGAGGTTGGATATGAATGGATTCAGGCGAGGTAGAGGTAGATCGAAGAGGCATTGGAGGGAGGTGATTAGGCATGACATGACATAGTTACAACTTACTGAGGACATGACCCTAGATAGGAATGTGTAGAGAACGCGGATTAGGGTAGAAGGTTAATAGGTAGGGACCTGTTCTTACTAGTAGGTAGGAGTGTTGTGTATTGGGGTTTGTGCTAGTAGTCGTAGTGCCCTATGATTTTCACTTTGTTGGAACTGGGTATGTTGTTGTTGTTGTTTTTGTTTCACGTTAGAGCCACTAGGGTGGATGGGTGCAAGAATATAGGTTCCAAAAAGGTCAAGGTGTCAATAAGATGCCAAAGAAAGGTCACAAGCTCAAAGGGGTTCACTAGGATCAATGTCAAGGGAAGGCATTTGGGTGAAGTGGCTATTTAAAAAGAGCCTAAGATCATCTTCTAAGCTCGGTCACACCTAGGATTTTGCCTTGAATCACATTCGGGGAAAGTTCTAGACGACACACATGCACAAGAATCAAAGGATAGCCTCACCACACAAGGCATCACATCACAAGAATTTTCAACATTAGTCTCGAAATCAATTGGGACAAATGACTTTTGACAAGCTATTCTGAGTTCATTACACACTCGTTTGTGAATAGGTCAAGCCAAACTAAGAGTGTGCAGGTCATGACAAGAGAATGATTTTCTCAAAATTCATTTCCCCTCTTTCCTTTGATTTTCAAAAACTTTTTACCAAGATAAATTTTTCAGTGGGTCCATTTTGAGACAACCAAAGCGCAGACTCGATCTAAGACTAAAACTTGGCATTTTCCCTTAAGAAAGTCATCTCTCAATCTATCATAGGGAAACACCAACCCGGTTCGACATAAAAACAAAAGAAAAAAATAAAGAAAACATTTGCTCCTTAGGAAAGAACCGTGGTATTAAGAAAACCCTCAGAGTTTATTGATACTCTACTATTAACAAGGCGATTACAAAATTAAGCGCTCATGAGTCATTTTGAAAACAAGTCTCGGCGTAGGCACTTAGCGCATTTTCAAGGCACTGGTAGTGAAACAATAGAATTGTGTAGGACTAACCCGGCAACACAATCAAAATTAAAAATATCAAAGCTGGCGAGGGCACAGTTAAGCATTTGTCAACAAACTAAAATAAAGAAAAGGCCCAGCAAGGGCAAAGTCACAATTATCCAAAACACGCCTGACAAGGGCCAAATAAATTGTCTAACAGGAAAATAAAGGTATGATAAGGGCAATAAATATCTCAAATCCCAACACGGGCAACCAAAAGCACTATCAAATAACACCACCTTCCCCATGAAAGTAAGCATTGCCCTTAATGCTTTAAGCTCAAAAAAGTAAAGGAAGGGGTGCAACAACTCCCTGGGAGGACTATGCCTCATCATCATCCGCTGCCTCTGCACTAGTTCCTGCACCACCTTTTCGGGAGTGCGAAGTGAGTGTGGACTATCTGAGGACCCGCTGAACTCTGGGTTCTCATCATCAGGTAGCTCTGCCTCATCATCAGCATAAGCTGCAAGAAAGTCATCCAAGGGGCCAAGAGTGTGCTAGGGCCTAGGCATGGCACTCAAATCTGCATCCTTAATCAGAGCCTTTCCTTTTGCCTTCTCAACATCCTTATGGTCTCCTTCACATCAACCTCAATGTTATCTACCCTCTGGCAGAGTTTGCTCTCGCTCTCCAATACTCCCTTAATCACCTTCTTGACAACTTTTTTAATTAAACCGGGCAACTTGATGGCTATGTTGTCTAACTGCCTATCATGAATGTAGGTCTTGTCAATCATATCTTGGAGGCTACTCTTGGTCAATGGCCCTCTAGGTGCAGTAGCTGATGGAGTAGGTGCTTCTGAGCCTGCCCGGGAAAGAGAGGAAGCATTTGCTTTAGCATCAGAATCATCAACCTGAACCTACTCCTAGGCGTCTATCCTGTGCCTTTTGAACCGTGGGGCATCCCTGTCATTTTTCTTATCAAGGTCAATCACACCAACAACATTGGTAGCTTTGTCATAGCTGAAGTAGGGGATAGCGACTTTAGCACAAAGCTTTCTAATGAGCACCGGGAAGAGGAATGAATCACCACTCTTGCGTGCTTTTCTCCTTATTACCATGGCCGCAATTTCCCCAAAGTTGACATGCTCCCCCGTCATATCAACAACAATTAGAATAGCTCCATCTTAGGTTATTTTCTAATCATTCTGCGATGGCAGGAATCAGATGTGGACGAGGTCATACCAGAGACAGGCTTTAATGTATAAAGTCCTCCTCAAAATACCACCTTCCATAGTGACCCGTATTGGAGTTTTCGGAGCAAGAATACAGGCAGTATCCTGATATGGCGTTGGTTTGAAAGTCAACTTAGCCAAGAGAGCAGGTGCAGGCTCGATTGGGTTACCCTAATAAATGACACTTATGTCACCTAGAGTGATGTGAACTTTCTTGTCCCGAACAGTGACTGAGTCCCAATTATAGAACCTTTCCACGTTCCCTTTATACCCTTTGGAATCTTGTGTGGCTTGATAGGCAGTGAAGAATTCCTGAAGTACCTCCTCATAGTACCCTCCAGGTGCATCTTGGAATGGTTGCCACTCTCGGTCGATGAACTGTTTGTCGATATTGGGTAGCTCTTACTCGACTGTAGACAAGTTGAAGATCTGCTCCTCGTTGAAGGTTCTTTACTTATCATGGTCATAGATGACCTTCATTCCCTCAATCCCAAAATGAAGTCCTGCCTCTTCCGCAACTGATAGATTCTTTGGAGTGCGCCCTGTGTTTCCCCTACTAGAAGACATAGTCTGTACATGGAGATTTTGAGTACTCAAAGTAAAATCAAAATCTTTTTGTATTTTTGACATATGTAAAAGGTGAAAGCTTAAAAGAAGTTAACTAATAAAAAGGAACGGAATGCAATGAAGAAGAAAAACAAAACAGGTAACTGATGGCTCATGCGACCCACATGCAAAATACACCAAGGGTTGTGCGCATTGCACGTGCCTTCGCATGAGTTAACAAAAACCTGTAGTGATTTTTTCTCTGAGGTGCGAAAGCTGGTGCGAACCGCACCAGCCAAAGTGCGTGTCGCACCATGCTTTGCCCCTTAAATCAGTAAACTGGCAACAATTATCCACAGTGTACGGTGGCTTGTGCATTTTGCATGTCAAGATCTATGCGTCACATGCGAAACACACAAGGAAACAGTTGGAACTATTTGGTTCCTTATGTTCTTTTGTGTTACTCATGTGATTCGTAGAGAAAGATCTGCATTAAGCACTTGGCACCAAGCAACAATACCAACAGCTAGTAATAGGGCAAAACATAATATGACCACCAAATCATCTGGGTACTCAGACTTCCCTTGAATACATTCACACAATTTAAAACCAAAAGAAGAACTTAACGACTTCCCTTAAGAAGTAAATTACCCCGTCTATCATTGGGAATGTCAAGCCTCCAATTACAAACCAATGGGCACATTCATTCAACAACAATTTCATGCCCCCAAACCATATTTACACCCAAATAGCAAAATCAATTTATACACATCATGGGCACAATTGTAGTAACAATTTCAGCCCCAAACATCAATTTCTAACAAAAATCTAATGAAGGTGACAATTTGCCCTTAAGAATGACATCACTTAATCTATCATCGGGCCAAATCATGCACCAACACAAGTGGGTTACTCAGACTTCACCCAAGCTCGGATTTTTTAAGGATTAAAAATTACCACAAACAACATGCATCATCATATTTTCAAGTACTACCAAGTTAATCCTAAGCAAGATCAACAATATAACCCTAAATTGGGGACCCAATTTTTTTGAATCTAACCCAAAATCAACATGAAAAATTTAATGAGCATGCTTCACAATATGAGTTCCCAATCAACATAAAAACATGTATTTAATGTCGGAGAACTCACCACAAGTGAAGATTAAAGGCAGAGAAGCAAAGATTGAAGCTTTTGAAGGCTAGCAATAGAGACCCAATTTTTTCCCCGAAGAGAGACGATAGAAACGATGATGGTGCAATAGCAGAGAGACTTGGGGTGAGAGAGGAGAAGATTTTGCTGGAAATTTGAAGGGATTTAGAGGATTTGAGAGGAGGTTATGGAGGTTTTTATGAAGGAATATGGGAAAGAAAAGAGGGTGGCAGATTTAATAGGAGAAAAGAAGAAGAAAAGGTCATCGGGTCAGTTTCCAGGTCGGGTCAGTCAATGGGTAGGTAAAACAATTTTTTTTAAAAACTTACCTTAGTGCACTGCAATGTGCATTTTGCACAAGCCTAGGTGCGGCCCGCACATCGCATCGCACCAGCTGAATTTATGCCCTAACTTTGCCCAGACTTCTGACTCAAGGTGCGATGGATATGCAACACGTACTTGGGCTTGTGTTAAATGCACGACCCAATGCACGTCACCTCCAACTCTTAATTTTTTTCCTTCAACCTTTTATTTTGGGGGTGCATCGCCCTGTGTAATGCACACAGTAGCATGTGAAAATTGCACGGGCTTTTGCACATCCCCTTTTAGATTCATTTTTTCACTTGGTCATTTTTTCTCATCATGCATTCCTATAAAACACACCAAAAACAACAAAGGGTAACAAAAATAAAGTAAAACACTTGGGTTGCCTCCCAAGAAGCGCTAGATTTTACATCATGGATAGATGATGTTACCTCAATCCTTAATCTTCACCACTCACTCCTCCACTCCTAGTGGCAATAGCCATGACATGACCATCATTTTTTGGATTTGTAGTTATGTCACTAGGGAGTGTCCCCTTAAGTCAAGTATTCATTTGGGTGGAAAAGTGGTTCATTTGTGCCTTAAGATGCTTGATGGAGGCCAAGTATGAGCTCACCATTTGGTGAAGCATTGACACCTTGCTCTTAAGCTCATATACCCCACTATTTATTGTCTCCACCTTCTTCAAGACCAATGACAACATATCTTCCATCTTTGATTGACTGGGTTGCTCACGACAGGTTGATATAAGGTATCGGCCTTATTTAGAGGTATATAGAGGTTAGAACTCCAGTGATTGTACCTATCACTGTCCTTTTCTCGATCCCACCAATTGCCTTCTCACTCTTTATCCTTTATCCAACCTTGATTCTCATCCCTTAGTTGATAGTACCCGGGCCGAGAACTCACCGACAAGTAGCAAATCTTTCCATCCACAATAGTGAACACCTCATCATCACTAGCCTTAAGTTCGGGAGTGCTCACGACATTCACGCTCATGGCATTTCCAGCTCTCATCACGTGCTAGCTAAAAGATCAACCTGCATCATCATCTTTATCATAGTTTCATCTCCCTCTTTATCCTTGTGATGCATCTCATTCGATAATGTAGTTGAGGTCACCCTTGTGGGTACATCTGACTCCCTCGTGTTCCAAGCATGATTCATCTTGGTCATTCTTTCTAGAAGGGATGAGGATATTTCATATGGCTGGTACATGAAGGTACCACCCACGATGTTGTTGGCCACAGATTTATTCGTTGAATTCAAAGACCTATAGAAGCTTTGGAGAAGTACATTATCCGGTAATCCGTGATTGGGGAACGACAATAGTTTCTTCTTAAGCCTCAACCATGCCTCATGTAATGGTTCATCTTGGAGTTGACAAAAGTTAGTATTCTCATCCCTCAGTTGCCTCATTCTTGAGGGAGGGAAGAATCTCACTACAAATTCATGGACAAGACCATTCCATATGGTTATTGAGCCTTCTGAAAGCTCCACTAACCATGTCGTTTCTTCCCCCATAAGGGAGAAGGGAAAAAGGCAAAGTCGAATAGATTCTTGAGTGATGTTGTGGAAGATGAAGGGCTAGCAAATTTCTATGAAATTTTAGATGTGCCTATTGGCATCTTCATGCGCAACCCCTCCAAATAACCCCTTCATTTATATGAGGTGGATCATGGTACTGGTGACATGGAACACAACATTCCCAACCATAGGAGGTAGGGAGATTGCACCTACTCCTTCTTGAATTTCAGGCTCAGGAGCCGCGTCCATGAATCCTTCAACACTTTCGTTGTCACCCACCTCGCTCATGGGCGACCTGCTCACCAATCAAAAACAACAACACAAAGTAAAAAGTGAACAAAAACTCACAAAGTGATTACAAACGCCAATCAAAAAGGCTACTCAAACACCATTCCCTGGCAATGGTACCATTTTTGATAACGCTCAAGTAACACTCTCCATATGAAGGTGATAACGATTGTTAGAGCAAAGTAAAATTTGTAATTCCCGATGAGAGTCAGAGTCGATCCCACAGAGAATGGTAGAGTCACCTATGAGATTGTCATATATCAATTACCAATATAGTTAATGTTCAAGCAACAACAAAAGTAAAAAAGGGAAATCAGGGAATTGAGAAATCTGTCACAATTTGCAATTCAAGCAAAGCAATAAAGTAAATATGAAATTGTAACAAGAGAGAGGACGACTAGGGGTATGCTTCCAATGGGACTCGAACATGGGTCAAGGTACTTGCTCAATTATGCCAAGCCTTACTAAACAACATGGGTAACATTGGTTTTAGGCATGGATGTTAATCTTTCGATCTCACAAACATTTATCCAATGGTCTTTGTTCAAGCACCATGGTTTTATCATTAACCAACCAATATAGGCTTGGGAAAGTCACACTACTCTAGCTTAGACTCTTAAATGGGTGTTCCCGGTGAATCGAGCTATTTTTAGCTTCAATCTAAATGGAATCCCAAGTATCCACTAGTGAATTCTGATCCAAAATTATGAACCTCTTTCTCAAGCAAGAACATAATCAAGTAATTTCAATTAATGTTTGCAACCATTAATTTAAGAGTTAAAACATGGAGAATTCACTAGACACATATAAATTTAGCAATTATAAACACAAATAAGCAAGACCCATACCCATTAATCAAGCACCCATCATACACATACCCCTAGACAAGGAGACTTAGCCACTCATGCTAAAGGAATAAGAAGCAATACCAAGTGGCTAATTCAAATTCCCTTTCATTAATGGAAGAAGTTTCCAATATCCAAGCTCAATTTACACAATTATGGTAAATCCAAGGTTGAAGATGGAGAGAATTGAGTGAAACCCTCTATCTTGCCTTGGGAGAGGAAACTTATTCAACACTATTCAAAAAACTCAAAAACTAAGCAAAGATATGAACAACTATGCCTAAATTGAGTTTTAGAATGTTCTTAGTTCGTCACATAAAAGTGGACAAAACTGCCTCTCAGAAGTTGTACGCCGTGACATGCAGTTTGCACATCTCATTGTGTGCATCGTATAGCTCCATCCCAGTAGACCAGTGACTCGGCTTGATCATCGACTATCGTGCAAAGTGGGGTGCAGACTGCACCAGGCATTGTGCGTATC
This sequence comes from Jaltomata sinuosa, assembly GCA_003996215.1. NCBI lineage: Eukaryota > Viridiplantae > Streptophyta > Magnoliopsida > Solanales > Solanaceae > Jaltomata > Jaltomata sinuosa. Next base: position 408,883 of record QJPP01001043.1, on the reverse strand, counting down.
ACACGATGACCAAACCCCTTAGCAGATTCTTCATCTTCCATTGATCTTCATGCGGAGGGAGGTGCATACCACACCAAGTGTTGACACCCAATTTTTTCCCTCCACTATCGGATTAAATATTGAGCTTTTAATTTTTTAACAATTTTTAATAATTAATTTTTTAATTAAAAGAATTTTTCAAAATTTACTTCGAAAAATATTCTATAATTTTCATGAATAAAAATATATCTACATATACTTATAATATATAAATGTATATTATTTCTATGAATTTTGATAGATGTTCAAGGGATTTTCCACAAATTATTTTAAAATATTTTAAAATTGTCCATTTTTGGTCAAACAATGATTTAACAAAAAAAAAATTGTGAAATTGATGTTTCATAAATATATGATTAAATATAATACCGAATTAATTATTTTTAGTTGTTTAAACAATAAATCTAAATTAAATAATTCGTATTTAGTTCAAATCTATTCTAATTTTGGCCTAAACTCTTTAATTTGATCATGTGGCTACGATTCAAATCAATTTGATAGAATCTGGCCACATTTTCAAAGAAAAGTGGCCAAATCCTCAACCATTAATTCTCTTCTCCATTTTCAGCTCTTACTATCCTAACAACAATTCCATTAGCCCAAATTTCCCAACCAACTATTTCTTCACATGACCCGGCCCAATCCCTCATTATACACATACTCCCTCATTCAGTACACACACCCCTCACCATTATACCCTCTCTCTCCTTATCTTTTCTCTCTTTCAATGAGGAACAGAAACCCAGCTCACTTCTCCATCCAAACAATGATGATAACGGTTCCAAGCAAAGCTAAATTTCCCTAAATTGCTAAGCGTCCATCCAAACTCTGTCTATTTCCCCTTCATCTCTATTTTCTAGTACGAATTATTGTGCTGGCCTTGTTCTAGAAGGACCCAGAAACATTCCAAGTGTCCTTAACGCTCGTATCCATTTTGAAATCATCAGCTGATGATTGAATACGTACCTAAAATTACCAACGTGTAAGCATCAGGAAGGTTTTTGATTTTGAATTTCAAATTCTCCCTAAATCCTATCCAAAAATACCAATTGTTTCCCCCACTTTTCACCCGTTGGAGACCCTAAATCTCTCCTATATAAACCCCTCCTTATTCATTATAAAGAAGTGGTTTTTTGGGTAGCAAAATCTTGCAGAGAACTTTTCTCCAATTTTGGGGAAACCTGAAAAATCAAGACGAATTTGAAGTGAAAATCACACTATTTCGATAAGTTTCTTGAGGATTCTGTGGCTGATTGCTATTTGAAAACCAAGAAATTTCAAGTCTTGAGTTCTTCAGAAAGCCAATGCAACCTCAAAACTTAAACTCGTCGTCCCAGTCGCTGCACTAAAAACGGTAAAAATCTCTATCTTTTCTTCTCTGTATTTCTTCTCTTTTGTTCTCTGAATCTAAATAAGTCTTGAAGACCTCTTTGTTATTATAAATTCGATATGTTTGGGCTGGTCTTGTTTGAAATTATTTGCCTATTGTGATGAAGAATAGAAAGTGAAATTTCACCCCTTGCTTTGTTTTCTTGTTCGTAGATTGGCTTGCTGTAAACTCGTCTTTGTGTGAATTTTCATTGACATTTTGCTTGTTATTAATCACTGTTTCCAGTTAGTTGATTAAGAGGGAGGATGGGTTGAATTATTGGGATGATTGAGCTCGGGAGGAGCTTTGAACTCACGGGTTTGGCTTCTCCCAGGTGCTCTCAGACCTGCAATTCCTCATGTTTTCCCACCTGCCGTTGATAGTTCTAAGAATGTGTAGTTCGAGTTTGGGTCTGACTTTGTATATCGTGAAGAGAATTTGATTAGTAGTTAGCTTCTTTGGGTGTTGTTAATATTATATGCTAACATGTATTTGTTCACATACCGATCCCAATCAAGGACTTTCTATGCTCATAATACAAAGTAAGGTTCATGAGTCATGTATTGGGAATGTCCAGTGGTTATTTATTGTTATAAGTATGAAACCAGCCTATTTTGTACCAAAATATGAAACTATTATGTTGTTTGTTGTGATCAGGTAATACTGGTTTAAATGGTTATAGCTTTGACAAACCAAGGAATTTTCTAAAAGAAGAGCGTCATCATTGTCTCCATTTTCTCTTTGATAGTTTGGTTCCTCTAGGGGGTTACTTCCTAGTTTTTTCCAGGGAAAGAAGCCAAGTAGAAAAGGTTCATGGTAAGATAATATGCTCTTGTTTTCCATGAAGCTCCATATCTGAGCATACTGTTTTAATGGTGCAGAGTTCTTAAAACCTATTGAGTGAAGTCCTTAAAGAGGTGTTTTAATTTAGGTTTTGTATATAATATGCTCCCTTGAGTTAACCTTCGTTGCTGACATGTTAATATATAAAGGAATAGTAGATTTTCTTGATGAATCAGAAAATAGGAGGACATGAGTTTAACCTTTACCTTATTCTTTGAGTTCCCAACAATATGAATGAAATCATGTATTTTGGATATAATTAGTTAACTATGCGAGAACTATAGGAGTTTTAGACACTTCTGTTGCACTTTCAAAAAAATAAAATATTCATTATTTGTTTAAAGCAATGCGTTAACTGGGTGATTTGGTATCCTGTTGTCTTCCCTTGCCGTTTCGAAATTAGCTCCTCTCCTATCCCTATTCTTCTTTGGATTAGAGGATTCTTCGTCGTGAATATGCTTGTAAATGTCCTTTTCTGGAAAACAGTTGATGCCTAAGCATTCTACTAATAAGAATAATCCAATAGTTAGTGTGATATTGTTTGCAACTAGTATTTTTATTAAGCTAATTCTAAGTTATGTTTTATAGTTACTTGATAATACTATTAGGTGTCTAACCTTTATATCCTCTTTCTTTTCATGAACTTCTCCTCGAGTTCACTTGGACTCCCCACCGTGCATTCCTATTGAGATTGAACCCAATATCATGAGTCAAGGGACAAATATACTGTGGTATACAAATCCAGAAAGTCTAGATGTAGGCTGGTATATAGCGATATGTTGCGATATACAAAGGATATACAAGGGAAAGCAAATCACAGGTGTATAATGCTGAAATACAGTGTGTATACCAGGAAAACACAAGAGAATGGGCTGTGATATACAACTGATATACCAGTGGAGAAATGGACCAAAGTCCATAAAATTCAAGTCCAAAGACCTGGACAGCTTCTGCAATGGGCCAAAAGGGGCCCAAATCTCAACTCTTCTCATTTCTTTGTAATTCATGCATGTTACTTACTTGTATTAACTAACTAATTTCTAATTAACCTAAATAGATACCTTAAAGTGTTGTTATTTTAGTTTTATGTTTGTTTAATATTCGCAATGTGTTTTATTCAAGTCTCGTAATCCAGTTGGGTTTGGTAAAATGGAGAAGATGGACTTTGTGTTAATTAGCCTAAAAATGATTTTTTCAAGTCGAATGCTTTCCTTTTCTCATTTGTGTGCTATGAGTTTCATTTAGAATCAATAATTCCTTGAATACCATAAGAAAATATTTTCCATGTTAATCAATTTTTCAAGTTAGTTTAAAAATCTTCTTGGCTATCAATTCTTTTAAATTTATGCATCTTTCTTGGCTTCTTTTAAAATTATATTCTCTTATGATCATTTTTTCCTCAAATAACCATTGTTTTAAATAAATTTGCAACTCTATTTATTTTCACACTCTTAATTTGATAGAATAAAAATTGTTCAAGTCCTTTCTTCAAATAATGTTTCCTTAAGCAATTATATTTTTCTAAAATAAATTATTCCATTTAGTTGAAATTATTTCATGTTTGAATATCTTCAAATATTTTTTATTAATTTGTTGCAAAATTAGTCATCTTTATTTAAGTTAGTCAAATTATTTTGGTCAACCGTTTTTAAACGGACGTTCTTAAGTGCCTTAAAAACCTTCTTAAAATGTTACTTGAACCCTTACCCATTTTCTCTAATTTTGAAGATTTATTTCTGTTTTTAAGTCTTTAGAAATATTTTAAAGTTTTCTTAATTCTTTATAAAAATTAAGTGGCGACATCCCCAGACCTTGTCTGCCTTGTTTATTCATTTAATTCATACGTTATTTGTAGTATTCGCGTAGTATTGTATATTACCCCTGTGGTCCTGTGCGGCCTTGTATTGACTCTGGAACATAGATGGTGGGTTATTTGGGGGAATGTCCGCGAGCCCCAGACATAGAGATTATCCATTTAGGCTGGTTATGTCTGTTGAGTAACTGCTAGGCCAGTGCAGGGCTGATAGGAGTTGTTGTGAGCCGATAGGATAATTTTATATATGTGTGCGAGCATATCATCCATGAAAAAGGTTTTCCCCTATATGTTTTACTACAGTTTTGGATGTGACCCACTACAGACGGTTTCCTAAATGTGCATGGCCCCAGGGGCCCGTTTTTGGTATGGTTGATGATAGAAAAGGGGATTTTGGATGATTTTGCACTGATTTTATTGCTGGTACTAGTCTCTGCCAGGCAGAGCACCAGACTTGATTTACTACAGTTTTAGACCCGGCCACACTCTGGGCACCCATTGAGAGGGTTACTGAGACTTTTATCACTGATTTAGACCGGAGTATATTTCGGGCTGCCTTTGAGAGAGTCTTTTGAGGTTACTACTACTATTTTAGACGCGGGTTGAAGCCGAGCATGTACTACGAGGTTTCGAGTTTTGAGCTATATTTGAGACTTTGTCGCTGGCTTGAACCCAGACTTGATTCCGGAGGACACGTTTTGAGATTGAGTTTTTGTATGTGGTCGAGAGGTAGACCTCAATGGACCCCTGTCGTTCCTGGGCCATAGGCTATGGGCCAATGCAGCGTACCAGGAGGGGGGTGTACGGTGGAAGAGAGGTACACGGGAAAGAGCCTTCCATGGGTCCCGCCTCTATACACGTGAGGTACCTGAGGGGGAATATACCGGTTACTGTCACATCATATCATATCATGCATTAATTCAACCTTTGTTTGTTATGTGTTCAGTGTACGCTCCAGTTGTATGGGCGGCCAGAGGGTTTGTTTTCACTTGATTGCATGCCTCGGTTGTATGGGCGGCTGTTGGGACTGTAGGTATATTATATTTACTCCTGTATTTATTTAGATCTTGTCTTGGCACTCGGTTATCGAAGGATTAGTGATGGTTAACCTGTTGAGGCTCCGGTTGTGGGATTTATGATTATTGAGAGGGCTAGGGAGTCCTATCTTATTGAGGCACTTCTGTGTGGCCTTATGAGCAGAGTATGAGATTCTGGTTCTTTTATTATCGGGATTTGAGTAGTATATCGCGATTATTATGGGTTAGTTATTCCATCCTAGGGTTGTACTTGTTTGGTGAATTCCTTGTTATTCTATCATGTGATTGGATTGGTGTTATGATTTCCTTATACTTGTTGATTCCATTTTGAGTATGTTAGACTGCCTTTCTTGTTTTCCCTTACTTGATGTTACTGGTATACTGCCATTTTCTAAAACTCTCTCTCTCTTTACTTACGTATATTGTTGTGCAATGACTCCAGGTGCGTTCTCCTTTCCTTCACCTGTGATTCTATGTGATTATATTTTCTGTGCTAGCATATTTTACTTTTAGCTTTTGGTTGTCTACTCTCTGTGCTAGCTCCTTATGCCTCCTTTATTGCTTCAGTGAATGCTTTCTTGCTATCTATTACTTACTGCTTTTATATCTTATATGCGCTCAGTCGGCCGATGATGGCTACTGAGTACCCATTGTTTTTGTGCTCATACTACACTTCTGTACTTTTTGGTGCAGATATTAGTTGAGCTTTCACCGTTGATCATATTGGAGACTCTTGCAGATTTTATGGATATTCGATACTAGGGTGAGAGCCTGGCGGTCGGGGCTTAACTACATCTTCTCTTTTGTATCTATTTCTCCTTGTATTTTTGGAGACAAACTTGTATTGTATTTTGTTACTTCTAGCACTTGTACTTTCGTAGGAGCTTTTGTACTATTGATACCAAGTCTTGGGGTTGGTGTAGCTACCTTTAAGTATATCTTCGGGTATTGCTTCCGCTTTGTCTACTTTTACATTCTGCTTCCGCTTATTGTGCATTTCGGTTTGGTAGTAGCCCATTACTAACCATTCTGGGCTACGGAGATTGGTTTGCCTACTGGGGGTTGTAGGTGCCATTATGACCTGAGAAATTAGGTCATGACAGCTTGGTATCAAAGCCATAGGTTCACCTGTGTCGTGGTACAGAGGCAAGTGTCTAAGTAGAGTCTCGTGGATCGATACAATGACGTCCATATCCTATCTGCGGGAGGCTACAGGGCATTGTCAGGAAAATTTTAATCTTCTTGGATCCTTATCGTTCGTTCCTGGCTTTATTGACTTCTAAAACTTTAGTTATTCATTCATTCTCAGAAGCCTAAGACGAGTTCGACAGTGGCTGGTGTCGAGGCTTCTATGCCTGTTGCTTTAGTGCTTCTGTTAGCCCCAGGACTTCTGAGTGACAGTTTATTGCCTAAGATAGGGGGTGTGGGGCCAGCCCAGCCTTTGATTGGATTCGTAGTGACCATGGTTCTTCAGGACACAGTGGCTAGGACTCTGAGTCCTCCGGTGAGTATTTCAGCACCTGGTTCTATGAGTGGTGCTTCTGTTAGGGTTGAGCTTCCAGTTCTTCAGCAGGTTTGGCTGTCGGTATTGGAGTATGAGGCGAGATTTCATGACATATTTAGGCAAACTACAAGGGTTGTACCTTCAGAGTTTGATAAGGGCCAGAGATTTATGGGAGGTTTGATTTCACCGATCTGTTTGGCGACCGAGCATTTGGTTACAGTTGGGTGACTTTTCTTCAGGTAGTGGACCATGTTTGGGCTGTTGAGGGTTTGTGTCGTTAGGCTTACGGAGCAAGTTCTAAGAGACGTTGTCACCAGGACAGTTCTCGAGGTTCTCAAACTTGAGGTAGGGGATTCTCCACCAGAGATAGGTTCCACTGCCTCTTATCTACCATGTCGGTTTCAGTTTCTCCACGGGTTCCAGCGAGTGGTTGTGTAGGGCATGTTGAGTAGAGTAGGCAGGGTGCAGATCATATCCTTCGGGGTTTGCCATCCGAGGGTATAGGCCATGGTGGCTGGTCAGGTTTAGCGAGACCTTCCCATCGGATTTCATCTGGTAGAGGCTGCTTTTGGTGTGGTGAGCGTCGACACTTTGCTAGGAATTGCCCCATGACTGTGTCTCCCGGTCAGCCTGGTTGTTATGATTGTGGAGAGATTGGTCACCTTTATAGAGCTTTCCCCCGGCGCGGGATGGTTGGGCCTTCAATTTTGACTACTCATTACAGAGTTAAATCCCGTCGGCTTGATGCTCCACTTGGTGAGCCAGAGTTAGAAGTTCCTGATACCATTGCTCCAGGTTAGGCTTTTACTCCTTTGACTTGTGTTAATCCTGCTCGTGTTGCGACTCTATCCCTTATGTCATTTAATTGCTTATATGCCTACCTGCTACTTGTTTAGTGGTCTAACTACCTGAATTGTAGTATCAATATGTTGTTTTATTGGTAGTTTAATTCTTTAGTAGTGGATGGGGGTGAGTTAGCCTTGTGAGGTGTTTTACCCGAAATTGTAGCTTGTGAGTAGGCTTTGTAGAGCTCGCTCCCTGTTTATTGTGGTTCTAGGCTTGCTTTGGGTCTTCCTTTCTAGCGGTCCTAGATGGTTGTTGCCTAGGACATTATCTAGCGTGGATAAAGGTTCTTGCAATAGTTTGATGTGTTACCAATAGTTTTATCGGAGGTGAGTTTTTGCCTTGGTTGGGGAGATATTGGCTATGCTAGAGTGTATAGACCGGTTTGGCCTCTCGAGTGTTTAGAGTCGACCCTCTTTGTTGATTAGTTTAGGAGGTTGGCAGGTGTGTGGGTTGTTCCCATAGTCTCCTCTAGTTCCTTGTTCGTTGGGTGTTTTGTTGTATCCCCATATCCAGTGGGAATGAATCCTTATCGTAATTCTCTGGATGAGCTCTTGATGTTGGCATTGTGATTGGGTTTTATCCTTAGCAATTTTGACTAAGTGTTGATCGTAACGTCGTGGTTATTCGTAGAATATGGGGTGAGTCGAGCAACTGGCCCCTTTCTCTCCTGCCTTGTTGAGTTGTGACAACATAAGTTTGGTAGCTAAGGTAGTGGCTACAGATTTTTTTATCCTTGAAAAAGAAATTGTAAGGTTCTGTATACGCTACATAAGGATTTTGTTTTGTCGAAAAGGGGGTAGATGACTCTGTGTTGGTGTTTATGTGTCCTAGTAATTGACTGAGGTGGCGATGAAGGTTTGCTTTGGGATTGTGTGTTGGTGATTTGATTCAGCCGTCTATACATTGCAGTGGGTTTTCCATCAATTGGTTTATGTTTTGGTAGCAACATCGGTGTTGGCAACTTGCATATTAAAGCCTAGTTAGCTTAGGTTCTTAAGGGTTCATTGGCAGAATACGGGTTCGACAAAAGCTTGTGTTGGCAGTTTTAAAGTTGGGGTTCAGAATCATGGCTTGACAAGTTTCATCGGCTTGTTTGTGGCAGTTTCTATTTGGTTGCAGGATCTTAGTGCCAGTTGGCAGTGGGTACGGGTAACTTAGCTTCTTTTACTTTAGTTTCGGATGCGGCTATTGGCCTCGGACACCTAGTCCTTGGCTAACCTCTGTATTGGGTGGGATATTCCTGATTTCAGAACTGCCTTCATTGTATGAAGCTTCTTCCTTCTTAGGTGGACATAGGTAGTGGCATAAGTTTCAGAACCAGCGGTGATGTATTGTACGTGGTCAGGTTGTGCGGGTTGAGACTAGTGAAGCTATTTTGTGTTCTGATGATGCGTAGAGACTGGTAATCGCTAATTATTTTCCAAGGATTTGAAAGCTTGTTTAGTTGATTCTTCTGGAGTTGTTGTTTATGTGGGGTTCTAGTATTGGTTAGACTCGGCCATTGGGGACTAGATGTTCGGTGTGTGGTATGCTTTAGGATGGTTTGTTTGTTTGCTGATTCAGAGGAGCAGTTGATTTGAGCCAAAGATATGAGTTGAAGGTATATGCAAAAAAATCCTATGGCTAGATGGTGACTTTGAACCCCAAGCACCCTTTTTCCCTTGCCTTTGGGGTGTTTTGACTTGATATTCATGGCATGGTGGACTTCTTCCCGAGGTGAGCTTGGTAAGATGACTTCAAATCAGAGTGGTATTCGAGTATTCGAAGTTTCAGCAGTGTTCTTAGAGTTTGGAGCTTAGTGATGATTATGGACTTGGTGGTAGGCTTACCACACTCCTTGTAGAGGCTTGATTTTGTTTTTTTGTCTGTTGGGCAGGTTGCCCTGGCTCCTTCGCCTACAGTTGACTAAGATTTGGTATGATTCAGTGAGGTTGGTTTCGTTCTATAGTTTGGAGGTTCTCCGTCAACACAAGGTAGTCATATATGCCTCTCCTAACTTTGGTATACGGATTTTAGTCGGATTCAGATGGGTTGATCAGTTGGGTTTAGTTAGCGAGTTTAGTGTTGGAAAAAGTGTTCTTCCATTGCTTGATGGTCAGTCAGGTCAGGTAAATCGAGTTTTTGAGGACTTGCTATGGGTTGTTATCTTGGATGGCCAAAGTTAGTAGACTTTAATTTGACTTTGGTAGAACTTCAGTATAAAAGGGTGACTTCATTCGTGGTAGAGTATAAGTGAAGGTTGTGTATTCTCGGTGTTTCAGTTGATGCTTCGATGGTAGTTGAGTGTTTGACTTGTATAAAACTTCTGGTTGTGGTGTGAAAAGGGTTCTATTCAGGATAAAAGAGATTTGCGGATCAGCGGGTTCATAAGTTGGAATTTTGGGTTGATGGCTCTTCAGGTGAATTTGGTTGTGGTTTCGAAGACTCGAGCTCTCTGTGTGTATAGCCTTTCTTCTCTTGTTTTGGTGTTATGTCAGTGCCTTCCGATTGAGGTTCTCGAGGTTCAGATTTGGTTGGCAGACCCTTTTGAGTTTTTGAGGTTGAGTTGGAATCTAGCTTGGCTAGTAAGGGGTTTAGGCTTTGTTGCATTCAATGGTTATGTTCTGTTGGGTGTCGTCTGGCCGAGGAGGCTACCCAGGTTGTCTAAGAGAGTAGTGCAGGCTGTGTTTCCATTGTTCTTTTAATCTCTACTCTATCCTTATTTCTTGACTTTCGGGGATGAAAGTCTTTTTAGTAGTGGATGATGTAATGACCTTCCCGATCATTTACACATTTTCACTGTTCTTGTACCGTTAAAGCCTGCTTCTAGCGGGCCCAAGTCATTTATGGCTTGCTGGGATCGGTAGTTCGGTGCCCGGGCCATTTGCTTGGTCTTTTTGGCCATTCATTGTTTTAGAGCTTTACGCTTTTTGAATTCGTTGACTTCGTTCAACATTCTGGGTGAACGTGCTCGGAATCAAATTTCGACAGTTTTGTTAGCTCCAGAGCGTGGACATTGGTCTAAAGGGACCTATGGTCAGGATTCGAGAGCTTTTTATCTTGGAATTCTCTCTCGTTCTATGTTTTCAGGCCAATTAGGTTAGTTTGGTTAACTTTTGTCAATATTCGGAGAAGACGGCCTCGGATGGAAATTTTGTCAGCGCTGTAAGCTCTGGAATGCCGAGTTTGGGTTAGGTAGGTGGTTGGTTCGGGTTCCGGATGAGCCGGGCTCATTTTGCGTGTTTGGTTGGCATTAGCTAGTGTTGACTTGGGTCAACATTCTTCTGAAACAACCTCGTATGGAAGTTTCATCAATTCTGTTGAGTTCAAAACATCGTTTCCACTCTAATAGCTCTATTAGATTTTGAATAACGGGTTCCGATTGTGCCCGGAATGCCCCGTGGGAGTTTTAAGTTTTGCTCATTTTTAGTGCAGAAAGGGCCTTCAGCGCCAATGGCGCCTAAGTAGTGTGATCGCACTAGCCTGTTCTTTCCATCAACGCCGATGGCTCTATTCCAGCGCGATAGCGCTCCAGTGGCCGCCTGCGTGCCTGCGCGAACGTGCCCCTCTAGCGTGATAGCCTACATGATGGCGCCATTTTAGCGCCAATGGCGCTGCCTTGCGGCCAGCAGCTATAAGTTGCTTTCTACGTCATTTTTCTTGCATTTTTTTTGTATTTCCCCAACTCCATCAATTCATTGCCTTGGGGAATCCATTTAGTTGGGAGATTTTAGCTACTTCTTTGGCAATCGGTAAGTCCTCTTCATCCCCAAGTTGGTCTTCTTCATCTTTCTCAAACCTCCATTGATGCTCATGACCCAAGCTTGGAATATTGTGTAGATTCTTCCCATCCAGCTTGTGCATGCTAGTGGGCTTGAAGGATTTCCCGTGTTGACCTCAATTTCCGTTCTTTTGGTAAGCTTTCTTGCCCAATTTTTGTTTATTTCTTGAAAATATCCATCTTAAATTCTTGGCTTTAGCGAGCTGTTTAGGGCCCCATTTGTTGTCCGTTTTTGCTCAATTTTTGAGCATATCCTTCCGGGAGGGTAAGGAACACAAGTGTGTTTTTTGTTTCTGATTTTGGGTTACAGTGCCCACGGGCCCGTTTGAGACCCGAATTTTGACCTGATTGTGCTTATGGAATTATGGGTATTGTTATGCATGTTTTGATGTATAGATTACTGTTTTGATATTAGTTTTGCAAATTGGAGCTTCTCGGAGTAGTTCGAGCCTGGACGACGCCGTCCCCGCAGCTATTCATTAGACGACAGGTAGGTTAATGCTTCCCCTATCTAGACTCTGCATATATAGGCTATAACTGCATTAATTAACATCCTTGGGTGGGTTGTTATAGGTTTGTACCCCAGACCTCTTCTGCTTTGTTCATTCGTTTAATTAATACGTTATTTGTAGTATTTGCATAGTATTGTATATTACCCATGTGGTCATGTGCGGGCTTGTATTGACTGGTGGGTTATTTGGGGGAATGTCCGCGAGCCCCGGACATAGAGATTATCCTTTTAGGCTGGTTATGTTTGCTGAGTAGCTGTTGGGCCTGTGTAGGGCTGATAGGAGTTGTTGTGAGCCGCTGGGCTAATTTTATATTTGTGTGCGAGCATATCATCCATGAAAAAGGTTTTCCCCTGTATGCGGTACTACCTTTTTGGCTGCGAGCCACTACAGATGGTTTTCCTAAATGTGCATGGTCTCGGGGGCCTATTTTTGGTATGGTTAATGATAGAAAAGGGGATTTTGGATGATTTCACATTGATTTTATTGCTGGTACTAGTCTCTACCGGGCAGAGCACCAGACTAGAATTACTACAGTTTTAGACCCGGCCACACTTCGGGCACCCTTTGAGAGGGTTACTGAGACTTTTATCACTGATTTAGAATCGAGTATACTTAGGGCACCCTTTGAGAGGGTCTTTTGAGGTTACTACTACTTTTTTAGACCCGTGTCGAAGCCCAACATGTACTACGAGGTTTCGAGTTTTGAGCTACATTGGAGACTTAGCCACTGGCTTGAACCCGGACTTGATTCTGAAGTACATGTTTTGAGATTGAGTTTTTGTATGTGGTCGAGAGGTAGACCTCTATAGACCCCTGTCTTTCCTGGGCCAAAGGCTACAGGCTGATGCAGCGTGCTAGGAGGAGGGGTATACGGCAGAGGAGAGGTACAAGGGAAAGAGCCTTTCATGGGTCCCGCCTCTATACGGACCCCCGGGGTACTTGAGGGGGAACATATCGGTTATTGTCACATTATATCATATCATGTATTGATTCCACCCTTGTTTGTTGTGAGTTCAATTTACGCTCCAGTTGTATGGGCGGCCGTTGGGACTGTAGGTAGATTATATTTTCTCCTGTCTTTATTTAGAGCTTGTCTTGGCACTCAGTTATCGAATGATTAGTGATGGTTAACCTGTTGAGCCTCCGGTTGTGGTATTTCTGATTATTGAGAGGGCTAGGGAGTTCCAATTATTGAGGCACTTTTTTGTGGCCTTATGAGAAGAGTATGATATTCTGGTTCTTTTCTTGTCGGGAGTTGAGTGGTATATCTCAGTTATTGTGGGTTAGTTATTCCATCCTAGGGTTGTACTTGTGAGGTGAATTCCTGGTTACGCTATCATGTGATTTGATTGGTGTTATGATTTCCTTATACTTTTTCATTCCATTTTGAGTATGTTAGACTGCCTTGCGTCTTTTACCTTACTTGATGTTACCGGTATACCGCCATTTTCTCAAACTCTCTCTCTCTCTCTCTCTTTACTTACTTATATTGTTGAGCAAGGACTCCAGGTGTGTTCTCCTTTCCTTCACCTGTGATTCTATGTGATTATATTTTTCTGTTCTAGCATGTTTTACTTGTAGCTTTTGGTTGTCTACTCTTTGTGCTAGCTCCTTGTGCCTCCTTTATTGCTTCAGTGACTGCATTCTTGCTATCTGTTACTTACTGCTATTATATCTTATATGCGCTCAATCGGCCGATGATGCCTATTGCTTTTATATCTTATATTTTTGGTACGGTTAATGATAGAAAAGGGGATTTTGGATGATTTCACATCGATTTTATTGTTGGTACTAGTCTCTACCGGGCAGAGCACCAGACTTGAATTACTACAGTTTTAGACCCGGCAATACTTTGGGCACCCTTTGAGAGGGTTACTGAGACTTTTATCACTGATTTAGAATCTAGTATACTTAGGGCACCCTTTCAGAGGGTCTTTTGAGGTTACTACTACTTTTTTAGACCCGTGTCGAAGCCCGACATGTACTACGAGGTTTCGAGTTTTGAGCTACATTGGAGACTTAGCCACTGGCATGAACCCGGACTTGATTCTGAAGTACACATTTTGAGATTGAGTTTTTGTATGTGGTCGAGAAGTAGACCTCTATAGACCCCTGTCTTTCCTGGTCCAAAGGCTACAGGCTGACGCAGCGTGCTAGGAGGAGGGGTATACGGCAGAGGAGAGGTACAAGGGAAAGAGCCTTCCATGGGTCCTGCCTCTATACGGACCCCCAGGGTACTTGAGGGGGAACATATCGGTTACTGTCACATTATATCATATCATGTATTGATTCCACCCTTGTTTGTTGTGTGTTCAATTTACGCTCCAGTTGTATGGGCGGCCGTAGGGTTTGTTTTCACTTGATTGCGTTCCTCGGTTTTATGGGCGGCCGTTGGGACTGTAGGTAGATTATATTTACTCCTGTATTTATTTAGAGCTTGTCTTGGCACTCAGTTATCGAAGGATTAGTGATGGTTAACCTGTTGAGGCTTTGATTGTGGTATTTCTTATTATTGAGAGGGCTAGGGAGTTCTAATTATTGAGGTACTTTTTTGTGGCCTTATGAGAAGAGTATGAGATTCTGGTTCCTTTCTTGTCGGGAGTTGAGTGGTATATCTCGGTTATTGTGGGTTAGTTATTCCATCCTAGGGTTGTACTTGTGAGGTGAATTCCTGGTTATGCTATCATGTGATTTGATTGGTGTTATGATTTCCTTATACTTTTTCATTCCATTTTGAGTATGTTAGACTGCCTTGCGTCTTTTCCCTTACTTGATGTTACCGGTATACCGCCATTTTCTCAAACTCTCTCCCTCCCTCTCTCTCTCTCTCTTTACTTACTTATATTGTTGAGCAAGGACTCCAGGTGTGTTCTCCTTTCCTTCACCTGTGATTCTATGTGATTATATTTTCTGTGCTAGCATGTTTTACTTTTAGGTTTTGGTTGTCTACTCTCTGTGCTAGCTCCTTGTGCCTCCTTTATTGCTTCAGTGACTTCTTTCTTGCTATATGTTACTTATTGCTTTTATATCTTATATGCGCTCAGTCGTCCGATGATGCCTACTGAGTACCCGTTGTTTTGGTGCTCATACTACACTTCTGCACTTTTTGGTGCAGATATTAGTTGAGCTTTTGCCATTGATCGCGTTGGAGACTCGTGCAGATTTTGTGGATATTCGAGACTAGGGTGAGGGCCTGGCGATCGAGGCCTAACTACATCTCATCGTTTGTATCTCTTACTCCTTGTATTTTTGGAGAAAAACATGTATTGTATTTGTTACTTCTAGCACTTGTACTCTCTTAGGAGCTTCTGTACTATCGACACCAAGTCTTGGGGTTGGTGTAGCTTCCTTTATGTATATATTTGGGTATTGCTTCCGCTTTGTCTACTTTTACATTCTGCTTCTGCTTATTTCTGCTTATTGTGCGTTTTTGTTAGGTAGTAGCCCATTACTAACCATTCTGGGCTACAGGGATTGGTTCGCCTTTTGGGAGGTTGTAGGTGCCATCATGACCTGACAAATTGGGTCGTGACATAATAATTTTCAAATTCACATCCACGGTAATTTTCAAACTCGCACTGGAAGTAATATCCCTTCTCTTTCAATTTCCGGGTGATGATGCACCTTAAGCTTTGGAAATTATGCCCGTGTAAGTTGTTATTTATGGGTGTGAAGGATCCCACATTCATAGTTAAGAGGTTGAAATCCTCTTTTCCGTAACTTAATTCCTTTGTCACTCACCTTAAACCACAAAGGTTATCTTAGCATAAGAGATTACCTTTTCCACTGATTGAGTCAAACTACAAGAAGCCTGATTCCCCAAGTCCTAGGATATGTAGGCGAGCTCTATGTTGAAAACTCGGCTGCATTCCAACCTCCCCCCAATCCTCTTACTCCCCAACTTTCCGGTCTCCTCTTAATCCGAAGCTGGACTAGCTTATAAATTCTTTGAAAATCATACGTGTCACACCTCGATGTTACCCCCTAGACGTAACACGGGACTCGAGACCACAAGGATCCCAAGCTAACCCTTGTTCATAGCATTCTCAAGCATAACAAAAGATAAGCGGAAGCATAATACGGAAATCCAATAAGGAAACATCAATAAGGGTCTAGGAGCCACATAACATACAATATCCAAAAAGGGAACTCGAATACAAACTATGTCTGAAAGCCTCTAGTCATAACATAAAGAGTTGCTAGGACAAGACCCTAGCTAACTCGGAGTATAGAAGTAAAGCTATCATAAGGGAAAGCATAACTAGTCCTTGAACCATGAGAACTCAACACAACTGACTAAGGAGGTGGCTTAAGACTCTAGCCACGAAGTTGAGAAGGGGTACCTGAATCTGCATCATCAAAGGATGCAGCGCAATATGCGTTAGTACTATGTAATGTACTAAGTATGTGAGCAATGCATGAGTTATGACAGAATCAGTTTAAAACATGCTTGAAATGAACTGATTACATAAAGAAGGACCATAAATAAATGACAAGATACAAACATAAGACATCAAGGAAGGTTTAGGTTCCAAAATATAGATTTATACATAACTTCATAACTTGAAAATAAACATGTGGGAGTTTCTCTTAACCAACATTAAACCATGATGAGCTACATAGAGTTCAGTGTCTTGCACCCATACTGAAAGAGTTGTTCTAACTGGCCAAGGTTAGAACCATGTCATACCAGGATCCTGTCATAATAAGCCTCAATACGGGCAACCTACGGTGGCAACGTAGTTTTGAACTTGGGTTATCCGAACCCTCATCTCTCGGTGCTAAATACTACTCCCAAAACATAATAATAACATGAGCTCTTATACATGTGACATATCTAATGCCAAACTTGTTCATACTTATTCATGACTTGTTCATACCCCGGATGTCATACTACTCATGAGTGTTGGTTCAGAAAATGACCCATGAGAATTGATGGAACATCGGGCGTCTTGCCTTGCATCATATTTCATATCATGGAAAAACTTGCATACTTAATGACTTGTAAAATTTGCATAGCTCTGGTTCAATTTTCATAAAACATATATTTTCATAGAATAATAAGAACTAGGCATGAAACTTCGTAATTACATAAAGGCCATGATATCTAATCATGCCAACATTCTCTTTAAAATATGCAAATTCATGGGTTTATGCTAGAATTCAATTTTCATGCTTGGGCTTTTAAAATCAACAAGAGAATCATAATCAAATCATGTGTAATCAATAGAAACCATGAATTTAAACATAGAAACTGATTTCATAAATTTTCCCCAAATTTAGATCAAAACCCTAATTTCATAACTCCATAAATCCATATTAAGACTTGGGGTTTTTGGGCATAAAAGTGAAAGGAACCCATTGTTAAAGACCCACATACCTTGGATGAAGATTACCCACTTCAATGGAAAAGATTTGGAGACTTGACTTGGAGCTTGGAGACTTGAGATTGAAGAGGGATTTTCCTTTTTGAATGAAGAATGAGGAGCTTAAGATAGACTTAGGATAATATGGGTGAAAACCCTCCTAAAAGTGGTCAAAACGACTTCACTTAATACATAATAGGGTGGGAAATGACTAAAATGCCCCTAGGAATTAATTGGAAAAAGGCTGGAAATTGGTCAACTTTCAGTGACCACGAGTGGAGTCTACGACTCATAAACTTTTCCACGACTCGTGGACTGCTAGTCGTGGAAGCTGCCAGAAATTCAACCTGTAGGAGACTTTCTACGGTTTCACAGGACGACTCGTGGAAGCTTTCACGAGTCGTAGAACCTAATCGTGGAACTCAGGGAACTTGACTGACCTTTGATCAACTTCCACGAGTCAACAGACTCGTGGTTGTCAGTACTGAGGTTGGTCTACAGTACTGAGATCACGAGTCACTCCCACGACTCGTGGAACCTTTTACGACTCGTGGACTTGACCCGTGGTCCCTGGAACTTGGATTTTTCTGAAGTTTTCATCTTGGATAGCTGGATACGTGTACGGGGTGTTACAGTACGTAAAATCAAGCGTCTTGAACTACAGGTGGCCTGAATTCTCATATAACCTGAGATATGTAGGAAACCCGATACTGGGTTCGACAATAATTCCTTTAAATTCATGCTAAAACTAATCGCTTCCAAGAGATAAACCAGTGGTCGAAGAAAATTGGGATCGTCAATTCCCTTTGCCCAGGGTTAATTGCACTCACCCTACCCAAAGGAAAGGACAGTTGTTGACACCCAATTTTTGCCCTCCACTATCAAATTAATTATTGAACTTTTAAATTTTAAACAATTTTTAATAATTAATTTTTTAATTAAAAGAATTTTTCAAAATTTACTTCAAAAAATATTCTATAATTTTCATGAATAAAAATACACCTACATATACTTATAATATATAGATGTATATTATTTCTATGAATTTTTATAGATGTTCAAAGGATTTTTTCCAAATTATTTTAAAATATTTTAAAACTGTCCATTTTTGGTCAAAAAATGATTTAACCAGAAAAATAAATTGTGAAATTGGTGTTTCATAAATATATGATTAAATATAATAGCGAATTAATTATTTTTAGTTATTTAAACAATAAAGCTCAATTAAGTAATTCGTATTTAGTTCATATCTATTCTAATTTCGACCTAAACTCTTTAATTTGATCATGTGGCTACGATTCAAATCTATTTGATCGAATCTGGCAACATTTGCAAAGCAAAGTGGCCAAATCCTCAACCATTAATTCTCTTCTCCATTTTCAGCTCTTACTATCCTAATAACAATTCCATTAGCCCAATCCCTCTTTATATACATACTTCCTCATTCAGTACACACACCCCTCACCCTTATCCCCTCCCTCTCCTTATCTTTCCTCTCTTTCAACGAGGAACACAAACCTAGCTCACTTCTCCTTCAAAAAAACGACGATAATGGTTCCAAGCAAAACAAAATTTCCCTAAACCGCTAAGCGTCCAGCAAAACTCTATCTATTTCCCCTTCGTCTCCATTTTCTAGTACGAATTATTGTGCTAGCCTTGTTCTAGAAAGACCCAAAAATATTCCTGGTGTCCTCAATGCTCGTATCCATTTTGAAATCATCGGCTGATGATTTTGAATATGTACCTAAAGGTACCGACGTGTAAGCATCAGGAAGGTTTTTGATTTTGAATTTCAAATTCTCCCTAAATCCTATCCGAAAATCCCAATTGTTCCCCCCCCCTTTTCACCCGTTGGAGACCCTAAATCTCTCTTATATAAACCCCTTCATCTTCATTGTAAAGAAGTGGTTTTTTTTGTAGCAAAATCTTGGAGAGTCCTTTTCTCCAATTTTGGAGAAACCTGAAAAATCAAGACGAATTTGAAGTGAAAATCACACTATTTCGATAAGTTTCTTGAGGATTCCGTGGCTGATTGCTATTTGAAAACCAATAAATTTCAAGTACTGAGTTCGTCGAAAAGTCGAAGCAACCTCAAAACTTAAACTCGTCATCCCAGTCGCAGAACCAAAAAAGGTAGAAATCTCTATCTTTTCTATTCTGTATTTCTTCTCTTTTGTTCTCTAAATCAAAATATAGTACTGAAGACCTCTTTGTTATTATAAATTTGATATGTTTGGGCTGGTCTTGTTTGAAATTATTTGCCTATTGTGATGAAGAACAGAAAGTGAAATTTCACCCCTTGCTTTGTTTTCTTGTTTGTTGATTGGCTTGCTGTAAACTCGTCTTTGTGTGAATTTTCATTGACATTTTGGTTGCTATTGATCACCATTTCCAGTTAGTTGATTAACAGGGAGGATGAGTTGAATTGTGGGGATGATTGATCTCGGGAGGAGCTTTGAACTCGTGGGTTTGGCTTCTCCCAGGTGCTCTCAGACTTGTAATTCCTCATGTTTTCCCACCCGCCGTTGATAGTTCTAAGAATGTGTAGTTCGAGTTTGGGTCTGACTTTGTATATCGTGAAGGGAATTTGATTAGTAGTTAGCTTCTTTGTGTGTTGTTAATCTTCTATGCTAACATGTATTTGTTCACATACCGATCCCAATCAAGGACTTTCTTTGCTTATAATACAAAGTAAGGTTCATGAGTCATGTATTGGGAATGTCCAGTGGTTATTTATTGTTATAAGTATGAAACCAACTTATTTTGTACCAAAATATGAAACTATTATGTTGTTTGTTGTGTTCCAGGTAGTATTCGTTTAAATGGTTATAGCTTTGACAAACCAAGAAATTTTCTAAAAGAAGAGTGTCATCATTGTCTCTGTTTTCTCTTTGATAGCTTGGTTCCTCTTGGGGGTTACTTCCTAGTTTTTCCCAGGGAAAGAAGCCAAGTAGAAAAGGTTCATGGTAAGATAATATGCTCTTGTTTTCCATGAAGCTCCATACCTGAGCATATTTTTTTAATGGTGCAGAGTTCTTAAAACCTGTCGATGAAGTCCTTAAAGAGGTGTTTTAATTTAGGTTTTGTATATAATATGCTCCCTTGAGTTAACCTTCGTTTCTGACATGTTAATATATAAAGGAATAGTAGATTTTCTCGATGAATCAGAAAATAGGAGGACATGAGTTTAACCTTTACCTTCTTCTTTGAGTTCCCAACAATATGTTTCAAGACGGCTTGGAAGTGTTTTATGTGAATTGAGGTTTCCAAAAATGGGAATTTCCAAATCTATCCCACAACTGATGAATCCTTCATCGTAATCGCGTGCATGGCCTTCGCGATTATAAGGATCTTAAATTTCCTTCACCGCGATCACGTGAATCCACTCTTGCCATCGCGATGCTTTGAGTTTCTACCAACTCATCGCGATCCCGTAGCTTTGTCTTTGCGATTGCGATAACCATTTTGGTGCCAGTGTTCAGCAGCTCTCTTTTTGCTCTATTTGACTTGTTTTCACTTGAATCTTTCTCGAACCCTTATAAAACACATAAACCTGTAAAATAGAAGGAATTCGTGTCAAATTGTACTATTTATCCACTTCATACTAGCAAAAGCATAAGATTAGAAGCTAAATAAGTAGGTAGAATACCAACTTATCAAACCCCCAAACTTGAACTATTGCTTGTCCTCAAGCAACCTAAAAATTCTAACTCAAGAGGCACAAAACACAAGTGCAAATGACAATACCACAAGCCAAGGAAAACCCATTTCAAGCACCAAACATGACTTCGGTTGGTAATAATGATTAGTCAATCACATGCTAACTTACTTTAAGCATTTCCTTCGGTTCAAACACAAACTCATGATGCAAAGGCATAATAAGAACAAGCAAGTGACAACAACCAATCCTCAAGATGTGACTCCAACCACTAGTTTACGAAAACATACTCATTTGACTTATTTTTCAGAGTTTATCAATGTCACAAACTATTTTAATTCGCATGCCCTCACAAGAACAAAAGTCCCAAAAATACAGTATGTACAAAGTTAATCACAAGGGACAAATACAAACACTCACACTCACAAGGAAGTTCAAGTGCACACATGTCGAGCCATATGATTTCCCTTCATGTAGATCGCAACTAATGTAGGATAGCCAAACTCAGAATCACCAAGAACTTACGAGTTACGATGTTAGCTAGGGATAAGGTGAGGATATTCATTTGGTTGAAGTGACTACACCTCCATAATGCTCTTTGTTTTCATTTCAAACACCGCTCACATTTTTTTTAATTTAAACTTCACCTTATTTCTCCCTCACACAACCCAAGATTTCTCCTTTTTAACTCATGATCATTCACACCTTATATCACCTTTACTTGGTAGCGCCAATTTTTGCTTTTCAATTTGCTCGTTAGTTTGATCTTTTGGAGCAATTTTCAATTTTTGAGTTAAGGTGCTACCTTGCACTTGAAGTGCATTTCTTTTCTTCTCCTCATTTGATCACATGCACCCCCAAACTTAGGCATTTTCCTATGTTATATTTCATTTCCCCCCAAACTTAGGCTTTTAGCCTACATTTCATTTTCAAGCAATTAGGGAGAATGGGTGCCAAAATAGAGGTTCCAAGAAGTTCAAGGTGTTACAAGGTGCCAAAGGATGGTCATAAGCTCAAAAGGGGTTCACTAGGGTTGATGTCATGGGATGTTATTTGGGTGAAGTGGCTATTAAAAAGGTCCTAAGGTCATTTTCCAAGCTTGGTTACACCTAGAATTTCGCCTTGAATAACATTCAGGGCAAGTTCTAGACGAATCACATGCACAAGAATTATTCAACTAGATCTCACCACACATGGCATGCGAATCATTCAAGAAGGATCAATTTTTAACTTCCGAAACAAGAACAAAGATGAGTTATTCTACATTATCACCACTAATGAGTCAAGAGTCACAAAAAGATTAAAAGAGTTGTCACAAAATAACTCTTCGCCATGCATTTTTCACAAATTATTTTGGAAGGGTGTGCCTATTTCACTTAGCATGCAAGACTACTTCATTGGTACAAAACAAGTCAATTTGCAACCAAAACCTCAAAAGATGACGATTTGCACTTAAGAATGTCGTCACTCAGTCTATCATTAGGCAAATTCATCTATCTAAATTTGTATGGCTACACAAGGTGGATCAACATAAGCATCACACTGTGGGCACATGCGATTCGCATATGAGGAAATGCGTGTTGCACGAGCAACGCATAAGCAAAATAGTGGGCATGTGCAAAGCTCATGCAGTTTGCACAACGTCAAGTGCGGAAAAAATATACCCCCAGCTCAAATAGGTTCACTAGCCTAACAGGTACTCAAACTTCCCCTGGCCCACAACAACCAACATCTCAACTACTATAAAAAGCAACACAAAGAAGTTACAACGAAAGAAACTAACAACCTAACCCATCAACTCCATCCATCTCAACAAACAAACCCGATGAGGGTAAAACATAGCAAAAACAAGCCTGACAAGGGCACATCAATATATAACAATACAAAGAAAGCAAGCCTGACAAGGGTACATCAATATCTAACAATACAAAGAAAGCAAGCCCGACAAGGGCGCAATATCCAAAATAAAATAACATGCTAGATAGAGTGCTAGCCACCCCAACTAATAACGTGCAGTGCCCTTACTGCAACAAAATAAGAGAAGAGTTTGAGGGGGCTCCCTGAAGGGTGTATCACTCAGAACCAGAACTGCTAGGTCCAAAAAGGACCCAATCTCCCTCATCAGCATCCTCCTCAGCGTCAAACCCACACAGCCTCCTCAGAGTGCTCATCATCTTTGTGAGGAACTTGATTTGCTTTCCACCTTAGACAATCTTTTCTTATTGTGCTACTACTGGCTCACTACACTAGCTAGTGTAGGGCCACTAGGAGTAGTGGAGGATGACGACCCTAATGCCTGTATAGTGGAAGTCCCACCCGGACCAGAAGTCAAGCCTGCTACAATTTGTCAAAGATGGGCATCCATTCCATAGACCTGGATGGAGATGTGGCGGATTGTCGGAGGCCTAATTTTGAGAGGACCAATACCTTCAGCAGTCGCGGCTGACTCATGTGCCTCACTAGACTCAGAAAATATACCAAATGATGATTAGTCCAGGTCTATCTTCCACTTTTTCGATGCTTGCATAGGGCCTCCCTTCTTCAAAGGGTGGATCATTTTCTCGGGCTTACTCTCCTTCTCTTCAATTCCTGAAAGTTCTCCTAACACAAGTTGGACCATTGAAATTTCACCTTTTTCTGAGTCAATCGGGTCAAAGGGGCAGCAATGGAAGAAAAACCTTCCACAAACCTCTTGTAGTAACCAGCCAAACCCAAAAAGCTCTTAATATCAGACAGAGAAGTAGGTCTAGGCCATTTCTTTACTGCCTCTATCTTTTGAGAATCTACACGAATACCATCTTTAGTCACAACGTGACCTAGAAAAGCAACAGACTGCATCCAAAACTCACACTTGCTAAACTTAGTAAACAACTGCCTATCCTTGAGAGTTTGCAACATAATCCTCAAGTGACTCGCATGCTCCTCCTCACTCTGAGAGTAGATCAGGATATCATCAATGAAAACAATCACAAACAGATCCAAATACTATTTGAACACACGGTTCATCAAATTCATAAAAGCTACAGGAGCATTCGTTAGACCAAAAAACATAACATCAAACTCATAATGACCATACCGAGTCCTGAAGGTTGTCTTTGGGATATCACATTCCCGAACTCAAAGCTGATGATAATTGGATCTAAGGTCGATTTTGGAGAAGAAACTAGCACCCTGAAGTAGGTCAAACAAGTCATCAATACTAGGAATGGGATACTTATTCTTGATTGTGACCTTGTTCAACTGGCGGTAATCAATACACATTCTAAGAGATCCATCCTTCTTTCGAACAAACAAAACTGGGGCACCCCAAGGAGAGATACTAGGCCTGATGAAACCCTTATAAAGCAAGTCCTTCAATTGATCTTTAAACTCCTTGAGTTCCGCGGGGGCCATTTTATAGGGAGGAAAAGAGATAGGATTCGTATACAGAAGGAGATCTATCCCAAAGTTTATCTCCCGCTCAAGAGGGACTCCGGGCAAATCATCGGGAAACACTTCTGGGAATTCGTTCACAACTGGAGCAGAAGGAATAGTTAGGGTCTCGGACTATGTGTCTACAACTTAAACTATATGATAGACATAACCTATAGAAATCATCTTCCTAGCCTTAAGATAAGCTATGAAACGACCTTTCGAAGAAGAGGGACTACCTTGCCATTCTAGGACAGGTTCATTAGGAAACTTGAAACTAACCACACGAGTGCGGCAATCAACTGAGGCATAACATGCATACAACCAGTCCATAGAATAATATCAAAATCAGCCATCTCCAACTCTACTAGATCCGCTGAAGTGACTCTATGAAGGACTGAGATAGGGAAATTTTGATAGACTCTATCGGCTAGGACTACCTCACCAATAGGAGTAGAAACATGAAAGGGTTCTAAAAGCAATTCAGGACGTACCTCGAACTTACAACCCACATAAGGAGTTACAAAAGACAAGGAGGCACAGGGGTCTAACAAAGCATACACATTATGAGAAAAGACTTTCAACATACCAGTAACCACATCTGGAGAACTCTCCTGATCCTGGCGGGAGGACATAGCATAAATATGGTTCTGGAGCTGACCACTAGAATTAGAAGATGCGCCCTGTGGGGATGGTCTACCACTTGAAGCTGCTGGGGTAAACTGACTCCTACAACCTCCTTGCCCCTTCTTAGCCGAAGGGAAATCTCTAACACGGTGCCCAGTCTGAAAACACCCAAAACAACACTCTCTACCATCCAAACACTCACTGGGGTGAGTCTTCCTACACTTAACACAAGCTAGGTAGGAAGATCCCTTAGCAACACTACCTTGATATTGAGAATAGGAACCAGATCCTCTACCACCCTGATCATAACGAGGCTTCT
Source organism: Jaltomata sinuosa (assembly GCA_003996215.1). Classification (NCBI taxonomy): domain Eukaryota; kingdom Viridiplantae; phylum Streptophyta; class Magnoliopsida; order Solanales; family Solanaceae; genus Jaltomata; species Jaltomata sinuosa. Next base: position 383,779 of record QJPP01001043.1, on the reverse strand, counting down.
GAGCCTGAGTAGGAGCACTAGAAGAATAATGAATGGATCCTGATGACTTCTTCTGGAAAGAAGAGCGATGTCCACCTCCGGACCTGTGATGACCAAAACCTGATCCTTCGGATCTAACCCTCTTGTTCTCCCTAGCCATCTCCCTAATCTTATCACTCTCAATCTGATGAGCATGAGTCAGGAAATGTTCATATCACTCAATAACAAAGCAAACCTACACTCCTTCTTCACCACATCAGAAACCCCATATATGAACTTGCTCATTTGATCGTGCGGGTTCGCTACTATGGAGGGAGCATATCTAGACAACTGAGTGAACTTTAAACTATACTCTTGCACTGACATTGAACCCTGCCTCAATTTCATAAATTCCTCCACCTTCGCTTGCCTCAATTCACGGGGAAAAACCTATCAAGAAAGGCCCTCTCAAAACACTCCCAAGTAGTGAGGATCGCATCCCTCACCCTAGCCTCTTTCTATTGCGTGAACCAAATGTGAGCCACATCCTTGAGTTAATAGGATGCAAGCTCAACACAATCAACCCCAACAACTTGCATAACCTAAAAGATCTTTTTTACTTCATCAATAAAGTTGGGCGGGTCCTCACTCACTTTCGAACCCCAAAACTCCAATGGGTTCATACGGATAAAGTCACGAACTCAGGACGCTACCCCTCCGTAAGGATGAACGGAGGTAGGAGCCGGTTGATTGGCCTAAGTAACCAAAGTCTAGGCTAGTAAGTGAATATCATTCCTAAACTCATCATTCATGACATTGGGAACCAGAACTTGAGGAGCAGCATTCCGAGCTGCTCGGGGAGGCATAGCATGTCGATGAGGCATAGTCTGAAATGCATAAGATAAGGATTAGAGGAACATTGAATTTAGGCTTTATCGCATGACGTGATCATGAAAGAAGTGAAGTTTTCCTAAAAACATCTTATAGCTTCCCTCTCATATATGTGGCGCGCTTTATACACATGAAAAAGACTCTACTCGATGCGACTTTTAGACATCCTAGGACTCTTGATCCTGAGGCTCTGATACCAAGTTTTGTCACGCCATAAGGTTACCCCTTGGATGTAACACGGGACTCAAAACCACAAGGATCCCAAGGTAACCCTTGATCATAGCATTCTCAAGCATACATAGGGAAAACATAGCGAAAGAATCATAAGTAAATCCAAAATGGGAAGATATATCATAGATAGAGTACTAAATAGGGAATACAACCCAAAAGATCATCCGATAAAACCTATGTCTGAAAAGCCTCTATTACTAGCATAAGGAGTTGATGGGACAATACCCCAACTAACTCAACAACCTGGAAGGAAAGGAAACATAGAAAAGCTAGAATAAAGTCTAGTCCTCGTACTATGAGGACTCACCAAAGCTGAGCGTGAGTGGCCGAGAACTCTATCCATAAAGCTATGAAGGGACACCTGAATCTATATCATCAAAGGATGCAGTGCAATATGCGTTAGTACTATGGAATGTACTAAGTATATGAGCAAGGCATGAACATGATGAAAACATGCTAATTATACTTAAATAACTGAAATCATGCTTTTAAAGATAAACTGAGTGCAATGACTCTAATACTTTCTGCAAGCTGAAACATAGTCATAAGTAATAAGTCTGAAATCTAAATAAGAGTCAAATGCTAGTTTTAAAAGCATAAACTATTTTCTGTGAGAGGTTCTCTAACTGACATAGACCATGTGAGCTACATGGAATTTGATGTATCCGCCCCATCGAGAGGACCCAATATACCTTGCCAGGGTATAAAGGCATTACTGTGGTGTGATCACTAAAACTGATGCCCAACAAAGGGGACTTAAGACCTACGGGGGCACGTAGTTCTGGGACCTTTTTGGGTACTCTAACCCTGTCCAACTCGGTGCTAATACTACACCCAAAACATACATATAACTCATATAATACTGGGAATATCTGATGCCAAACTGTTTATACTGAGGACATATCTGATGTCAAAATTATTCATAACTTGTGACATATCTGATTCCAAAATTGGTTGAAAAGCAATAAGACATATCTGATGCCATGCAATTCAAATTCATACATACATAGACTTAGCATAGCCATAAGTCAAAACATACTTTTCTTTCTAAATTCATACTTAAAGAATTAGGCATACAATTTCATTAATACATAGAGGCCATGATATCTAATCATTCCAATTTTCTCTTGAAAACATGCAAATTCATAGTTTCATGCTAGAAATCAACTTTCATGCTTGGGCTTTTAAAACCAATAAGAGAATCATAATCAAATCATGAATAATCAATAGAAAACCATGAATTTAAACATAGAAATTGATTTCATAAACTTTCTCCAATTTTGGTTCAAAACCCTAATTTCATAAGTTCATAATTCAACATAAAGATTTGGGGGTTTTTGAGCACAAGGGTGAAAGGAGCCCATTGTTAAAGACCCACATACCTTATATAAATATTACCCACTTCAATGGAAAAGATTAGGAGACTTGACTTGGAGCTTGGAGAGTTGATCTTGAGAGAAACTTTCTCCTTTGAGTGAGGAATGAGAAGCTTAAGATAGACTTAGGATAATATGGGTGAAAACCCTTCTAAAAGTAGTCAAAACGAATTAACTTAGTAGTTAAAAAGGGTGGGAAAGGACTAAAATATCCCCGGGATTTAATTTAGAAACTGTCTTATAAACCCAGCTTCAGGTTCCACGGGTCCCTCCCACGAATCGTAGAACCAGTCATGACTCGTGGAATGGAGTCGTGGTTCCTGAGCCAAAATTTTAGGTCGCTGAAGACATCCTACGACTCCACAGGATGACTCGTGGAAGCTTCCAAGAGTCGTGGAACTCAGTCGTGGATGTCAGGGAACATGGTTGGCCTCTTATGATATTCCACGAGTCAACAAGATAACCCGTAGGAACATCTACGAGTCGTGGGACCTGGTCGTGGAACTCAGGGAACTTGGCTGGCCACTGATGAAGTCCCATGAGTCAATAGTATGACCCGTAGAAACTTCTATGAGTAATAAAAGTGACTCATGGTTGTCAGTATTGAGGTCAGTCTGCAGGACTAGGATCATGAGTCACTCCCACGACTCGTGGAACCTTCCATGACTCGTGGACTTGACCCGTGGTCCCTGGAAGTCTAAAATTTTCTGCAAGTCTGAGTTTAAAAGCTAGATACGTTTCTGGGGTGTTACAAAAGAGATCTTCATCACTAGCTTTAAGATCAGGTGTACTCACAACACTTATACTTTTAGTGGTTTTTGATCCCATCAGATGCTTGGCCTAAAGATCAATTTGCATCATCATTTTGTCCATAGCTTCATCTCTCTCCTCAACCATTCTGCGCATTTCATTTGTCAAAACAGATGAGGTCACCCCCGAGGGTACATCATCCTCCCTCGTGTTACAAGCACGATTTGTCTTGGTCATTCTCTCTAGAAGGGCTGAGGCTATTTCATATGGTTGATCCATGAAGGTTCCACCGACAAGATTGTTGGCTACAGACTTATTTATTGAATTCAAATCCCTATATAAGCTTTGGAGTAGGACATTATCCGGGAATTCGTGATTGGGACACAAGAATAGTTTCTTTTTAAACCTCAACCACGCCTCATGTAATGGTTCATCTAGGATTTGACAAAAGTTGGTGATTTCATCCCTGGTTGCATCATTCTTGAGGGGGGGAATAATTTCACCATAAATGCATCGACAAGACCATTCCATGTAGTAATTGATCCTTCTGGAAGCTTCTTTAACCATGTCGTGGCTTCTCCCATGAGAGAGAAAGGAAACAAGTGAAGCCGGATGAATTCTTGGTGGATGTTGTGGAAGATGAAGGGCTGGAAAATTTTTGTTAAATTTTGGATATGCCTATTGGCATCTTCATGCACAGATCCTCCAAATAACCCCTTCATTTGTATGAGGCGGAGCATGGTACTAGTGACACGGAACACCGCATTCCCAATTATACGGGTATGCGGATTGCACTTACTCCTCCTTGAATTTTGGGTTCGGGGGCCGCATTCATGAACCTTTTAAAACTTTCATTGTTGCCCACTTCACTCATTGGCTACCTTCTCAATTAATCAAAAACAACAAACAAAGTAAAAGAAAACAAAAACTCAAAAAGTGATGTCAAACGTCAATCAAAAAGGCTACTCAAACACAAGTCCCCGACAATGGCGCCATTTTTGATAACACTCAAGTAACACTTTCCATTACAGAGGTGAAAGTTATCGTTAAGCAAAACAAAATTTATAAACCCGACCGGGGACGGGGTCGATCCCACAGTGAATTGTAGAGTTACCTAAATGATTATCGTATATCAATCACCAATAGATTTAATATTCAAACAACAATAAAAGTAAAGAAGGGGAAGCCGTGAATTAGAAATTTTGTCACAAATTCAATTCTAAACAACACGGTAACGTAAACAAGAGATTGTATCAAGAGAGAGGACGACTGGGGGTATGTTTCTGATGGGATTCAAGCATGGGCTAAGGTACTTGCTTAGTTGCACAAATTCTTGTTTAACGACATGGGTAGCATTGGTTTTAATTATGAATGTTAATATTTCAATCTGACAATCATATTTTCGATGGTCTTTATTTAAGCACCATGGTTTTATCATTAACCAACCAATATATGCTTGGGGAAGTCACACTATCTCTATCTTAGACTCTTAAATGGGTATTTCCGGCGAATTGAGCTACATCTAGTCTCAATCTAAGTGGAATCCCAAGTACCCACTAGTGAATTCTCATCCAAAATTATGAACCTGTTTCTCAAGCAAGAACACAATCAAGTAATCTCGATCAATGTTTGCAACCATTAATTTTAGAGTTAAAACATGGAGAATTCACTAGACCAATATTAATTTAGCAATTATGAGCACAATTAAGCAGTAATCATACCCAATTTCAAATACCAATCATCAACACACGCCTAGACAAGGAGACTAGCCACTCATGCTAAATGAAATAGAGAAGATACCAAATGGGTAATTCAATTTCCCTTTCATTAAAGAAGCTAATAACCAATATCCAAACTCAATTTAAAAGTTCAAGGTTAAAGATGGAGAGAATTAAGTGAAACCCTCTATTTTGCCTTGGGAGAGAAAACTTGTTCAACAATGTTTCACAAAAACAAAACTATCAAAAACTATGGAAAACTATGCCTAAAATGGGATTTAGAAGGTTCCCAAATCGTCACATAAAAGTGGAAAAAATTTCCCTTCAGGAGCTGTGTGACATGACATGCATTTTGCACGTCTTGTTGTGCGTGTTGCATAGCTCTACATCAGTGGAACACTGACTTCAGCCAATATTTGTGTGTCATGCAATGTGAGGTGAGGACCGCAGCAGGTATTGTGTGCATCGTACGGCGACCGCACCCCTTAGTAGATTCTTCTTCTGATTTTTAGCCTCATGCGGAGGGAGGTGCGAACCGCACCAAATTTTGTTCATGTCACACAGCGGTCGCACCTCTCGGCAGAATCTTTACCTCTTTTGATCAACATCACACTTTAACTCCTTTTGAGCTCCTTTTGGTCCAATTCCTTATTTTTTACTTTTAACCAAGAGTACCTGCATTCATATCAATAAAGGCTATAAGAACCTCTAAATATCATTAAAACATATCAATAATGCATGATTAAAGGCTAAATAAGCTGGTAGATTATCAACTTATCATTGACCAAAGTCAAACCCATCAATTTAAAGAGTCCCAAAATAGGGAAACCCATCTAGAACTCTACCAAATGCCTTGAGAAGCATGCCACCCATCCCTATAAGCCAAATAAGGCATGAAGCAGCTATGGGAAGGGTCAAAATGGTTAAAAGGAAAAAATATAAGAACATGACCATGAGGGTCATTACAACATCCACTACTAAAAGAACTTTCATCCTCAAAAGTTAAAAAAAAGAAGGTACCTGAAGGCTTGAAATGGTTAGGATAGTGGGTTCGTGTGTCGATCTCAGTCTCCCAAGTAGCCTCCTCGATAGGACAGTGCCGCCACTGAACCTTAATTAACGGAATCTTCTTGGACCTCAATTGCCTAACATGCCTGTCCAAAATAGCACCAAGCTCCTCCTCTAAAGCTAATGCCTTATCCACCTGAACTGAATCCCACTGAAGCACGTCTAACTCATCCAGAACATACCGTCTCAACATAGAAACATGGAAAATGGGGTAAACACCTGAAATAGCAGGAGTCAAGGCCAACTCATATGCTACCTCTCTAATATGACGAAGGATATGAAACGGCCCAATGAACCTAGGGCTAAGCTTTCCCTTTATCCCGAACCTCATCACGCCCTTCATAGGCGACACCCAAAGGAACACCCAATCACCAACCATAAACTCTAAGTCTCAAACTCTCCAATCAGCATAACTCTTATGCCTACTCTATGCAGTATGTAGCCTCTCCTAGATGACCCAAGCCCTATCCATAGAATCACATAGCAAGTCAGTAACCCATGCTCTAACCTCAAAGGCATCAAACCAATCCATCAGAGACCTGCACCGCCTACCATACAATGTCTCAAACAAAGCTATCTGAATACTGGAGTGGTAGCTATTATTATATGCAAACTCTAATAGGGCTAAGAACTGGTCCCATTGACCTCCGAAATCAATAACACAAGCCCGCAACATGTCCTCTAGAAACTGAATAGTATGCTCCAACTAACCATATCAGCAGGTGAAAGCAATGGTAAGCTCAACTCAGGTACCTAACTCTCTCTGAATAGAACTCCAGAAACACAAAGTAAAATGAGTACTTTTGGTACGAAATGATAGAAATAGACACCTCATGCAAACAAAAAATCTCACGGATGTAAATTTGAGGCAACCTATCTAAACTGTAAGAAACCTTAACCGACAGAAAGTGAGCAAACTTCATCAACCTATCCACGATGACCCATATATTATTAAACTTCCGCAAGGTATGTGGCAAGCCTACCACGAAGTCCATAGCTACTCGCTCCAATTTCCACTCAGGAATGGGTAGCTGCTGAGTCAAACCATCTGGTCTCTGGTGCTCGTACTTCACCTTTGATAGTTCAAGCACTTAGACACAAAATTTGAGATATCTATCTTCATCTTACACCACTAACAGTGCTGCCTCAAGTCACGATACATCTTAGCTGCCCCGGGATGAATGGAATACCTAGAACAATAAGCCTTCTCCAAGATCAACCTAATAGAATCACCAACTTTAGGAACATAGATACAACCCTCAATTCTCAAAACACCCTCTGAATCTAAGGTCGCCTTCCTAGCCTCGCCACTCAGCACCTTGTCATGAATGATCCTCAACCTTGCATCATTAAACTGCTATGTCTTAATCTGCTCTACCAATAAAGACCTAGCCTCAACACAACCAAGAATATGGCCCGAGTCAGAAATTTCAAGTCTAACAAACCTGTTAGCCAAGGACTTGATGTCCAAAGGTAAAGGTCACTCCTCTGGTGTCAAGAATACCAATCTACCCATACTCCTACCTTCCGGCTCAAGGCATATGCTACCACTTTTACCTTGCCTAGGTGATAGAGAATTAAGATATCATAGTCCTTCAGTAACTCAAACCACCTGCACTGCCTCAAATTAAGATCCTTCTGGATAAAGATATACTGAAGACTATGATGGTCATCGAAGATCTCATAATGCACACCATAAAGATAGTGCCTCCAAATCATCAACTTGAAGACTATTGCCGCTAACTTCAAGTAATTGGTGGGGTAGTTCCTTTAGTAAACCTTTAGCTGTCTAGAGGCATAAGAAATCCCTTGGCCTTGCTGCATTAATACACAACCCAAACCAACTCCAAAAGCATCATAGTAAATAGTAAACCTCTGGCCCTCTACCAGAAGAGTAAGAATCGGAGTGAAAGTTAATAAGGCCTTAAGCTTCAGAAAGCTCACCTTGCACTCGTTAGACCACTAGAAAGGGACACTCTTTTAACTTAATCTAGTCAACAGAGCTGCTATAGAAGAAAATCCCTCCACAAACCATCTATAGTAATTTGCCAACCCAAAAAAACTACAAACCTTGGTAGGAGAAGTAGGCCTTGCCCAGTCACAAACTGCCGCAATCTTTGCTTGATCCACCATAATCCCATTCTTGAACATCAAGTGCCCCAAGAATGCCACAAATTCATGCTAAAACTCATACATAGTGAATTTGCCTTACAACTGCTGATCTCGCCAGGTCTGAAGTACAACTCTCAAATGCTGCTCATGCTCTTCCCTACTCCTCGAGTACACAAAATGTCATCGACGAACATTATAATAGAGTAGTCCAAGTAGGCTCTGAACACTCAGTTCATCAACTCCATAAAGGTTGTTGGGGCATTGGTTAACCCAAAAGACATGACTAGGAACTCATACTAGCCGTATCGAGTCCTAAATACAGTCTTTGGTATGTCTACAGCGTTGATCCTTAATTGATGAGAACCTGACCTTAAATTAATCTTAGAGAACACCATTGAACCATGTAGCTTGGCAAACAGATCATCAATATGTGGTATCGGATACTTATTCTTAACAATCACCTTATTCAACTGTCTGTAATCGATACATATACGCAAAGAGCCTTCCTTCTTCTTCACAAACAGAGAAGGAGAACCCCAAGAAGAGACACTAAGCCTAATAAACCCCTAACAAAGAATATCCTAGAGTTTCTCCTTGAGATCCCTCAACTCGATTGGTGCCATTTGATATGGAGGGATAGAAATGGTCTGAGTGCCTGACTCAATGTTAATACCAAAGTAGCTATCACAATCAGGAGAAGTCCTAGTAGATTAGTAGGAAACACATCTAAATACTCACAAACCATATGAACTGACTTAATGGAAGGTGTGGTGGCACTAGTATCATGAATGAAAGCAAGATAAGCCAAGAACCTCTTCCCAACCAACTGTTGGGCTCTCAGGAAAGATATAACTCCCCTCGGTATATGGCTATCAACACCCTTCTATACAATATGAGGGATACCAGGCATCAAAAGAGTAATAGTCTTGGTGAAGAAATCCAAGACTGCATGATAGGGAGACAACCAATCCATGCCCAAGATAACATCGAAGTCAACTATATCCAGCACAACCAAGTCTACCCAAGTGTCATACCCCATAATAGCCACCATACAATACAGATATACATTATCCACTACTAAAAGATCTCCTACTGGGGTAGCTACATGCATAGGCACATGTAATAACTCACAAGTCTATACGAGTAGCATAATAAGCAAACACATAAGAATATCTAAACCTTGGATCAAACAATGCAGAAGCTAACTGATGATAGATTGAGATCATACCTATGATGACATCATCTGAATATTCAGCCTCTCGCTAGCACAAAAATGCATACATATAGCTTTGACTGCCATGACTACCTAGAGCACCCTGGGGACCACTCTAATACCCTACACACCACCTCTGATCGGTGTCACTAGAGCCCTGGGGGGCCTAAACTTGCTAACTCAGTTGACCTTGCTGACCATGCCTGAATCTAGGGCAGTCTCTGACAAAATGCTCAAACTCACCACACTTAAAGCACCCTCTACCTACTGATGTCTGAATTGAAGAACTTGCTAAACTAGACTGTCCATCTCATCTTGGATACCCAGAATGAGCACCTCGTGAAGTATGAACCAAGCTCTAGCTACCCTGACCAGTCTGTTCCTCGGTACTCCAAAGTACTTCCTAAACTATCGGCTAGCAAAAAATATTATGGGTGAACCCTACCAAAGAACCCTCTGCCTCTATGTTGCAAAACACTGAATCTATCCTGATAGCGGGGTGACCTCCATAGGCCTCGTGATGAATATCCTTAATGGTACGCGCATGATGAACAATTATAAGAAAACTCTCCCTTGAAGCCACCAAGTACTTTGATGCCAATCGAAGATGAAAACTCAATCCTCTAACAAGGCAACACATGCTCTCGTGCTTAGTGGGCTGAATCATAGTGCATGCCTAGCCAACTCATGGGAGCAGACCTCATACTCTAAAATAGTCATAGAGCCCTGTTCTAACCTGGTGAACTCATCTCTCAGTCGCTTCCTCATACTGCATGATACATACTTCTCCAAGAAGGCCTCGGAGAATTGAGCCCAAGTCATAAGTGGTGGCCCATCTAGTCTATAAGCAATAGAAGATATTTACCACTATCTCGCTGCACCATTTAGCTAAAATACGGTATAATCTACTTTATGTGACTCAACAAAGCCAAGGTTATGTAACCTCTCCTGGCAGTTGACTGGAAATTCATAGGCATCCTCTCCTGGAGCATATGAAAACCTCAGAGGACAAGTCAAATGAACCTACCCAACATTTTTTTCTCCAAAGAAGACATAGCAGGCCTAGTTAGAATAGCCAGAGAAACTAATGGATAGGTAACACCTCTAATCGGGGAGCCACAGTAGCAGGATGCGCTCTTGAATCCTGTGCCATTGCCTGGGCTGAAGACTGGGCCTTGTCCTATCCTGGGAACTAATTAGAGTACCTGACAAACCCCCAAGCTATGACATGCCCTCCCAAAACCCAAGAATATGAACCAGAGTGTCCTAATAAACTAGTGTAGCCACACAGCCTGTCAGATGCTGGGCTAGCCCCACGCTCTCTGGCTGATACTGAACCTCCTCTATCTCTAAATCTGGCTCTGGTGATGGTACCCTAGTCTGAGCCCGAGCTGGTGTTGCAGCCTATGCTCTACCTCTCCCTTTGTGTCGACCTCTGCCTCATCCCTTAGCTGGGGCTCTAATTGTAGGCGTAGGGGCCTCATCCTTACCTACTGCCGATCACATCCAAACCATCTAAGAAATAGTGGAACAAATATAATTTAAAACTTGATAGAGTCAAGGAAGCACGACAAGGAAGCAATCAAAAATGGAAAGAATTCCTGAGAAGGCCCTATAGCCTCCCGCAGATAGGATCTGAATGTAATCATACTGATCCGCAAGACTCTACTAGACATTTTCTCTTTTACTAGTAAGACCAGTGAACCTAAAGCTCTGATACCACTCTGTCATGACCCAAAATTAGACCTGGATGGATCTTACTAAAATCTAAGTAGGTAAGCCAACCCCAGAACACGATACTATAAATAAGCATTCAGATAAGTAAATCGAAAGAGAAACAATGATAAGATGTGGGCCACCAACATAGATATATGCCTAACAGTATACAATATACAAAAAGTCCTTAAAGAGACCAGGAAAGACAAAATATATACAAGAACCAAACCCTGGACCTGGTGTCACCGGTATAAGAGCGTCTAAGTATAGAAATAACGCTATACAAGATGCTACTGTCTACCAAAATACAAAACAGAGACAACCTAGGCAGATGGAAAGTAAAAAAATCTCCGGACGTGGGGAGCTCACCACAATCCAAATAGTAGCTGGCCTCGAATGAGTGGATGGTCAACGAGGGTGGATCATACTAGGTGCTGCATTAGAAAAAGATGCAGAAATATAGTATGAGTAACAAAACATGGGGTACTCAGTAGGCATCATAGGCTGACCGAGATCAGAAAAGATAATATATAATATTAAAGATAGGAAAGTAACTAGCTATCAAGATCTACCTAAATCTAGTTATCACAGGAAACTGAAAGCAAGAAGCTAACCCGGCTAACGGTGAAGATAATAATAACAAGGAAAAAACAGACACTCCAACCAGAAACAAGCAGGAATTAAAATGCAATGCAACATGAGATGGATGAAATGCAGTATGAGGCCTATGCAATATGAGTCTGAAATCCCAGTTGGGCCGAACAATAAGTAAATGTGAGTACGGAATCCAAGTCGAACATAACAATAAATAAGTATGAGTCCCAAATTCTAGTCGAATGTAATAGTAAGTAATAATGCTCTCTTCGAAAAACAAATCAGTATAAAATGGGGCATTTTAGTTTGGAAAGCTGAAAGTCAGTAGAAAGGTAAAACAAATCCTTTAAAAACACCAAAATATGTAATAAGGAAGCGAAATCTGTTGTCAAGCCAAAAAAAACACAAATTTTCTCCTTTAAACCACGTCATGAGCCATGTAAATGAATGCAAAAATATATAAGTTCCACCACAGAGAATGCATGTACAGACCTATATAACAAACAGGGAAAAAGCACCCTCCAAAATAAGGCAACTGATCTAGAACTCCGTCCAATTCAAAGTTATGGTCTCGGGCCCACAGTTACACAGTATATGTTAAAAAATAAGGAAAACAGAACTATAAAGCGAAAATAACCATAAACTGTCTGTCTACTATATTACAAAAACCTCCTCAAGTCTATACTAAGGATTCTACTCTAACATAATGAGGATACAACACCCTAGGCTAAGGATAAGCATGATAAGTCTATTCTAAGGTCTCAAAAATGGATAAATATGCAAAAATAGGATTAAAGCCTAATTGTAACCTAGAAAGTTTCTCTAACGTTCGTGTAACTTATAAAATATAGAATCTAACTAGGCTAAGTCTAAAGAGGTAAACCGTAACCTACTTTGGGGCCGAACTGCATTCACGAGCTGTCAATCGTGTGCCTTCCCCTTCCGAATAACCTCAAAAATTTATCACACTATCATAAACATAATCTAGGTGTCAAGACAAGAATGATGACACCCATATTAATATACAAAAATTTGGGCTAGAAATCAAGTCAAAAAATAACCCTCGAGGCCTGCTTAATAAAACAAAAAATAAATTTTACAATTACATTTACAATGGGTTCCTAAATCCATGCCCAAAATTTGGTTGCAAACTGGACTCGTTTTGGGGCTAAAAACAACCCTGAAAGTCACTTGATCAAGGGAATTCAAAACAATGAAGTTCTAGGGAAATGATGAAGGATAAACGCGAAGGAATAACGAAAAAATGAGCGGAGGAACATAATGAACTTACCAGAAATATTATTGATGAACAAGATCTCAAGAAAAAGCTCCTAAGCTCTAGCAATAATGGAGTTTTTGGAGAAGAAAACAAAGTAAAATGATTTATATAGGTGTCAAGGGTCCTTCTTCGCGTAGACGAGGACCTCACCATGTACGCAGCATCACAAACGCAACCCTCCTCCCATGAACACATCGAGGAAGCTATCTCGGGTCCTTTTGACCTTTTATCGCATAAACGGGTTACCCACCGTGGACACGAGACTGAAAATATTGTCTAACCCTCACGTACACAAAGAGTAGGGTGACCTGCACTAGCAATAGCAAAAACTAGTAAAATCTCTGAATGCTAGGAGCTCACCAAGATCTGAACAGTAGCTGGCCTCGATTGAGTGAATGGTCAGCAAGGGTGGCTCATACTAGGTGTTTCATCAGAAAAAGATACAAAATTAGAGTATGAGTACCAAAATACGGAGTACTCAGTAGGCATCATAGGCCGATTGAGCTCAGAAAGATAAAATATATTATAAAAGACAGGAAAGCATCTAGCTATCAGGATTCACCTAAATCTAGTTATCACAGGAAACTGAACTCAAGAAGGTAACCTGGCTAATGGTGAAAATAATAATAATAAAAGAAAATAGACACTCCAAGCAGAAACAAGTAGAAATGAAAATATGATGCAACATGAGATAGATGCAATGAAGTATGAGGCCTATACAATATGAGTTCGAAATCCCAGTCGACCATAATAATAAGTAAACATGAGTCCAAAATCCTATTCAGACATGGTAGTAAATAAGTATGAGTTCAGAATCGTAACCGGAACAATAAGTAATTATGCTCTCCTTGGAACTCCAATTATTAAAAGGTGGGAAATTTTAGTTTGGAAAGCTGAAAGTCAGTAGTAAGGTAAAATAAATCCTTTAAAAACACCAAAATATGTAAGGTAGCAAAATCACTTTTCAAGCCAAGAAACCCAAATTTTCGTCTTTAAACCACGTCATGAGCCATGTAAATGAATGCAAAAATATATAAGTGCCGCCATATATAATGCATGTACATACCTATGTAACAAATAGGGAAAAACAGCTTCCAAAACAAGGCAACTTACCTGGAACTTTGTACAGTCCAAAGCTATGACCTCAGACCCACAGTTACACAGTACCAGTAATAAATACGGAAAACAGAACTATAAAGCAAAAATAACCATAAAATGTCTACTCTACTACAAAAACTTCCTCAAGCCTATGATAAGGATTCTAGTCTAACATAATGAGGCTATAGCATCCTAGGCTAAGGATAAGCGTGATTAGCGTATTCTACGGTCTGAAAAATGGCCAAATATACAAAAACAATATTAAAGCCTAATTATAACCTAGAAACTTACCCTAACTTTTGTCTAACTTATAAAATATAGAATCTAACCAAGCTAAGTCTATAAGTCATAACCTACCTCAGGGACGAACTTCAATCACGCGCCATCAATCATGTGTCTTTTTATTCCAAATAGCCTCGAAAAGCTGCCATGCTATCATAAACATAATTTAGGTGTCAAGATAAGAAAGATGACACCCATATTGGTATAAAAAAATTTGGGTAGGAAATCATATCCAAAAATGACCCTCGAGGCCTGTTTAATAAAATAGAAAATAAATTTTACAATTACATTTGCAACAGGTTTCTAAATCCATATCCAAAATTTGGGTGCAAACTGGACTCATTTTGGGGCGCAAAACAGCCTTGAAAGTCACTTTATTAAGGGAATTCAAAACAAAGAAGTTCTAGGGAAATTATGAAGGATAAACACGAATAAATAACGAAAAAATGAGCGGAGGAACATAATGAACTTACCAAAAATATTATGGATGAACAAGCTCCCCAGAAAGAGCTCCTAAGTTGTAGCAACAATGGAGTTTTTGGATTTTTTGAGAAGAAAATAAAATAAAATGATTTATATAGGTGTCAGGGGTCCTTCTTTGCGTAGACGAGGACCCCACCATGTATGCACATCGCGAATGCAACCCTTATCCTGTGAACATGGAGAGGAAGCTACCCCGACTCCTTTTGACCCTTCATCGCATATGCAGGTTAGCCACTGCAGATGCAAGACTACAAATACGACCTTACCCTCACGTATACAAAGGGTAGGGTGACCTGCACCAGCAATAGCGAAAACCAACAACAGAACCAAGCTAAAATTTCACTGAATAGACCCTCGGGATTCATTCAGAACTCCGTGAACACAAACCAAACATGCTACCCAACTTAAAATGGCATTCCAGACTAAACAAAATCATCAAACTGACCAACGGAGGTCGTCATGATGAAATGATGACCGAAGTCAACACTTTGCTATTTTTACTTAAAAGTTATCAAAGTGCCCAAAATGAGTCTAGATGCCTTGGGACACGAACCAAAGATCCCACTAGACCAAAGTCAATGTTCCAAAGCTAACATCACTGACAAATTTTCCATACGAGCCCATCTTCTTTAAATGTTGGCCAAAGTCAAAACCCATCAACTAAAAGAGTCCAAAAATAGAGAAACTCATCTAGAACTTGACCAAATTCCTCAGAAAGCATGCAACCCATCCCTATAAGTCAAACAATGCACGAAGAAGCTACAAGAAGGTTAAAAATGATAAAAAGTCACGAATATAAGAAAATGACCACGAGGGTCATTACAGTCTGGGATCATGCTATTTTGGATGCAACAACACTTTTTCATCTCATATATATAAATTTTCATTAATTTTTTCTATTGCAATAATTTTGGGTTAAGAACCTACTATATATAATCTAATATTTTTTTATTGCACTGTATATGTGTCACGATCCTAAGTCGGGCCGTGATGGCATCTACTAAAATCTCCCAATAGGCAAGCCAACCCTAGAACACAATTCTACAACTAAGCATTTAAATGAGGGAAGCGGAAGAGAAAACACAATAAGATAGGGGCCAACAGTATAGATATATACCATCCATACAAAATATACAAAAATTTCCCTAAAGAGTCTGGGAAAGAGGAAATATATAGAGAAACATCCCTTGACCTGGTGTCACCGGTACAAGAGCATTTACAACCAACTCTTAATGCTTAACAACAATGGAAATTTTAGAAATATGGGGAATAAAATGAGGAAATTGTTCATATAACTGACAGGGATCCTTTATCACTAATGTGAAGGATCCCCCTCACAATCACAAAAAATACGCTGGCCAAACCATCCCAATCGTGACGGTCCATCCATGCGATCTCAAAAAACAAAGAGGGGGAGGGCGGGTCAAAAATCACTTCATCACAAACGCACGGAGGAAACTTTGAGAATGCAATGACCAATGAGCTAGACTCTCATGATCGCAATGAAAGAATCAGACCTACACCCACAGCTATGCACCAGCAACTTTCCATGACTACATTTTCATCGGAGGGACCCTCGATATTAATTTGGAACCCCATGCATGCAAACAAAATATAATACCCCACCCAAACTGGCATTTCAGACTCAATAAAACTGATAAAATTCCCAACGCAGATTATTTTAATGAAAAGTGAGCCCCACGCCCAAAACTATCATTTTATCAAAAAGCAACCCAATATCCCAAAATGAGTCTGGAAGCCTCCGGACCTAAACTAAAGGTCTCACTAGCCTAAAGTCAATGTTCCACAACTAACAATGTTGGAGGAATTTTCATTCGAGGTCGTATTCTCCGAATGTGGACCAAAGTCAACTCTTGTAGCTTTAAGAGTTTCAAAATAGGAAAATAGGCTTAAAACACAAATAAACTACCCAGAAACCAAACCATCTGTCCTGACAAGTCATAAATGACCTATAACCACTGTGGAAAAGCTCAAAATGTTGAAAAAACCACAAAAATAGGAAAAATAACCTAAAAGGTTATTACAATATGTGCATGTAGCACTATAACGTCTCATGAGATAACCCCTAAAGAACATTAAGAATGCACATTGAGTTTGAATCGCCATCCATTATTTTCTATCTTGAACCATTAACATGTAACACCCTACATGTTTCCTTCACCTTAACTTGTAGGTTTGTTCTTGAAGTGGATAAGCATTATACAAAAAGTGTAGGCCTAATACCTACTATTTTGAGTCAGCCTGATACTTACCAGTACTTAGTATTTGTACTAATGTTACTCCTGCACTTATTTTTCTAAGTGCTGATTATGTTCCAGAGGCTTTGATAAGACATTAAATCTAGCATTATCAATTCATCGATTCGAGGGTGACCTACTTCTGTTCATTGCTTTCATAGATTATTCCTAGTTTACACATGTCTTCTAGTTTTAGAAATTGGTATTTATTAATATTTTTGGATTATGTTTAGATATTATTTAGTTAGAATCCTTATGTGATGACTTATGGATTTTGGGGATGTATTAGTTAATTTTTGTAGTTTATTAATTTAGCTTTTGTGATTTAAATATTACATCTTAAAATGTTTTATTATTGTTGAATGAACTGGTTAAGACTTGGATTAGATGGTAACACTTGGTTCACCCATCAGAGGGTTAGTGTGGGTACCACTCACGATTATCTGGATCGTGATAAGACTACAAAAAATCAAATCAAATAATTATAAATTCTCACAAGCAGAGAATCTATAAGCATGTGGGAATAATAATCAGCAAGCTTCAAACATAAATCAGCACTCAGTAACCATGAATTTGAGTTCAGAAAATCATCAGGAATAGAACACAGCATTGACATGAAATCCAATATCAAATGCTAAAAGATTCGTACCTGAGATGGATTCCTAAGAATCTGTCATAAAATATGAAAAATCTCAAAATTCAGTCGACTGACTACAGTTGCAGTTGATAATTTTTATAACTGAAATATTGTAGTTGACCTAACTCATCCTGAGAAGATCATCAATAGAGGCCCTTTATCGAAAAACACACATTCAAAATTTTATAGGGGTTTTGAGTGAAAGATAGAAGAGAGAGAGTGAAGAGAGGAGATGAAGGAAGAGGTGTCTTGAGTCTGTTTTTGATTTCACCAGTGGCTTGTTGGCCAGAAAGGGGGGTAGGTGTGGCGTCTGTTAGGGTTTCATCAAGGAAGGGTGAAAGAGAGAAGAGAGGGCAAAGTGGAAAAGAGGAAAGTAGGTGGCATTTATGGGGGTTTGTCAGTGGCTTGTTGGCTGGTGGCATCTGGTTAAAGGGGGAAGGAGGTGAGAAGGAGAGGAGAAAAAGTGGGTGCGGGCGGCGGTTAGTGGAGAAGTAAATTGATAAGATGGCATTTTTGCCAACTTATGCTACTTTTAATGGTAAATTCATGCCCCATTTGTATGATTGATTGTCTAATAATTGTTTTAATGATATGATTTTAGGTTTTGGAAGTCTTTGAAGCAAAAAATAATTGAAAAAAGCTTTAAATAGTTGAGAAAATTGGATATAAAAACCAAAAGTTAAAGAAAGAGGACCAAAAAGAGCAAAGAAACAATTTGTGTAGGTCATGTTGTTCACCCACGTGGGTGGCCTATCCACATAGCTCACCCATGTAGCCACCCATGTTGAGAAGGCAGCCAAGGTAAGCTTCTGGAATCACCCACTTGAGCTGCGTGGGTACGTAGCTCACCCATGTAGTTGGATGGAAGAGGCATTTTTGTCATATTTTTACACTACTTAAATAGATTTTAAGGTATTTTCTTGGGGGAGTTATCATAGTCTTGAAGTTTAGAGAAAAACAATAGCTACTTTTGAGGTTTTTTGAAAGATTTCATCATAGAGTATCAATTTTCTTCCTAATTATTCTTTAATTATGTCTTTCTTTTTCTTTTATCTTGTAGTTTTCATTTTTAGTATGATTAGGTAAATTCCATAACTGGGGTTGTAAACTCTTATGGTATTAATATGAATGGATATTAGTTTATCTTTCTTATTATTACATGGGTTTTGATTATCTATATGGTTACATGATTATTTGTCAATTTGGTGATTACAAACACTAGATTAAGCCCTACATATTTATTTAAAGCTTGAAAAAGTGGAGATTGGATTGGGTTTTTAACAAGTACCAAGGAGTTGAGTATATCAAGAAATTATTATTCTTGATTAACGGAATCGAAATAGGAACAAAGAGATTCTTACTTGGGTTTATCAACTGGGTATATTACTTTCTCTTGAGTTTGGAAGAACTTGTAGAGATTAACTTGCAAAAATGGGGAAATTCTAGTAAGTAACTTTCAACTGAATCATAATCATCAATACTTTATATGTAAGAAAGATATTTGTATACATGAATAGATATGCCATATTGAGGTTACAACCTTGGTCCCTTTAAAAATCCAAAAAACAAGTCATATTTTATTGTATTTCAAGTGTTCAATTAAATTCCTCGCTTAACAAATAGTCTAGTTTTAATAGTAATTACTCAATCACTCTTTTATTTGAAGGAAAATTAGGAAATTTACAAATTCACACACTTTTTGACACCATAACACATACATACTTCTCGTGGAATCGACCCTAACCTTTGCTGAATTTATTATTGCTACGACTGTACTACACTTTATTTTGATGCGTAGGAATGGATGTGATCATAAATGAATTACGGTTGAGGGGGTATTGGGGTGATAGATAATTAAAAAAGTAAGGAAAATGGGGTTTAATCTAAATCATTGAATGAGATGAGATGGACGGCTATGATTAAAGTGTAACGACCGGGTTAATCGTTACGGGTAAAATTTTCATGCCAAGTTCGAGTTAGAATACTTTTGGATTGAGAGTTTAAAATTTTGGGCTAGGCTAGCCTCGACCAGAATTGGAGCGAGGTATAGTCTTGGACAATCCGGGTAAGAATTGTGTTCAATGTCTCGATTTGAGCTACTTTTCAGTGTAGCTAAGACATAGAGGAGTCCGGGGGACTTTTCGGAATCGAATTCGGGTAAAAAGAGCTCCCGAAATTGAGGTTGACGTGAAGGGGTTATTCCGGAACGTCGGGGATCCAAGGTGTGTTGTAAAAAGGGCTTTTTTCAGGAATTTTTTGAGTTTCTATTTGTGACGAGCACTATCGCTCCGCCACGGTGACCTCCACTATATCGAAATAATTACCGCTATAGCAGAAGTCAAGACGATCAACCTCTGCTATAACAATTGACTCCGCTATGGCAATACCACTATAGCGGAGCAGGGACCGCTATAGCGGAGCGACGGGACCAAAAAACATAGAAAATGGGTTTTTTATTTCATTCTCTTCCCTTCAGCCATGAAAAACAAATGAGACCTATTACAAAAATCCTCCTAGGCTTCTCCAAGGCTTGGGAGCTATGGGGAGGAGGGATTCCATTGAAAGGATGCAAAACCATGGATTTGGTCCTACAGAATCATTAGGGAACGCCTTCACGGAGCCAGAAAGAGCATTGAACAGCTGCTCGGCATCCAGGTAGGCTAGGTTTCTTCCCAAGAGTAGATTTACCATTTTTGTTTCCTATTATTGTGTAGAATGAAAGGGAGAATCCATGATTAGGCCTTCGGGCACGGAGTTTGGCGGATTCAATACTAGTTATGTCTGAATTAGGAATTGTATGGATTGAAGGGTTCGTCTTATGATACGTATAATGTGGATATTTTATTATTTTGGTAGAATAAAATGATAGGCTTAGTGACTGGAATGTCGGGAAGGTTCGGGGAACTGGGAGAATGCTTAGGAACTACGGGTAATGGAAATGGAAAACTCCTAGATAAGGTTTTGAGAATGTAAATGGCATGAGATGTAGCTGTTAGTTTTACTAAGGCTAAGGGGAGTTGTTCCTACTCTGTGTTTGGCGTTGGGTAAAGTCTCAGGAATCACGTAGATGCTAAATTATGCTAAGAAAGGAAATCGTTCATTATATGTCAGTAAGGGGAAACAGGTTGATCCTCGGACCAAGGTTTGGCTAAGTCATCCACCCGGGAAGGGGTAGGTGAAGGTTAACTATCCCTGTAAATGTTGTATGTTGTGTACTCTTATCTAAGTGCTTATATGAGATACATTGCTTAGGGAATTGTTAGTAATGTATGTTGTGTACTCTTATGTAAGTGTTTGTATGAGATACATTGCTTAGGGATTGTTAGGAATGTCTAAGAGTCCTGTATTGCAGTCTGTGAATTGAGCTGTGTGTTGCTTCTGGTTTTACAAGTTGTTTGTTCATTATTTGACTGTGAATTAATTGACATTCGGTTGGTTTAGGTACCACGCTTAGTATGGGAATACTAACGGTTGGCTCAGGTACCACGCCTGGTACAGGTATAAGAAATGGTTGGATCGGTTACCACGCCTGGTACGGGATACTAACAGTTGGCTTGGGTACCACGCCTGGTATAGGAAAATACTAATGGTTGGCTCGGTACCACGCCTGGTACGGGTTTACTTTACTTCATTATTTTATTAATATTGTTACATTGTGTGATTAGTGTTGGTTCCATGAGTGGACCAGGCTGTGTTTATAAATTATGATATTACTTTTGGTCTTGGTGTAGGCTGGGTTTTTATACTTTATTGTGCTTTTGGTCTTGGTATAGGTCAGGTAATTATATTGTGAGTTTGGTCTTGGTGTAGGTCGGGTTGTTTTATTATATTGTGCTTTTTGTCTTGGTGTAGGCCGGGTAATTATATTGTGAGTTTGGTCTTGGTGTAGGCTGGGTGGTTATATTATGTTATCAGTTGGTCTTGGTGTAGACCGGGTTATGATGTTAACTATTAGATGGTCTTGGTGTAGACCGGGTTGTCATGTTAACACCTAGATGTGTTAGGGGGATCCGAGTAGGTTCGGACTATGTAAAAGAGGTTATAAGTTCACAATTTATTTTCGTTAAGTGTGTTAATGACAGGCAAGAATTTGTTGCGGTTAATAAGCTAAGGATGGGTCTTGGTGTAGACCGGGTAGCCTGTTGAACACTTAGGTGTGGTTAAAGGGTCCTTGGAGGGTCTGGGTTTCGGGATTAGAAAGGGATTAGAAAGGGATTTAGATATAACTATATTGGGATTAGAAAGGGATTTAAGATCCTACCAGTACGTGTGTTTGTACTGATTCTACTCTTGCTATACCTTTTTGGGTATAGTCTGGTTGCAGGGTTGGTGATGTTTCACAGGTTTAGGATTGCGGCGATCTTCCAGCAGCGCCTACTTCCTTCAATGGTGGGAGTCGTGTCAATTTTATGTTATAAGCTCATCTTGTGGAAGATCTTATTCCGGCTTAGACTATGTTCTGGGGAGGGTGTTTATATTGTTAATAAATTTCCGTAAGTTTTAAAGGTTGTGTAATTTTCGAAACCTGTTGTATAAAGATTTTCCAAACATTTGTAAAGGGATTCCTCTTATATTAAGGGAATTATTTAATGGTTATTTTCTTTTTTGCTTTGCCTGTTGGTTCGGCTGTTAAGGGTTCTCCTATCTAGGTGGGTTAGAGTAGGTGCCCGCATGGTCCGGTAGTTGGGTCGTGACAAATAGTATCAGAACCCCGGTTACCGGTCCCAAGTATAAGAGCAAAATATCGAATAGAGTCCCGCGGATTGGTGTGTAGACGTTCACATCTAATCATAGGGAAGCTATGAAGCATTCTAGGAACATCTCTCTTCCTTCATTCCTTTTCATGCGGTTATTTCACTTGCTTGTATGGGTTGAGTCCAATTGGTATCTCTCAATTCCAATTGGTATCTCAACAAAGTAAGGATGTCATTAGACTCCGGTTGCAGTAAGACAAGCAAGGAAAAAAATTAGAATCGAAAAGGTTCCAATTGGTATCTGGCCTGGGAGGCTATATAAAGGATGGATTAATCGGCTAACGGTCATCCATGAAGCGAATGAAAGGTGATGAAACCAGTTTGATTGAGTGTCAGATCTTGAGACTCGTGACTGTATGTATTGCATTGTTTGAATGACTATAATTTTGTGGTGTGTAATTGCTGAGTTGCCTGAAATTTCTAGTTAGTGAGGAGTCTTAACTTGGTTATGTATTAATGATTGAAGGAATTCTTATTTTGTAATTCAAGTGGAAAACAGTATGCTAAATACTGGGCAGGGTCTTATCTTTGGTAGAAAATGATAAGGGAAAAGGAAATATACACTTGTGGAAACTCAGGTTTCAACTGGTTGGTATGTGAATAAGTACCAGGGACAAGGGCTATTACTGCTTAATAACGGGAGTTATGGTAAGACATGGATGATCGACTAATGGTCATCCATGGGACGAATAGATATTAAATTGTGTGACTTGATTTGGTTATGACTTGATTTGGTTGTAACTTGAAGTTGAAATGTTGTGTTGTACAACTCTCGTGTGACTTGATTGAAATGTGTGTAAATTGTGTCTGCCATGCATGTTGAGTCTGCAGAGGCTCATGAAGTTGAAAATTCTGTGTACCTTAGGCTGTGGTAATCTGTTAAACGTTCTGATTTAAGAAGTGGTACATCATTTTGAAAAAGGGTTTATCATTGGTTAGAATGATAAGGGATCGGAAAATATGACTGTAGGGAAGCTTCAGTTTCAAGACAGTCGGGACTTGGTTGGGAACCATGGGAACAAGGGAGTCATTAGTGTGTAATGGCGGGAAGAAATGTTTGGGAACAATTGTCTAGTGTTAACGCTTTGTAATTGATAATATTTTATGCTGAATCATGATGCGTTTGATGCTAGGAATGGTCTTAAGGGTGGTTTAAGACCATGGCATGATTTATAGGACTAAATAAAGGTGACTGGGAAAGGGAAAGGATACACTTACTGAAAATTTCAAGTTTTTGGGCTATTACCATTGGGACCGCGGTAGTGGTATGGTTATTGCTATGGTAGAACCGCTATAGCAGAACAGCCACCGCTATAGTGAAAGAGCATGAGGCAGAAGCCTCACCCTGTTTTTTCCCTGTTTTTCATTCGTTCCTAGGGCATCTAAAGGCAACAGTTGCATTTCAGGATGCCATGTGAAACAAGGAAATCGACTATAGAACTTATATAGCATGTATATAAGGTGTTTTGCCTACATACTATGCATACGTGCACGACCAAAGAAAAGGGTAGATATGGTAGCCCGGGGGATTGGTAAAACTATGACTGACCATTGGTGGAAATAGTCACCTATGTAGAGTATGGCAAAATGACCCGCGATTGATCGAGTAGTGTTGGTTACTGCTCATAGCCTATGTGATGAGTTGATTATTGACTGGTATAGTATTAATGATCCTTAGTGGTAGGGTCGATTGAAGGAGCGGGGTTAGTAAATGGGTTTATTTGGATTATTGTGTCTCTTGTGACCATGATAATACCCAGTGTTATTGCTCGTTAAGTGGTGAGCGTATTCTCGCCATAACATTGGTTAGTTATGTAAGTGCCTAAGTAGAAATTCCCCCCTAAGACGAGAATTGATGAAAATCTCAAGGTAGGATGAGCCCAATGAAATCCTTATTGTTGCGTAGTTTAGAGATACGTGGTATCTCGGGGCATAGTGTTGATAGGAGTAAGGTGGCAGGATGATATGTGAGGGGCATAGTACCCCGTAGGACGCTTCCAAAATGGAGTTCAGGCTAGTAAAACTCCATGTATAGTGGGAAAGGGATCGCCATGTTGGGATCTAGTCCCCTTGGCAGGGCAAAACCGTGTTGGTCATTAGTTGAGTTTATTTGGCGACGGTGTTTCAGCGAGGCCCCAGATTTCTTGGGCACTCGGGGAGGGGTAATCTAGTTACATTGTGTAGCTCGAAGGAAGGGATTCCTTGAAAGAGTGGAAGTGAATTAAATTTTGGTTGAATTGGGTATACCAAGGAATTTAAAAGTTTTGGTGGTTTGTAAAAAGTAAGAATTACGCAGTCATGATAAAGCGTCGAGGTTCAGAGGGCGGGCTCCTTCTTCTCTTTTCATCTTAGATATTGTTCGGGGATGAACGATGGGTAACTTGGTATCTGTTGTAATGACCGGGTTCGTCATTCTAGGTAAACTTTTCATGCCAAGTTTGAGTTAGAATACTTATGGGTTGAGAGTTGAAAATTCTGGACTAGGCTAGCCTCGACCAAAATTAGAGCGAGGTATAGTCTAGGGCAATTCGGGTAAGGATTGGGTTTGATATCTCGATTTGAGCTAGTTTTAAGTGTAGCTCAGACATAGAGGAGTCTAGGAAACTTTACAAAATTGAATTCAGGTAAGAAGAGCTCCCAAAATCGAGGTTGACGTGAAAGGGTTATTTCGGAATGTCGGGGATTCAAGGTGTATTGTAAAAAGGGCTCTTTTCAAGAATTTTCCAAGTTTTTGTTCATGAGGAGGGCTATCGCTCCGCCATGTTGACCTCCGCTATAGCATAATAATTACCGCTATAGAGGAAGTCAAGACGGTCAACCTCCGCTATAGCGGTTGACTCTTCTACGGCGGTACCTCTCTAGCGGAGTAGGGACCGCTATAGTGGAGCAGGGACCAGAAAACCCAGAAAATGAGTTTTTTATTTCATTCTCTTCCCTTCAGCCCCAAAAACAAATGAGAGCTATTCCAAAAACCCTCCTAGGCTGCTCCAAGGCTTAGGAGGCATGGGGAGGATGGATTTCAGTGAAAGGGACGCAAAACCACGTATTCGGTCCTACATAATCATCAGGTAATGCCTTCACATAGCCAGAAAGGGCATTGAACAGTTGCTCGGCATCCAGGTAGTCTAGGTTTCTTCCAAGAGTAGATTGACCATTTTTATTTCCTATTATTGTGTAGAATGAAAGGGTGAATCCGTTATTAGGCCTTCGGGCACGGAGTTTGGCGGATTCAATACTGGTTGTGTGTGAATTAGGAATTGTATGGATTAAAGGGTTGGTCTTATGATACGTATAATGTGGATATTTTATTATTTTGGTAGAATAAAATGATAGGCTTGGGGATTGGAATGTCGGGAAGGTTTGGGGAACCGAGAGAATGCTTAGGAACTACAGGTAATGGAAGTGGAAAACTCCTAGATAAGGTTTCGGGAATGTAAATGGCATGAGATGTAGTTGTTGGTTTTACTAAGGCTAAGGGGAGGTGTTCCCACTCTGTGTTCGATGTTGGGTAAAACCTCAGGACTCACGTAGTTTCTAAATTATTCTAAGAAAATAAATCATTCATTATATGTCAGTAGGGGGAAGCGGGTTGATCCTCAGACCAAGGTTGGGCTAAGTCATCCACCCGGGGAGGAGTAAGTGATGGTTAACGATCCCTGTAAATATTGTATATTGTGCACTCTTATCTATGTGCTTGTATGAGATACATTGCTTAGGGAATTGTTAGTAATGTATGTTATGTACTTTTATCTAAGTGTTTGTATGAGATACATTGCTTAGGGATTGTTAGGAATGTCTAAGAGTCATGTATTACAGTCTGTGAATTGAACTGTGTGTTGCTTGTGATTTTACAAGTTGTTTGTTCATTATTTGACTGTGGATTTATTGATATTCGGTTGGCTCGGGTGCCACTCCTGGTACGGGAATACTAACGGTAGGCTCGAGTACCACGCCTGGTACGGGTATAACAAATGGTTGGCTCAGGTACCATGCCTGGTACGAGATACTAACGGTTGACTCGGGTACAACGCCTGGTATGGGAAAATACTAACGATTGTCTCAGTTACTACGCCTGGTACGGGTTTACTTTACTGTATCATTTCATTGATATTGTTGCATTATGTCATTGGTGTTGGTTCCATTAGTGGACCGAGCTATATTTATAAATTGTGGTATTACTTTTGGTCTTGGTGTAGGCCGAGTTGTTATACTTTATTGTGCTTTTGATCTTGGTGTAGGCCGGGTAATTATGTTGTGAGTTTGGTCTTGGTGTAGGCCGGGTTGTTATATTATATTATGCTTTAGGTTTTGGTGTAGGCCGGGTAATTATATTGTGAGTTTGGTCTTGGTGTAGGCTGGGTGGTTATATTATGTTATCAGTGGGTCTTGGTGTAGACCGGGTTATGATGTTAACTATTAGTTGGTCTTGGTGTAGACCGGGTTGTCATGTTAACACCTAGATGTGTTAGGGGGATCCGAGTAGGTCCGGACTATGTAAAAGAGGTTATAAGTTCACAATTTATTGTCGTTAAGTGTGTTAATGACGGGCAAGAATTTGTTGTGGTTAATAAGCTAAGGATGGGTCTTGGTGTAGACCGGGTAACCTATTGAACACTTAGGTATGGTTAGAGGATCCTTGGAGGGTCTGGTTTCGGGATTAGAAAGAGATTTAGATATAACTCTATTGTTGTCATTGAATGTGTCAATGGTTGCTAGGTGATTTTCACGTGATTGGTCGATTGGGAGTACGATGGAAATTCTGGGGTTGTAGTTTTTGGTTATTATAACTAGGATGGAAAGTTGTCTGAGAGGTCCAGGAAGGGCCGGACACCGGTAAGTAATACTACGGGTATAAGTGGTTTGGTTGGGCAGTTAGCCGGGTTAAGTCTGAATATCTAGTCAAGGCGGTTGACTTGTGTAAGGGAAGGGTAGTCCAGTTATGGACATTATTATTGGTAAGGATTAAGTGAGACTTCGGAAGTCTAGGGATAAGGTGACTTGGGAAGTCTAGGGATAAGGCGACTTGGTAAGTCTAAAGGTTAGGAAGGTCGGTTCTGAAAGAGGGAATTGATAAAGGTGATGTTGAAAGGGGTAGAGCATTTACATTGTGCATTTTATCTTAATTTTTATATGATGGTAGGAATGAATTCGGGTCAGCCGATGATGCCTACCAGTACGTGTGTTTGTACTGATTCTACTCTTGCTATACCTTTTTGGGTATAGTCTGGTTACAGGGTTGGTGATGCTTCACAGGTTCAGGATTGCGGTGATCTTCCAGCAGCTCCTACTTCCTTCTATGGTGGGAGTTGTGTCCATTTTATTTTATAAGAACATCTTGTAGAAGATCTTGTTCTGGCTTAGACTAGGTTCTGGGGAGGGTGTTTATATTGTTAATAAATTTCCGCAAGTTTTAAAGGTTGTGTAATTTTTGAAAGTTGTTGTATAAAGATTTTCCAAACATTTGTAAAGGGATTCCTCTTATATTAAGGGACTTATTTAATGGTTATTTTCTTTTTTGCATTGCCTGTTGGTTCGGGTGTTAAGGGTTCTCCTATCTAGGTGGATTAGAGTAGGTTCCTGCATGGCTCGGTAGTTGGGTCGTGACAAATAGTATCAGAGCCCAGGTTACCGGTCTCCCAGTACAAGAGCAAAATGTCGAATAGAGTCCCGCGGATCGGTATGTAGACGTCCACATCTAATCCTAGGGAAGCTATGAATCATTCTAGGAACATCTCTCTTCCTTCATTCCTTTTTCGTGCGGTTTCTTTCACTTGCTTGTATGGGTTGAGTCCAATTTGTATCTCTCGATTCCAATTGGTATCTCAACGAAGTAAGGATGTCATTGGACTCCGATTGCAGTAAGACAAGCAAGGAAAAAAATTAGAATCGAAAAGGTTACAATTGGTATCTGGCTTGGGAGGATATATAAAGGATGGATGAATCGGACGGTCATCCATGAAGCGAATGAAAGGTGATGAAACTGGTTTGATTGAGTGTCAGAGCTTGAGACTCGTGACTG
The DNA here is from genome assembly GCA_003996215.1 of Jaltomata sinuosa. Classification (NCBI taxonomy): domain Eukaryota; kingdom Viridiplantae; phylum Streptophyta; class Magnoliopsida; order Solanales; family Solanaceae; genus Jaltomata; species Jaltomata sinuosa. Next base: position 355,342 of record QJPP01001043.1, on the reverse strand, counting down.
TATGTATTGCATTGTTTGAATGACATTAATTTTGTGGTGTGTAATTGCTGAGTTGCCTTGGCGTGAGTTGATAAGATTGGAAAAATTAGTTCGTATGAGTAACGTGAAAAGGAGTGTGAACATGGTTCAATATTATTATTTTTTTAATCAAAGGACCCAAATGGGCCAGAATTTATTATAAATAAAAGAAATTTACAAACTCAGGTAGCCCAAATAGCTGACCCGATCCAAAAGACAAAAACAAGTCAAAATATTCAAAAGAAATAAAAAGGAAACAAAAACAAATAAAGAAATTGAGAAATGAATAGATGCTCTAGAAACATCTTCTTTTTCTTCGCTGTGAACCTCGACCTCATCTAGGAGTAGCTCAAATCCAAATTTCTTCTATGAAAGCTCCGATGTTCTCCTCCATTGATTGTGAGCTTCTAATCGATGCTCAATGTTGGAGAAAAATCTTTTCATCTTCCAGGAGCTGCTAATTTCTTGCCTCAGTAATGCCATAGGAGCTGCAAAGAGTGATGCTCAGATCAAGCTTCTGAATTTATCAATGACGCCAGCTGTCTCCATGATAAAAGAGAGCGTAAGGAGTGAGGGATATAACTCTATCTATCTTTGAAGGTTAGCAACCAGGAGAATAGGCAAGATTTGGGTGTATTTCACGAGGGGCATTTAAAAACTCTCACAAACGCCATGAAATCAACCCAATCAGAGACTTCCCCTTCTCGTCTAGTCCCAGTACTTTGCTTCTTTGGATCCAGATATGTACTTCCTTCCTTACTAATGGATATGTATTCGGTTACTTCTAATTTGGGTGGATTTTCACTCCGCTTCTCTATCCTTGACAGGTTGAGCTCAACGAAGGAGCTGATACAACTGCCTAAGGAATAGAGATTTGAAGATCCATTCCAGCCACCTTAGGTAAGTCAATGTTATCCAGCAAATCCTTACATAGTTATTGTTTCTAGCTGTTGTGTTGTTGATGTAGCTATAATCTTCAGTCCTCGACCAATTTGTTCTTGTTCTTATTGTCTGCTTTACCCTCCCCCGTAGGTAAAATTCCCATTTTGGAGCTTTTTAATTCTGAGTTTGGGTAGTTGATTTTTATCCATGTTCAATAGGGTTTTGGCCTCCCTTGGTAGATCCTGAAAAGTGGTATAGATTAGTCTCTCAGTACCTGCAAAATAGAAAACTTGATCAGCAATAAAATCTGCCACTTTGTTGCCTTCCCTAAATGTATGCACCACTTCTACTCCTCCTTTCCTCATTAGAGCATGAATCCTCCTTACTTCAGTAGCTACTGCCCAAGGGGTTTCCCAACTTCCATTAAGGATTTGTTTCACAGCTAGTGAATCTGTCTCTAGGGTCAGAGGTAAAAGGTTGTTGGCAATTCTATGCTCCATCCCCATTCTTACTGCCATCAGTTCGCCATTATGGTGGTGGAGTCCTTAATCCTTTTGCTTTCAGCATAAATCAAATCCCTCTGATCATCTCTTATGCAGAAAGCACAAGAGCTAGGTCCAGGGTTACCCTTAGAGGCCCCATCTGTGTTGCACTTAAACTGTCCCACTCTAGGAAGTTTCCAAAACACTACATGACAGCTAATATTAAGAGTTTAGTCCTACAAGAATATTATCAGCTCAGGCCAAGTACCAGGAATGTGCTTGAGCCAAGGAAATGGTGACTTGGCTAACAGAACCAGGTTTCTAGTAATATCCCATATCATGTTATGCTCTGACATCCTGCCTCCATGTTTTACTATATTTCTTCTTTTCCAGATTTTCCACAGAATGAACATAGGCACAACTTTGTAAATAGGGGTAAGCTTTGCAGTGGTTGAAGCATTCCACCATTTAAAACACTATCCTTAACTTGCAAGAAGGGACCCTTTATCTCTGTATATCCTGCAAAATACCTCCAAATATTGTTAGATATGCTACAGTTCATGAACAAATGTTCAACAGTTTCTTGTACCCCTTCTTCACAGCAACAACATCCTGCATTATCACAAATTCTATTTCTGATCAATATCTCCCCTACAGGCAACCTTTTCCTCCATAATCTCCATAGGAAAAAGGATACCTTTAAAGGTATTCCTTTCATCCAGATTTTTATAAAGATCAACAACTCTTCTTCTTGGTTTCTTATAATATTCCAGGCTGGCCCAACACTGAACTTACTAGATGTATTCAGCATCCACGATGGCCTGTCCTATTGCTCTCCTTCTGTATCAACCTGTATATTCTGTTTAATAGTACTGCTCACTTCATTACCAAAATTCATGCCCATAAGATCAACATCCCATCCACCATTATTGAAGAATTGTTTCACCTCCTCCAGCTGAGGGTTCTTAATATGGTCAATGGGCAAGTAGTAATGAAGGGCACCCATTTTTGTCCAGTTGTCATACCAAACACTGGAGTGACCACATTTGGGTTCCCACCATATTTATTGGTCAAACATATCGCTAGCTTCCAACATATATTTCTAGGTCAATGAGCCTCCTCTTCATTCCACCAGTTGAGGCCTCTCCTTCTTGCAATATTTATTCCACGTGTAATTAGTCCATTAAGTCTTTTTGGTTCTGAATATCCACCACAACTTTGCAAAAAGAACTTTAGATACATCAAAAAAAGATCTAATGCCCAGGACACCTTAATCTTTGGGTTTGCATATATCTTTCCAGGCCACCCAGTGTTTATTTCTGCCCACTTCTTTAATGTTCCATAGGAATCTAGCAAAGATCCTGTGTAGATCATGGATAACACAATTTGGGGGGGATATAGCAGATAATAAGTAGATGGGGATACTACTTATGACACTGTCTATTAACATAGCCTTACCTCCAAAAGATAGTATCTTTCCCTTCCATGCTTGCAGCTTATTATGAACTTTCTTCAGAAGGTCTGTGAAATGCACCTTTCTCTTTTTAGCATGCCCAATTGGGCATCCTAAATATATCAAAGGGAATTTCTCTCTTTTGAATGTAGTACACTCCTCCACCTCCTTGATGTGAGCATGTGCAGTCTTGTGATAAGCATAGAAAGCACTCTTGTCCTTATTTATCATTTATCCAGATTGCTCTTCATATTCTCTAAGTACTGCCATAATTAGTTTCAGTGAAGTACTGTCAGTAGATGTAAAGATAATAGTATCATCTGCATATGCAATATGGTTAATATTATCACTCCACTTAGGCATGCCAAAACTTTTATAACCTTTATCAAGAAACAAAGAGTTAAGAGCTCTAGTTAGGACTTCAGCTAAAAGGATAAATAGGGCTGGTGAGAGAGGGTCCCCTTGTTTCACCCCCCTTGTAGAATGAAAGAATCCATGGGTCTGGCCACTTATTATGATTGAGTACCAGTTGTTGGCCACAAGTATCCAAATTTTTTCCACCACTCCTGCATTGAAGCCTAATCTGTCAAGAACCTTCATTAAAAATGTCCAATCAACCCTATCATCAGCTTTGACCATATCTAGCTTAATTACCACATTTGCAAGCTTTCCCCTGGATCTGATTTCTGTAATAATCTCTTGTGCAAAGAGCACATTTTTAGTGATATTCCTGCTTTCACAAACCTAGTTTGGTTTTTGGAAATCAGAGTAGGAAGTATATCTTCCAGCCTTTCATGTATAATTCTTGAGATAACCTTGTTAAGAAAGTTACTCAGACTAATTAGTCTCATATCTGAAAAAGATTTAATGATATCTTTTTTAGGTAATAAGACCAAATTAGTATGGGTAATGGACTTGGGTAGAAAGTTTCCTTCAAAGAATGCATGTATGACCCTATGAACATCTTCTCCCACAATATCCCAACAACTTTGATAGAAGTGACTAGTAAATCCATCAGGGTCACAGGCACTATTCCCATTTAGTTCAAAGACCACTCTCTTGACTTCAGCTCTTGTGGGCATATCATTCAAAGATGTATTGTAGTCTTCAGTGACCAGCCTAGGAATATGATGTAATAAATAGAGATCATCTGTTCATTGTCTGCTTGTGAAATGGTCCTAATAATAAGTAATGGCTGCATCAGTCACTTCCTCAACACCCTCAATCCATGTACCATCATTCCCTTGGATATTGTTGATGAACAACCTTTTTCTCCTCCCATTAACTAGGCTGTGGAAAAACCTAGTGTTCTTTTCTCCTTCTGTAAACCACTGGATGCCTGCCTTTTGTCTCCAGAATTCCTCCTCATATTATGTATACTTCTTCATTTCTGCTTGGGCCATTTGAAGAATCATTCTATTTCCAACAGATGGGTCTTCTTCAAATAGATCTTCTTTAACTCTAACTATTTCTTCTCTAATGATCAACTGTTTGAATATGTCCCCAAAAGTAGCTTTACTCCAGGAGGCCAAAGCTATTTTAGTCTTCTTAAACTTTTGTTTCAGGCTGATAAAGATATCTGCTTCTTAAACAGTCACCCAGTTATCTCTCACTACTTGCTGAAAATCTTCCTTCTCTGACAAAAAATTGAGAAATCTAAATGGTCTTCTTATTAAGCTAGACAGGTTCCCACAGGATAGAAGTAGAGGAGCATGGTCTGAGCCAGTTCTTGCAAGATGTTGTGATTCCACCAAGCCAAAACAACCCAAGAATGATTGATTAACCAGTATCCTGTCAAATCTTTTGAAGACACATTCATTGTTAATTCTACCATTCCACCAAGTGAAAGGACTTCCTTTGAAATTAATGTCAACTAGATCACAAGAATTCACAGAAAAAACAAAGTCCTCATATTCATAAGGGTACACATGAAGACCCCCTATCTTCTCCGTATCACATAGGATGACATTGAAAGCCCCCCTAACATCCAGGGCAAGTTCATAGTGGCATTCAAATTATAAATATCATCCCATAATTGTAGCCTTTCTTGCATCTCACACTTTGGTTAGATTGTTGTGACCATCATAGTCTGACCTGTCTCTTGAAAGATCAATATTAAATAAAGTTGTTGCTCAGAATCAGCAATTACTTCCACCTGAGTGTGATCTTGAATAAAAATCCAAATCTTTCCATTTTGGTTGTAGTTGGCATATGACTACCTAGCTTCCTTTTGTATCTTTGAATCTGATGACCATCCTGAAATGTCTCCATCAAAGCAATGATAGAAAACTTTTGGTATCTGTGTAACATATGTATTCTATGATGAATTTTGGGTCCTAATAGACCTCACATTCCAAAACAATGCTTTCATCATCATTTGGTATTGAGTTTCACCACTCTCTTTGGGTTTGTCCTTTCAGGTACGACTTTCCCTTTGACTTTGCCTTTGTGTGCCCTTGTTGTTGTATGTGGTGATAGTCCAGCCATTTTGAGTACATGTTCCTCCTTATTCATATTGTTGGCTTCATACTTATCTTCTGCAGGTTCACTGTGATCCTCTTTTTATTTTTACCTCTTGTGCTTGATGTGAGACTAATGCATGAAGTGCTTTAATTAGACTTGATTTCTTACATGTAATTGATAACTCCTTTCCTGTTACATCCACCACACCTGGAGCATTCAGCATTAACAAATTGTTGGAGATGGCAGGGTAAGGGCCTATTAGTTGTGCTGAGTCCATGAGATTGTCTGCTTGCCCTATATCAACTTGCAGTGGTTCCTGGTAAGTGACTAAAGCCTACTGCTACTATTTGTTCCCTTTATTATCAGTCTCTTGTTGTATATGCTCTTGTAAATCCACAATGGAGTCTATGTTGCTATTGTTAGTGTTGGACTTCTCCCTCTCTATCTCTATATCAGGTGTATCCCTTTGTTTCTCTGCTGACAGGTCATTACTAGCACCTGATTTATGAATGTGTGTATCTGCTAACTGATCTTCTTCTGGATCATCCTCTTTAGGTGAGCCTGTGATAGACTCCTCCTTGGTTCTGCCCTTGGGAGGTGTGATACTTGTGGACTTATGGTTACTGCTGTTAGCTGCTGCTGAACTGCTGGGGAAGGCTTTATCCACCCACTCTCTTGTGCTACCCTCCTTGTGTGAGGTACTGTTAGTTGCATCCCCTTCTATGGGATCTTCTTGTGTATCATCCTCTTGATCTAGAGCCCCAAATGGATTGTCTGTGGGGATGAGGCTACTCACTTCTACTGCCTAAGTGTTCATAAGCTCTCCTTTTTTCATTGTAAAACCTCTTTTGGTTGGATTCCATTTACTAATCACCGCTCTTTTATAATATCTCTTTGGTTCCTGGGGATCTGCCACTGCCTCTCCTTCTGAAGTTGTTGCTGCCTTTTGTAACTCAGGGTATAGAATTCTACATTCACCTTCATCGTGACCTTGCAGCTTACATTTTTTACAATAAGAGGGGAGGGAGTCATATTGAATTTTGACTTTTATTCCTCGTTTGTCTCAATTGCTTTCATCTCAATCTCCATTTGAACACACTCAGGTTTGTATGCAAGCAGTTCCAATTGGACCTTCACCCTAGCACAACTTGGACGCATTTTATTAATGGTTGCAAGATCAAGATGAAAGGGTTTTCCAACAGCTGAAGCTAGTGAGAACAACACTTCTTTGACGAAGAAAGTTGGGAGGAGATCAGGGAAGGAGATCCATGTTGTAACCTGTGTGGTTTCTTCATTCGCTTTAAAGCTATCGTCGTATATCAGGGGCCTCATTTGATAGGCATATCCATCTTTGGCCATTATGTAATAAGCGTTTTTAGCTAGAATGTTAATGAAATCCTCAACACGTTCAAATCTCATTAGCACATGTCTATTCCTTAACAATCCGATTTTGCAATCACCTATAATACCACATTGTTTTGAAATTAAGTTCCTTAACTCAGCAATCTCAGGCAATCCATATGAAGAACATGGTTTAATATTGCAGGTGATATGGGGATAAAAATTATGTCTTCAAATTAGGAGCGAAAATTGTTCCTATTTGTAGCTTGTTCATCCTTCTTTACCTGCAGTTTTAAATATAACTAGATAAAATAGTTAGAACATGTGTACTAAATAAATGATAAAGCAAATTATTGTAGGTATATTGTCACGACCCAATTTCTCAGTCATGATGGCACCTACAATCCCCCAGTAGGCAAAGCAATCCCCGTAGCCCAGAACAGTTAGTAATAGGCTACTATCTAACCAAGCCAGCGAAAGGAAATATAAAATAAGCGGAAGAAAGGGATATACGATAAAGAAAAGGGACAACAAGAATATATATAGAAACTAAAACCATCCCAAACCCTGGTATCATAGTATAAGAGCTGGAACTACATCAACAGAGTACAAAAGGATCCAAAATAATATATACATATCTGTCTCCGAGTAGTAAGAGAGTACATAATATAAAAGATAAACTAAAAGATAAGCTCCGATCGCCAAGAGCTAATCCTTAGTCTAGGACAGTCCAAAATATCCTCGCACGAGTCTCCACGAGCTAAGGGTGATGGCCCACAATAGGATCTACACCAGAAGATGTAGAGTGTAGTATGAGCACCAATTTCTAACCAAAGGGTACCCAATAGGTATCATAGGCCGACTAGGCAGATATAAGATATAATAGCAGTAATATAGCAGAATAGAAGCAAGTAGTCACAAAAAACAACGAATAGGCACACGGAGGCTAGCACAGAAGAATACAAGAAAAAAACAACAAACTTGGATAGCTACTAGAATATATATCACACAGATGCAGGTGAAAGAAATGAATAACGCACCTGGGATCCTCGCAATAACAATATATATAGAAAAGTTTAGAAATAGGCGGAATACCAGTGTCACGACCCAAAACCGGGCCATCATGGCGCCTACATAACCCACCCGATAGGCAAGACAAACCCAACAATGCAAAAGACAATAAAGTAGTTAAAGTAAGGAAAGAAAAAGTCATAAACGAAAAGACAGGGCCAATAGAATATACACATACCGTCGTACAAAATATACATAAGAAGACCCTAAAGTGACCAACAAGATAAAATAGACTCGAGAACCAACCCAGACCTGATGTCACTAGTACAAGAGCGACTAAAGTAAGGAGTAGTTATACAACAGACTCTGTCTATCTGAAATACAAAATATAGACAGAATATACAAGATTGAAAGCATGAAAAGTCTCCAATAGCGCCGGGTGCTCACCGCGATCCGAACTGCAACAGGCCTTGAACGACTGGAAGGTCAGTGAGGGTGGCTCATACTAGGTGCTGCATCAGAAAAAGATGTAGAGTGTAGTATGAGTACCAAGACAATAGGTACTCAGTAGGCATCATAGGCCGACCGAGCATAGAAAGATAACAGATGAAATAAATTACAAGAAAGTACACCAAATACAGGAATCCACCAAAATCTAGTTATAAAACCGAAACCAGAAATCTCCTAACCAACAAGAGGGAAATAATAATAACATCAATACAAGCAACCGACAGTCCAAGTACACTCAAGTAAATGCAATGCTATGAGATATGATGTGATGAATGAATGCATAATAGTATAAACCTGTAATACCGCATTGGGCACCCAAAATACTGCATAGGACTATGCATATACATGTATGTATGCATATAGGAAGTAAAAACACAGAATAACACATCGGGGATCCGAAATAGTGCATCGGACTACAAGTATATATATGTATGAAAATAAGACCCGAAATAACGCATCGGGTGTCCAAAATACCGCATCAGACTATGAGTATATATAGGTAGAAAATAAGACCCAGAATAATGCAATACCGCATCGAACTATGAGTATATATATATTTGAAAATAGCAGAGAAAAGGGTCCAAGATATCCCTTGGACCGGCATAAAAGTAGTCCTTTTTCTTTCCTTTCCAAAGTCAGTAGTAAACCCAGTATAACCCTTCAAACATCCAAGAACCCCAGTATCCATAGTAAATCTCCAAGTTTTAAACCAAAATCCTCAAAAACCTTCCTTTTTTGTATCGATAATATGCAATATAGTATGAGCATGAAGTATCCATAATCAAAGAAAGTAGCACACCACAAGGGAAAACAGGGTAAAATACCCTCCAAAATAAGAGAACTGACCTGGAGACTTCGTCCAAATCCAAGCTATGGCCTCGGGCCCACAGTTACACACAACCAACAATTTAAAGTAGGAGATAGCAGAAAATATTTACGGCAGAAAATAATTATGGAGACCACTATGAGCTTCTACTCTACCTCTAATATCCCCTAAAAGCATACTAAGGATTCTATGCTAGGCATAACAATACTATGGATTCCTGGACTAAGGATAACGTGAAAAGTTCTAATCTATGATCCAAAATGTCCAAAATAATATGAGTCACAAGATTTAAGCCTTATACTACGTATAGTCCAACCTAACATTCTAGTAACATATTAAATATAACGTCTAACTAAACTCAGTCTAGAAAGTAAATTGTAACCTACCTCGGGGCCGAACTGCAAACACGAACTGCCACTCATGTGCCTTCCCTTTCTGAACAGCTTGAGAAAGCTGCCACGCTATGAAGAACATAATCTAGGTGTCAAGATGAGAAGAATGACACTCATATTGCTATACAAAAAATTGGGCTAGAAATCGGGTCAGAAAAATGACCCTCGGGGCCTGTGCAATGAAATAAAAAACAAAAATAGCAATTATATTTGCAATGGGTTAAGGAACCCATGCCCAAAATTTTAGCGCAATGGATTTCATTTCTGGGCTCAAATGGCCCCGAAGTGCTACTAATACAAGAACAAAAAAGAATGGGGATTAGGGGCTTTTAACGAGAATTTAAATGATGGAAGGGAGGAGAGGTGAAGAGGGGACTTACCGGATGAAGTAGACTGAGAAAAAGGCTTGAAACTAGAGCTTGGAAGCTTTATCAATGGGAGAACAATGAACATATGAAGGAGAAAACGATGTTGGCAGCTTAAATAGCTATCAGGGGTCCTTCATCGCGATCGCGAAGGACCCCACACATTCGTGGAGAACAGCTGGCCTGGTGAGTAAAGTTTAGCCGGGTCCCAGCCGGCTTCATCGCGAACACGAAAAGTCTCCTTAGCGAACGCGATGGTCAAGAAACTAGACCATCGCAAACGCGATGGAAGCCTCGCTATTGCAAAGACCAAAATGGTCTGCAACTTAATGCAGCAACCAGCAATAACACTAAGGCTAAAAACATCTTCCAAAGGACCCTCGGGTTTCATCCAGAACCCCGTGAACACAAACCAACCATGCTACCCTACCAGAAATGGCATTCAAGAATCAATGGAATTGATGAAACTCCGAACGGAGATCATTTTAACAAAAAGTGGGAGTCGCACCCAAAACCAACTCGGAACTCAAAACCCAAAAATAAGTCCAAAAGCCCCAGGACCAGAAGCAAAGGTCCCCCATCCCAAAGTTGACATTTTGGAGCAAACATCGCCGACGAAATTTCCACCCGAAGCCGTCTTCTCTGATTATTGACCAAAGTCAACCCTACCAGATAAACTAACTTGAAAACACACAAAACCAAATCGAAAGCCCTCTGACCCAGACCAATGGTCCTACAAGACCAAAATCCCCGTTACGGAGCCAACAGAACTATCAAAATTTGATTCTTAGCATGTTTACCAAGAAAGTTGATTGAAGTCAAAGATTTTTTAAGTTAAAGTTCTAAAATAGGAAAATGGTCGTAACGACCTAGCGAATGGCCTGGGCACTGAACCGTCAGTCCCGGCAAGTCATAAATGACCTGTAGCTGCTAATGAAAAGCTCAAAATGCAGAAAAAGGATGAAAAACAGAAAATGACCTGGAGGGTCATTACAACATCCACTACTAAAAAAAATTTCGTCCGCGAAAGTTAGAAAAAGGGTAGCACCAAAAGACTCAAACAAAGACAGATACTAAGCCCGCACCACTCTCTCAAAAACCCGAGGAGCCTCCCCAGCCGGAAGGCACCCCACAAAGCTAAACCAAAGGAAAACTACCAACCCCCAACACCTCACAATCCAAACTAGACACCAACCTTAAAATCTTAATCCTCTAAAGATCTCCCAACCAAGCTGACCCTCAAGAATCTCAACCGGAAGCACCAACTTAACACTGAAACTAGAGATCCAAGGCGATCGACACACCAAACTCGAATCCTCGATACTACAACCAAGTTCACCCAGAAAAGCCACTAGCCTAAAACTCCCACTCATGAACCCGCTGATCCGCAAAACCCCTTATTCTAATTTGAATCTTTTTGCACCATAACTATGAAGCTGCACACAAGCCGCACACTTGAGCTACTCTCGAAGTATCAATGGACACGTCAGAGATCCCTAGTTTCCGCTTGTACTCCACCATGAATGAAGTCATGCTTTATACTAAATTTTAACCCAAGCGATGCTATAACTTACTAGCCTTGCCATCCAATATGACAACCCATAGCGTATCCCTGAAAACTGGAGTTATTTATCCTGACTAACCATCAACCAACGAACAAACACTTTTTCTAACATCAAACTTTATAATTGAACCTAACTGAACCAACCATCTAAACCCGACTGAACCAACCATCTGAACTCGATTATAGCTTTCACACCAGGGTTGGAAATGGCATGAATGAACACCATGTGTCAATAGAGAAATTTCCAAACTGTCGAACAAAGATGACCCTGCCAAACTGTGCCAAGTCTGAATCAACTGAAAATGAATAAACCAGGACAACCTTGCCCAAAAGAACCAAACCAAGACCAAGCCTTTGCAAGGAGGGTGGTAAGACTACCACGAAGTCTGTAATCATTAGCCAAGATCCAAACTCTAAGAAGTACTGCTGCTACTCAAAATACTCAAACACCATTTGGATCTGAAACTGCCTTACTAATCTCACCTCAGGAAGAAGTCCACCTCGCCATGAATATCAAGCCAAAACACCCCTAAGGCAAAGGGAAAAAAATGCTTGGGGTTCAAGGTTGCCATCTAGCTATATAAATTTTTGCATAAACCTTCAACTCATCTCTTTGGCTTGAATCAACAGCTCCACTACACCAACACACAAAACCATCAACTCTGAAGCATACAACATACTAAACTTCTAGCCCATACTAGCTGAGTCTAACCAACATTGGAACCCCACATAAAAGATGGCCTCTAAAGGAACAACTAATCAGCTTCCCAAACCCTCAAAATACAAAGGCGGCCACAAACCTTAAAGTATCGTTAGAACCCACAAAAACCTCGCTAGTCTCAACCCGCACAATCTGATTACACATAATACCCTGTTGCTGAATCTCAAATTTACATCGTTGAGTCTGCCTAACCATAGTATAAGGGATCTCGTACTATCTAGAAAATTGCCAAAAAGTGAAATATCAAGCCTAGCTCAAAGGTTAGCCAAGGACTATGTGTCCAAGGCTAACTGTCACTCCATAACTGAAATAAGGAAGCTAAGTTGTCCGAACTCGTTGCCTCCCAACTCTAGAAGCTGAATCGAAGAGAAACAACCATGAACTACTCCGAGTAGTTTGCTAGCCCATAATTTTGAAACCCAATTCTAGTTGACAACTAATACCTCGGTCGAACCTCTAAGTAGATCCATATACTATTGATGAACACTTAGGAACTGGAGTCAGCTAGGCTTTGAACATACAGTTTTCCCAAACCGTAATGCTACAAAGACTTGGATCATTTACCAAACAACATAGGAAATCACAACTGATTCAATGAGTCCCTAAAGGTAGTACTGAAAATGATCACTAGCACGATCCTCCCTCTCCAACAGGAATTCTGACCTCGCACCAATCGCATAAAATCTACTGCAATCTGTAGTCAGTCAAGTCATGCCCACACACACAAACCCAAGCAGTTCTCAATCGTCACCTTCGCCAACTACTAAAACACATAAGCATGAAAAAAGAGTCATCACCCTCCTTCGCAAACCCAATAAAACCTCTTTACAAGGAAATACCAAACCTAACAAGGTCTCTCTCAAATGCAACCTAGAGCTATTCTCTTAGCTCCCACAACTTCTACCTACAACACTTGATACGACAGAATGAGTGTAGGCCGAATGCCTAACTCAACCAAAGAAAAAATCTATAATAAAAAATCCAACCAAAAAGCTACAATTCCACAGTCAAACCTCAGTCACGGCGCTACAACCAACACTTATCCAAACAGATAAAGACAGAACCCGACCACAATGCCATACTCAAACTCAATTATATCATCGAGAACTATAGAGGGAAGAAATAAACTCATCTAGACTTAGAACAAAAGGAACCACGAAAACAAACCATACCTTCTAAGATACAAAACCCAACACTAAGAAAAGTCGATTCAGATCACCCGAGAAAAGAAAACCAACCAATGCTCATCAGCATAACCAACACCACCTGACTTAAGACATGAGTTCAAAATTTGGCACTACCACTGGTACAAAACCATACTAACAGACAACTCCTAGCACACGATAGATAACGACCTAGGCAAATACCATCTAAGGCCGCTAGATAAAAGAAAACACTCAGTCCAATCCTAGAACCATGACTAAATCCAGAAATAAAATTAACAAGACCTACCCACGAGTCAAACCCCAGGTAGCCACCTCACAAGGTCAACACACCCCATCCACTACTAAAGAATTCCACTACTGAGAACTCAGATACAAATACCCCAGAATCATAAGTACTACCATAGGATGGAAAAAGTAAATCTATAACTGATCGAAAGGCCGCTACCCAACACTACAAGAAGATAGCCTACACTAAAGCACCTACAGTCCTGATAGGTGTCCGTACACCCAAGGAACTCACACAAGAGTGCACAATCCCTCTGGCATCCTATACTATCAGTGTGTACACTAAACAACTAGCAAACAAGAATCTGAACACAATATTAACAATATGATGGAACTAGGTGTGACCGTAGTGCTGTATGCACCTCCTCGAGCACTCACAGCTCGTGGCCCCTATTCAAGATTGGCAAGATCTATGTAGGTCTAAGTGACCATATACAAAAATCAAGGGATCTCAAAGCATAATTGCCTGGAGTCTATCTGGGTCTAAAACAGTAAACCGCAAATCTCAAACCCCTACATAGGGTGCTCGAAGTGTATCCGAGACTAAATATGTAATAACAACATGTCTAGTGCTATGTCATAGCTGAGCCTAGTATCAATATGAACATCAATGATAACATCATCGTAATACTCCTTTTTAGTCCAAGAAAATCCATAAAGTATGTTCCAAATTCCTTTTATAATCATTTTATCAAAAATGGGCTCTTAAGGCCATGCAAGTTTTATAAACCATTTATAGTAGGCCACTAGCCAAAACAGTAGTAAAATATGGAGGAAACCCCGTTGCATGAATGATATGATCACAAACAGAAAATAGCCCAATAACTCACAATCAAACTATCGGCCTTGCACATGCACAATCAGCTCTACAACATACATAACCAACCTAAAATCACAACTCGATGTACGGGACTCGCGGCCATTCCAGAATATCCCACCATTTATGGTCCAAAGGTATAAACAAAGGCCACGCGAGGCCATAAGTGTAATACTACAAACAAAGCAAGAAATAAGACGGCAGAAGAAGCGGGCAAAGTTTGGGGTGCCAACCTAGAATACCCAATCCAAGGATGCCAATTAATATAATTATGAACAATAAATGCAAGGTCCAAGGTAGGGGAAACCGTCACCTTAAGCCTAGCCAAAGCACCTCTCAAAGAATCGGGTGCTGCCCGTACCCGTGGTACAGATACACCCTCTGGAAGACTCGGAGTCCAAGCCATGGTTCCCAGAAGAACTGAGGTAGCCATATATTGCACTGGAAGTTGGGCTAGCCCTAAAACCCTGTCTTAGCCAAAGCGGTAACCCCACACCCCAAAATCCTGGGGATAAAGGATGCACTAGAGTAACAGGCATAAGAGCCTCATCGTCGCTCGTTGTCGTACTCATCCTAGGTTTCTGAGGAGGAATGAAACAACTGAAGTTTTAGAAGTCGATAGAGTCAAGGATGCACTATCAGGATTCAAACAAGATGGAATCTTTCCTAGGAATGTCCTATAGCCTCTCGCAGATAGGATACAGACGTCATCGTACCGATCCACAAGACTCTACTAGACACTTGCTCTTGTACTGGAGAGATCGGTGAACCTAGAGCTCGGATACCACTCTGTCATGAACCGAAACTAGGCCCTAATGGCGCATACATAACCCCCCGATAGGCAATCCAAACCCAACGATGTGGAAGAAAATAAAGTTGTTAAAGTAAGAAAAGAGGAAGAAATAAATGATAATATAGGGCCAATAGCATATATATACATACCGTCGTAAAAAATATATATAAGAAGGCCCTACATTGACCAACGAGACAAAATAGACTCGAGAACCAACTCAGACCTGGTGCCACTAGTACAAGAGAGACTAAAGTAAGGAGTAGTTATACAACAGATTTTGTCTATCCAAAATACAAAATATAGACAGAATGTACAAGATGGAAAGCATGTAAAGTCTCCAAGAGTATCGGGAGCTCACCGCAATCCGAACTGCAACATATCTCAAATGACAGGAAGGTCAGTGAGGATGGCTCATACTAGGTGCTACATCAGAAAAACATGCAGAGTGTAGTATGAGTACCAAGACAACGGGTCCTCAGTAGGCATCATAGGCCGACCGAGCACAGAAAGATAATATATAAAATAAATTACAGGAAAGTACACCAAATACAGGGATCCACCTAAATCTAGTTATAAAACCGAAACCAAAAATCTCCTAACCAAAAAGAGGGCAATAATAATAACATCAATACAAGCAACCGATAGTCCAAGTACACTTAAGTCAATCCAATGCTATGAGATATGATGTGATGAATGAATGCATAATAGTATAAACCCGGAATACTGCATCGGACGCCCGAAATGCCGCATCGGACTATGCATATACATATATGTGTGCATATAGGAAGTTAAAACCCAGAATAATACATCGGGGATCCAGAATACTGCATCAGACTATAAGTATATATATATATATGAAAATAAGAGCCGGAATAACTCATCGGGTGTCTGAAATACTGGATCGGACTATGAGTATATATAGATACAAAATAAGACCCGAAATTACACATCAGTTGTCTTAAATACTGCATCGGACTATGAGTATATATATATTTGAAAATTGCAGAGAAAAGGGTCCAAGAATATCCCTAGGACCGGCATAAAAGTAGTACTTTTTCTTTCCTTTCCAAAATCAGTAGTAAACCTAGTATAACCATTCAAATATCCAAGAACCCAGTATCCATAGTAAATCTCCAGTTTTAAAACTAAAATCCTCGAAAACCTTTCTTTTCTGTATCGATAATATGCAATGCAGTATGAGCTGAAGTATCCATAATCATATAAAGTAGCACACCACAAGGCAAAACAGGGAAAAATACCCTCCAAAACAAGAGAACTGACCTGGAGCCTCGGTCCAAATCCAAGCTATGGCCTTGGGCCCATAATTACACACAACCAACAATTTAAAGTAGGAGATAACAAAAAACAATTACGGCGAAAAATAATTACAGAGACCACTATGAGCTTCTCCTCTACCTCTAAAATCCCCTAAAAGCATACTAAAGATTCAATGCTAGGCATAACAATACTACGAGCTCCTAGACTAAGGATAACATGAAAAGTTCTAATCTATGATTCGAAATGGCCAAAATAATATAAGTCACAAGATTTAAGCCTAATACTACCTATAGTCCAACCTAACATTCCAGTAACATATAATATATAACAGCTAACTAAACTTATTTTAGAAAATAAATCGTAACCTACCTCGGGGCCGAACTAAAAACACAAACCATCACTCATGTGCCTTCCCTTTTTGAACAGCCATAGAAAGCGTCCACGCTATCAAGAACATAATCTAGGTGTCAAGACGAGTAAAATGACACTCATATTGCTATTCAAAAAATCTGGCTAAAAATTGGGTCGGAAAAATAACCCTTAGGGCTCGTGCAATGAAACAAAAAACAAAAACTACAATTATATCCACAATGGGTTAAGGAACCCATGCCCAAAATTTGAGCGCAAACGGAGTTCATTTCGGGGCTCAAACAACCCCGAAGTGCTACTAATACAAGGAAAAAAATAATGGGGATTATGGGCTTTTAACGAGAATTAAAATGACAGAAGGGAGGAGAGGTGTAGAGGGGACTTACCGGATGAAGTAGACTGAGCAAAGGGCTTGAAACCGGAGCTTGGAAGCTTTATCAATGGGAGAAAAATGAAAATATAAAGGATAAAATGATGTTGGCAGCTTAAATAGCTGCCAGGGGTACTTCACTGCGATCACGAAGGACCCCTTGCATTAGAAGAGAACAGCTAGCCCAAAAATCGTGATCGCGATGATATAGCCCGCGTTTGCAATGAGGAAAGTTAAGATGGGTCCCTGCCGGATTCATCGCGAATCCGAAGAGCCACCTTCGTGAACACGATGGTCAAGAAACTAGACCATCACGAATGCGATGGAAGCCTCGCGATCGTGAAGACCAAAATGGTGTGCAACTTAATGCAGCAACCAGCAATAACACAAAGGCAAAAAAAAATCTTCTGACGGACCCTCGGGATTCATCCGAAACTCCGTGAACACAAATCAACCATGCTACCCTATCAAAAATGGCATTTCAAACTCAATGGATTCAATGAAACTCCCAACAGAGTTCGTTTTAACAAAAAGTGGGCCCCGCACCCAAAACCAACTCGGAACTCAAAACCCAAAAATAAGTCTGGATGCCCGGGGACCTAAGCCAAGGTCCCCCTATCTCACGCCCTGATGCTACTCCATGGGCGTAATAGGGGACCTGGGACCACAAGTGCCCCAAGCTAACCCTTGGTCATAGCATAACTCAGGTATATCAATTAAGCATAGCGAAAGCATAATACGAATTAGGTAACTCAATTCATAAGATAAAATCAAAAGAACATAATTCGAAGAAGATCCAAATATTGTCTATGTCTGAAAAGCCTCTATACATGACATAAGGAGTTGCTAGAACAAGACCCTACCTAACTCAAAGTACAAACATAAGTAGTCTAAATAAACTAGAGTCATAACTAGCCCTCAAACAATGAGGACTCACCAACACTAACTGGATACCCGGCTTCATCTAGCCCGAGCCTGATGGGAAACACCTGAATTTGCATCATCAAGAGGATGCAACACAAAATATGCGTCAGTACTATAGGATGTACCGAGTATGTGAGATATGCATGATCATGATAAAAATATACTTAAGACATGCTTAAGGTGAACTTTTTCATAAAGAAATAACATAAGAGGATTATCAAGATATAAGACATAAAACATGAAGTACGATTAAAATTCATAGTATGATATCATATAACTTCATAGCTTTAAAATAATCATGTGGGAGTTTCTCTTAACCGACATAAACCATGTTGAGCTACATGGACTCCAGTGTCATGCACCCACACTGAAAAAGGTTGTCCTAACCAGCCAAAGTTAGAGCCATGTTCATAAGGATCCTGTCATAAGCCACAGAGGGCAACCTATGGTGGCAACATAGTTTTGGGCTTGAGTTATCTAGAACCCTCATCGCTCGGTGCTAAATACTACTCCAAAAACATATGACATAAGGCTCACATTTATGTGACACATCTAGATGTCAAGCTTGATCATAAACATGTGCATACCCCGGATCTTTATACTACTCATGAATCTTGGTTTAGAAAATGATTCATGAGAATTGATGGAACATCGGGTGTCTTGCATTGCATAATAATTCATAACTTGAATACTTGCATGGCCTTAGTTCAATTTCATAATAACATATACTTTCATAAAACATAGGAACTAGGCATGTACTTGCTTGAAATTCATGAAATCATGCTATCATTTTCCCCAATTTGCTTAAATTAATTCATGCATGTAGGATTTACCATAATTGACCTTCAACTCATGAAATAGGAACTCATATGTAAAAACCCATGCAAAATCATGCAATTTAAAGAAATTTCTTAATAAAATCATGAGAAGGTAATTTATAGCAAAACCCATAAAAATTGGGTAAGAACCCTAATTTAAAAGTTCATGAAATCATAATTTGAAATTTGGGGTTATGGGCACAAGGGTGGAAGGAACCTATTGTTAAATACCCACATACCTTGATTGGAGTTAAACCACTTGAAATTGAAAAGATTAGGAGACTTTGACTTTGAGCTTGAGACCTTGAGATTGAGAGAGTTCTTTCCCTTTTTGGGAGATGAATGATGTAATGAGAAGAGACTTAGGGTAATAGGGTTAGAAATCATGCTAAGAATGGCCAAAATGACCTCACTTAGGAGTTAAAAGAGTGGGTAATAACTAAAATACCCCTGGGAAATAATTAAGAGAAGCTGACAAAAAGGGTCGGCTTCACGAATCACGGGTCGGTTCTATGGGTCGTTGTTTGAACCACGACTCGTGGTTCCCACTCGTGATTCCTGGCTAATGATCAAGCTGCAGAAGGCAAACTACAGGTCAACAGGATGGACCAGTAGAGTGAATCATGAGTCGTAAACCCGACTCGTCATTCTTGAAGGACTTGGCATATCTGTGATCAGTCTCCATGAGTCAACATGATGGTCCGTAGTTCAAACTATGGGCCATAGACTGGACTCATGGTTTATAGGGATCAGTCAGTCCTCAGGTCTGATACCACGAGTTGACAGAATGGGCCGTATAATGAACTATGGTCCATAGAACTAACTCGTGATTCTCAGACCAGATTCTGAGCCAAGAAGATTTAAACCACGAATCCATTCCACGATTCGTGGTTCAAACCATGGTCTGTGGTTCAAACCATGGTCCGTGGTTTGGACCCCTCATCCCTGGAAACTTAAATTTTTTTGAGATTTCTTAAGTTTAAAGCTGGATCAAGTTCCGAGGTGTTAAAATATCTCTCCCTTCGGATCATTCATCCTCGAATAAAGACTAAGCAAGGGAAAATAGAAGAGAAAATAGCCCAATAAACAACAAGACATGGAAATCAAGGAATAAACATGAAAACCGAACTCTTCAACTTAAAACATGGTTAAATAAACTTCAAAAACATGAATGCATGCTAGGATCATGAGAGCAACCGCTAGAATAGGATCGAAGGAACATAGTAAGGAGGAAACTATTACCTCAAGCTGGAACAGAATCGAAAGGAAAGAGATGAGGGTACTTGTCTTTCATGGCTGATTCCCCTTCCTAAGTAGTTCCTTCAACAAGCTGATTTCTCCAAAGAACTTTTACCGAAGTGACTTCTTTGTTTCACAACCTCTGAATCTGATGATCAAGGATTTCTACGGGACCTTCTCACAGGTAAGACTTCCTTCACACCTACATCCCCCAAAGGAACAATCAAGGTCGGATAACCAACACACTTTTTCAATAAGGAAACATGGAAGACTAGATGAACCACTTCTAACTCCGTTGGCAAATCCAACTCATAAGCAACGCTACCAACTATTCTCAGAATCTGATAAGGACCTACAAAATGGGGACTAAGTTTCCCTTTCTTGCCAAATCTCATCACAACCTTCATGGGTGACACCTTTAGAAAAACCCAATCATCAACTTTGAATTCCAATTCCCTTATGCTCACATCCGCATATGATTTCTGTCAACTTTGAGAGGTCATCAACCTCTCCCTAATAAGCTAAACTTTTTCCATAGTCTCATGAACCAAATTTGGGCCAATCAAAGCTGCCTCACCTACCTCAAACCAACTAATAGGAGGTCTACACCTCCGACCATAAAGTGCCTCATACGGAGCCATCTGGATGCTAGAGTGAAACCTATTGTTGTCGGCAAACTCTATAGGAGGTAAGTGATCATCCCAATTACCTTTGAAATCAATCACACAAGATCTCAACATATCCTCCAAAGTCTTAATAGTACGCTTGGCCTGGCCATTCGTCTGTGGGTGAAAAGCTTGGCTAAGCTTCACCTTAGTACCGAGACCTCTCTGAAATGATCTCCAAAACTGAGAAGTAAACTGAGCAACCCTATCTGAAATGATGTACACAGGAACAACATGTAATTGAACTATCTCCTGAATGTAGAGTCTGGCATAATTGTCCGCTAAATCTGTAGTCTTAACAACCAAGAAATGGGATGATTTAGTAATTCGGTCGACAATCACCCAAATCGAATCATGTTTCCTTCAAGTACGAGGGAAACATGTAATGAATTCCATATTGGTCGCCTCCTACTTCCAGGTAGGGAGGTTAATATCCTGAATCATGCCACACGATCGCTGATGCTCTACCTTCACTTGCTGACAGTTGGGAAACTTAGCTACAAACTGGCTATGTCCCTATTCATACCATTTCACTAACAGACTTCACGTAGATCACGGTACATCTTGGTGGCACCGGGGTGAATGGAATATCTAGAACTATGAGCCTCAGTCAAAATCTGCTGGCGCAACCCATCTACATCTGGCACTCATAGTCGAACCTAATAACGAAGCACACCATCTCCCCCTTGGGAGAAGACCTCAACCCTTTGCTGATGGACTACACCCTTAAGATGAAGTAAAATAGGGGGTCACTGTCTTGCTTTGCCTTCACTTCTGCTACCAAGGATGATTCAGAACCATTCTGAACAATAACACCACCTTCTGTCGAGTCCATAAGGCAAACCCCCAATCAAGCTAGTCTATGAACCTCCTTAACCAGTTCCTTCTTTCTTTCTTCGACTAAAGACATACTACCCATCGACAATCTACTAAGTGCATCCGCCACAACATTGGCCTTACCCGGATGGTAAAGCACACTCATGTCATAATCCTTAAGGAGTTCAAGCGATCTCCTTTGTTGCAAATTCAATTCCTTCTGAGTGAACACATACTGAAGACTCTTATGATCGGTGAATACATCCACATGCCCCCCTCTCATACAAGTAATGTCTCCAAATCTTCAAAGCAAAGACCACGGTTGCTAACTCAAGATCATGAGTAGGGTAGTTCTTCTCATGAGTCTTAAGCTGTCTAGAGGCATAAGCAATCACCTTATCACGCTTCATCAAAACACAACCCAAAACAATCCTAGAAACATCAGAATACACAACAAAATCATCTAGGCCATCAGATAGAGCCTACATTGGAGTTGTGGTCAATCTAGTCTTCAATTCCTGAAAGTTCTTCTCACATAAATCAGATCACTGAAATTTTACCTTCTTCTGAGTCAATCAAGTCAAAGGGGCAGCAATGGAAGAAAATCCTTCCACAAATCTCTAATAGTAACCAGCCAAACCCAAAAAACTTCTAATATCAGACGGGGAAGTGGGTCTAGGCCAGTTCTTTACTGCCTCAATCTTTTGGGAATCAACTCGAATACCATCCTTAGTTACAATATGACCCAGAAAATCCACAGACTGCATCCAAAACTCGCACTTGCTAAACTTAGCAAATAACTGTCGGTCCTTGAGAGTATGCAACACAACTCTCAAATGGTCTGCATGCTCCTCCTCACTCCGAGAGTAGTTAAGAATATCATCAATGAAAACAATCACAAACATATACAGGTACTACTTGAACACACGGTTCATCAAATCCATAAAAGCTGCAGGAGCATTCGTCAAACCAAAAGATATCACAATAAATTCATAATGACCATACAGAGTCCTGAAAGCTGTCTTTGAAATATCACACTGTCTAACATGAAGCTGATGATAACTGGATCTAGGTCTATTTTGGAAAAGAAACTAGCACCATGAAGCTGGTCGAACAAGTCATCAATCCTAGGAATGGGATACTTATTCTTGATTGTGACCTTATTCAATTAGCGGTAGTCAATACACAATCTGAGAGAACCATCATTCTTTCACACGAATAAGACTGGAGCACCCCATGGAGAAATGCTAGGCCTGATGAAACCCTTTTCAAGAAGATCCTTCAACTTATCCTTTAACTCCTTTAAGTTCAGTGAGAGCCATTTTATAACGAGGAATAGAGATGTGATTCGTATCTGGAAGAAGTTCCATCCCAAAGTCAATCTCCCGCTCGGGAGGGACTCTAGGAAAATCCTCGGGAAACACTTATGGGAACTCATTCACAACAGGAACAGACTGAAAGGATGGGGTTTCGAACTCTGTGTCCATAACCTGAACTATATGATAAACATACCCTTTTGAAATCATCTTTCTAGCCTTAATATAAGATATGAAATGAACTTTTGAGGAAGGGGGACTACCTTGCCATTCTAAGACGGGTTCATTTAGAAACTTGAAACTGACAATCCGAGTATGACAATCAACAGAAGCATGATAAGCATATAGCCAATCCATACCAAGAATAACATCAAAATCTGTCATCTCCAACTCTACTAAATCCACTGAAGTTACTCTAAGAAGGACTGAGATAGATCAAACTTGATAGATTCTTTTGGCTAAGACTGACTCACCAACAGGGGTAGAAACACAAAAAGGTTCTAAAATCAATTCAGGACATACTTTGAATTTGCATGCTATATAAGGGGTCACAAAATATAAGGAGGCACCGAGGTCCAACCAAGCATACACATCGAAAGAGAAGACTTTCAACATACCAGTAACAATATCTGGGGAACACTTCTTGTCCTGACGAGAGGACATAGCATAAAGGCGGTTCTGGCGCTGACCACCAGAACTAAAAGTTGTGCCCTGCTGGGCTGGTCGACCTCCTAGGGCTGCTGGAGCAGACTGAGCCCTACTACCTCCCTGCCCCTTCTTGGCTGAAGGGCAGTCTCTAATCATGTGTCCAACCTATCCACACCTAAAGCATACACCTGCGCCCAAATGACACTCTCCCGGGTGAGTCTTCCCACACTTGCTGCAAATTAGGTGGGAAGATCCCTTACCAACACTCTCCTGAGACTATGAATAGGAACTAGATCCTCTACTAGTCTGATCATGACAAGGCTTTTGGGCCTGGGTAGGAGCACTAGAAGAAGAATGAATGTTTCTTGATGACTTCTTCTGGAACAAAGAGCGATGTCCACCACCGGACCTCTGATGACCAAAACCTTAACCCTCAGATCTAGCCCTCTTGTTCTACCTAGCCATATCCCTAAGCCTATATCGCTCGATCTGGTGACCATGGCTCATGAGTCTGGAAATCTTCATATCACTCAACAACATAGAAGACCTACACTCCTTCTTTACAAAATTTGAAACCTCATAGATAAACTTGGTCATCTGATCATGCGGGTCCGCTACTATAGATAGGGAATACCTAGACAATTGAGTGAACTTCAAACTATACTCTTGGACTGACATTGACCCCTGCCTCAAGTTCACAAACTCCTCAGTCTTCGCTTGCCTCAACTCTCGGGGAAAGAACCGGTCAAGAAAGGCTCTCTAAAAACACTCCCAAGTCATAGGGACCTGGTCCCTAGCTCTAGCTTCTTTCGATTGTGTGAACCAGATATGAGCTACATCCTTGAGTTGATAGGATGCTAACTCAACACAATCAACCCCAACCACTTGCATCACATCAAAGATTTTCTTCACTTTATTAATAAAAGTTAGCGGATCCTCATTCACCTTCGAACCCCAAAACTCCGGCGGGTTAGTACGGACAAAATCATAAACTCAAGCTGCTACCCCACCTTGAGGGTGGACGGGGGCAGGAGCCTGCTGATTGACCTGAGTGGCAAAGTTCTGGGCTAGAAAAGGGATGGCATTCCTAAACTCCTCATTTGTGACATGGGGGGCTAGAACTGGAGGAACGACCTTCCGAGAGGTTCGGTGAGGCATAGCACGTTGAGGCATGATCTGAAATGTACAAGTTAAGGATTAGAGGAACATTAGAGTTAAGCTTTATCGCACGATATGATCATGAAAGAACTGAAGTTTTCTAAGACACCTCATATCTTCCAAGACACAAAGATTGCACAAGGAACTAATATGACAAGACAAATAAAAATAATAAACAAAAGACTCAAAACCAAAGACTCAAACAAACACATTAACTCATTTGGTACCACCATAAACACAAGGCAAAATGATCACTTCAAAATTCTTTACAAGAGGCTTCTTTCATTCAAAATCCAAGGAGCTTTTCATTTAAAACAAGATATTCAAGCATCTCAAGTCATTGGCATCAACCTTCAAGGTTTGCCTATCGTATTTATTCCTCCCGATTGATGTTAAGACTTCACTATTTACTCCAAGGATGCAATGCCACTCACCGTAAGAGAGAATCCCACTCACAATCATGCAATTCACAATATAAGGATTATATGAGAACACAAAGATACTCACTCTCTCAAAGAAGTTCGAGTGTACACACATAGAACCATAGGCTTGCCCTTCATGTAATTCGCCATTAATGTAAAGTTGCAAAGGTCCAAATCACTAAGGACTTGTGGGTAACAATGTATGCTAGGGTTAAGGTAAGGATAACATTTTGTTCAACTGACTAAACATCCCTAACGCTATCATTAAGCAATTCAAGTTCACCGCTCACATCAATGATTCAACTTCACCTTATTTCACCCTCTCACAACCAAATTTTTACCAACAACAATTCTTCCAATCACCCTTTTCTTTTGCACAAGAGGTAACACCACTTAATTTTTATTATTTCATTATTTTATCTTTTGAAAATTTTAAAAAATTCACAAGATAATCATAGGGTGTTACCTCATATTGAAGCTTAACTCCTCCTTCTACCATCACTAATGCACACACCCCCAAACATAGCATTTTTCCTACATCAACATTCAATTTTTCTTTCATATCCCCCCCTCCCCCCAAAAAAAAACATTTTGGCTTTTAGCCTACACTTTTATTGCTAGCAATTAGGAAGGAAAGAGTGTCAAAATAGAATATTAAAAAAGGGTCAAGGTGTGTAATATGGGTGCTAATAAAAAGGTTAATGGCTCAAAGGGGTTAACTAGGACCAATATTAAGGGAAGGAACTTTTCGGTAAAGTGACTATTCAGAAAGGGTCTAAGGTCATCTTTCAAGTTAAGCAACATCTAGTATTTTTCCTTGAATAACATTTGAGGCAAGTTCTAGACGACATGCATACACAAGAACAAAGTAAACCATACCACACAAGGAATCACAACACAAGAAATTCTCAATTAATTTCAAAATCAATTGGAATGAATGACTTTAGATATGCTATTTCGAGTTTCGCACAACTCATTTGTGAATCTAAAAGCCAAATAAAGTGTGTAAAATTCATGACAATAGAATTCTTTTCAAATTCATTTTCCCCATTTTTCTATATTTACAAATTCGATTGCCAAGAAGAGTTTTGGTGGTTCCAAATGAGACAAGTGCAAAATGAACTCAAAATAAACACTAAAACTTGACATTTCCCTTTAAAGAAGTCACCTCTCAATCTATCATA
Organism: Jaltomata sinuosa; assembly: GCA_003996215.1. Classification (NCBI taxonomy): domain Eukaryota; kingdom Viridiplantae; phylum Streptophyta; class Magnoliopsida; order Solanales; family Solanaceae; genus Jaltomata; species Jaltomata sinuosa. The sequence continues at coordinate 329,046 of QJPP01001043.1, read as the reverse complement.
GGGAAATGTTACCCGGTTTGACACAAAAATAAAGAAAAGAAAAAATTTACTCCTTGAAAAAGAACCACAGTACAAAAAAATCCCTTGGTGTTTATTCAAAACTAGCTAATATCTACAAATGAGACATTGAAAGTATGCACCCATGGATCATTTGAGAACACGTCCTGGCAAAGGCACTAAGCGCAGTTTGTAAAGCACGGGTAGTATGACAATTAACATGTAAGACTAACCCAAAACTATAACGCCCCGAGGCTACCCCCAAGACGTAACACGGGATCCAAGCACAAGTTCCCTAGATTAACCCTTGGTCATAGCATACTCAAGCAAAACAATAGATAAGTGGAAGCATAATAAGAAGATTTGAAATCAACATATAGATAACTGAGTCAAAGACATACAACTCCAAGGAAGAGACTCGAATACTATCCATGTCTGAAAGCCTCTACACATAACATAAGGATTTGCTAGGAAAAGACCCTAGCTAACTCAATGTACGTAAGTAAATAGCCATAAAATAACTAAGATCATAACTAGCCCTCGGTCTATGAGGACTCACTAACAGTTGACTGGAATTGGCCTGAAATCTCTAGCCACATGTCTGAGGGAAGGAGCTTGAATCTGCATCATCAAGAGGATGCAGCTCAAAATATGTGTCAGTACTATAGGATGTACCGATTATGTGAGATATGTATAATCATGTTGAAAACATGCTTAAAACGTGCTTAAAGCTGAGTTCATGCACAAAAGGGATATTATAAGGAAATTTCATAACTTTAATAGTATCTTAAACAAGTCAAAACATTCTTAAGGGAGTTTTTTATAACCGATAATGGACCATGCAAGCTACATGGAATCTAACTATATAACCCTAGTTAGCAAAGCTGACTTGAACTATGCCAAGGAATGAGTCACCATACCCAACTATATAACCCTAGTTGGAAAAGTTGTCCTAATGCCCGCTAAGCACATGACACCATGATCAATGTGTGGTACCATTCTCATAATCCCATAGGGCACTTCATTTCATAACCTACGCTGGTAATGTAGTTTTGGACTTAGGTAATTAAACCGTTGTCGCTCGGTGCTAAATACTACTCCCAAAATATATACATATAGCTCATAATACTGGTGACATACCTAATGTCAAATTTGTTCATAACTTAGGTAGACATATCTGGATGCCAAACCTTTGATAAAATATAGGGACATATCTAATGTCCAAAACTAATGGAAAAACATAAGGACATATATTATGTCATCCAATTCACAAGTCACGAGTCTTAATGCTTTGCAAAACCATAATTTAAAATACATTTTTCCTTCTTAAATTCATACATAAAGAATTAGGCATGCAATTTCTTGAATACATATAGATATGTTATCTAAACATGTGAACTTTCACTTGAAAACATGCAATTCTATGGAATCATGCTAGAAATAAACTTTAATACATGGGCTTTTGAAACCAATTAAGGAATCTTATTCAACTCATAAATGAACCATGAGAAACCATGAATTGATGCAGAGAAACTTATTTAATAAGCTTTCCGCAATTTGGATCAAAACCCTAATTTCACAAGTTCATAATTCAAAATAAGAATTGGGGGTTTTGGGAACAAGGGTTAAAGGAACCCATTGTTGAATACTCACATACCTTGATTGAAGCTAACCCACTTGAAATTGAAAAAACTAGGAGACTTGAACTTGGAGCTTGAGACCTTGAGCTTGAGAGAGTTCTTTTCCTTTTTGGGAGATGAATGAGTTAATGAGAAAGGACTTAAGCTAATAGGTTTAGAAATCATGCTAAAAATGGCCAAAACAACCTCACTTAGGAGTTAAAAGGGTGGGTAATGGATGAAATACTCCTAGGAATTAATTAAAGAAAAAGTTGTTTTAAAATTCGGCTTTAGGTTCCACAGGTCCCTTCCACGCACCGTAGAACTAACCATAACTTGTCGATTGGAGTCGCGGTTCCTGAGAAAAAATTTTAGGCTACAAATGAGTTCTTACGGTTTAACAGGACGAATCCTGGAAACTTCCATGAGTCATAGGACCAACTCGTGATTCCAGGTAAATAGACTGCCCTTAGTCTGAGTTCCACGGGTGGTTTCCATGACTCGTGAAACTAACCAGAACCCGTAGACTCTACTCGTGGTTCTCAGACCAGAGGTGGGAACTGCAGAGATGGTTTCACAAGTGACTTCCACGAGTCATGATGCCTCCCACTAATCGTAGACTTGACTCGTGATTCCTGGAAGTTTCAGAATTTTCAGAGTTCTTAAGTTTAAAAGCAGGATCGAATTCCGGGGTGTTACAATATCTCCCCCTTGGGATCATTCATCCTTGAATGAAGACTAAGCAAGAAAAAACTGAAGAGAAAATATCCCAACCAGCAACAACATATGGAAATCAAGGAATAAACATGAAAACTGAACTTTTCAACTTAAAACATGATTGAATCAACTTCGAAAACATGAATGCATACTAGGATCATGAGAGAAATTGATAGAACAGGATCGGAGGAACATACTAAGGAGGAAACTATTACCTCATGCTAAAACGGAATCGGAAGGAAAGAGATGAGGGTACTTGGCTTTCATGGCTGATTTTGCTTCCCAAGTAGCTCCTTCAACAAGTTGATTTCTCCAAAGAAGTTTTACCAAAGTGACATTTTTGTTTCTCAACCTCCTAATCTGACAATCAAGGATCTCCACGGGAACCTCCTCATAAGTGAGACTATCCTTCACACCTATACAAAGGAACAATTATGGTCGAATCACCAACACACTTTTTCAACAAGGAAACATGGAAAACCAGATGAACCGTTTCTAACTCTGTTGGCAAATCCAACTCATAAGCAACACTACCAACTCTCCTCATAATTCGATAAGGACCTACAAAACAGGGACTAACCTTCCCTATTTTGCCAAACCTCATCACACCCTTCATGGGTGACACTTTCAGAAAAAACCCAATCGTCAACTTGACATTCCAATTCCCTCTTTCTCACATCCGCATATGATTTTTTTCAACTCTAAGCAGTCTTCAACCTTTCCCTAATGAGCTGAACCTTCTCCATAGACTCATGAACCTAATCGGGACCAATCAAAGCTGCCTAACCTACCTCAAACCAACCAATCGGAGATCTAAACCGCTGGCCATAAAGTGCCTCATAAGGAGCCATCTGGATACTAGAGTGAAAGTTGTTGTTGTAGGCAAACTCGATAAGAGGTAAGTGATCTTCCCAATTACCCTTGAAATCAATCACACAAGATCTCAACATGTCCTCCAAAGTCTGAATGGCATGCTCTACCTGGCCATCTGTCTGAGGGTGAAAAGTTGTGCTAAGCTTCACCTGAGTACTAAGACCCCTCTGAAATGATCTCCAAAACTGAGAAGTAAACTGTGTACCTTTATCTGAAATAATGGACAATGGGACACCATGCAATCGTACTATCTCCCAAATGAAGAGTCTGGCATGATCATCCGCTAAATCTGTAGTCTTAACAGCCAAGAAGTGGGATGACATTATCATCCAATCGATAATCACCCAAATCAAATCTTGTTGCCTTCTTGTACGAGGAAAACTAGTAATGAAGTCCATATTGATCGCTTTCTATTTCCAAGTGGGAAGGTCAATATCCTGGATCATGCCACCCAGTCACTGGTGCTCCACTTTTACTTGCTGACAGTTGGGACACATAGCCACAAAACCGGCTATGTCCCTCTTCATGCCATTCCACCAAAAGACTTCCCGTTGATCATTGTACATCTTGGTGGCACCAGGGTGAATGGAATATCTAGAACTATGAGCCTCAGTCAAAATATGTTGTCGCAACCCACCTACATCTGGCACACATAGTCGACCCTGATAACAAAGCACACCATCTCCCCCTTAGGAGAAAACCTCAACCCTCTACTGATGGACTGCACCCTTTAGCTGAAGCAAAATGGGATTGTTGCCTTGGTTTTCCTTCACTTATGCTACAAAGGATGATTCAAAACCATTCTGCACAATAACACCACCTTCTATCTAGTCCATAAGGCGAACTCCCAATCGAGCTAGCCTATGAACTTCCTTAACCAATTCCTTCTTCCCTTCTTTGACTGAAGACACACTACCCATCGACAATCTACTAAGTGAATCTGCCACAATATTTTCCTTACACGAATTGTAAACCACACTCATGTCATAATCCTTAAGATGCTCAAGCCATCTTTTTTGTCGCAAATTAAATTCCTTCTGAGTGAACACATACTGAAGACTCTTATGATAGGTGAATAACGTGCACCCCATACAAGTAATGTCTCCAAATCTTCAAAGTGAAAACCATGGCTGCTAGCTCAAGATCATGAGTAGGGTAGTTCTTCTCATGAACCTTAAGCTGTCTAGATGCATAAGTAATCACTTTACCACGTTGCATCAAAACACAACCCAAACCAATCCGAGAAGCATCAGAATACACAACAAAGTCATCTAGGCCCTCGGGTAGAGCTATCACTGGAGCTATGGTCAATCTAGTCTTCAATTCCTGAAAGTTCTTCTCACACAAATCAGACAACTGAAATTTTACTTTCTTCTAAGTTAATTGAGTCAAAGGGGCAGCAATGGAAGAAAATCATTCCACAAATCTCCTGTAGTAACCTGCCAAACCCAAAAAGCTCCTAATATCATATGAGGAAGTCGGTCTAGGCAAGTTCTTTACTGCCTCAATCTTTTGAGAATATACTCGAATACCATTTATAGTCACAACATGACCAAGAAAAGAAAAGACTGCATCCAGGACTCACACTTGCTAAACTTAGAAAATAAATGCTGGTCTTGATAGTTTGCCACACAACTCTCAAATGGTTCGCATGCTCCTCCTCACTCCAAGAGTAAATAAGGATATCATCAATGAAAACAATCACAAACATATCCATATACTGCTTGAACACAAAGTTCATCAAATCCACAGAAGTTGCAATAACATTAATTAAACCATAAGACATCACAACAAATTCATAATGACCATACCGAGTCTAAAGGGTTGTCTTCATAATATCACACTCTCGAACATGAAGCTGATGATAACCGGATCTTAACTTGATTTTAGAGAAGAAACTAGCACTCTGAAGCTGATCAAACAAGTCATCAATCCTAGGAATAGGATACTTATTCTTGATTCTGACCTTGGTCAATTGGAGGTAGTCAATACACATTCTAAGAGAACCATATTTCTTCCGAACAAACAAAACTGGGGCACACCATGGAGAAATGATACGCCTGATGAAACCCTTATCAAAAAGATCCTTCAACTGATCCTTCAATTCCTTAAGCTCCATGAGAGCCATTCTATCGGGAGGAATAGAGATAGGATTTGTATCAGGGAGAAAATCTATCCCAAAGTCGATCTCCTGCTCGGGAGGGACTCTGGGCAAATCCTCAGGAAATACTTCTGGAAACTCATTCACAACAGTAACATATTGAAGAGATGAGGTTTCGAACTCCGTGTCCATAACCTGTACTATTTTATAAACATAACCCTTTAAAATCATCTTCCTAGCCTTAAGGTAAGATATGAAACAACCTTTAAAGGATGGGGGACTACATTGCCATTCAAATTCAGGTTCATTTGGAAACTTAAAACTGATAACCCGAGTACGACAAATAACCGAAGCATAGTAAGCTTACAACCAATCCATACCAAGAATAACATCAAAATCAGTCATCTCCAACTCTACTAAATCCGCTGAAGTGACTCTGTAAAGGACTGAGATAGTGCAATTTCGGTAGATTCTTTTGGCAATGACTGACTCACCAACAGGAGTAGACATACAAAAGGGTTTTGAAAGCAATTCATGACAAATTTTGAATTTGCATGCTACATAAAGTGTCACAAAAGATAGAGAGGCTCTGTGGTCCAGCAAAGTATACACATATAGAGGGAAGACTTTTAATATACCAGTGACAACATCATGCGAGATCTCCTGGTCCTAGCGAGAGGACATAGCATAAAGGCAGTTCTGGCGCTGACCACCAGAACTAGAAGTTGTGCCCTGCTGGGATGGTCGACCTCTTGGGGCTGCTGGAGCAGATTGAGCCTTACTACCTCCCTGTCCCTTCTTATCTAAAGGGAAATCCTTAATCCTGTGTCCAACCTGACCGCACCCAAAGCAACCACCTGATCCACCTAAACATTCACCGGGATGATTCTTCCCACACTTGGTACAAACGGGGAAAGAAGGCCCCTTTGCACCACTCCCCTGAGAAAAAGAGCCTGCACTTCTACCGGACAGATCATGATGGGGCCTGGAGGATTGATAAGGAGCACTAGCAGTAGAATGCATAGGTCCTGAGGACTTCTTCTGAAAGGAAGAGCGATGTCCGCCCCCGAACTTCTAATGGCTAAACCCCAAACCCTTAGATCTGGCTCTTTTGTTCTCTCTAGCCATCTCCCTATTATTGTCTCTTTCGATCTGGTGAGCATGGATCATGAGTCCGGAGAGATTCATATCACTCAACAACATAGCAAACCGACACTCCTTCTTTACCATATCTAAAACCCAATAGATAAACCTACTAATCTAATCCTGCAGGTCAGCTACCATAGAGGGGGCATACCTAGACAACTGAGTAAACTTCACACTGCACTCTTGGACTGACATCGACCCCTGTCTCAAGTCCACAATCTCCTCAACCTTCGCTTGCCTCAACTCTCGGGGAAAGAACTGGTCAAGGAAGTCTCACTCGAAATACTTCCAAGTCATAGGGACCTCATCCCTAGCTCTAGTTTCCTTCCATTGCGTGAACCAGATATAGGCCACATCCTTGCGATGATAGGATGCGAGCTCCACACAATCAACATCACCCACTTGTATAACATTGAAGATATTCTTCACCTCATCAATAAAGCTAAGTGGGTCCTCACCCACCTTTAAACCCCAAAATTCAGGTGGGTTCATTTTGACAAAATCACGAACCCAGGCCGCTACCCCACCTTGAGGGTAGACGGGGATAGGAGTTAGCTGGTTGGCCTGAGCGTCCATGATCTGGGCTAGAAAATGCATGGCATTCATGAATTCCTCATTTGTGACCTCGGAGGTCGAAACTAGAGGAGCAACATTCTGAGCGGCTTGGTGAGGCATTGCACATCGAGGCATAATCTAAAATGTACAAGGAAAGGATAAGAGGGGTATTAGAGTTAAGCTCTATCACACGTTTGATTATAAATGAAGTGAAGCTTCCTAAGACACCTCATAGCTTCCCTCTCATATCTGTGGCATGCTTCACACACATGAAAGAGACTCTACTTGATGCAGCTTTCAGACATCCTAGGACTCTTGAACCTAAGGCACTGATACCAAGTTTGTCGCGCCCCGAGGTTACCCCAAAGACGTAACAAGGGATCCGGAGCACAAGTGCCCTAGATTAACCCTTGGTCATATCATGCTTAATCAAAACTATAGATAAGTGGAAGCATAATAATAAGATTCGAAATCAACATATAGATAACCGAATCAAAGACATACAACTCCGAGGAAGAGACTCGAATACAATCCATGTTTGAAAGCCTCTACACATAACATAAGAAGTTTATAGGACAAGACCCTAGCTAACTCAAAGTACAGAAGTAAATAACCATAAACTAACTAAGATCATAACTAGCCCTCGGTGTATGAGGACTCACCAACAGCGGGCTGGAACTGTCCTGAAATCTCTAGCCACGTGTCTGAGGGAAGGTGCTTGAATTTGCATCATCAAGAGGATGTAGCGCATAATATGCGTCAGTACTATAGGATATACCGAGTATGTGAGTTATGCATAATCATGTTGAAAACATACTTAAAATGTGCTTAAAACTGAGTTCATGCATAAAAGGGATATCATAAAGAAATTTCATAACTTGAATAGTAAACATGAGATAAGAATCAAAACTTCAAAAATAGATTTCATAAGCTTAAACAAGTCAAAACATTCTTAAGTTACTTTCTTATAACCGTCAAAAGACCATGCGAGCTACATGGAATTTAACTATATAACCCTAGTTAGCAAAGCTGACTTGAACCGTGCCAAGGAACGAGTCACCATACCAAACTATATAACCCTAGTTGGAAAAGTTGTCCTAATGCCCGCTAAGCACGGGACATCATGTTTAATATGTGGTACCACTCTCATAAGCCCATAGGCCACTTCATTTCATAACCTACGTTGGCAATGTAGTTTTGGACTTGGGCAATTGAACCCTCATCGCTCAGTGCTAAATACTACTCCCAAAACATATACATATAACTTATAATATTGGTGACATATCTGATGTCAAATCTATTCATAACCTAGGTAAACATAGCTAGATACCAAACCTTTCATAAAATATAGGGACATATCTAATGTCCAAAACTGATGGAAAAGCATAAGGACATATCTGATTTCATACAATTCACAAGTCATGAGTCTTAATGCGTTGCAAAACCATAATTCAAAATATACTTTTCCTTCTTAAATTCATACTTAAAGAATTAGGCATGTAATTTCATGAATACATAAAGACATGTTATCTAAACATGTGAACTTTCACTTGAAAACATGTAATTCTATGGAATCATGCTAGAAATCAACTTTAATGCATGGATTTTTGAAACCAATTAAGAAAACTTATTCAACTCATAAATTAACCATGAGAAACCATGAATTGATGCGTAGAAACTGATTTCATAAGCTTTTCCCAATTTAGATCAAAACCCTAATTTCACAAGATCATAATTCAAAATAAGAATTGGGGGTTTTGGGCACAAGGGTTAAAGGAACCCATTATTGAATATCCACATTCCTTGATTGAAGCTAACCCACTTGAAATTGAAAAGACTAGGAGACTTGAACTTGGAGCTTGAGACCTTGAGCTTGAGAGAGTTGTTTTCCTTTTTGGGAGATGAATGAGGTAGTGAGAAGGGACTTAGGCTAATAATTTTAGAAATCATGCTAAAATGGCCAAAACAACCTCACTTAGGAGTTAAAAGGGTGGGTAATGGTTGAAATACCCCTGGGACATAATTAAGGAAAAAGCTATTTTAAAATTCAGCTTCAGGTTCCACGGATCCATTCCATGGACCGTAAAACTAACCACGGCTCATGGACTGGAGAAATGGTTCTTGAGCCACAAATTTCAAGCTACGGATGAGGTCTTACGGTTTAACAGGATGACTCATGGAAACTTTCACGAGTCGTAGGACCAACTCGTCATTCCAGGGAAATAGTCTGCCCTCAGTCTGAGTTCCACGGGTAGTTTCTACGACTCATGAAACTAGCCACGACCCGTAGACTCTACTCGTGGTTCTCAGACAAGAGGTTGGAGATGCATAGATTGTTTCATGAGTCACTTCCATGAGTCGTGATCCCTCCCACGAATCATAGACTTGACTTGTGATTCCTGGAAGTTTTAGAATTTTCAGAGTTCTTAAGTTTAAAATCTGGATCGAATTCCGGGGTGTTACAGGTACTATGGCATATCTCACATCCAAAATGAAAAAGATCAAGCCCATAAGGGCACAAGATAATGTATGAGAAAAAGAAAATCTCGACAAGGGCAATAAATAAAATAAACCAAACCATGCCCTAAAAGGGCCAAAATATCCAAAACATCCAGCCAAAAGCCCTATAAGGGCAATGAAAATATGCAAACATAACATCTAAGCCCGACAAGGGAAAAACCAAAACATCCATATATCAACAGAAATAACAGCACCCATGGCCAACTAAGTGAATATCATTGACCCCAATGCTCAATCAAAGAATAAAAGAGGTAAGGTGTAAAGACTCCCTAAGCTTGCTAATCTGAATTGCCATTCTGCTGATCTGCCATAGAACTGGGTCCAACTCCTGCCATACAAGAATGTGATGTCTCTCGAGATTCTAATACTACTCTGTGAGGCACCTCATTGTTCTCCTGTGCCTCCTCATCTTTTTCAACTCCCATGCTACCAAACAATTCCTTAACTGGGCCAGTAGTCTTATGAGAAGCGGCCATAGCTTCATCTATCCAGCTCATATCAGCATAGGTCATAGGGACCTTACCCTTTATTTTGTTCACATCACCCAGAATTGAGGTGACCGACTTTTCCATATTATCAACTCTGGTGCAATGCTTTCCAAGAGTATCAGAAACATCCTTCAGTGCATCCTTGACATCTTTTTAAATGAGTGCTGGCAGATTCTTAGCCAATTTGCGCAATTGAGTCTAATGGGATTAAGTCATGTCAACTAACTTTTGGAGACTAGTTAGGGTTGAGAAAGAAAGAGGTGGTGAAGGTCTAGGAGGTAGAGCATCTGAAGGATTTCCCAATGCTGTAGGAGTAGGAGTACCTAAAATAGACCTCATAGATGAAGCTTCACCCATCTCGAAAGTACCACCCGAAGTATCAATATTTGCAAAACTTTGTATCTTTCTCTTCTTCACCAACACCCTCTTCTTCTCAATATCAACCACTCTGGTAGTAGGAATAGATTGGTCAGAACTGAAGTAAGGAAACCCCACTTTAGCAAAAAGCTTGCTGATGAGCATTGGGAAGGGAATTCAAGTAGCGAGCTATCGAGCTTTTCTCTTAATTTGCACTGTGACTATCTCCCCAAAATTCACGTGAATCTCAGACATGATGCAAACACTCACTATAGCTACTTTAATGGTAACTTTACGATAATTTTTGGATGGCATGAAATAGACATGAATCAGATCATACCACAACTTGGCTTCAAACTATAGGTCCTGTCCAGGAATCTCACCACCCATAGTGGCCCACAAAGGCTTACCAATAGCAATAACTTTCACCACCCATTTGAGTTGTTCCCCTTTATGGCAACTTTATTTGCATATTCAGTTCCTAGGGCTATTGGTGTATTCCAATAAATGGAATTTATAGCAGTCGAGGTAACATCAATCTCCTTCCCCTGAACCATAACAGAGGCAAAAAAATAGAAATCTTTAATCCTCCCCTGGTGCTTCATGGAATCCTTCTTGTCCTGATAGGATGCATAAAACTCGGGTACATCTGGGTGATATCCTCTGGGCAAATATAGAAATACTGACCACTCTCTATCGATGAACTGTTTGTTAATGTTAGGGAATTCATCCCCAAGACCAGCAAAATTGAAACTTTTCAATGGTATAAATGATTGGTCTGCTCGATATTTAAGATAGTAGGACTTCATGCCCTAAACTCAAAAGTAGATTTTGTCCTCATTAATAGGGAAAGGAGAAACCTCTGGAGTAGCTACTGGGGCTTTTTTCTTGGTAGAGCTTTTACCCTTGCTCTTGCTCTTGCTGGTGCTTGTAGTTGGAGCCTTATTGTTGTTGCCCCTGTGAGAAGTCATTGCCTGCAAAAGGATGTGAGTGCCAAAGAAAATTAACAAAATCTTTTTGCATTCTTCCTTATGAAATAAAGAAGACCACTACAAGAAGCTAAGGAATCAAAAATAAAGAAGTCGCACTAATTTGACTGTCGGCAGATGCAATTTACATGCGTTTCACAGGTGGAGACTCGTGACACACATGTTATCATGCATGTACAAGATAGAAAACTAAAAACAAGGGAAGTAACCTACGCTAGCACATCTGTTTTGCATGATTCAGCATGTCGCACACATGTTTTTTCACATGTGCTTTGCAGTAGACTGGCAAAATTCAGCCTCACCTACATTGCCACTAGTGTTTCACAGGTGAAGACTTGCGACACACAGGTGAAACGCAGGTGAGTACTAGTGATTCATTCAAATCTCCACTTCTACGTACGTTGCACATGCGCTTTGCAAGGCAACATATGTGGCATGCAAATGCGTAATAGGGCCTGAATTCATTTTTAACAAACGCACCATGCACAAGATAAATATTTGACCAATTTCAAAGTTCAACAGGTACTCAGACTTCCCTGAAAAAATTACCAACACGACTAAGATAACAATAGAACCAAATAACATATGCTCAATCACTTTCCTTAAGAAGGACGTTACCCATTTATCATCTGGAAATATCAACCATATGCTCTATTATGAAAATCACATCAAAGCGCAACAATTATCACTCTCACTCAACTAAAATAATCACCGGATGAATAATAATATACTAATCTACTCAAGAGTACAATGGATAATTTTCAAGCCAAATACAACACTATTTCAAGCAAAACTCGAAGGAACGATGATATCACCCAATCTATCATAGGGCCAAACCATGTATTACTCATGAGTGGGTTACTCAGACTTCACCCAAAACTCAAAATATTAGGCTAAAAATTAGGCACAAACAACATGCATAATCATAAAAAGCAAGATCTACTAATTTTTCACAATCCCTGACAACAAAAAACCCATAACTGAAATTCAAAATCAGATCTTAAGCATATTAAGGCAATGGTAGATTTCAAATAGCATGCTTCACTATAAATAAATACACCCAAAATATTGAAAATCATAGATTTAACGTAGAGGGGCATACCACAAGTGAAGAAACTGAAGTGGGGAGTAAAAATTGAAGCCTTTTTGAAACCCAACAATGATGACCTAAATTTCACCAGAGAAACATGGCAGTGGCAGCGATTAAGTGAGAAGGTGCAGCGGTGGAGAGAAGAAAATTTATGGGAAAGGTAATGGAGGTTTGAAGGAGTGGCAATGGTGAAGGGAATAAAAAGGAATGGTATTGAGGGGTTAAAGAAGAAGAAAAGACACGGGGCAACTAGTTCTGGTCAAGGTCAAATGAGTAGGTCAAAGCTTTTAAAACTCATACATGCACCTACGCCTATACATGTATTTCGTAGGTGAACATCTGTGTCTCGCATGTGCTAGTGCATATGATAATTTCTCGACTTTTTATACCCATTTCACTACCTTAGACCTGCAGTAGCACATGCATTTCATAAGTCCACACATGCGTTTCGCATGTGCGTCTGCATATGCTTAAATTAACTTATCTTCCTTCCAGGTGCACTGCTTCCCAAGGGCGTCCCACCTACATAGAATAGGTTTGCACATGCATTTTGCAGGTGGAATGCAGGTCCTATTCGGGGAACTTTTGAGTACTTAGCCACTTTTCAATCTTCATATATTCCAAAAACAACAAAAGGGTGAAGTAAATAAATCAAAAACACTTAGGTTTCCTCCCAAGAAGGGCTTGATTTTATATCGTGGCACAAAAATAATACCTCAAGGATCAAGTTTTGTCCGGAGCCATGCCAATATGATTAACACAATTCCATCCAAACCTCCAGATGTATTTTCTCATAAATTTCACCAACTCATCCCTTTGCCAAGCATGTAGCACATTAGATGTGGATAATGGAAGGGTGTATTAGGACAAATGTACACATCCACCAAATTTGGTGGCTTAGGCATGATAAAATATTTGGGGTCCCTCTTCCCTCGATCATCATATAGAACAAGTTTCTCACTTGGTGGTTCACCTTCAATCTCTTCTCTACATGGATCTTCAACTAGCTCAATCTTTGTAGCAATCATAGACATGACATGATACTCATCTGGGGGTTTCATCGGTTGGCAAACATTAAATATGACCTCTTCACTTCCCACCAAAAATTTGGGTTCTCCTAACTCCAAATCTACAAGAGCTCTTCGGATGGCCAAAAATAGGTGCCCCAAAATGATAGGCACCTCTAGGTCCATATCAAAATCTAAAACCACAAAATCCGCTAGAAGTATGAATTTGTCTGCCTTTACCAACACATCAACGAGTATACCGATCGGGCATTTTATCAACCTATCAGCCAGCAATAACCTCATTGGAGTTGGCTATGGAGACCCCAAGCCCGATTTCTTGAAAATCAAAAGGGGCATCAAATTAATGCTAGCCCCAAGGTCACATAAGGCTTTGTTAAACAAGTACACCCCGATGGTGCAAGGAATGGTAAAGGCCCCTGGGTCTTCTCTTTTCAGGTCCAAGTTACTCGCTATAATAGCACTACAATGATGTGACACCTCCACCATGCCCACATCTGTGGGTTCATTTGAGCCGATAGGTAGTTTATTTGCGCTTTGAGATTCTTGATGGAGGCTGAGTGCAAACTCACACTTTGACTGAGGTTGGACACATCATTTTTCAAATCTCTAACTCCATTGTCCATAGATTCCACTCTCTTAAAAACACAGTCCAACATGTCTTCAATCTTTGAACTAGTAGGGTCACTAACTCCCATTTAAATTAGAATAACATTAGCCTTAGGAGGAGGCACACATGGATTAGCACTTCGGTGATTGTATTAATCACTGTCTCTTTCATGATATCTATCTCTCCATAGACCATCATGGTCCCTTTCATGATCATGATCACTCAAACCTTAATTCTTGTCCCGAGGTTACCAAAAGCCTTGATTGGCACTTTGGAACCCCGAGCGAGAACCCGCCACTTGATTTGACATATAGTAGACCTCCTCATCAAATAATGCATAAGCCTCATCATCTTCACGGGCCTTGGCTCCATGAGTTCCAATGGTATTCACGCTTTTGACTCTACTACCCATATATGATTGGTAAGAAATTCAACTTGAGTCATCATTTTAGCCATATTCTCATCTCGTTCTTCCTCTTTTATCCTCATTTCATTGGTCATGGTAGAAGAAGGTACACCCAATGTCACCTCGGCATCCCTCATGTGCCAGGCTCTATTTTTCTTGGTCATTGTATCAAAAAGGGTCTACTCAAGTCTGTATGTTGGGTCCATGATTAAATCCCATCTGTCACGCCCCAAGGCTACCCTCTTGGACATAACACAGGACCTGGGACCACAAGTGTCCCAAGTTAACCCTTGGTCGTAGCATAAATCAGGTAAATCAGTTAAAGGAGCGGAAGCATAATAAGCAAATCAAGAATATAAGCATAACTAGTCAAGTTGAATGGGAAATACAATACAGTGAAAAGACTCGAACACTGTCTATGTCTGAAAAGCCTCTAAGCTATCATATGGAGTTGATGGGACAAAACCCCAACTAACTCAACAATCTGAAAGAAAGATAAACAATCCAACTAGAATGAAAACTCATCCTCGAACTATGACAATGCTGTCTGGATAATCGGCTACGACTAGCCATGAGCCTGATGGGAATCACCTGAATCTGCATCATCAAAGGATGAAGCGCAAGATATGTGTCAGTACTATGGAATGTACCGAGTATATGAGGGATGCATGAACATGAAAAAATATGCTAATTATGCTTCAACAATCAAAATCATGCTTTAAAGGTAAAACTAGATGCAAATGACTCTATGAACTACCACAAGCTGAAAACATGATTATAAACAGGAGTCTGAAATCTGAATAAAAGTCGGATACATTTTTAAAGCATAAACTGTTTCTGAGGGAGGTTCTCTAACCGACATAGACCATGTGAGCTACATGGCATCTGATGTATATGCCCCATCGAGAGGATCCAATATACCTTGCCAGGGTATAAAGGCATGATTGTGGCATGATCACTAAATTTGATGCCCAACAAAGGGGAATTATAAACCTACGGAGGCACATAGTTCTGGGACTAAGGGTACTCTCACCCTGTCCAACTTAGTGCTAAATACTACTCCCAAAACATACATATAGCTCATATAATACTGGGGCATATCTGATGCCAAAACTGATTATAACTGAAGACATATCTGATGTCAAAACTGTCTGAAAAGCAATAAGACATATTTGATGCCATGCAATTGAAATTCATGCTTTTAAAGACTTAGCATAACTATAATTCAAATCATGATTTACCTTTCTAATTTCATACTTGAAGAATTAAGCATGTAATTTCATAAACACAAGAAAGGTCATGATATATAATCATGTCAAATTTCTCTTGAAAATATGCAATTCAATGGGGTCATGCGATAAAGTAACTTTAATGCTTGGGCTTTTAAAACCAATGGGGGAATCATGATCAAATCACAATTAAGTAATAAGGAGCCATGAACTTAAGCATAGAAACTGATTTCATAAATTTTCCCCAATTTAGATCAAAACCCTAATTTCACAAGTTCATGAATTACTTTGAAAATTGGGGGTTTTGGGCACAAGGGTGAAAGGAACCCATTGTTGAATACCCACATACCTTGATTAAAGCTAACCCACTTGAATTGAAAAGACTTAGGAGACTTGAACTTGGAGCTTGGAGAAGAACTTTTTCCTCTTTGGGAGAAGAATGAAGTAATGAGAAGGAACTTAGGCTAATAAGGGTGAAAATCCTACTTGAAATAGTCAAAATGACATTATTTATGTGTTAAAAAGGTGTGTAATGACTAAAATACCTTTGGGACTTAAATAAGAAACTGCAGGAAAAAGGTCCACCTCACGTGCTACCCGATGGGCGTCGCGCCCACGATGTCCCATCGGCCAAGGCGTCAGGCAGGGGTACCTTGGTTGAGGTCTACTGGACCATTCTGATGATGAGCTCCCACGGCCCGTCAGGCCTGCGATGCCCATGGGGTTTCCCGTAAAGGGAAAGGCAAACAGGGGAAGGATTCCTGGATCAATCGGACGACTTGATTCCATGGGTCATCATACCCACAATGCCAGTGGCCTAACCCATTAGGGAAACTAGGGTGATGGGGGAAGATCGGCTGGGGGATCCTGATGGCGGGTTCCCATGGGCCATCGCACCTGTGAAACCCATCGTGATCGCCCATCAGGCAGAGGCAACTGGTACAGTCTCACTATTTGGTTCCCATGAGGCACCCCACAGGTTGTCTAAGCTACGACGCCCGTGGCACTGCCCGTGGTGACCTACAGTTGCAGAAAAATATAGGAAACTCACTGGATTAAGAATTCAATAGCTGGTTCATTTTCTGAGGTGTTAAAATATCTCCCCCTTAGGATCATTCATCCTCTAATGAAGACTAAACAAGGGGAAATAGAAGAAAAAACATCCCAACCCGCCAACAAAATATGAAATCAAGGAATAAACATGAAAAGTGAACTTTTCAACTTAAAGCATGGTTAAATCAACTTCGAAAACATGAATGCATACTAGGATCATAAGAGGAACTGATGGAAAAGAATCGGTGGGACATACAAAGGAGGGAACTAGTACCTCAAGTTGGAACTGGATCGGGAGGAAAGAGATGGGGATATTTGGCCTTCATGGCCTCTTCCGCTTTCCAAGTAGCTCCCTCAACAAGCTAATTTCTCCAGAGAACTTTTACCGAAGCAACTTTTTTGTTCCTCAACCTTCGAGTCTGACGATCAAGAATCTCTACGGGAACCTCCTCATAAGTGAAACTATCCTTCCAACTCATAAGCAACACTACCAACTCTCCTCAAGATCCGATAAGGACCTAAAAAACGGGGACTGAGCTTCCTTTTCTTGCAAAATCTCATCACACCCTTCATGGGTGACACTTTTAGAAAAACCCAATCATCAACATCAAATTCCAACTCCCTTTTTCTCACATCCGCATATGAATTCTGTCAATTCTGAGCGGTCTTCAACCTTCCCCTAATAAGCTGAACCTTCTCCATAGTCTTATGAACCGAATCTCGGCAATTAAGGCTGCCTCACCTACCTCAAACCAACCGCTAGGAGATCTACATCTCTGGCCATAAAGTTTCTCATAAGGAGCCATCTTGATGATAGAGTGAAAGTTGTTGTTGTAGGTAAACTCGATAAGAGGTAAGTGATTATCCCAACTACCTTTGAAATCAATCATGAAAGATCTCGACATATCCTCCAAAGTCTGAATAATATGCTTAGCCTGGCCATCCATCTGAGGGTGAAAAGCTCTGCTAAGCTTCACCTGAGTACCAAGACCCTTTTGAAACAATCTCAAAAACTGAGAAGTAAACTGAGGACCTCTATTTGAAATGATAGACAATGGAACACCACGCAGTCGGACTATCTCCCAGATGTAGAGTCTGGCATAGTAATAAATCCATAGTCTTAACAACCAAGAAATGGGATGATTTAGTCATCCGATCGACAATCACCCAAATCAAATCATGTTGCCTTCGAGTACGAGGAAAACCTATAATAAAGTCCCTATTGATCGCTACCCACTTCTAAGTGGAAAGTTCAATATCCTGAATCATGCCACCTGGTCGTTGGTGCTCTACTTTCACCTGCTGACAGCTGGGACCCTTAGCCACAAAACCGGCTATGTCCCTCTTCATACCATTCCACCAAAGACTTCCCATAGATCACAGTACATCTTGGTGGCACCAGGGTGGATGGAATATCTAGAACTATGAGCCTCAGTCAGAATCTTCATTTTCAACCCATCTATATCTGGCACACATAGTCGACCCTGATAACAAAGTACACCATCACCCCCTTGGGAGAACACCTCAACTCTTTGTTGATGGACTTCACCATTAACAAGGAAGTAAAATGGTATCACTGTCTTGCTTTTCCTTCACCTCAGCTACCAAGGATGATTCGGCACCATTTTGGACAATAACACCACCTTTGGTCAAGTCCATAAGGTGAACTCCCAATCGAGAAAGCCTATGAACCGCTTTAACTAATTCCTTCTTTCCATCATCCACAGAAGATACACTACCCATAGACAATGTACTAAGGGCATCTGCCACAACATTGGCCTTAACCGGATGGTAAAGAACACTCAGGTCATAATCCTTAAGAAGTTCAAGCCACCTTCTTTGTCAAAAATTCAATTCCTTCTGAGTGAACACATACTAAAGACTCTTATGATTGGTGAATACATCCACGTGCACCCTATACAAATAATGTCTCCAAATATTCAAAGCAAAGACCACGACTGCTAACTCAAGATCATGAGAAGGGTAGTTCCTCTCATGAGTTTTAAAATGCCTAGAGGCATACGTAATCACCTTACCACGCTGCATCAAAAAATAACCCAAACCAATCCTAGAAGCATCACAATACACCACAAAGTCATCTAGGCACTCGGGTAGAGCTAACACTGGAGCTGTGGTCAACCTAGTCTTCAATTCCATAAAGTTCTTCTCACACAAATCGGACCACTAAAATTTTACCTTCTTCTGAGTCAATCGGGTCAAAGGGGCAGCAATGGAAGAAAATCCTTCCACAAACCTCCTGTAGTAACCAGCCAAACCCAAAAAGCTTCTAATATCAGATAGGGAAAAAGGTCTAGGCCAGTTCTTTACTGCCTCTATCATTTGGGAATCAACCAGAATACAACCTTTAGTCATAATATGACCCAGAAATGTAACAGACTGCATCCAAAACTCACACTTGCTAAACTTAGCAAATAACTGCCAGTCCTTCAGAGTTTGCAACACAACTCTCAAATGGTCTGGATGCTCCTCCTCACTCTGAGAGTAGATAAGGATATCATCAATGAAAACAATCACAAACATATCTAAATGCTGCTTAAACACGCGGTTCATCAAATCCATAAAAGCTGCAGAAGCATTTGTTAAACCAAAAGACATCACAACAAATTCATAATAACCGTACCGAGTCCTGAAGCCTATCTTCAGAATATCACACTCTCTAACACAAAGCTGATGATAACCGAATCTAAGGTCAATTTTGGTGTCACGCCCCAAGGTTACCCCCTAAACGTGACATGGGACGCAAGACCACAAGGATCCCAAGCTAACCCTTGGTCATAGCATTCTCAAGCATAACAAAAGATAAGCGGAAGCATAATAGGGAAACCCAATAAGGAAACATCAATAAGGGTCTAAAGGCCCCATAACATACAATATATAAAAGGGGAACTCGAATACAAACTATGTTTGAAACCCTCTAGTCATAACATAAGAGTTGCTTGTTAAAGACCCTAGATAATTCGCAGTGTAAAAGTAAATCTAACGTTAGGAAAAACATAACTAATCCTCGAACTATGAGGACTCACCACAGCTGACTAAGGAAGTGGCCTGAGACTCTAGCCACAAAGCTGAGAAGTGGTACCGGAGTCTGCATCATAAAAGGATGCAGCGCAATATGCGTTAGTACTATGGAATGTACTAAGTATGTGAGCTATGCATAAGTAAGGAAAACATGCTTTAAAGGGTACTTAACCATAATTCATACGTAGTAATGTATCATAAAGAGATATCAACATGAAAAGCTAAGTAATAAGGCAAAAGCCAACTTCAAGATGATGTTTCATAAGAAAGTTCATAAATCTTAGAAAACTTGAATACATAACCTACGGGAGCTTCTTATAACCGATATGAGACTAGGTGAGCTACATGGAATCTAACTGTATAACACCAGTTAGTAAAGCTGACTTTGAACCCTGCCAAGGAACAAGTCACCATATCCAACTATATAACCCTAGTTGCAAATTTGTCCATTGCCCCGCTAAGGCAGGGACACCATACATAAAGACGTGGATCCACTCTCATAAGACTTTAAGGCACATATCATATCATATCATGACCTACGCTGGCAACGTAGTTTATGGGACTAAGGGTACTGTCACCCCGTCCTCTCGGTGCTAAATACTACTCCCAAAATATGCACGTGTAGCTCATAATCATAAAGGCATACTCTTATGCCAAATCTTATTCATAAGGAAATACTCTCATGCCAAATCTTATACATAAAGCATGAAAACACATCGGGTATCATGCAACTTTCATATCATAGTTCATAATCTTAGCATAGCCATAATTCAAAAATATGCTTTGCTTTCTAAATTCATACTTGAAGAATTAGGCATGCAATTTCATAATTACATAAAGGCCATGATATATAATCATGCCAAGTTTCTCTTGAAAACATACAATTTCATAGTTTCATGCTATAAATCAACTTTCATGCTTGGGCTTTTAAAACCAATAAGAGAATCATACTTAAATCATGAGTAATCAAGAAGAAATCATAAATTTAAACATAGAAACTGATTTCATAAACTTTTCCCCATTTTTTGGATCAAAACCCTAATTTCATATCTTCATAATTCAAAATAAGAAATGGGGAATTTGGGCACAAGGGTGAAAGGAACCCATTGTTAGAAACCCACATACCTTGGTGGAAGACTACCCACTTGATTGGAAAAGAATTAGGAGACTTGACTTGGATCTTGGAGACTTGAGCTTGAGAGCAATTTTCCTCTTTGAGTGAAGAATGATGAGCTTAATAGGGACTTAGGGTAATATGGGTGAAAACCCTTCTAAAAGTAGTCAAAACGACTTCACTTATTACATAATAGGGTGGGAAATGAACAAAATTCCCCTAGGAAGTAATTGGGAAAAAGTTGGAAATGGGTCAACTTCCAGTGACCACGACTCAGTCTACGAGTCATGGTTTGGATGACGGTTCATCATCTAGAGTCGTAGAACTCAGGCTAAAATTTCAAGTTGCAGCTTCACTTTTACGGGTCAACAGGACGGACCCGTAGAAGTAATGATGAGTCATCATTTGAAGTCGTCGTTCACTGGAGGGTCAGTTGACTACAATCAAACTACGAGTCAATCCACAATTCTTCATTCAAATGATGAGTCGTGGACTTGACTAGTAATCTCTGGAAGGGATTGGGGAAATTAACAATCCTCTAATCCCTTTCCACGAGTTAACAGGACGGACCCATCGTTCAAATGACGAGTAATTGTTTGACTCGTGGTTCTCAGACCTGAGAGTAGAGTCACATAAGACATTCCACAAGTGCCTTCCACGAGTCTTTGTTTGATCCCCGATCCATGGTAGGACTCTTGAAACCTAGAACATGATAAATTTCTGGGGTTTTTTACCTTGATTAGTTGAATACCTGTACGGGGTGTTACAATATCTCCCCTTGGGATCATTTGTCCTCGAATAAAGGCTAGACAAGGGAAACTAAGGGGAAAACAGCCCAACCAAACATAAAAACATAGAAATCAAGGGGTAATCATAAAATATGAACTTTTTAACTTGAAAATGTGATAAACTAACTTCGTAAAACATGGACACACGCTAAAATCATGAGAGGGACTAATGAAGTTGAATCGGAGGGACATACTAAGGAGGAAACTAGTACCTCAAGCTGGAATTGAATTGGAAGGAAAGAGGTGAGGATATTTGGCCTTCATAGACTCTTTCGCTTCCCAAGTAGCACCCTCAACAAGCTGATTCCTCCAAAGGATTTTTACCAAAGCGACTTCCTTGTTTCGCAACCTCCGAATCTGACGATCAAGGATCTCCACAGGAACCTCCTCATAGGTGAGACTATCCTTCACACCTACCTCTTCAAAAGGAACAATCAAGCTCGGATCTCCAACACATTTCTTCAACAAGGAAATATGGAAAACTGGATGAACCGCTTCCAACTACGTTGGCAACTCCAACCCATAAGCAACACTACCAACTCTCCTCGAAATCCGATAAGAACGTACAAAATGAGGACTAAGTTTTCCTTTCTTGCAAAACCTCATCACACCCTTCATGGGTGACACCTTAAAGAAAACCTAATAATCAACTTCAAATTCTAACTCCCTTCTCCTCACATCTGCAGAAGATTTTTGTCGACTCTGAGCGGTCTTCAACCTTCCCCGAATAAGTTGAACTTTCTCCATGGTCTCATGCACCGAATTAGGACCAATCAAGGCTGCCTCACCAACCTAGAACCAACCAATAGGAGACCTACACCTCCGGCCATAAAGTGCCTCATAAGGAGCCATCTGGATGCTAGAGTGGAAACTGCATTTGTAGGCAAACTCGATAAGAGGTAAGTGATCAGCCAAATTTCCTTTGAAGTCAATAACACAAGCCCTCATCATATCCTCCAAAGTCTGAATAGTACGCTCGGCCTGGCCATCCATCTCAGGGTGAAAAGTTGTGCTAAGCTTCACCTTAGTACCAAGACCCTTCTGAAATGATCTCAAAACCTGAGATGTAAACTGAGGACCCCTATCAGAAATGATAGAAAAAGGAACACCATGCAATCAAACTATCTCCCGAATGTAGAGTCTGGAATAATCATCCGCTATATTTGTAGTCTTAACAACCAAGAAATGGGATGACTTGGTCATCCGGTCAACGATCACCCAAATAGAATCATGTTGCCTTCGAGTATGTGGCAAACCCGCAATAAAGTCCATATTGATTGCTTCCCATTTCAAAGTGGGAAGGTCAATATCCTGAAGCATACCACCTGGCCTTTGATGTTACACCTTTACCTATTGATAGTTGGGAGACTTAGCGATAAACCCAACTATGTCCTTCTTCATACCATTCCACTAAAAGACTTCCCGTAGGTCACGGTACATCTTTGTGGCACCCGGATGAATGGAGTATCCAGAACTGTGAGCCTCAGACAAAATCTGCTGCCTCAACCCATCAACATCTGGCACCCATAAGCGACCTTGGTAACGAAGCACACCATGTCCCCCTTGGGAGAAAATCTCAACCATTTGCTAACGAACTGCACCCTTAAGCTGAAGTAGAATAGGATCTTTGTCTTGCTTGACTTTCACCTCAGCCACCAAGGATGATTCGGAACCATTAGTTACAATCACACCACCTTCGGTCGAGTCCATAAGGCGAACACCCAACCGAGCAAGCCTATGAACTTCTTTAACCAAATCCTTCTTTCCATCTTCAATAGAAGCTATACTTCCCATGGACAACCTACTCAAAGCATCTGCCACAACATTTGCCTTACCCGGATGGTAAAGCACACTCATATCATAATCCTTAAGGAGCTCAAGATATCTCCTTTGTCGCAAATTCAATTCCTTTTGAGTGAACACATATTGAAGACTCTTATGATCGATGAAAACATCCACATGCACACCATACAAGTAGTGCCTCCAAATATTCAAAGCAAAAACCACAGCCGCTAGCTCAAGATCATGCGTAGGGTAGTTTTTCTCATGTACCTTAAGCTGTCTAGAGGCATAAGAAATCACCTTGCCTCGTTGAATCAAAACACAACCCAAACCAATTCTGGAAGTATCACAATACACAACAAAATCATCAAGTCCCTCGGGTAGAGCCAATACTGGAGCTGAAGTCAATCGAGTCTTCAATTCCTGAAAACTTTTCTCCCAATAGTCGGAACATTGAAACTTAACCTTTTTTCTGAGTCAATCGAGCCAATGGGGAAGCAAGGGAAGAAAACCCTTCCACAAATCTCCTATAATAACTAGCCAAACCCAAGAAGCTTCTAATATCAGATGGAGAAGTAGGTCTAGGCCAGTTTTGTACTGCCTTGATCTTTTGAGAATCAACCCAAATACCATCTTTAGTCACAATATGACACAGAAAAGTAATAGATTGCATCCAAAACTTGCACTTGCTAAATTTAGCAAACAACTGTCTATCCTTGAGAGTTTGCAACACAACCCTCAAGTGATTCACATGCTCCTCTTCACTCCAAGAGTAGATGAGGATATCATTAATGTAAACAATCACAAACCTATCCAAATAATATTTGAACACACGGTTCATCAAATCCATAAATGTTGCAGAAGCATTCGTTAGACCAAAAGACATAACAACAAACTCATAATGACCATACCGAGTCCTGAAGGCTATCTTTGGGATATCACATTCCCAAACCCGAAGTTGATGATAACCGGATCTAAGGTCAATTGTGGAGAAGAAACTGGCACCCTGAAGCTGATCGAACAAGTCATCAATCCTAGGAATGGGATACTTATTCTTGATTGTGACCTTGTTCAACTAACGGTAATCAATACACATTCTAAGAGATCTATCCTTCTTCCGAACAAACAAAACTGGGGCACCCCAAGGAAAAATACTAGGCCTGATGAAACCCTTATCAAGAAAGTCTTTCAGCTGATGGTTCAACTCCTTGAGTTCCGCGGGGGCCATCCTATGAGCTGGAATAGAGATAGGATTCGTATCCAGAAGAAGATCTATCCCAAAGTCAATTTCCCCCTCGGGAGGGACTCCGGGCAAATCATCGGGAAACACTTCTGGGAATTTGTTAACAACAGGAATAGACTGAATAGTCGGGGTCTCAGACTCCGTGTCCATAACCCAAACTATATGATAGACATAACCCTTAGAAATTATCTTCCTAGCCTTAAGATAAGATATTAAACGACCCTTTGAAGAAGAGGAATTTCCTTACAATTCTAGGACAGGTTCTCTACAAAACTTGAAACTAACCACAGGGGTGCGGCAATCAACTGAGGCATAACATTCATACAACCAATCCATACCAAGAATGACATCAAAATCAGTCATCTCCAACTCTACTAAATCTGCTGAAGTGACTCTATGAAGGACTGATATAGGGCAATTTTGATAGACTCTTTCGGCTAGGACTGACTCCCCAATAGGAGTAGAAATATGAAAGGGTTCAAAATGCAATTCAGGATGGATCTCGAACTTACAAGCCACATAAGGGGTTATAAAACATAAGGATGCACCGGGATCAAAAAAGGCATACACATCAAGAGAGAAGACTTTTAACATATTGGTAACCATATCTGGTGAACTCTCCTGATCCTGACGGGAGGACATAGCATAAAGACGGTTCTAGCGCTAACCACCAGAACTAAAAGCTGCACCCCGCGGGGCTGGTCTACCACCTGAAGCTGCTGGGGTAGAGTGAGCCCTACCACCTCCCTGCCCCTTCCTAGCTGAAGGGAAATCCTTGATATGATGTCCAGCCTGACCACAACCAAAGCAACCACCTGAACCAGCCAAACACTTGCCAACATGATTATTCCCACACTTAGCACAACATGGGTAGGAGGGTCCCTTAGTAACACTGCCCTGAGACTGAGAATAAGAACCATACCCTCTACCACCCTGATCATGATGAGGCTTATGAGCCTGGGTAGGAGCACTAGCAGAAGAGTGAACCAGACCTGATGACTTCTTCTGGAAATAAGAGCAATGTCCACCTCCAGACCTGTGATGACCTAAACCTGATCCCTCAGATCTAACCCTCTTGTTCTCCCTAGCTATCTCCTTAATCTTATCACCCTCAATCTGATGGGCAAGAGTCATGATACGAGAGATGTTCATGTCACTAAAAACCAAGGCAGACCTACACTCCTTCTTCACTATATCAGAAACACCATATATGAACATGCTCATTTGATCATGCAGGTCCTCTACCATGGAGGGAGCATATCTAGACAATTGAGTGAACTTCAAACTATACTCTTGCACCAATATTGAACCTTGTCTCAAGTTCATAAATTCCTCCACCTTCGCCTGTCTCAACTCACGGGGAAAGAACCTATCAAGAAAGTCTTTCTCAAAACCCTCCCAAGTCGTGGGGATTGTATCTCTCACTGTAGCCTCCTTCC
Organism: Jaltomata sinuosa; assembly: GCA_003996215.1. Classification (NCBI taxonomy): domain Eukaryota; kingdom Viridiplantae; phylum Streptophyta; class Magnoliopsida; order Solanales; family Solanaceae; genus Jaltomata; species Jaltomata sinuosa. The sequence goes on along the minus strand of QJPP01001043.1, from coordinate 302,866 downwards.
ATTGTATGATCCAAATAAGAGCCACATCCTTGAGTTGATAGGATGCAAGCTCAACACAATAAACCCCAACCACTTACATAACCTCAAATATCTTCTTCACTTCATCAATACAGTTAAGCGGGTCCTCACTCACTTTCGAACACCAAAACTCTGGTGGGTTCATACGGATAAAGTCATGAACTTAGGCCGCTACCCCACCTTGAGGATGAACGGGAGCGGGAGCCGGCTGATTGGCCTGAGTGGCCAAAGTTTGGGCTAGCAAAGAAATAGCATTCCTAAACTCATCATTCGTGACATCGGGAATCAAAACTTGAGGATCAGCATTTCAAGTGGCTCGGGGAGGCATAGCACATCGAGGAGGCATAATCTGAAACGCATAAGATAAGGATTAGAGGAATATTAGGCGTATTATCTATCGTACGATGTGATCATGAAAGAAGTGAAGTTTTTCTAAGACACTTCCTATCTTCCCTTTCATATGTGTGGCGCACTTTATACACATGAAAAAGACTCTACTTGATGCGGCTTTCAGACATCCTAGGACTCTTGAACCTGAGGCTCTGATACCAAGTTTTTCATGCCCCGAGGTTACCCTCTAGACGTAACATGGGACCTGGTACCACAAGGATCCCAAGTTAACCCTTGGTCATAGCATTCTCAAGCATAACAGAAGATAAGCAGAAGAATAATATGAAAACCCAATAAGGAAACATCAATAAGGGTCTAAGGGCCCCATAACATACAATATCAAAAAAGGGAACTCGAATAAAAACTATGTCTGAAAGCCTCTAGTCATAACATAAGAGTTGCTAGGACAGCGCCCTAGCTAACTCAGAGTGTAAAAGTAAAGCTAACGTAAGGAAAAGCATAACTAGTCCTCGAACCATGAGGACTTACCATAGCTGACTAAGGAAGTGTCCTGAGACTCTAGCCACGAAGCTGAGAAGGGGTACCCTAGTCTGCATCATAAAAGGATGCAGCGCAATATGCGTTAGTACTATGGAATGTACTAAGTATGTGAGCAATGCATAAGGAAGGAAAACATGCTTAAAAGGGTACTTAACCATAATTCATACGTAGTAAAGTATCATGAAGAGATATCAACATGAAAATCTAAGTCATAAGGCAAAAGACAACTTCAAGTTGATGTTTCATAAGAAAGTTTATAAAGCTTAGAAAACTTGAAAACATAACCTACGGGAGCTTCTTATAACCGACATGAGACCATGTGAGGTACATTGAATCTAACTATATAACCCCAGTTAGCAAAGCTGACTTTGAACCCTGCCAAGGAACAAGTCACCATATCCAACTATATAACCCTAGTTGGCAAAGCTGCCCTATGCCCCGCTAAGGCAAGGACACCATACATAGAGACGTGAATCCACTCTCATAAGCCTTTAAGGCACATATCATATCATATCATGAACTACGCTGGCAATGTAGTTTGTGGAACTAAGGGTACTCTCACCCCATCCTCTCGGTGCTAAATACTACTCCCAAAACATGCATGTGTAGCTCATAATCATAAAGGCATACTCTCATTCCAAATCTTATTCATAAGGGCATACTCTCATGCCAAATCTTATGAATAAATCATGAAAATACATCGGGTATCATGCAACTTTCATATCATATTTCATAAGCTTAGCATAGCCATAATTCAAAAACATGCTTTTTTTTCTAAATTCATACTTGAAGAATTAGGCATGCATTTTCAAAATTACATAAAGGACATGATATCTAATCATGCAAAGTTTCTCTTGAAAACATGTAATTTCATAGTTTCATGCTATAAATAAACTTTCATGCTTGGGATTTTAAAACAAATAAGAGAATCTTACTTAAATAATGAGTAATCAAGAAGAAACCATGAATTTAAACATAGAAAATGATTTCATAAACTTTCACCTAATATTTGGATCAAAACCCTAATTTCATATCTTCATAATTCAAAAAAAGAATTGGGAAATTTGGGCACAAGGGTGAAAGGAACCCATTGTTAGAAACCCACATACCTTGGTGGAACACTACCCACTTGATTGGAAAAGAATTAGGAGACTTGACTTGCAACTTAGAGAGTTGAGCTTGAGAGCAATTTTCATGTTTGAGTGAAGAATGATGAACTTAAGAGGGACTTAGGGTAATATGGGTGAAAACCCTTCTAAAAGTAGTCAAAACGACTTCACTTAATACATAATAGGGTGGGAAATGACCAAAATGCCCCTAGAAATTAATTGGGAAAAAATTGGAAATGGGTCAACTTCCAGTGACCATAACTCAGTCTACGAGTCATGGTTTGGATGATGGTTCATCGTCTGGAGTCGTAGAACTGAGGCTGAAATTCCAACTTGCAGCTTCACTTCTACGGGTCAAGAGGATGGACCCGTAGAAGTAATGACGAGTCGTCATTTGAAGTCATCGTTCACTGGAAGGTCAGTTGACTACAGTCAAACAATGAGTCAATCCATGATTCATCATTCCGATGATGAGTCTTGGACTTGACTTGTAATCTCTGGAAGGGACTGGGGAAATTAACAATCCTCTGATCTCTTTCCACTAGTCAATAGGACGGACTCGTCATTCATAGAAAGAGTCGTCATTTGACTCATGGTTCTCAGACCTGAGAGTAGAGTCACAGAAGATATTCCACAAGTGCCTTCCATGAGTCGGGGTTCGAACCACGATCCGTGGTAGGACTCCTGAAACCTAGAACATGAGAAATTTATAGGGGTTTTTAACTTGAACAGTTGAATACGTGTATGGGGTGTTACATTTGGAGAAGAAACTAGCACCCTGAAGCTGATCGAACAAGTCATCAATCCTAGGAATGGGATACTTATTCTTGATTGTAACATTGTTCAAATAATGGTAGTCAAAACACATTCTGAGGGAACCATATTTCTTTCGCACGAATAGGACGGGAGCACCCTATGGAGAAATTCTAGGCCTGATGAAACCCTTATTAAGAAGATCCTTCAACTAATGCTTTAACTCCTTAAGCTCCGCGGGAGCCATTCTATAGGGAGGAATAGAGGCTATTCGAATCTGGAAGAAGATCTATCACAAAGTCGATTTCCTACTCGGGAGGGAGTCCAGGCAAATCCTCGGGAAACACTTCTGGGGATTCATTCACAATAGGAACAAACTGAAGGGATGGGGTTTCGGACTCCGTGTCCATAACCTGCACTACATGATAAACATACCCCTTTAAAATCATCTTCTTACCCTTAAGATAAAATATCAAATGACCTTTAGAGTATGGGGGACTACCTTTCCATTCTAAGACGGGTTCATTTGGAAGCTTGAAACTGACAACCCGAGTACGACAATCAACAGAAGCATAGCAAGCATGTAGACAATCCATACCAAGAATAACATTAAAATCTATCATCAACAACTCTACTAAATCCGCTGAAGTGACTCTATAAAGGACTGAGATAGTGCAATTTTGGTAGATCCATTTGGCTAAGACTGACTCACCAATAGGAGTGAAAACACAAAAGATTTCTAAAAGCAATTAAGGACATACTTCGAATTTGCATGCTATATAAGGGGTCGTAAAAGATAAGGAGGCACTGAGGTCCAACAAAGCATACACATCAAAAGAAAATACTTTTAACATACCACTGACAACATCTGGGGAACCCTCTTTGTCCTAACGAGAGGACATAGCATAAAGACGGTTCTAGCGCTGACCACCAGACCTAGAAGATGTGCCCTGCTGGAGTGGTGGACCTCCTGGGGCTGTTGGAGCATACCGCGCCCTACCACCGCCCTGCCCCTTCATAGCTGAAGGGCAATCTATGATACGATGTCCAATCTATCCATAACCAAAACAACCCTCTCTACCAGCCAAACACTCACCGGGGTAATTCTTTCCACACTTGGCACAAAGGGGAAAAGAAGGACCCTTTGTACCACTACTCTAAGAATAAGAGCCTGCACCTCTACCAGACTAATCATGATAGGGCCTGGAGGCCTGAGAAGGAGTATTGGTCGAAGAATGCACGTGTCCTGACAACCTCTTCTGAAATGGGGAGGGATGTCCTCCACCGGACCTCTGATAACAAAAACCTGATCCCTCGAATCTAGCCCTCTTGTTCTCCCTAGCCATCTCCCTAAGCCTATCTCCCTCAATCTGGTGAGCATGGGTCATGAGTCTAGAAATGTTCATATTACTCAACAGCATAGCAGACCTACACTCCTTTATCACCATATCTGAAACCCCATAGATAAACTTGCTCATCTGATCATGCGGGTTCGCTACCATAGAAGGGGCATACCTCGACAACTAAGTGAACTTCAAATTGTACTCCTGAACAGTCATGAATCCCTGTCTCAAGTTCACAAACTCCTTAGTATTTGCTTGGATCAACTCTCGAGGAAAGAACCGGTCAAGGAAGGCTCTCTCAAAACACACCCAAGTGTTTGGTACCTCATCCCTAGCTCTAGCTTCCTTCCATTGCGTGAACCAGATATGAGCCACATCTTTGAGTTGATAGGAGGCCAACTCAACACAGTCAACCCCAACTACTTGCATCACCTCAAATATTTTGTTCACTTCATCAATAAAATTTAATGGATCCTTATTCACCTTCGAACCCCAAAACTCTGGCAGATGCATACGGACAAAATCACAAACTCAGGATGCTACCCCACCTTGAGGGTGGACATGGGCAGGAGCCTGCTGATTGGCCTGAGCGGCCAAGGTCTGGGCTAGCAAATGGATGGAATTCTTAAAATATTTATTCATGACCTCGAGGGATGGAACCAAAGGAGCGGCATTTCGAGTGGCTCGGTGAAGCATAGAACGTCGAGGCATGATCTGAAATGTACAAGGTAAGGATTAGAGGAACATTAGAGTTAAGCTCTATCGCACGATATGATCATGAAAGAAGTGAAGTTTTCTAAGATATCTCATATCTTCCCCCTCATATGTGTGGCGCACCTCACACACATGAAGGAGACTCTACTCAATGCGGCTTCCAGACATCCTAGGACTCTTGAACCCGAGGCTCTGATACAAAGTTTGTCATACCCCGAGGCTATCCCCTGGGCATCACACGAGACTTGGGACCACAAGTGCCCCAAGCTAACCCTTGGTCATAGAATAACTTAGGTATATCAATTAAGAATAGAGGAAGCATAATACGAATTAGATAACTCAATCCATAAGATAAAATCAAAAGAACATAATTCGAAGAAGACCTGAATATCGTGTATGTTTGAAAAGCCTCTATACATGACATAAGGAGTTGCTAGGACAAGACCCTAGATAACTCAAAGTACGAACATAAGTAGTCTAAACAAACTAGATTCATAACTAGCCCTTGAACGATGAGGACTCACCAACACTGACTAGCTACCCGGCTTCGTCTAACCACGAGCCTGAAGGGAAACACCTGAATATGCATTATCAAGAGGATGCAGTGCAAAATATGCGTCAATACAATAGGATGTACCGAGTATGTGATATATGCATGATCATGATAAAAACATACTTAAGACATGCTTAAGGTGAACCTGTTCATAAAGAAATAACATAAGAGGATTATCAAGATATAAGACATAAAACATTAAGTACGGTTAAAATTTAAAGTATGATATCATATAACTTCATAGCTTGAAAATAATCATATGGGAGTTTCTCTTAACCGACATAAACTATGTTGAGGTACATGGAGTCCAGTGTCATGCACCCACACTGAAAAAGGTTGTCCTAACCGGCCAAAGTTAGAACCATGTTCATAAGAATCCTGTCATAAGCCACGGAGGGCAACCTATGGTGGCAACATAGTTTTGAACTTGGTTTATCTAGAACCCTCATCGCTCGGTGCTAAATACTACTCCCAAAACATATAACATAAGGCTAATATTCATGTGACACATCTAGATGTCAAGCTTGTTCATAAACATGTTCATACCCCGGATCTTCATACTACTCACGAATCTTGGTTTAGAAAGTGATTCATGAGCATTGATGGCACATCGGGTGTTTTGCATTGCATAATAATTCATAACTTGAAAACTTGCATGACCTTAGTTCAATTTTATAATAACATATACTTTCATAAAACATAGGAACTAGGCATGCACTTGCTTGAAATTAATGAAATTATGCTATCATTTTCCCCAATTTGATTAAATCAATTCATGCATGTAGGATTTACCATAATTGACCTTCAACACATGAAATAGGAACTCATGTGTAAAAGCCCATGCAAAATCATGCAATTTAATGAAATTTCATAATAAAATCATGAGAAGGTAATTTATAGCAAAACTCATAAGAATTGTTCAAGAACGCTAATTTGAAATTTCATGAAATCACAAATTGAAATTTGGGGTTTTGGGAACAAGGGTGGAAGGAACCCATTGTTAAATACCCACATACCTTGATTGAAGTTAACCCACTTGAAATTGAAAAGATTAGGAGACTTGGACTTGGAGCTTGAGACCTTGAGCTTGAGAGAGTTCTTTCCCTTTTTGGGAGATGAATGAGGTAATGAGAAGGGACTTAGACTAATAGGGTTAGAAATCATGCTAAGAATGGACAAAACGACCTCACTTAGGAGTTAAAAGAGTGGGTAATGACTAAAATACCCCTGAGAAATAATTAAGAGAAGCTGACAAAAGGGTTCGGCTTCAGGAATCACGGGTCAGTTCTACGGGTTATCGTTTCAACCACGACTCGTGGTTCCTGTCCAACGATCAAGTTGCAGAAGGCAAACTACGAGTCAAAAAGACGGACCCGTAGAGTTAATCACGAGTCGTCAACCCGACTTGTCATTCCTGAAGGACTTGCCATGTCTATGATCAGGCTCCACAAGTCAAAATGATGGTTTGTAGTTCAATCTACGGGCCATAGATTAGACTCGTGGTTCATAGGTATCAGTCAGCCCTCAGGTCTGACACCATGAGTTGACAGGATGGGCCATAGAATCAACGATGGTCCGTAGAACCAACTCGCGGTTCTTAGACCAGAGTTTGAGCCTTGCAGACTTAAATCACGAATCCATTCCATGGCCCGTGGTTAAAACTATGGTCCGTGGTTTGGACCCGTCATCCCTGGAAACTTGAAAGTTTCTGAGATTTCTTAAGTTTAAAGCTGGATAAAGTTCTAGGGTGTTACACCATAGCCCAAAGTCAACATTCCAGAGCTAACGGCGCTGACATAATTTCCATCCGAGGCTGTCTTCTCCGAATGTTGACCAAATTCAACCCTACCAGCCAAACTTACTAGAAAACACACAAAGCAACACAAAACTAAATCGAAAGCACTCAGACCTAGACCAATGGTCCCACTAGACAAAAAACCCCATTCCAGAGCCAACAAAACTGTCAAAATTTGATTCTGAGCATGTTTACCTAGAAAGTCGACCGAAGTTAAAGATTTTCTAACTTCAAGTTCTAAAAAATAGAAATGGTCATAACGACCTAGCGAACGGCCCTGGCACCGAACTGTCAGTCCGATAGCCGCTAAGGGAAAAGTCGAAACGCAGAAAAAGGACGAAATGCAGAAAATGACCTGGAGGGTCATTACAACCAGTAACCTCAAAAGAAAGAAGGGAAGGAGAGAAGCAATTTATCTAATAATGCTTGAAACCCAATTCTACAACTAAAAATATGCCAATAATCCAAGTAGAATATGAAGTGAACTCGAATACAACCATAATCAGTGCCAGAGATACGATATGGTAAGAATTAGTCTACCTATAGTCCCAATTGGCACCCATACACCCGAGGAACACAAGAAAGTGAAAACAAACCCTCCAGTATCCCATACTACTTGAGCGTACACTCAGCAAATAGCAAACAAGGGTGGAATCTCACACAAATAGATGATATGATGCAATAGTGAAAACTAGGTGGAACAGTAACCCCGTATATACCTCCTCTGGCGCTGAAGGGCCAAGTAGGTAGGATCCATGGAAGTACACGGCCTGTATACCTCAACTACACCGTATACCCCTCCTCCGGCACACTCAACACGTAGCCCCTGGTCTAAAACGGCAAGGTCCATGGAGGTCCTCGACCATACTCCGTGAAGGGAGAAGCTTATATACTACCCAAGGGTCCTTCATAGCGATCGTGAAGGGACTCCACACGGTCACGATGACCATGCTAGCTAGACCATCACAATCAGGAGGACTAGCCATGCAGTCGCGAAGAACAAGAAGAGAGGGGCTTCATCACGGTCATGATAAAGGATGCCGCAATTGTGTAGAGCAAGGAACCATGGACAATATCGTTGTCCTAAAAAAAAAAGGTACCAGGTCCACTGGACCTTCATTGCAGTCACGTGAATGGTCCTCGCGATTGAGACTAAGGCCTTAGACCTATACCTGCAACTGCCAACAGCAAAAATAAAGAGGGAAAAAGTCTCCTGGTGGGCCCACAGGGATCATTCAGGACCTCACACACGCAAATAAACTATGTTAACATATCATAAACAACATTCCAGACTCAACAGATACGACGAAAAACCCAACGAAGGTCGGTTTAACAAAAAGCAGGCTCAACGCCCCAAAACCAACCTATTTCCAAAATGAAACTCAATACCCAAAAACATGTCCATAAGCTTCGGGACCCAAACCAAAGGTCCCTTTAGCCCAAAGTTGACATTCTGGAGCTAATAGCACGGTCAAAATTTCCATCCGAGGTTGTCTTCTTCAAATGTTGACCAAAGTCAAACTTTTAAGTTCAACTGGCTAGAAAACACAAAAACTAAAATAAAACTATATCGGAATGTCCCAAACCCTGACCAAGAGTCCATCTAGACCAAAATCTACACTTCGGAGCTAACAAAACTATTAAAATTTTATTTCGAGTGCATTTACCAAGAATGTTGATCGAAGTTAATGAATTCCTGAGTTCAAGCTCTAAAACAGAGGAACGACTATAACAACCAAACGAATGGCTAGGGCACTGAGCCACCGGTCCCAACAAGCCATAAATTACTTGGGGCCACTACAGGCAAGCTCTAACAGTACAAAGAAAGCATAAATGCAAAAAATACCAGAAGGGTCATTACATCATCCACTACTAAAAAGGACTTTCATCCTCGAAAGTCATGAAGAAGGAGTACCTGAAGGCTCAAACATATGCGAATAATGAGCCTGCATCTCTCTCTCAGTCTCCCAGGTAGCCTCCTCGACCGGACGATGCCTCCACCAAACATTCAAAACCAGAATCTCCCTAAATTTAAACCTCCTGACATCTCTGGCCAAAATAGATACTGGCTCCTCAACAAAGGCCAAACTCTTATCAAACTTAACTAAATCCCAATGCAACACAGGAGACTCATCTAGAACATACCGCCTCAACATCGACACATGAAAATCTGAATGCATAGCTTAAACACCGGAGGTAAAGCTAACTGATAGGCAACACTACCAACCCTTTGGAGAATCTTGAATGGCCCAATGTACCCGGGGCTAAGCTTTCCCCACAGACCAAATCTCATCACGCCCTTCATGGGCAATATAGAGGAATACTAAATTACCAATAATGAACTCCAAGGCACGAAGTCTATGATCAGTGTAGCTCTTCTGCCTTCTGAGCTGCTTAAAGTATATACTGAATCACACTGACATTGTCTAGTGAATCACGAAGCAAATCTATAACCTGCAGCCTAGACTCCAACTCATGAAACCAGCCAATCGGTGATCTGTAAAACCTACCATACAACACCTCGAAAGGTGCCATGCTAATTCTTGAGTGAAAACTATTATTATAAGCAAACTCTGCCAAAGGCACAAAATGATCCCACAAACTTCCAAAATCAAGAACATAGGCCCAAAGCATGTCCTCCAGGACCTAAATAGTCCTCTCGGACTGGCCATCTATCTAAGAGTGTAATGCAGTACTAAGCTGAACCTCTGTACCCAAATCTCGCTGAATAGATCTCTAGAACTGAGATGTGAACTGAGTATCACAGTTTGAAATGATTGAAGCTGGGAACTCGTGCAACAAAAAAACCTCACGAAGGTAAATCTGAGCTAACCTCTTTGTACTATAAGTAGTTTGAACCGACAAGATATGCGCTGACTTTGTTAGCCGATCCACAATCACCAAAATAGAGTCGAAATCCCTAGAAGTACGTGACACTCTTACTATTAAGTTTATAGTGATCTCTTCCCACTTCCACTCAGGAATGGGAAGTCGCTGCATCAAACCACCAGGTCTCATGTGCTCGAACATCACCTGCTGATAGTTCAAGCACCAAGATACAAACTCCACTATGTCCTGCTTCATACCACTCCACAACTAAAGCAACCTCAAATCTTTGTACATCTTGGCTGCGCCATGATGGATGGAATATCTGGAACAATTTGCCTCATAGAGAATCAACTGAATCAAATCTCTAACTCTCAGAACACAAAGTCAACTATCAAACCTTAGAACCCCATCTGAATATAGAGTAGCGCGGCTGGCCTCACCTCAAACAACCTAATCACGAAGGTCACACAACTGCTGATCCTCAAACTGATGGCTCTGAATCTGATCAACTAAGGCAGAACGAACCTCAATACTGGCGAGAACCCTACTAGGGTTCGACAAGTCAATCCTAACCAAAAGGTTAGCCAAGGACTGGATGTCCAAGGCCAACGGTCGCTCCAATACTTAAAGTGAAGCTAGGCTACCCATACTCACTGCCTTCTTACTCAAGGCATCCACTACTATGTTTTCCTTGACTGGATGGTACAGAATAGTGAAGTCGTAGTCCTTCAGTATCTCAATCTATCTCCTCTGCCTCGAGTTTAGCTTGTGCTGACTCATGATGTACTGAAGACTATAGTGATCGGTGAATATATCGAAGTGAACATCATATAAGTAGTGACTCCAGATCTTGAGCTCAAAAGCTACCACCGCTAACTCTAAGTCATAAGTGGGGTAGTTGAGCTCGTGAACCTTCAGCTACCTCGATGCATATCCTATCACCTGACCCTGCTACATCAATACAAAACCAAGACCAACCCCTGAAGTATCACAATATACCAAGAAACTCTGATCCTCAACTAGAAAAGTCAACACAGGAGCTGAAGTCAACAAGGCCTTAAGCCTCTGAAAGCTATCCTAGCAATGATCCGACCACTGAAACAGGACATCCTTCCTAGTCAGCCTAGTCAAGGGTTCTTCTATGGAAGAAAACCCCTCGACAAACCTCCAATAGTACCCTGCTAACCCAATAAAACTGTGAACCTCAGTAGAAGTAGTAGGCCTCGGCTAATCATGAACTTCTAAAATCTTACCCGGGTCTAATCTAATCCCATTCTTAGACACCACGTGTCCTAGGAATGCAACTGATTCAAGACAAAACTCGCACTTTGAGAACTTGGCATAAAGCCGATGATCTCTCAAAGTCTATAGTATAATCCTCAGGTGCTGCTCATGATCCTCTCTACTCCGCGAGTATATCAAGATGTCGTCAATGAAAATAATCACAAATGAGTCCAAATACAGGACAAGCACCCTCTGCATCAAATCCATGAAAGTTGCGGGGGAATTAGTCAACCCAAAAGACATCACCATGAACTCATAGTGGCCATAGCGTGTCTCAGATGTAGTCTTGGGGATACCCTCCACCCTAATCCTCAACGGGTTATAGCATGTCCTCAAATCTATCTTCAAAAAAACGGCTGAACCCTGAAGCTAGTCAAACAAATAATCTATGCATGGCATCGAATACCCATTCCTCACCGTTACCTTATTCAGCTACCGATAATTAATACACATCCGCATCAACCCATCCTTTTTTTTCACAAATAGAATAGGAGCACCTCGAGGCAACATACTCATCCTAATGAAACCCTTAGCTAACAAGTTTGGGAGTTTCTCCTTAACCTCTCTCATCTCAGTTGGAGCCGTGCGGTAAGGAGAAATGGAAATGGGTCTTGTTCCCGGCTCTAACTCATTAGCAAAGTTGATATCTCTCTCAGGTGGGAGGCCTAGAAGGTCGGTAGGGAACACATCTAGGAAATCACTAACCATAGGAACCGACTCAGGGAAGAAGGGTCTGAACTAGCATCTCGGACATATGTTAGATAAGACAAACACCCACGAGAAATCAACTTCCTATCTCGAAGACAAGAGATGATCCCAAATAGTGTTCGGATAACAGAACCATGCCATACAACCGGGGATACGCCAGAAACAGCTATAGTAATAGTCTTGGCATAGCTATCCAAAACTGCACAGTGAGGGGATAACCAGTCCATGCCCAAAATCACATCAAAGTCTAACATATCCAGAATTATCAAATCACCCCAAGTCTCCAAATCACCAACAAAAATCATACAAGACCTCATAATCTAATCCACTACTAAAGAATCTCATTTTGGGTCGAAATAGATATAGGCACAGATAATGGCTGACTAGTCAACCCTAAACAAGGCAAAAAATTAGGTAGATACATACGAGCAAGTAGATCAAGGATCAAATAAAGCAAGTAGATCACAATATTCGAGGACTCTGCCTCCGATCTCCCAGGGACCACATAAAACTAACGACGACCACCACTTGACCAACTGCCATCCCTACCACATGACTTGCCTCGTGGGGCACCACCCTTAGCCTGACCACCAACTTCTTTAGCCGGTGGTTGAACTGCACGAATGGGCTGAGCTGGCTGAACCGTACCCCCTTGGGGGCAATCTCTAGCATAATGACCACTAACCCCACACTCATAGCAAGCTGAACCCTTCTAGGGGCACTCTATGGGATAGTGACCACTAACACCACACACATAGCTAGGCCCTGATGGCCCACCCTATCGAGATGGACCAACTAAACCTATGTGGCCACCATGACCCATTCCCCAGAAGTTGCACCCCTCAAAGACTGACCATGATGACCATGCTGGCTACCCTGACCCTGCTTAAGCTGAGAACCACCAGAAGACTAAAGCGAAGCCAAAACCAGTCAACTAGACTAACCCTGGTGCTGCTGTAGCTAATAACTTTGGCCCTACTGGCCTAAACCCCTACTATCATGACAAGAACCATTGTAGCTCCCTGATGTCGATGCCTTATATCTATGGCCCCAGAGTCATGATGATGCAAATCCTCTATGATATGGGAATAGTCTGCAATAGCCTGGAATGATATACCACTAGCAACCAATATCTCTAATGGCTCTCTAAACTCTATCCGCAATCCCCAAAATAACCTACGGACTCTGTCAGGCTCGGTAGGTATGATCATAGCCCCAAATAGAGCAAGTTGGTGAAAATATGTCTCGTACTCTGATCCGATCATAGAACCCTACATAAGTTAGGTGAATTGCTCCCTATGACGCTCTCTGTCACTTTGTGAAAAGAACTTGGCTAGAAAGGCCTCATAAAACTCTGACCAAGACAATGGATGAGATAAAGATGGTCTGCAAGAAACCTGAGCCCTCCACCATAACTTAGCTGGGCCCTCCAGCTGATAAGTAGTGTATCCAACTCTGTGAGTCTCCAATAAGCCCAAATGGTGCAGCATTTCCTCACAAGTAGTAATGAAGTCATGTGGATCCTGACCAGAAGTACCAATAAACCTCGGAGGTGCCAATCTCAGAAACCTACCCAATGCCTTCTGCTTCGTCTCTGTCATAGCTGGGCGAGGAGCAAGAGGTTGTCCAACATAAGGAACTAGAATAACCTCGGCATAGGGAGCCACAGTAATAGGCTGCGCTCCTGAACTTTGTGCACCCAGGGCTGCCCCCTGAGCTGATGTTTGTGCAACCTCAGAAGGCTGCTCTCCAATCATACCTAAAACGTTGTAGAGGTAAACCCCGAACATCTGAAGACTGAGTTGGGGCTGAAGCTGGCATCAAAGCTGATACTAGAGCAAGGACTTGGGCTGGTGGTACCTGGGCTATCCCTCGGTCCACATGCTACTCGAGAATAAACTCGGGCTCAACCTCGACCCTAGGATCTCTAGTAGGTACTGCTGCTCGGGCACATCCTTGACCCCTACCTCTATGACCTCCCCGACCCCTAGCTGATGTAGGGGGTGCTGAAGTCAAAGGCTTGCCCCCGCCTGATGTCGATGATCTCATATGAACTATCTACGGTAGAATGAACTAGAAAAAGTGAGATTTCAAGAAACATTCAAGAATACTACGCACAAGATAGAAGCAAGAAAAGGTCTATATTTCCTAAGATGCCATTGTAGCTTCCCATAGATTGAGTACAGACATCTCTTCCCTGATCCGATGGGCGCTACTAGACATTGGCTCATTTACCGATGACACTGATGAACCTAGGCTCTAATACCAATCTGTCATGACCTGATTTCTAGGTCATGATGACACCTACAACCCCCAGTAGGTGAACCAATCCCCATAGCCCAAAACGGTTAGGGCTACTATCTAAACAAGAAGACAAAAGAAAACATCAAATTAGCAAAATCAAGGGATATACGATAAAGAAAAGGAACAACCGGAATATATATAAAAGCTAAAACCATCCCAAAACCTGGTATCATAGTATAAGAGCTAGAACTACATCAATAGAGTACAAAAGGATCCAGAATAATGTATACATATCTGTCTCCGAGTAGTAAGAGAGTACATAATATAAAAGATAAACTAAAAGCTAAGCTCCGATCGCCAAGAGCTCACCCTCAGTCTGGAATGGTCCAAAATATCCTTGCACAAGTCTCCACGAGCTAACAATGATGTCCCACACTAGGATCTGCACCAAAAGATGTAGAGTATACTATGAGAACCAATTGCTAAGCAACGGGTACCCAGTAGGTATCATAGGATGACTGGGCACATATAAGATATAAGAGCAGTAATATAGAAGAATTGAAGCAAGTAGTCACAGAAAACAATGAATAGGCACACGGAGGCTAGCACAGAAGAAAACAACAAACTTGGCTAGCTACTAGAATATATCACACAGACGCAGGTGAAAGAAAGGAATAACGCACCTAGGATCCTCACAATAACAATATATATAGAAAAAGGCGATATACCAGTAACCTCAAGCGAAAGAAGGGAAGAAGAGAAGCAATTTATCTAATCATGCTTGAAGCCGAATTCTACAACTAAAAACATGCCAATAATCCAAGTAGAACATAAAGTGAACTCGAATGCAACCATAATAGTGCCAGAGATGTGATAGGGTATGAATTAGTCTATCTACAGTCCCAACGGGTGCCCATACACCCAAGGAATACAAACAAGTGAAGACAAACCCTCCGACATCCAATACTACCGAAGTGTACACTCAGCAAACAGCAAACAAGGGTGGAATCTCACACAAATGGATGATATGATGCAATAGTGAAAACTAGGTTGAAAAGTAACCCCGTATGTACCTCCTCTATTGTCGAAGGGCCTAGTAGGTAGGATTCATGGGAGGACACAACCTGTATACCTCAATTACACAATATACCCTTCTTCCATCACACTCAACACGTAGCCCCTGGTCCGGATCGACAAGTTCCATGGAGGTCCTCGACCACAAACTAACTCTCGTAACCTCAAAGTAACAGTCTGGGTGAATCCGAATACAAAGTAGTAACCCAATCTTGAAATGCATGCTCGGAACCAAGCTGGGTCTAAATTGGTGAAATTACCTACAGGGGTGCCCAAGCATAACTGGGTCTAAAATAGTAGTAAAACAAGTCTGGTGCTCAGCCTAACCGAGTCTAGTACTACCTCTAATTAACAGTAAAATAGGTTTAGAAATCCGGACCCGCCAGGTGTAGTAGTAGTCTGAACAACGTAATAAAATCAACTTATTAACTTTCTTACCCCAAGAAAATCCATGAAAAATCATTTCCAAAATCCTTTGTAACCATATTTACCAAAAAGGGGCCCTCAGGCCATGCAAGGTTTAGAAAGAAGCATCAATAGTAGGCCCAAAGCTAAAAAAAAGGTAAAACATGCGAAAAACCTCTTTATATGGATGAAAATGACATGCTCAATCACAAATAGCAGCCCAACGGCTCATAATCAACCTATTGGCCCTGCACAGGCTCTAATCACTCTACAACGTAGATAACCAGTCTATGATCATGATATCAATGTCTGGGAATCACAGACATTCCCAAATAACCCACCATCTATGGTCCAGAGTCAATACAAGGTCACGCAGAACCACAAGGGTGATAATATCATCTACAATAAATACTACAATCATCGGAGAAAGTAAAATGAGTCGTGCATTAAGAAGCGGACAAGGTTTGTGGTACCAATCTAATAAACCCAACCCAAGGATGCTAATTAGTACAATTATATCCTATATATGCAAAGTCTAAAGGAGTTAAATCATAACCTATGTGTCGTCCGACGACAAGCTACCGGAATAACGATGTCCACGCCCGAACCACTTGGAGAAGCTTCGAACAAAAGTCAAACTATCAAGAACATAAACTACACGTTAAAATGAGACTAACGATACCCATTTTGCTACAACTATAGCTGGGTCAAAATTTGGGTCACCGACGGGCCCGTGGCCCCAGTAACCTGTAGTCAGAAATGAATGAGCATACAATGATCATCACACTCCCATGGGTGCATGCTCAGAGTATTGAAGGAAATTTACTAAGAATATGGCTTAGAACAGCTTACCAATAAAAAGAACAATCTAGGAATCAAAGAGGTGAATTTAACAGAATAAACAAGGGACTCACTTATTTGGAGATATGAAAATGATCGCGGGACCAATAAAATTCACCCAGATGCCAAGAATCGAAGCTATGGAGAGAATTATGAAGCTTGAGCTTAAAATAATGGAAGTTTTTGGTTTTTGGGTGAAGAAAACAAAGGGAGAAGCTTATGTACTTCCTATGGGTCTGTCATCGCAATTGCAAAAGGACCTCACGCGGTCGTGATATCCACGTTGGCTAAACTATTGCGGTCACAAGGACTAGCCATACAGTCACAAAGAACAAGAAGGGAGGAGCTTTGTCATAGTCACGACAAGGGACACCATGATCACGTAGAGCAAGGAACCACGGACAACATCACAGTCACGAAGGGAACTTCGTGATCGCAAAGAACAAAGGTACCAGGTCCACATGACCTTTATCGTGGTCACATGAAAGGTACTTATGATCATGATTAAGGCCTAAGGCCTGTACCTGCAACTGCCAACAGCATAAACCAAGAGGCAAAAAGTCTCTGGATGAGACCACATGGCTCAACTGGGACCCCGCACGTGCAAATAAACTAAGCTAATGTATCAGAAATAACATTCCAGACTCAACGGAACTAACAAAAAACCAAACAGAGGTCAATTTAATAAAAGGTATGGTCACCGCCCCAAAACTAACCTATTACCAAAATAAAACTCAATACCCAAAAATGAGTCTAAAAGCCTCGGGAACCAAACCAAAGGTCCCTCTAGTCTAAAGTCGACATTCTGGAGCTAACTGTATGGTCAGAATTTTCATCTGAGGCTGTCTTTTCTGAATATTGACCAAATTCAAATTTTCAAGTCCAACTGGCTAGAAAACACAAAACCAAAATAAAACTATACCGAAAGCTCCAAGACCCTGACCAAGGGTCCATCTAGACCAAAATCTACTCTATGGAACTAACAGAATTGTCAGAATTAAATTTTGAGTGCATTTACCAAGAATGTTGAGCGAACTCAACAAATTCCTAAGTTAAAGCTCTAAAATAGGGAAACAACCATAACGACCAAACAGATGGCCAGGGCACCAAACTACCAGTCCAGCAAGCCATAAATTACTTAGAGCCTCTATAGACAAGCTCTAACAGTAGAAAAAAAGCATAAATGCGAAAATAACTGGAAGGGTCATTACATATTTAAACATGATGCAAGTTTCCTTTTACACCATGAAATATTTTCTTAAGACGGTATGAGTGATGTCTTAAACAATGATGTCTTAGGACCATGATTTATAAATTTAAATACTTAGGCCATGAGGTGATGTCTACAAGCCATGAAAATAATACATTTAAATTATGACACCTTCGAAGAATGATAAACGAAAGTAAATCCTTTAGACCATGAAATGATATTCGCAGGATATTAAAATAATGCCTATAAACTATAATGTCTTCGAAGCATGATAAGCAAAAATTAAATACGTAGACCATGAAATGATATCTATATGCCATAAAATGACATCTTTCGACTATGATGCCTTTAGAGCATGATAAGGAGAAATTAAATTCTTAGTCCATGCAATGATATCCGCAATGATAAAAATAATTCCTTTAGACTACGATGCCTCAACTCTCGGGGAAAGAACCGGTCAAGGAAGGCTCTCTCGAAATACTCCCAAGTCATAGGGACCTCATCCCTAGCTCTAGCTTCCTTTCATTGCGTAAACAAGATTTAAGCCACATGCTTGAGTTGATAGGATGCGAGTTCCACACAATCAACATCACCTACTTGCATAACATTGAAGATTTTCTTCACCTCATCAATAAAGCTAAGTGGGTCCTCACCCACTTTCGAACCCCAAAATTCAGGTGGGTTCATTCTGACAAAATAACAGACCTAGGCCACTACCCCACCTTGAGGATAGACATGGATAGGAGTCGGCTGGTTGGCCTGAGCGGCCATAGTCTGGGCTAGAAAATGCATGGCATTCCTGAATTCCTCATTTGTGACCTCGGGGGTTGAAACTAGAGGAGCAACATTCTGAGTGTCTTGGTGAGGCATTGCACGTCGAGGCATAAACTGAAATGTACAAGGAAAGGATTAGAGAGTTATTAGAGTTAAGCTTTATTGCACGATATGATCTTGAAAGAAGTGAAGATTCCTAAGACACCCCATAGCTTCCCTCTCATATGTGTGGCGCGCTTCACACAAATGAAAGAGACTCTACTTGATGTGGCTTTTAGACATCCTAGGACTCTTGAACCTAAGACAGTGATACCAAGTTTGTCATGCCCCGAGACTACCCCCAAGACGTAATATGAGATCCGGATAACAAGTGCCCTAGATTAACCCTTGGTCAAAGCATACTTAAGCAAAACTATAGATAAGTGGAAGCATAATAAGAAGATTCGAAATCAACATTTAGATAACCGAGTCAAAGACATACAACTCCAAGGAAGAGACTCGAATACTATCTATGTATGAAAGCCTCTACACATAACATAAAGAGTTTCTAGGACAAGACCCTAGCTAACTCAAAGTATGGAAGTAAATAACCATAAACTAACTAAGATCATAACTAGCCCTCGGTCTATGAGGACTCACCAACAGCGAACTGGAACTGTCCTGAAATCTCTAGCCACATGTTTGAGGGAAGGAGCCTGAATCTGCATCATCAAGAGGATGCAACGCAAAATATGCGTTAGTACAATAGGATATACCGAGTATGTGATTTATGCACAATCATGTTGAAAACATACTTAAAATGTGCTTAAAACTGAGTTCATGCATAAAAGGGATATCATAAGGAAATTTCATAACTTGAATAGTAAACATGAGATAAGAATCAAAACTTTAAAAATATATTTTATAAGCTTAAACAAGTCAAAACATTCTTAAGGGAGTTTCTTATAACCGACAATAGACCATGCAAGATACATGGAATCTAACTATATAACCCTAGTTAGCAAAGCTTACTTGAACCATGCCAAGGAACGAGTCACCAAACCAAACTATATAACCCTAGTTGGAAAAGCTGTCATAATGCCCGCTAAGTATAGGACATCATGTTCAATGTGTGGTACCACTCTCATAAGCCCATTGGCCACTTCATTTCATAACCTACATTGGCAATGTAGTTTTGGACTTGGGTAATCGAACCCTCGTCACTCGGTGCTAAATACTACTCTCAAAACATATACATATAGCTCATAATACTTGTGACATATCTGATGTCAAATTTGTTCATACCTTAGGTAAACATATCTGGATGCCAAACCTTTCATAAAATATAGGGACATATCTAATGATCAAACTGCTGGAAAAGCATAAGGACATATCTGATGTCATGCAATTCACAAGTCATGAGTCTTGATGCTTTGCAAAACAATAATTCAAAATATACTTTTCCTTCTTAAATTCATACTTAAAGAATTAGGAATGCAATTTCATGAATACATACATACATGTTATCCAAACATTTGAACTTTCACTTGAAAACATGTAATTCTATGGAATCATGCTATAAATCAACTTTAATGCATGGGCTTTTGAAACCAATTAAGAAAACTTATTCAACTCATAAATTAACCATGAGAAACCATGAATTGATGCGTAGAAACTTATTTCATAAGCTTTCCCCAATTTAGATCAAAACCCTAATTTCACAAGTTCATAATTCAAAATAAGAATTGGGGGTTTTGGGCACAAGGGTGAAAGGAACCCATTGTTGAATACCCACATACCTTGATTGAAACTAACCCACTTGAAATTGAAAAGACTAGGAGACTTGAACTTGGAGCTTGAGACCTTGAGCTTGAGAGAGTTCTTTTCCTTTTTGGGAGATAAATGAGGTAGTGAGAAGGGACTTAGGCTAATAGGTTTAGAAATCATACTAAAATGGCCAAAAAAACCTCACTTATGAGTTAAAAGGGTGGTTAATGGCTTAAATACCCCTGGGACTTAATTAAGGAAAAGGTTGATTTAAAATTCAGCTTCAAGTTCCAACGGATCCCTTCCACGGACCGTAGAACTAACCATGGCTCATGGACTGGAGTCGTGGTTCTTGAGCCAAAATTTCATGCTGCGAATGAGTTCTTATGGTTTAACAGGATGACTCGTGGAAACTTCCACGAGTCATAGGACCAACTCGTGATTCCAGGGAAATAGTATTCCCTCAGTCCGAGTTCCACGGGTGGTTTCCACAACTCGTGAAACTAACCACGACCCGTAGACTCTACTCATGGTTCTCAGACAAGAGGTGGGAGATGCAGAGATAGTTTCATGAGTCACTTCCACGAGTCATGATCCCTCTCACGAATCGTAGACTTGACTCGTGATTCTTGGAAGTTTCAGAATTTTCAAAGTTCTTAAGTTTAAAATCTGGATCGAATTTTGGGGTTTTACAGGCACTTTGGCATATCTCACATCCAAAATTAAAAAGATTAAGCCCGGAAGGGCACAAGATAAATCATGAGAAAAATAAAACATCTACAAGGGCAATAAATAAAATAAACCAAACCATGCCCTAAAAGGGCAAAAATATCCAAAACATCCAGCCAAAAGCCTTACAAGGGCAATGAATATATGCAAACTTAACATCTAAGCCTGACAACGGCAAAACCAAAACATCCATATATCAACAGAAATAACTGCACCCAGCGCCAACTAACTGAATAGCATTGACCCCAATGCTCAATCATAGAATATAAGATGTAAGGTGTAAAGACTCCCTAAGCTCGCTAATCTGAATCGCCATCTTGCTGATCTGCTATAGAACTGGGTCCAACTCCTCCCATATGAGTGTGTGCTGTCTCTCGAGACTCCAATAGTACTCTCTGAAGCACCTCATTGTTCTCCTCTGCCTCTTCATCTTTTTGAACTCCCATGCTACCAAACAATTCATCAATTGGGCCAGTAGTCTTACGGGAAGCGGCCATAGCTTCATCCATCAAGCTCATATCAGCATAGGTCATGGGGGCCTTACCCTTTATCTTGTTCACATCACCCCGAATTGAGGTGAACGCCTTTTCTATAATATCAACTCTGGTGCAAAACTTTCCAAGAGTATCACAGACATCTTTCAGTGCATCATTGACATCTTTTTGGATGAGTGCTGGCAAATTCTTAGGCAATTTGTGCAATTGAGTCTAATGGGAGTAACTCATGTCAACTAACTTTTGGAGACTAGTTAGGGTTCATAAAGAAAGAGGTGGTGAAGGTCTAGGAGGTAGAGCATCTGAAGGATTTCCCGATGCTGCGGGAGTAGGAGTACCTAAAATAGACCTCATAGGTGAAGTTGCACCCATCTCCAAAGTACCACCCGAGGTCTCAATATCAGCAAAACTGTGTATCTTCCTCTTCTTCACCTTGGGTGCATCAACACCCTCTTCTTCTCAATATCAACCAATCTAATAGTAGGAATAGATTGGTAAAAACTGAAGCAAGGAAACCCCACTTTAGCAAAAAACTTGTTGATGAGCATTGGGAAAGGCATTGAAGTAGCGAGCTATCGAGATTTTCTCTTAATTTTCACTGTGACTATCTCCCTAAAATTCACGTTAATCTCAGACATGATGCAAGCACTCACGATAGCTACTTTAATGGTAACTTTTTGATCATTTTTTGATGGCATGAAATAGACATGAATCAG
This sequence comes from Jaltomata sinuosa, assembly GCA_003996215.1. NCBI lineage: Eukaryota > Viridiplantae > Streptophyta > Magnoliopsida > Solanales > Solanaceae > Jaltomata > Jaltomata sinuosa. Next base: position 280,637 of record QJPP01001043.1, on the reverse strand, counting down.
ATCATACCACAACTTGGCTTCAAACTATAGGTCCTGTCAAGGGATCTCACCACCCATAGTGGCCTACAAAGGCTTACTAATAGCAATAACTTTCGCCACCCATTTGAGTTGTTCCCCTTTATGGCAACTTTCTTTGCATATTCAGTTCCTAGGGCTATTGGTGTATTCCAATAAATTGAATTTGTAGCAGTCGAGGTAACATCAATCTCCTTCCCCTGAACAATAACAGAGGCCAAACAAGGGAAATCTCCAATCCTTCCCTGGTGCTTCATGGAATCCTTCTTGTCCTGATAGGATGCATAAAAATCGGGTACCACATCTAGGTGATATCCTTGGGCAAATCTAGAAATAGTGACCACTCTCTATCGATGAACTGTTTGTTAATGTTAGGGAATTCATCCCCAAGCCCAGCCAAATTGAAACTTTTCAATGGTGTAAATGATTGGTTTGCTCGATATTTGTGATAGTAGGAATTCATGCCCTAAACTCAAAAGCAGATTTTGTCCTCCTCATTAATAGGGATAGGAGAAACCTCTGGAGTAGCTACTGGGGCCTTTTTCTTGGTAGAGCTTTTACACTTGCTCTTGCTCTTGCTGGTGCTTGTAGTTGGAACCTTATTATTGTTGCCCTTATTAGAAGTCATTGCCTGCAAAAGGATGTGAGTGCCAAAGAAAACTAACAAAATCTTTTTACATTCTTCCTTACGAAATAAAGAAGACCACTACAAGAAGCTAAGGAATTAAAAAAAAGAAGTCACACTAAGTTGACTGTCGGCAGATGCAATTTACATGCGTTTCACAGGTGGAGACTCGTGACACACATGTGATCACGCATGTACATGACAGAAAACTAGAAACAAGGGAAGGCACCTACGCTAGCACATGTGTTTTGCATGAGTCAACATGTGGCACGCTTGTGTTGGCACATATGCTTGACAAAAGACTGGCAAAATTCAGCCTCACCTACATTGCCACTAGTGTTTCACAGGTGAAGACTTGCGATACGCAGGTGAAACAAAGGTGAGTACTAGTGATTCACTCAAATCTACACTTCTACGTACGTTGCACATGCGCTTGGCAAGGCAACACCTGTGGCATGCAAATGCGTAATAGGGCATGAATTCATTTTTAACAAATGCACAATGCACAAGAAAAATATTTGACCAATTTCAAAGTTCAACGGGTACTCAGACTTCCCTGAAGAACTTTCCAACACGACTAAGATAAAAATAGAACCAAATAACATATGCTTAATGACTTTCCTTAAGAAGGACATTACCTATCTATCATTGGGAAACATCAACCATATGCTCTATTATGAAAATCACATCAAAGCGCAACAATTATCACTCTCACTCAAATAAAATTATCACCAGGTGAACAATAATCTACTAATATACTCAAAAGTACAATGGATAATTTTCAAGCCAAATACAACACTATTTCAAGCAAAACTTGAAGCAACGATGATATCACCAAATCTATCATAGGGACAAACAATGTATTAGTCATGAGTGGGTTACTCAGACTTCACCCGAAACTCAAAATATTAGGCTAAAGATTAGGCACAAACAACATGCATAATCATAAAAAGCAAGATCTACTAATTTTTCACAATCCCTAACAACAAAAGACCCAAAACTGAAATTCAAAATCAGATCTTAAGCATATTAAGGCAATGGTAGATTTCAAATAGCTTCACTATAAATAAATACACCCAAAACATTCAAAATCATAGATTTAACATAGAGGGGCATACCACAAGTGAAGAAAGTGAAGTGGGGGGTAAAAATTGAAGCCTTTTTAAACCCAACAATGATGACCTAAATCTCACCAGAGAAACATGGCAGTGGAAGCGATTAAGTGAGACGGTGCAGCGATGGAGAGAAGAAAATTTGTGGGAAAGATAATGGAGGTTTGAAGGAGTTGCAATGGTGAAGGGAATAAAAAGGAATGGTATTGAGGGGTTAAAGAAGAAGAAAAGACATGGGTCAACTAGTTCGGGTCGAGGTAAAACAAGTAGGTCAAAGCTTTTAAAACTCATACCTTCACCTACGCCTATACATGCATTTCGTAGGTGACCATCTGCATCTCGCATCTGCTAGCGCAGGTGATAATTTCTCGACTTTTTATACCCAGTTCACTACCTTAGACCTGCAGTAGCACATGCATTTCACAAGTCCACACATGTGTTTCGCATGTGCTCCGCACCTGTTGAAATTAACTTATCCTCCTTCCAGGTGCACTGCTTCCCAAGGGCATTCCACCAACATACAACAGGTTTGCACATGCATTTCGCAGGTGGAACGCAGGTCCTATTCGGGGAACTTTTGAGTACTTAACCACTTTTCAATCTTCATATATTCCTAAAACAATCCAAAAAAAACAAAAGGGTGAAGTAAATAAATCAAAAACACTTAGGTTGCCTCCCACGAAGCGCTTAATTTTACATCGTGGCACGAAAATAGTACCTGAAGGATTAAGTTTTGTTCGGAGCCATGCCAATATGATTAACACAATTCCATCCAAACCTCCGGATGTATTTTCTCATAACTTTCACCAACTCATCCCTTTGCCAAGCATGTAGCACATTAGATGTGGATAATGGTAGGGTGTCATTAAGACAAATGTACACATCAACCAAATTTGGTGGCTTAGGATGATAAAATATTTGGGGTCCTTCTTCCCTCGATCATCATATAGAACAGGTTGCTCACTTGGCGGTTCACCTTCAATCTCTTCTCTACAGGAATCTTCAACTAGCTCAATCTTTGTAGCAATCATAGACACGACATGATACTCATCTGGGGGTTTCATCGATTGACAAACATTAAATATGACCTCTTCACTTTCCACCCAAATTTGAGTTCTCCCAACTCCAAATCTACAAGAGCTCTTCCGATGGCCAAAAATAAGCGCCCCAAAATAATAGGCACCTCTAGGTCCATATCAAAATCTAAAACCACAAAATCCACTGGAAGTATGAATTTGTCTTCCTTTACCAACACATCAAAGAGTATACCGATCGGGTATTTTATCAACCTATCAGCCATCAATAACCTTATTGGAGTTGGCAATGGAGACCCCAAGCCTAATTTCTTGAAAATCAAAAGGGGCATCAAATTAATGCTAGCCCCAAGATCACATAAGGCTTTGTTAAACAAGTACACCCCGATGGTGCAAGGAATGGTAAAGGCCCATGGGTCTTATTTTTTCAGGTCCAAGTTACTCTTTATAATAGCACTACAATGATGTGACACTTCCACCATTCCCACATCAACAACTCTTTTCTTCTTAAAAGCTCCTTCATAAACATGGCATACCCTGGCAGTTGTAACAATGCATATACCAAAGGAATATTCACTAATAGATTACTAAACAAATTAACAAATTTCTGGAATTGGTTGTCCTCCTTCTTCTTGATCAATTTTTTAGGATACAAAGGAGGACATTTAGGCAACGACCTTGGCTCACTTAAAACTTGTTCTTCTTTTTCCTCATCTATATCGATCACAACTTGAGGAGGTGACTCAACCTTTTCCTTCTTCTCACTTGTACATTCATCAACTGCATCTATACTATTTTCATCAACATTTAACATGGGTGCACTAGGCTTCACCCTAAACTTTGGATTCTCATCACTTCTTTTTTAAAGCACCACTTCGTTGGTTTCATTACCCACACTATCAAGCACTTTTACACTTTTAGTGACAATAGCCAATACATGAACATCATTCTTTGGGTTAGAAAAAGTATCACTCAGAAGTGTGCCTTTCATCTGTGGGTTCATTTTAGCCAATAGGTGGTTTATTTGCACTTTGATATTCTTGATTGAGGTTGAGTGCAAACTCAAGATTTAGTTTTGTATTTTTTTGGAGTGGTTCGAGCTTGGACATCGTTGTTCTAGCAGCTTGTCGTCGAACGACAGGTAGGTTACGGTTTATTTTCCCTAGAATCCGCATATATAGGATAAAATTGTATTAATGGGTATCTTTGGGTTGGTTTATTTGGTTGGTACCACAGACCTCGACCGCTTTATTCATGTCCACCTACTTTTGTTCCTCCGTTGCTTGTAGTATTTGCCGATATATTTTATTTACCCTTGTGGTCCTGTGAGACCTTGTTGACTCTGGAACATAGAAAGCGGGATTTTGGGGAATGTCCGCGAGTCCCGGGCATAGAATTATCCTTCTAGGATGGTTATGCTTGCTGAGTAGCTGTGGGCCTGTGCAGGGTCGATAGGTTGATTGTGAGCTGTTGGGCAGCTATTGTGCTTGATCATACCATTTTCATGCATAAAAAGAGATTTTATACAGGTTTTACTATGGTTTGGGCTTCGGGCCTACTGGCACCATTTTCTAAACCTTGCATGGCCCGGGGGGGCCGTTTTTGATGGAAATAATTTGGAAATGGTTTGATTTAACTTGTGAATATTTCCTGGGTAAAAGAAAGTAAAATTATGTTTTAAAAACACCAGTTTTACTACTACGCTTGACTCGGCAGGGCCGGGGTGCTAGTTGAGTTTTCTTGCTACTTGAGATGATTTTAGCCTCGGTCGGACCGAGCACCTGAGATGACTTTTTACTGTTTAGACCCGGATTTTTCCCGGGCACCCTTGGAGGAATTTTTGAGACATTTTCCTACTACTTTAGTCCTGGACAGGGTCTGTGCATTGCATATTCGAGACTGGGTCTCTATCCTGATACCAGACTTACTTCCGAACGACATGTTCTGATACTGAGTTTTAGTATGGGGTCTGGAACCTCCATGGACCTTGCCATCCGGGCCAGTGGCTACGAGCTGCATGTGCCGGAGGAGGGGTATACGGTGGAGTAGAGGTATACGAGCAGTGTCCTTCCATGGAACCTACCTGCTGGGCCGGATCGGCGCCGGAGGAGGTACATACAGAGATACCATTTCACTTGAGATCTTCATGCATCATATCATTCATTGTTTGAGGTTCCACCCTTGTTTGTTGTTTGCTGATTGTACGCTCCGGTAGTATGAGATGCAGGAGGGTTTGTTTTCACTTGTTTGTGTTCCTCGATTGTATGGGCGGCCGGGGGACTGTAGGTAGAATTTCCTGCTAGACTGTTAGTTTCTGGATTTGAGATTGATATGATTAGCTGAGTTTGATTCATGTCCCTGAGCATGCCTATCATTACTTTTTCTCTCTTCTTCTTACACTTGAGGTTACCGGTATACCGTCTATTTCGTAAACTTATTTTGTATACACTGTTGTTGCAAGGACCCCAGGTGCGTTGTTTCTTACTTTCACCTGTGCCTATGGTGTGTATATTCTGCTTACTAGCCTCACATGTGCTTCTGTTGATTTCCCTCTGGGCTAGTTCCTGTGTACCTTTCGTTGATTTCTGTGACTACTTGCTTCTATTCTTTCTGTTACTATGCTTTTATCTTATATGTGCCCAGTCGGCCTATGATACCTACTGGGTACCTTATGCTTTGCATTTGGTGCTCACCCCTACCCCCTACATCTTTGGGTGCAGATCCTAGCGTGGGCCATCGCGGTTAGATCGCTGTGATTCGTGCTTGGAGATCTGTTGGGGACTAGTTCAGACTGAGGGTGAGCTCTTGGCGATCGGAGCTTAGCTTTAGTTTATCTTTTGCTTCATGTACTCTATTACCATTCAGAGACATCTGTATATATTGTCTGGATCGTTTGCACTCCATGTATGTAGTTTTGGCTCTATACTATGATACTAGGTCTTGGGGTTTGGTTTAGTTTCCGCATATGTATATATTTATATCCCTTTTATTTGTTCTCTTCGTCTTGTTCCCTTATTTGTTAGATAGTAGCCCATTACTAACTGTTCTGGGCTACGGGGATCGGTTCACCTACCGGGGGTTGTAGGTGCCATCATGACCAAGAAAAATTGGGTCGTGACAACTTGGTATCAGAGCTTTAGGTTCACCGGTGTCATCGGTATAGGAGCCAATGTCTAGTAGAGTCCTGCGGATCGGGGCGGAGACGTCCGTACTCAATCTTTGGGAGGCTACAGTGACATTTTAGGAAATTCGACTCTTTCATTGCTTCTGTGTCGTGTGTACAACCCTTTAAGTTTCTGGAGATCTCATTTATTCTACTTCATTCTTCCACAGATGGTTCGTACGAGATCATCGGCATCACGCGGAGATGAGCCTCCTGCTCCAGCACCCGATCCAGCACCAGCTCCAGCACCAGCTCCAGCACCCGCTCCAGCACCAGCTCCAGCACCAGCTCCAGCGCCAGCTCCAGCTCCAGCTCCAGTGCCCACTTCTGTGCCAGCTTTAGCCGCAGCTCAATCTCTAGATATTCGGGGGTTACTATTACAGCTTTTGGGTATGATTGGAGAGCGGCCTTCTGAGGTGTCGCAGATACCCGCTCAGGGGGCAACCCTGGGTGCACAGAGCTCAGGAGCGCAGCCTGCTACTATGGCTCCCCGTGCGGAGGTCATTCCAGTTCCATCTGTTGCACAGCCTCTTGCTCCTCGCCCAGTTATGATAGAGTCGGAGCAGAAGGCGTTGGGTAGGTTTTTGAGGTTAGCACCTCCGAGGTTTGCTGGTACTTCTGGATAGGATCCACATGACTTTATTACTACCTGTGAGGAGATGTTGCATCATTTGGGTTTGTTGGAGACTCACGGGGTTGGTTATACTACCTATCAGTTGGAGGGCCCAGCAAAAATATATGGTGGAGGGCCCAGGTTGCTTGTAGACCACCGTCGTCACCTCCTTTGACCTGGTCTGAGTTTTATGACGCCTTTATGGCCAAGTTCCTACCTCAGAGTGATCGTGAGCATCGCAGGGAGCAGTTTACTCACCTTGTGCAGGGGTCTACAACTATCTCGGAGTATGAGACTCGTTTTCATCACATAGCACCGTTCAGAGCTATGATCATTCCTACCAAAGCAGATAGGATTCGCAGATTTGTATGGAGTTTGAGGCCAGAGATTAGGCAACCAGCTGAGATATTGGTTGCCAGTGGTCGGTCATTTCAGGCTATCGTAGACTATGCCCACACTGTGGAGGACTTACAACGACATGATTAGGGGTCCAGAGATAAGAGGCCTCGACATCAGGGTGTCTATAGTGGTTCCAGATATGGTGGTAAAGGTCCTGGCCAGTGGAGCCGGAGTTATCAGCCACAGCAGTACCAGGGTCAGTCCAGCCGACCGGTTCAGGCTTCCCTTCAGACTTTCGGTAGTACCCAGTTCGAGCAGGGTCAGAGCAGCCATCAGGGCTATGGCGGGCAATGTTCGAAGGGTACAGTTTCTGGGGCATCAGGCTGTGGTAGTTATGCGGGATCTGCTGGTTCATCTCAACCGAGTAGGCCGCCAGGAGCTTGTTTTACTTGTGGTGTGATCGGTTATTTTGCTAGAGATTGCCCTCAGCAGGGTACAGTTCAGTTGGCCGAGCCTTTACGAGTAGTTCAGCCCCCAACTAGAGGGGGTGGTCGTCAGAGTAGAGGTGGTGCTCCACTCGGCAGAGCAGGTGGTAGGGATGGCGGTCGGGCAGGTGGAGGTCGTCGTCAGTTTTACGCTGTCCCTAGGAGACCAGAGGCAGAGGCCTCAGATGTTGTGATTACAGGTACAATTTCTGTGTGCCATCAGTCTGCTAAAGGTTTATTTGATCCTGGATCCACTTGTTCATATGTATCTGCCTACTTTGTGCCTTGCTTGGGGTTCGCTAGTGAGCCATTATCTGTTCCTGTTTCTGTTTTGACCCCAGTAGGAGATTCTTTAGTAGTGGATCAGATTGTGAGATCTTATATGCTATCTATTGGTGATTCAGAGACTTGGGGTGACTTGATGATTCTTGATATCCTAGATTTTGATGTGATACTGGGCATGGACTGGTTATCCCCTCACCGTGTGGTTTTGGATTGTTATGCCAAGACCATTACCATAGATGTGCCCGGTGTATCCCCGGTTGTGTGGCAGGGTTCGGTTAGCCATGCACCATCTGGGATCATCTCTTGTCTTCGAGCTAGGAAGTTGATATCCCGTGGGTGTTTAGCTTATCTAGCATATGTCCGAGATGTTAGTGCTGACCCTACTTCTCCTGAGTCCGTTCCTGTGGTTAGAGACTTCCTCGATGTGTTTCCTACCGACCTACCAGGCCTTCCACCTGAGAGAGATATTGATTCGCTATTGAGCTAGAGCCGGGCACTAGGCCCATTTCTATTTCTCCTTACCGTATGGCTCCTGCTGAGTTGAGGGAACTTAAGGAGTAGCTCCAGGATCTGTTAGCTAAGGGGTTTATTAGACCTAGTGTGTCACCGTGGGGTGCTCCTGTTCTCTTCGTGAAAAAGAAGGATGGGTCTATGCGCATGTGTATTGATTATCGGCAGCTGAATAGGGTGACAGTGAAGAATAGGTATCCGATGCCGAGGATTGATGATTTGTTTGACCAGCTTCAGGGTTCAGTCGTGTTTTCGAAGATTGATTTGAGGTCCGGCTACCATCAGTTGAGGATTAGGGCGGAGGACATCCCTAAGACAACATTCAGGACACGTTATGGCCATTATGAGTTCCTGGTGATGTCTTTTGGGTTGACTAATGCCCCCGCAGCTTTTATGAACTTGATGCACATGGTTCTTGGCCCGTATCTAGACTCATTCGTGATAGTTTTTATAGACGACATCTTGGTATACTCGCGTAGTAGAGATGAGCATGAGCAACACTTGAGGGTTATACTCCAGGCGTTGAGAGATCATCATCTTTACGCCAAGTTCTCAAAGTGAAAGTTTTGGCTTGAGTCAGTTGCATTCCTAGGGCACATTGTGTCTAAGGATGGGATTAGGGTTGATCCGGGAAAGATTTCAGCGGTTTGTGAGTGGCCTAGACCTACTACTGCTACTGAGGTTCGCAGCTTTATTGGGTTAGCAGGTTACTACAGACGGTTCATTGAGGGCTTTTCTTCCATAGCAGCACCCTTGACTATGCTGACTAGGAAGGATGTCCCATTTCAGTGGTCGGATCAGTGTGAGGATAGCTTCCAGAGGCTTAAGGTCTTATTGACTTCAGCTCCAGTTTTGACTTTACCGGTTGAGGGTCAGAGCTTCTCCGTGTACTGTGATGCTTCTGGGGTTGGTCTTAGTTGTGTGTTGATGCAGCAGGGTCGGGTAATATCATATGCGTCGAGACAGCTGAAGGTTCACGAGCGCAACTACCCCACTCATGACTTAGAGTTGGCAGCGGTAGTTTTCGCGCTCAAGATCTGGAGGCATTACCTATATGGAGTTCACTGTGAGATCTTCACCGATCACCATAGTCTTCAGTATATCACGAGTCAGTGGGATTTGAACTCGAGGCAGAGGAGATGGGTCGAGTTACTGAAGGAGTATGACTTCACTATTCTGTATCATCCGGGCAAGGCAAACGTGGTAGCGGATGCCTTGAGTCAGAGGGCAGTAAGTATGGGTAGCCTAGCTTCTCTTTCAGTTTCAGAGCGACCGTTGGCTTGGACATCCAGTCCTTGGCTAACCGTTTGGTTAGGCTTGACTTGTCGGATTCTAGCAGAGTTCTCGCCTGTATTGAGGTTCGTTCTACTTTGGTTGATCAGATTCAGAGCCGTCAGTTTGAGGATCAGCAGTTGAGTGACCTTCGTGACCGGGTTGTTCAGGGTGAGACTAGTCGGGCTACTCTAGATTCAGATGGGGTTCTGAGGTTTGATAGTCGCCTTTGTGTTCCGAGGATTAGTGATTTTATTTAGTTGATACTTCATGAGGCACATTGTACTAGATACTCCATTCACCCTGGCACAGCAAAGATGTATAGAGACTTGAGACAGCTTTACTGGTGGAGTGGTATGAAGCGGGATATAGCAGAGTTCGTATCTCGGTGCTTGAACTGCCAGCAGGTTAAGTTCGAGCACATGAGACTTGGTGGTTTGATGCAACGACTTCCCATTCCTGAGTGGAAGTGGGAAGGGATTACTATGGACTACGTTGTTGGTTTGCCTCGTACTTCTCATGGGTTTGATTCTATATGGGTGATTGTTGATAGGCTGACTAAGTCAGCACATTTCTTGCCGGTTCAGACTTCTTATGGTGCAGAGAGGTTAGCTCAGATCTACCTTCGTGAGATTGTTCGGTTGCATGGGGTCCCAGCTTCTATCATTTCAGACTGCGGCACTCAGTTCACATCTCAGTTCTGGAGGGCTATTCAGCGAGATTTGGGTACAGAGGTTCATCTTAGTACCGCTTTCCACCCTCAGACAGATGGCCAGTCCGAGATGACCATTCAAATTTTGGAGGACATGCTTTGAGCCTGTGTTCTTGACTTTGGAGGTTCTTGGGATCAGTTTGTTCCCTTGGCAGAGTTTGCTTATAATAACAGCTTTCATTCGAGTATCGGCATGGCACCTTTTGAGGCTTTGTATGGCAGGCGTTGCAGATCACCGGTAGGTTGGTTTGATGGTTTTAGTGCTGGGCCAGAGAGCACAGATTTGCTTCGAGATTCCTTAGACCAAGTCCGAGTGATTCAGGACAGACTTCGGGCAGCTCAGAGCAGGAAGAAGAGTTATGCTGATCGTAGGCTTCGTGCCTTGGAGTTTAGTGTCGGTGACTTGGTGTTTCTCCGTGTATCTCCCATGAAGGGCGTAATGAGATTTGGTAGGCGGGGCAAGCTTAGCCCCAGGTACATTGGGCCGTTTGAGATTCTGCAGAAGGTTGGTAAGGTTGCCTATCAGTTAGCCTTACCTCTGATGTTTTCAGCTATACATCCTATATTTCATGTTTCGATGTTGCGTCGGTATGTCCTAGATGAGTCGCATGTGTTACAGTGGGATTCAGTTCAGTTGGATGAGGGTTTAGCCTTTGTTGAGGAGCCGGCAACTATTTTGGCCAGGGATGTCAGGAGATTGAGGTCTCGAGAGATCCCGGTTGTTAAGGTTCAGTGGAGGCACTGTCCAGTCGAGGAGGCTACCTGGGAGACTGAGAGAGATATGCGGGATCAGTATCCGCAGCTATTTTAGCCTTCATGTACCCCCCTTGACCTTGACTTTCGAGGACGAAAGTCCTTTTTAGTAGTGGATGATGTAATGACCCTTCCGGTTATTTTCACGTATACGTTTTCCTTGAACCGTTAGAGCTTGTTGTAGCGGACCCAAGCCACTTAAGGCTCGTCAGGACCAGTATTTCGGTGTCGAGCCCATTTGTTTGGTCGCATTATAAGTTTTGAAGTCAAGCAAGTCGGCAAAATTTATCGTAAGTTCTTTAATAAATTTTCTGAACTTTGGGTAAAATGTCTCGGAGCTTTTCTCTCAATATATAAAGAGTTAGAAGTCCCCCAAAATACCAAATCGAAGGTCTACGAGTCTAGTTTCCAACGCACAAAACCTCACGTCCAACTGATCTCAGAGTAAAAAGTTATGACTGTTTTACCGCGGACTGTTTGGCAGAAAATGGGTTGCGAACCGGGTCGCGAACCGGGTCGGGTTAAACTCGATTTAAGCCTCAACTTCACGTTTTAAAACGCCATTTCAGTTCCGAAATAGTGAGAAAACATAAGGGAGGATTCCGAGAGAGTTCTTGAGTATCGAAATCGTGCGGTGGTGAGTTGCGAACTTAATTTAAGAATTTTATTAACATCGCGTGTATTTGAAAATATTTTTATTTAAAAGTTGAATTTGGTAAAAATTATATTATTATTGCCTTTTTAAAATATTTTAAAGGTATATGAAAAATATTTTGTTATGATATAATTGTATATGTATTTATTTTATAATGTTTTTATATATTGTAATATTTTAACGGAGATAGTAAATTTAGTGATGTTGAAATTTATTATTATAATATAGTAGGTTTTATTCGAAATAATTTTCTATGAATTCTGGTATATTTTAAAAGTTATATTTATTATACCACGAATTTATGCAATACCCGAATATATAAATAACAGGATAAGAATTTCTTTTTATCCTTTGTAATTGCCACCTCCACTCCACGTGTAGGTGGAGGGAGTGGCCAGCAAATGTTAGCTAAAGGTGGCAGCATGTTGAGATTACATTGAAATGGTTGTTGCCTAACATATATTTGCTTTACATTATGTAATTAAGGATTGAACATGAACACTGGGGGCATTTGCATACTACTGTGCACGTTAATTCTACATAAGCTAAGGGAGATTTCTTAGGGAATATTATATTGACGCAATATTCGGTCATCGAAAGAAAATCAATTATTTACATCAAGTTATTCCATCCCAAATCCGATTCTGATAGTTTTGGATTTTCTTGGAGTGGTTCGAGCTTGGACATCGTTGTTCTAGCAGCTTGTCATCGGACGACAGGTAGGTTACGATTTATTTTCCCTAGACTCCGTATATATAGGATAAAATTGTATTAATGGGTATCTTTGGGTTGGTTTATTAGGTTGGTACCACAGACCTCGACCGCTTTATTCATGTCCGCCTACTTTTGTTCCTCCATTGCTTGTAGTATTTGCCGATATATTTTATTTACCCTTGTGGTCCTGTGAGACCTTGTTGACTCTGGAACATAGAAGGTGGGATTTTGGGGAATGTCCGCGAGTCCCGGGCATAGAATTATCCTTCTAGGCTGGTTATGATTGCTGAGTAGTTGTGGGCCTGTGCAGGGTCGATAGGTTGATTGTGAGCTGCTGGGCATCTATTGTGTTTGATCATACCATTTTCATGCATAAAAAGAGATTTTATACAGGTTTTACTATGGTTTGGGCTTCGGGCCTACTGGCACCATTTTCTAAACCTTGCATGGCCCGGGGGGCCCATTTTTGATGGAAATAATTTGGAAATGGTTTGATTTAACTTGTGAATATTTCCTAGGTAAAAGAAAGTAAAATTATGTTTTAAAAACACTAGTTTTACTACTACGCTAGACTCGGCAGGGCCGGGGTGCTAGTTGAGTTTTCTTGCTACTTGAGATGATTTTAGCCTCGGTCGGACCGAGCACCTGAGATGACTTTTTACTGTTTAGACCCAGATTTTTCCCGGGCACCTTTGGAGGGGTTTTTGAGACATTTTCCTACTGCTTTAGTCCTGGACAGGGTCTGGGCATTGCATATTCGAGACTGGGTTTTATATCCTGATACCGGACTTGCTTCCTGACGACATGTTCTGATACTGAGTTTTAGTATGGGGTCTGGGACCTCCATGGACCTTGCCATCCGGGCCAGGGGCTACGGGCTGCGTGTGCCGGAGGAGGGGTATACGGTGGAGTAGAGGTATATGGGCAGTGTCCTTCCATGGAACCTACCTGCTGGGCCGGATCGGCGCCGGAGGAGGTACATACAGAGATACCATTTCACTTGAGATATTCATGCATCATATCATTAATTGTTTGAGGCTCCACCCTTGTTTGTTGTTTGCTGATTGTACGCTCCGGTAGTATGGGATGCCGGAGGGTTTATTTTCACTTGTTTGTGTGCCTCGGTTGTATGGGCGGCCGGGGGACTGTAGGTAGAATTTGCTATTTACTTACAGAATTGTTCCCTGTTACGGTTAAGTATGAAATTGGTTACTTCTAGACTGTTAGTTTCTTGATTTGAGATTGATATGATTAGTTGAGTTTAATTCATGTCCCTGAGCATGCCTATCATTACTCTTTCTCTCTTCTTCTTACACTTGAGGTTACCGGTATACCGTCCATTTCGTAAACTTATTTTGTATACACTGTTGTTGCAAGGACCCCAGGTGCGTTGTTTCTTACTTTCACCTGTGCCTATGGTGTGTATATTCTGCTTACTAGCCTCACATGTGCTTCTGTTGATTTCCCTCTGGGCTAGTTCCTGTGTACCTTTCGTAGATTTCTGTGACTACTTGCTTCTATTCTGTCTGTTACTATGCTTTTATCTTATATGTGCCCAGTCGGCCTATGATACCTACTGGGTACCTTATGCATCGCATTTGGTGCTCACCCCTACCCCCTGCATCTTTGGGTGCAGATCCTAGCGTGGGCCATCGCCGTTAGATCACTGGATTCATGCTTGGAGATCTGTTGGGGACTACTTCAGACTGAGGGTGAGCTCTTGGCGATCGGAGCTTAGCTTTAGTTTATCTTTTGCTTCATGTACTCTATTACCATTCAGAGACATCTGTATATATTGTCTGGATCGTTTGCACTCCATGTATGTAGTTTTGGCTCTATACTATGATACCAGGTCTTGGGGTTTGGTTTAGTTTCCGCATATGTATATATTTATATCCCTTTTATTTGTTCTCTTCATCTTGTTCCCTTATTTGTTAGATAGTAGCCCATTACTAACTGTTCTGGGCTACGGGGATTGGTTCACCTACCGGGGGTTGTAGGTGCCATCATGACCAAGAAATTGGGTCGTGACAATGGTCCCTTTTATGATCACGATCTCTCAAACCTTAATTCATGTCCTGAGGTTACCAAAAGCCTTGATTGGCACCTTCGTACCTCGAGCGAGAAACCGCCACTTGATTTGACATATAGTAGACCTCCTCATCAAATAATGCATAAGCCTTATCATCTTCACGGGCCTTGGGTCCATGAGCTCTAATGGCATTCACGCTTTCGACTCTGCTACCCATCATATGATTGGCAAGAAATTCAACTTGAGTCATCATTTTAGCCATATTCTCATCTCGTTCTTTCTCTTTTCTCCTCATTTCATTAGTCATGGTAGCAGAAGTGACACACAATGTCACCTTGGCATCCCTCATATGCCAGGCTCTATTTTTCTTGGTCATTGTATCCAAAAGGGCCTACTCAAGTCTGAATGTTTGGTCCATGATTAGATCCCATGTGTCACGCCCCGAGGCTACCCCCTGGACATAACACGGCACCCGGGACCACAGGTGTCCCAAGTTAACCCTTGGTCATAGCATAACTCAGGTAAATCAATTAAAGGAGCAGAAGCATAATAAGCAAATCCAGAATATAAGCATAGATAGTCAAGTTGAATGGGAAATACAATATAGAGAAAAGACTCGAACACTGTGTATGTCTGAAAAGCCTCTAAGCTAGCATATGGAGTTGATGGGACAAAACCCCAACTAACTCGACAATCTGAAAGAAAGATAAACAATCCAACTAGAATGAAAACTCGTCCTCAAACTATGAGGACTCACAAATGCTGACTGGATAACCGGCTCCGACTAGCCACGAGCCTGATGGGAAACACCTAAATCTGCATCATCAAAGGATGCAGCGCAAGATATGCATCAGTACTATGGAATGTACCGAGTATATGAGGGATGCATGACCATGACAAAACATACTAATTATGCTTCAACAATCGAAATCATGTTTTAAAGGTAAAACTAGATGCAAATGACTCTATGAACTACCACAAGCTGAACACATGATTATAAACAGGAGTCTAAAATCTGAATAAGAGTCAGATACATTTTTAAAGCATAAAATGTTTCTGAGGGAGGTTCTATAACCTACATAGACCATGTGAGCTACATAGAATTTGATGTATATGCCCCATCGAGAGAACACAATATACCTTGCCAGGGTATAAAGGCATGACTGTGGCGTGATCACTAAATCTGATGCCCAACAGAGAGGAATTATAAACCTATGGGGGAACATAGTTCTGGGACTAAGGGTACTCTCACCCTGTCAAACTTAGTGCTAAATACTAATCCCAAAACATACATATAGCTCATATAATACTGGGGCATATCTGATACAAAAACTGATCATAACTGAAGACATATCTGATGTCAAAACTCTTTGAAAAGCAATAAGACATATCTATGCCATGCAATTCAAATTCATGCATTTAAATACGTAGCATAACTATGATTCAAATTATGCTTTACCTTTATAATTTCATACTTGAAGAATTAAGCATACAATTTCATAAACACAAGAAAGGTCATGATATCTAATCATGTCAAATTTGTCTTGAAAACATGCAATTCAATGGGGTCATGCTATCAAGTAACTTTAATATTTGGGCTTTTAAAACCAATGGGGGAATCATGATCAAATCACAATTAAGCAATAAAGATCCATGAACTTAAGCATAGAAACTGATTTCATAAGTTTTCCCCAATTTAGATCAAAACCCTAATTTCACAAGTTCATGAATCAGTTTGAGAATTGGGATTTTGGGCACAAGGGTGAAAAGAACCCATTGTTGAATACCCACATACCTTGATTGAAGCTAACCCACTTGAATTGAAAAGACTTAGGAGACTTGAACTTGGAGATTAGAGAAGAAATTTTTCCTTTTTGGGAGAAGAATGAAGTAATGAGAAGGAGCTTAGGCTAATGAGGGTGAAAACCCTACTTGAAATAGTCAAAATGACATCATTTAGGAGTCAAAAGGGTGGGTAATGATGAAAATACCCCTGGGACTTAAATAAGAAACTACAAGAAAAAGGGCCACCTCATAGGCTACCCGACGGGCGTCGCACCCACGATGGTCCATCGGCCAAGGCGTCGAGCAGGGGTAACTTGGTTGAGGTCTGCTTGACCATTCCAAAGACGAGCTCCCATGGCCTATCGCGCCTGCGATGCCCGTGGGGTTGCCTTTTAAGGGAAATACAGACAGGCGAAGGATCCCTGGATCAGTCTAATGGCTTGATTCCATGGGTAATCGTACCCATGATGCCCATGGCTTAACCCGTCAAGGAAACTGGGTAATGGGGGAAGATCCACTGGGGAATCCTGATCGCGGGTTCCCATGAGCTATCGCACCTGCGATGCCCATCGTGAATGCCCGTTGGGCTGAGAAAACTGGCATAGTCTCACCATTTGGTTCCAACGAGGCACCCCATGGGCTGTCTGATCTACGACGCTCGTGGCGCTGCCCGTGGTGACCTACAGTTGCAGAAAAATATACGAAACTCACTGGATTCAAAATTCAATAGCTGGTTCATTTTCTGAGGTGTTACAATATCTCCCCCTTGGGATCATTCATCCTCGAATGAAGAGTAAACAAGGGGAAATAGAAGACAAAATAGCCCAACCCGCAAACAAAATATGAAATCAAGCAATAAACATGAAAACAAAACTTTTCAACTTAAAGCATGGTTAAATCAACATTGAAAACCTGAATGCATACTAGGATCATGAGAGGAACTGATGGAAAAGAATCAGTGGGACATACTAAGGAGGGAACTAGTACCTCAAGATGGAACTGGATCGGGAGGAAAGAGTTGGGGATATTTGGCCTTCATGTCCTCTTCCACTTCCCAAGTAGCTCCCTCAACAAGCTGATTTCTCCAAAGAACTTTCACCGAAGCGACTTCTTTTTTCCTCAACCTTTGAATATGACGATCAAGAATCTCCATGGGAACCTCCTCTTAAGTGAAACTATCCTTCACATTCACATCCTCCAAAGGAACAATCAAGGCTGGATCACCAACACATTTCTTCAATAAGGAAACATGGAAAAATGGATGAACCGCTTCTAATTATGTTGGCAAATCCAACTCATAAGCAACACTACCAACTCTACTAAAGATCCGATAAGAACCTACAAAACGGGGACTGAGCTTCCCTTTCTTGCCAAATCTTATCACACCCTTCATGGGTGACACTTTTAGAAAAACCCAATCATCAACTTCGAATTCCAACTCCCTTTTTCTCACATCCGTATATGAATTTTGTCGACTCTGAGCATTCTTCAACCTTTCCCTAATAAGCTGAACCTTTCCATAGTCTTATGAATCGAATATGGGCCAATCAAGGCTGCCTCACCTACCTCAAACCAACCAATAGGAGATCTACATCTCCGGCCATAAAGTGCCTCATAAGGAGCCATCTGGATGATAGAGTGAAAGTTGTTGTTGTACGTAAACTCGTTAAGAGGTAAGTGGTCATCCCAACTACCTTTGAAATCAATCATGCAAGCTCTCAACATATCCTCCAAAGTCTGAATAGTACGCTAGCCTAGCCATCCGTCTGAGGGTGAAAAGCTTTGCTAAGCTTCACCTGAGTACCAAGACCCTTCTGAAATGATCTCCAAAACTTAGAAGTAAACTGAGGACCTCTATCGGAAATGATAGACAATGGAATACCATGCAATCGAACTATCTCCCGGATGTAGAGTCTGGCATAGTCATCTGCTGAATCCATAGTCGTAACAGCCAAGAAATGGGATGATTTAGTCATCCGATCGACAATCACCCAAATCAAATCATGTTGCCTTTGAGTACGAGGAAAACCTATAATGAAGTCCATATTGATCGCTTTCCACTTCCAAGTGGGAAGGTCAATATCCTGAATCATGCCACCTGGTCGTTGTTTCTCTACCTTCACCTGCTGACAACTGGGACACTTAGCCACAAAACCGGTTATGTCCCTCTTCATACCATTCCACCAAAACGCTTCCCATAGATCACAGTACATTTTGGTGGCACCGGGGTGGATGGAATATCTGGAACTATGAGCCTCAGTCAAAATCTTCTATCTCAACCCATCTATATCTGGCACACATAGTCGACCCTGATAACGAAGTACACCATCTCCCCCTTGGGAGAACACCTCAACTCTTTGTTGATAGACTTCACCTCAGCTACCAAGGATGATTCGGCACCATTTTCGACAATAACACCACCTTTGGTTGAGTGCATAAGGTGAACTCCCAACTGAGTAAGCCTATGAACCTCTTTAACCAATTCCTTCTTTCCATCTTCCATAGAAGATACACTACCCATAGACAATCTACTAAGGCATCAACCACAACATTGGCCTTAAGAAGTTCAAGCCACCTTTTTGTCGCAAATTAAATTCCTTCTGAGAGAACATATACTGAAGACTCTTATGATCGGTGAATACATCCACAAGCACCCTATACAAATAATGTCTCCAAATATTCAACGCAAAGACCACGGCTGCTAACTCAAGATCATGAGTAGGGTAGTACTTCTCATGAGTCTTAAGCTGCCTAGAGGCATACGTAATCACTTTACCACGCTGCATCAAAACACAACCTAAACCAATCCTAGAAGCATCACAATACACCACAAAGTCATCTAGGCCCTCGGGTAGAGCTAACGCTGGAGCTGTGGTCAACCTAGTCTTCAATTCCTTAAAGTTCTTCTTACATAAATTGGACCACTGAAATTTTACCTTCTTCTGAGTCAATCGAGTCAAAGGGGCAGCAATGGAAGAAAATCCTTCCACAAACCTCCTGTAGTAACTAGCCAAACCCAAAAAGCTTCTAATATCATACAGGTAAGTGGGTCTAGGACAGTTCTTTACTGCCTCTATCTTTTGGGAATCAACCCGAATACCATCTTTAGTCACAATATGACCCAAAAAAGCAACAGACTGCATCCAAAACTCACACTTCTTAAACTTAGCAAATAATTGCCGATCCTTGAGAGTTTTAACCACAACTCTCAAATGGTCTGCATGCTCCTCCTCTCTCTGAGAGTATATAAGGATATCATCAATGAAAACAATCACAAACATATTTAAATACTATTTGAACTCGCGTTTCATCAAATCCATAAAATCTGCAGGAGCATTTGTTAGACCAAAAGACATCAAAACAAATTCATAATGAGCATACTGAGTCCTGAAGCCTGTCTTCAGAATATAACACTCTCTAACACGAAGTTGATGATAACCGGATCTAAGGTCAATTTTGGAGAAGAAACTAGCACCCTGAAGCTGATCGAATAAGTCATCAATCCTAGGAATGGGATACTTATTCTTGATTGTGACATTGTTCAACTAACGGTAGTCAATACACTAGGGAACCATCTTTCTTTTGCATGAATAGGACGGGATCATCCCATGGAGAAATGCTAGGCCTGATGAAACCCTTATCAAGAAGATCCTTCAACTGATCTTTTAACTTATTAAGCTCCACGGGAGACATTATTTAGGGAGGAATAGAGAGGATCCATATCTAGAAGAAGATCTATCTCAAAGTTGATTTACTACTCGGGAGGGAGTCCGGGCAAATCCTCGGGAAACATTTATGGGAATTCATTCACAACGGGAACAAACTGAAGGGATGAGGTTTCGGACTCCGTGTCCATAACCTGCACTACATGATAAACATACCCCTTTGAAATCATCTTCCTAGCCTTAAGATAAGATATGAAACGACCTTTAGAGGATGTGGGACTACCTTGCCATTCTAAGACGGGTTTATTTGGAAGCTTGAAACTGATAACCCGAGTACGATAATCAATAAAAGCATAACAAGCATGTAGTCAATCCATACCAAGAATAACATCAAAATTTGTCATATCCAACTCTACTAAATATGTTGAAGTGACTCTATAAAGGACTGAGATAGTGCAGTTTTGGTAGATCCTTTTGGCTAAGACTGACTCACCAATAGGAGTGGAAATACAAAAGGCTTCTTAAAGCAATTCAAGACATACTTCAAATTTGCATGCTATATAAGGGGTCACAAAAGATAAGGAGGCAGCGAGGTCCAACAAAGCAAACACATCGAAAGAGAAGACTTTTAACATACCTGTGACAACATCTGGGGAACCCTCCTGGTCCTGACAAGAGGACATAGAATAAAGACGTTTTTGGCACTGACCACCAAAACTAGAAGTTGTGCCTTGCTAGGCTGGTCGACCTCCTGGGGCTGCTGGAGCAGACTACGCCCTACCACCACCCTGCCCTTTCTTAGCTGAAAGGCAATCTCTGATACGATGTCTAATCTAACCATAACCAAAACAACCCTCTCTACCATCCAAACACTCACCGGGGTGATTCTTCCCACAATTGGCACAAAGGGGAAAAGATGGCCCCTTTGTACCACTACACCGAGAATAAGAGACTGCACCTCTACTGGACTAATCATGACAGGGCCTGGAGGCCTGAGAAAGAGTACTGGCCAAAGAATGCACGGGTCCTAACAACCTCTTCTGAAATGAGGAGGGATTTCCTCCACCGACCCTCTGATGACCAAAACCTGATCCCTCGGATCTAGCCCTCTTGTTATCCCTAGCCATCTCCCTAAGCCTATCTCCTTCAATATGGTGAGCATGGGTCATGAGTCTAGAAATGTTCATATTACTCAACAGCATAGCTGAACTACACTCCTTTTTCACCAAATCTGAAAACCCATAGATAAACTTGCTCATCTGATCATGTGGGTCCGCTACCATAGAAGGGGCATACCTCGATAACTAAGTGAACTTCATATTGTACTCCTGAACAATCATGGATCCCTGTCTCTAGTTCACAAACTCCTCAGTCTTCACTTGGCTCAACTCTCGGGGAATGAACCGGTCAAGGAAGGCTCTCTCAAAGCACACCCAAGTCTTTGGTACCTCGTCCCTAGCTCTAGCTTTCTTCCATTGCATGAACCAAATATGAGCCACATTCTTGAGTTGATAGGAGGCCAACTTAACACAGTCAACCCCAACTACTTTCATCACCTCAAAGATTTTCTTCACTTCATCAATAAAATTTAATGGATCCCCATTCACCTTCGAACCCCAAAAATCTAGTGGAAGCATACGGATAAAATCACGAACTTAGGCCGCTACACCACCTTGAAGGTGGACATGGGCATGAGCCTGCTGATTGGACTAAGCAGAAAAGGTCTGGTCTAGCAAATGGATGGCGTTCATAAACTCCTCATTCGTGACCTCGAGGGCCGAAACTGGAGGAGCAGCATTTCAAGTGGCTCGGTGAAGCATAGAACGTCGAGGCATGATCTGAAACGTACAAGGTAAGGATTAGAGGAATATTAGAGTTAAGCTCTATCTCACGATATGATCATGAATGAAGTTATGTTTTCTAATACATCTCATAGCTTCCCCCTCATATGTGTGGTGCACTTCACAAACATGAAGGAGACTCTACTCGATGCAGCTTTCAGACATCCTAGGACTCTTGAACCTGATGCTTTGATACCAAATTTGTCATGCCCCAAGGCTACCCCCTAGACATAACATGGGACCCGAGACCACAAGTGTCCCAAGTTATCCTTTGGTCGTAGCATAACTCAGGTAAATTAATTAAAGGAGCGGAAGAATAATAAGCAAATCCAGAATATAAGCATAGATATTAAAGTTGAATTGGAAATACAATATAGAGAAAAGAATTCAACACTGTCTATGTCTGAAAATCCTCTAAGCTAGCATATGGAGTTGATAGGATAATACCCCAACTAACTCAATAATCAAAAAGAAAGATAAACAATCCGACTAGAATGAAAACTCGTCCTCGAACTATGAGGAATCACCAATGCTGACTAGATAACCGGCTCTGACTAGCCACAAGCCTGATGGGAAACACCTGAATCAACATCATCAAAGGATGCAGAGCAAGATATACATCACTGCTATGGAATGTGCCGAGTATATGAGGGATGCATGAACATGACAAAATATGCGAAGTATGCTTCAACAATCAAAATCATGCTTTAAAGGTAAAACTAGATGCAAATGACTCTATGAACTACCACAAGCTGAAAACATGATTATAAACAAGAGTCTGAAATCTGAATAAGAGTCAGATATATTTTTAAAGAATAAACTATTTCTGAGAGAGGTTCTCTAATCGACATAGACCATGTGAGCTATATGGAATCCGATGTATAATCCCCATCGAGAGGACCCAATAGACCTTGCCAGGGTATAAAGGCATGAGTGTGGAGTGATCACTAAATCTGATGCCCAACAGAGGGGACTTATGAACCTACGGGGGAACGTAGTTCTGGCACTAAGGGTACTCTCACCCTGTCCAACTAGATGCTAAATACTACTCCCAAAACATACATATAGCTCATATAATACTGGGGCATATCTGACGCAGAAATTGATCATAATTGAAGACATATCTGATGTAAAAACTGTTTGAAAAGCAATAAGAGATATATGATGCCATGCAATTCAAATTAATGCTTTTAAAGACTTAGAATAACTAAAATTCAAATCATGCTTTACCTTTCTAATTTCATACTTGAAGAAGTAAGCATGCAATTTCATAAACACAAGAAAGGTCATGATATCTAATCATGTCAAATTTCTCTTGAAAACATGCAATACAATGGGGTCATGCTATAAAGAAACATTAATGCTTGGGATTTTAAAACCAATGGAGAAATCATGATCAAATCACAATTAAGCAATAAGGAGCCATGAACTTAAGCATAAAAACTGATTTCATAAGTTTTCCCCAATTTAGATCAAAACTCTAATTTCACAAATTCATGAATCACTTTGAGAATTGTGGGTTTTGGCAAAGGAACCCATTGTTGAATACCCACATACCTTGATTGAAGCTAACCCACTTGAATTGAAAATACTTAGGAGACTTGAACTTGGAGCTTGAGACTTGGATCTTGGAGAAGAACTTTTTCCTTTTTGGGAGAAGAATGAAGTAATGAGAAGGAACTTAGGCTAATGAGGGTGAAAATCCTACTTGAAATAGTCAAAACGACATTATTTATGAGTTAAAAGGGTGGGTAATGACTAAAATTCCCCTGGGACTTAAATAAGAAACTGCAGGAAATAGGGCCACCTCACGGGCTACCCGATGGGCATGGCGCCCATGACAGCCCATCGGCCAAGGTGTCAGGGAGGGGTACCTTAGTTGAGGTCTGCTGGACCATTCCGACAATGAGCTCCCATGGCCCGTCGAGCCTGTTACGCCCGTGGGGTTGCCCATCGAGGGAAAGGCGGACAGGGGAAGGATCCCTGGATCAATCCGATGGCTTGCTTCCATGGGTCGTCATACCCACGATGCCCATGACCTAACCCATCAGGGAAACTAGGGTAATGGGGGAAGATCATCTGAGGGATCCCAACAGTGGGTTCCCATACGCCGTCGCACCTGCGATGCCCATCGTGACCATCCATTGGGCTGAGGCAACTAGCAAAATCTCACTGTTTGTTTCCCACGGGGCACCCCACGGGATGTCTGAGCTACGACACCCATGGAACTGCCCGTGGTGACCAGCAGTTGCATAAAAATACAAGAAACTCACTGTATTCAGAATTCAATAGCTGGTTTATTTTGCAAGGTGTTACACCCTGCTAAGTTGTTTTATACAGACATGTTAATGGAGTCTAGTGATCGGTAAAAGCATTGCAAGGGCATTCCATTTTGTAGCCCATGGTTTGTACATAACAATATTTTTTTCTTAAACCTCAACCAAACCTCATGGAAACGGTTACCCAGCAATTGATGGAAGTTCATGATATCTGATGGAGTTGCAACTTTCTCGAAGGTGGGAAGAGTTGATCTAAGAAGGCCTTGACTAAACCATTCCATGAGGAGATAGAATCGTTGGATATCTCTTCTAACCATGTGGTCTTCTCTCCCATGAGAGAGTAAGGAAATAGTCTTAGTAGGATTGACTCTTGACTAATATTGTGGATGTTAGAGGGTTGGAAAATCTAATTTTTTTTTGAATATGGCGATTAGTATCCTCATTTACAAGCCTGCCAAATAGGCCCTTCATTTGAATCAAATATAGCATAGTGCTTGTCACATGAAAGACCACGTTACCAATAGTGGGAGGTAAGCGAATGGCATTCTTGCGCCATGTACTACCAATTCATCCTCCATATCCATAAAACTATCAATGATACCTCTTTTGCTAGCGTGACTCATGATCGACCTGTTCCCAACACAAAAACAACAAATAACGTAAAAGGAAAACAAGACGCAAAACTAATGTGAACCAATAAAAAAAAGATGGCAATCAAAAACTATCATGACTAGATATCGGGACACGATGGCACCTACATAACCCTCCGGTAGGCAAGCCAACCCAAAGATGTAAAAGTATAATAAAATAGTTTAAATAATCAAACACGAGAGGAAATCATACAAGGAGGGGGGCAATAACATATATACTTACCAACAGTAACAAATATACAAAAATGGCCCCAAAGTGACCGAGAAGACAAAATACCTACAAGACCAACCTCAGACCTGGTGTCACCGGTATAAGAGCGTCTAAAGTACGAAAAATCTGTACAACAAGTGTTGTCTATCCACATTATAAAAATATAGATAGGTATGTAGATGGAAAGCAGTAATGATCTCTAACATTCCGAGAGCTCACCGCGATCTGAACAACAACTACTCACGAATGATAGAAGGGCCAATGAGGGTGGCTCGTACTAGGTGTTGCATTAGAAAAAGATGTAGAATGTAGTATGAGTACCAAAAAAATAGGTACCTAGTAGGCATCATAGGCCGACCGAGCTCAAAAATATAATATATATAATAATCTACCGGAAAGTAAACTAGCTACAGGGATCCACCTAAATCTAGTTATCAATAACAAACAGAGCTATCTATCTGACGGTGAAGGCAATAATGATAAAACAGGTAAAAGAACTCCAAGTAAACCTAGATAATGCAATACTATGCATCATGATATGATATGATACGGAGGATGGTCAATGCAGAAGATAAAACACAGTATCTGTTAACACAGGCGCCTGGAAGGAACTACAAGTTCATCAACATATGCATCAAAGTAAAACCCTGATATGTGCTCCTCGAGCAGCATGGAATCGTGCCTTAGACTCATCAATAGGAAAGTAAAATAGATAAAGGGTCCAGAAACGTCTCTCGGACCGGTATAACAATGGTACTTTACTTTCTTTCAAAAAACAGTGGTTAAGTAAGATCCCAAATTTGAACAAAATATCTCGTATTTCTTTCATTTCCAAAACCCATAGCCATGTAATGTAGTAATGAGATATGATGCCATGTTCAGAGAATATCAGTCAATCAAGGTAAAACACCCTCCAAACAAGATAACTGACCTAGCACTCCATCCAGTTCATGTATGGACTCGGGACCATATATACACCAATACAAGAAGCAAAGGGCAAAAATAGAAATAAAATAAGAAAACAAGTAAAAGCACCTACTCTGCCTCTAAAACCTCCCTAAACCATTCTAAGGATTCTAGGCTATCCACAACAAACTACGGGGTCCTAAACTAAAGATAAACATTGAATACTATTCTACAGTCCCAAAAATGGCCAAGATAAGCAGAAACAGGATTTAAGCTTAATTCTAACCTAAATCTAGCCTAACATTCATGCAACTCATAATATATAAAATATAACTAAGCTAAGTCTTAAAATGGTAAACCGTAACCTACCTCGAGGCCAAACTGCAAGCACGAACCATCACTCACGTGCCTTCCCCTTCTGAACAACCTCAGTATGCTGCCATGCTATCAAGAACATAATGTAGGTGTCAAGATGAGAAGAATGACACCTATATTACTTATACAAAAATTTGAGCCAACAATCAGGTCAGAAAATGACTCTCAGGGCCCACGCAATGAAACAAAAAAAAATCACAATTGTTTTTGTCGAGGGTTTATAAACCCATGTCCAAAAATTGAGCGTGATCGGGACTCGTCTCGGGGCCCAAAATAACCCCGAAGTCCCCTATGATCAAGAATTGTAAACGAGGAAATCAACGGAAATTAATTAAAAGAATCATGAATTAAACACGGAAAAGGAGAAGGAAGAAAGGGAAACTTACCAGAATAATTAAGGGAGAAGAAGGGAGTTTGCACCAGCTTTGGAGCTCAATACAATGGAGGTTTTTTGGTTTAATGGAGAAAAAAATGAAGTGAAAACTTTATATACTGACATGGGTCCTTCATCATAATCGCGAAGGACCCCATGTGGTTGTAAAAAATGAGCTAGCCAGACCATCGCGATCGTAAAAGTACAGCCATGCGATCTTGAAGAACAAGCAGGACTAGGTCCCATCCGGCCTTTATCGTGATCACGAGGAACCTATCGCAATTGCGATGGTCAAAAAGATAGACCATTGCAAATGCGACGGTCACCTCACAGTGGCGATGACCAAAATGGTCTGCGACATTACAGCAACACCAACAAAACCCTATGGCTAAAAAGTCATAAAATGGTGTTACGAGATTCACATAGGGTCCCGCGATGCAAATGAACCATGCTACCCTATCATAAATGGCATTGCGGACTCAATGGAATTGACGAAATAAACAACGAAGATTGTTTTAACAAAAAGTGGGCCCCACGCCCAAAAAGCAACTTTTACTAAAATGAAACTCAATAGCCCAAAATGAGTCTTGAAGCCTCGACACCCAAACCAAAGATACCTATAGCCCAAAGTCGACATTTTGAAGCTAACAACAATGATGGAATTTCTGTCCGAGGTCATCTTCTTTGAATGTTGACCAAAGTCAACTCCACTAGCCTTAAGAGTTGAAAAATAGGAAAATGAGCTCAACACAAAAATGAATGGCCCAGGAACCAAATCGTTAGTTCTGGAAAGTTATGAATGACCTGTAGCCGCTGTGGGAAAGCTCAAAATATGGAAAAAGCAAGATAATCAAGGAAATGACCTAGAGGATTACAACATCCACTACTAAAAGAACTTTCTTCCTTGAAAGATAAAGAAAAAAAGATACATGAAGGCTCAAAATGGTTAGGATAGAGGGTCCGCATATTGGTCTTGATCTCCCAAGTAGCCTCCTCAATAGGATGATGCAGCCACTGAACCATAACTGATGGAATCTCCTTGGACCTTAACTTGCTAGCCTGTCTGTCTAAGATAGAAACAGTTTCCTTCTCAAAAGCCAGAGACTCATCCAACTGAACAAAATCCCAATGAAGCACGTACTCATTCGTAATGTACCGCCATAACATAGGAACATGGAAAACTGGATGAACACTAGAAAGGGTAGGAGGCAGGGCCAACTCCTAAGCAATCTCCCCAATGCGATAAAGGCAAGAAATCTCCCCAGTAGTGCTAACTCAATTCATGATACATCTTAGCTTCCCCGAGATGAATCGAATACCTAGAACAATGAGCCTTTTCCAAGATCAACCTAACTAGGTCACCAACTCTAGGAACGCAGATACGACCCTCAATCCTAAGAATACCCTTCGAATCTAAGGTTGCCTTCCTAGCCTCATCACTCAACACCTTATCACAAATGATCCTCAACCTCGCATCATCAAATTTTTATGCTTTAATCTTCTCCAACAAGAAAGATCTAGCCTTAACACAAGCAAAAATATGGCCCGGCTCAGAAATATCAAGTCTTACCAACCTGTTAGCCAAGGACTGGATGTACAGAGTTAAAGGTCGCTCCTCTGCTGCTAAGAATGCCAAGCTACCCATACTCAGTGCCTTGAAGCTCAAGGCATCCACTACAACATTTTCTTTGCTCGAATGATAAAGAATTGAGATGTCATAGTCCTTCAGTAACTCCAACCACCTGCGCTGCCTCAAATTTAGATCCTTCTGGCTGTAAATGTACTATAGACTATAGTGGTCAGTGAAGATCTCATAATGCACTCCATATAGATAATGCCTCCAAATCTTCAATGCAAAGACTACCACCACTAACTCTAAGTCATGAGTGGGGTAGTTCCTCTCGTGAACCTTTAGCTATCTAGAAGCATAAGAAATTACTCGACTCTGCTGCATCAATACACAACCCAGACCAATACCAAAAGCATCAAATACACTGTAAACCCCCGACCCTTGATCAAAAGAGTAAGAATAATAGCTGAAGTCAATAAGGCCTTGAGCTTCAGAAAGCTCACCTCACACTTATCTGACCACTGGAAGGGGATATTCTTCTGATTCAATCTAGTTAATAGAGCTTCTATAGAAGAAAACCCCTCTACAAACAGTCTGTACTAACCTTCCAACCTGATAAAACTGCACACCTCGGTAGGAGAAGCAGGCCTAGCCAAATGGTGCAATCTTTGCCAGATCCACCATAATCCCATCATTGGATACCACATGCCCCAAGAATTCCTCAGACTCAAGCCAAAACTCACACTTAGTGAATTTGGCATATAATTGATGGTCTCGCAAGGTTTGAAGTACAAATCTTAGATGATACTCATGCTTCTCTCTACTTCTTGAATATACCAAGATGTCATCAATGAACAAAATTACAAAGAAATCCAAGTAGGCTCCAAACACGCGGTTCATAAACTCTATAAATGTTGATGGTGCATTATCAACCCAAAAGACATGACTAGGAACTCATAATGACTGTATTTAGTCCTAAATGCAATCTTGGGATGTCCGCAACCCTAATCCTCAACTGGTGATACCCGGATCTCAAGTCTATCTTAGAGAACACTGCTACACACTGTAGTTAGTCAAACAAATCATTGATATGCAACATCAGATATATGTTCTTAACTATCACATTATTCAACTGTCTGTAGTTGATACATATATGCATGGACCCATCTTTTTTATTTGTAAATAAAACTGGAGCTCCCCATAGAGACATTCTAGGTTGGATGAACCCTTTTCTCATCAAATCTTGGAGCTGATCCTTAAGCTCTCTCAACTCGATTGGTGCCATTTGATATGGCAGAATAGAAATGGGCTGAGTGCTCAGCTCGACATTGATAGCAAAGTCAATATCACATTAGGAGGAAGACCCGGTAGATCAGAAAGAACACATCTGAATACTCACCTGAATCAAACCCTGACTACTCTGACCCTCACCAATCTATAATTCCACCTGAACAAGATGGCTTGGCTGGAAATGTTGTTGATGTTGACCCCTACAAAAGTAGCCTTTACCCCATGTCTGTGAGCCATTTTAATTTCCCTGATGGTAGGGCCTCTTATCACTGCCCCCTTGGTCCTCGTGAAGTATTCCCTTTATAGTGCAGACATCATCCACAACCTCCAAGAATTACTGGCCTAATGCTACCATACCCTTTGTAGACAAACAGAGGTGTAAGGTCAAACCTCAGACAAAGCGACGCACTCTCTCATGCTCGATGGGCAGAATCATGGTGACATGCCTAGCCAAGTCATGGAAATAAACCTCACACTTTAAAATAGACATGGACCCTGCTCCAACTTTAAGGACTCATCCATCAACCATTCCCTTAAGCTGCACGGTACATACTTCTCCAAGAAAGTTGACGTGACTCTACTGGTCTACAAGCTATATACGACCTCCACCACTATTTTGCTGGACAATCTAGCTGAAATGCAGTATAATTTTCTCTGTGTGACTTAACCAACCAAAGATTATGCAATCTCTCCTAGTAACTATTCAAAAACTTATGCGCATCCTCCTAGGAACACCAAAAAACCTCAGGGGACCTAATCACCAAAACCTACCAAGAATATTTTGCTCCTCATAAGACATAACGGGACCAACTAGAATAGGAAGAATAATGGTACGGACTGGAAAAACCTTTAATCAGGGCACCACAGTAGCAGGTTATGATCTTGAGCCTTGTGCCGCTACCTGGGCTGAAATCTAAGCCTTGTCTCTAACCTAAGAACCAATAGGAGTACCGGGTGAGGCTACTGGCTGTGAAATACCCTCAAGGAACCAAAGCAAGAGAACCAATGTGTCCTGTAGTATTGTAGTATCCATAAAACCTATCGGATGTTGGGCTGACCCCACACCTTCTGGCTCATACTATACCTCCTCAACCCCAATATAAGGCTCTAGCGATGGTAACCTAGTCTGGGCCTAATATGGAACCACAGCCTATCCCCTACCTTGACCTCTTTGTCAACCTCTACCTCATCCCCTAGCTGGGGCTCTAACTATAGGTGCAGGGGCCTTGTCCTCACCTTCTGCTGATCTCATCTGAACCATCTGAGAAAAAATGAAACAAAAGATACTTAGAAGTTGATAAGGTCAAGTATGTATGATAAGGAATCAAACAAGATGGAATGCTTCCTAGGAATATCCTATAGCCTCTCACATATAGGGTACGGGCATCATCATACAGATGCATGAGACTCTATTAGAAACTTTCCTCTTATACTGGCGAGACTAGTGAACCTAGGGCTTTGATACCACTCTGTCATGATCTAAAATCGAGTTGTAATGGCACCTATATAACCCACCCACCCCTCCGATAGGAAGACCAACCCAAAGATGGGGAAGTATAATAAAATAGTTTAAATAATGAAACATGGGAGGGAATCATAAAGGAAGGGGCCAACAACATATATACATACCAATAATAATAAAGATGCAAAAATAGCCTCAAAGTGACTGAGAAAACAAAACACCTATAAGAAGAACTCTGGACCCGCTGTTACTGCTACAAGAGCGTCTAAATTATGGAAAAGCTATACAACAAGTGTTGTCTATCCAAAATACAAAACTATAGATAGGAATTTATACAGAAAGCAGTAATGATCTCTAAAATGCCAGGAGCTCACCGCAATCCGAAAAAAAGTTGGTCACGAACGACTGAAGGATCAATGAAGGTGGCTCATACTAGGTGCTGCATGAGAAAAAGATGCAGTGTAGTATGAGTACCAAAATAACGATATGCATTATAGGTCGACCAAGCTCATAAAGATAATATATATAATAAGCTAAAAGAAAGAAAACTAGCTACAGGGATCTACCTAAATCTAGTTATCAACAACAAATAGAACTATCTATCTGACAGTGAAGACAATAATGATAAAACAGGTAAAAGAACTCTAAGTAAACCTAGATATTGCAATGAAATGCATCATGAGATGATATAATATGGAGAATGGGCAATGAAGAAAAGTAAAACCTGGTAACTGGTACCCCGGGTGCCTGAAAGGAACCTCAAACTCATTAATATATTCATAAAAGTAAAACCCAGATATGTACTCCTCAAGTGACCTAGAATGTAACACCCCAGAGCTTGACCTAGCTTTAAACTTAAGAAATCTGAAAATTTTAAAGTTCCACGGATGACAGGTCTAAACCACGGACAATGGTTTGAACCATGGGTCATGGAATGGATCCGTGGTTTAAGTCTTCCAGGCTCAGACTCTGGTCTGAGAACCACGAGTTGGTTCTATGGACCGTAGTTCATTCTACGGCCCATCCTTTCAACTCATGGTACCAGACCTGAGGGCTGACTGATTCCCAAGAACCATGAGTCCAGTCTATGGGCCGTAGTTTGAACTACAGACCATCCTATTGACTCGTTGAACCTGATTAGAGGCATGCCAAGTCCTTTAGGAACAACGAGTCAGGTTGACGACTCGTGATTCATTCTACGGGTTCATCTTATTGACATGTAGTTTGCCTTATACATCTTTATCAATTTTCTAAGAACCACGAGTAGGAACCATGAGTCATTGTTCAAATGACGACCCGTGGAACCAACTCGTGATTCCTAAACCCGACCATTTTTCCAGCTTTTTCCTAATTATATCCCAAGGGTATTTTAGTTATTTCTCACCTTTTTAACTCCTAAGTGTGGTCGTTTTGATCATTTATAGCATGATTTATAAACCTATTAGCCTAAGTCCCTTCTCATTACCTCATTCATATCCCAAAAAGGAAAAATACTCTCTCAAGCTCAAGGTCTCATGCTCCAAGTCCAAGTCTCCTAATCTTTTCAATTTCAAGTGGGTTAACTTCAATCTAGGTATCTGGGTATTCAATAATGGGTTTCTTCAACCCTTGTTCCCAGAACCCCAAATTTCTATTTTGATTTCATGAACTTATAAATTAGGGTTTTACCCTATTCTTATGGGTTTTGCTATAAATTTCCTTCTCATGATTTTATTATGAAATTACTACTAAGTTGCATGATTTTGCATGGGTTTTTACATATTGACTCCTATTTTGAATTGAAGGCTAATTATGGTAAATCCTACGTGCATGAATTGATATAAGAAAAATTGGGTATTTGATAGCATGTTTTTCATGGAATTTCAAGCAAGTGCATGCCTAGTTACTATGTTTTATGAAAGTGTATGTTATTATGAAATTGAACTAGTGCCATGAAAATTTTCAAGTTATGAACTATTATGCAAGACAAGACACCCGATGTGCCATCAATGCTCATAAATCATTTTCTAAACCAAGGTTCGTGAGTAGTATGATGATCCGGGTTATGAACATGTTATGAACAAATTTTGATATCCAGATATCTCACATGTATGTGAGCGTCATGTTATATATATATATATATATATATATATATATATTGGGAGTAGTATTTAGCACTGAGTTGGAGCGGGTGAGAGTAACCTTAGTCCCAGAATTACGTACCACCGTAGGTGCCCTCTGTGGTTTATGACAGGATCCTAGTATGATATGGTTCTAACTTTGGCCCGTTAGAATAGACTTTTTCAGTGTGGGTGCATAACACTGGACTCCATATAGCTCAGCCTGGTTTATGTCGGTTAAGAGAAACTCCCCACATGATTATTTTCAAGTTATGAAGTTACATGATACTTTATTTTGAAACTTGGTTTTACCTCATGTTTAGGTATTAAATCTCGATGAATCCTTATGTTGTCTCTTATTTTTGAAAAGCTCATTTTAAGCATATTTTAAGTATGTTTTATCATGATTATGTATATCGCACATACTCGGTACATCCTATAGTACTGATGTATACTTTGCGCTGCATCCTCTTGATGATGCAAATTAAGGTTCCCTCCCTCAGGCACGTGGCTAGTGACCACAGGCCATATCCAGTCAGTGTTGGTGAGTCCTTTTTTTTAGAGGGCTAGTTATGACTCTAGTTTGTTTTGATTATTTACTTTCGTACTTTGAGTTAGCTAGGGTCTTGTCCTAGCAACTCCTTATGTCATGTATAGAGGCTTTTTAGACATAGACAGTATTTGGGTCTTCTTCGAATCATGTTCTTTTGATTTTATCTTATGGATTAAGTTATCTAATTCATATTATGCTTCTAGTTTGCTTAATTTATATGCTATGACCAAGGGTTAGCTTGGGGCACTTGTGGTCCCAAGTCCCGTGTTATGTCTAGGGGTGGCATCGGGGCATGAAAAACTTTGTTTTAGAGCCTCAGGTTTAAGAGTCTTAGGTTATCTGAAAGCCGCATTGATTAGAATCTCACTCATAGGTGTGAAGCGTGCAACACTTATGAAAGGGAAGTTATGAGATGTCTTAGAAAAACCTCACTTCTTTCATGATCACATCGTGCGTTGGAGTTCAACTCTAATATCCCACTAATTCTTTCCTTGTATATTTTAGATCATGCCTCGACGTGCTATGCCTCACCAAGCCGCTCAGAATGCTGCCCCTCCAGTTTTGACCCCTGAGGTCACGAATGAGAAATTCAGGAACGCCATCCATTTGCTAGCCCAGACCTTGGCTGCTCAGGCCAATCAGTCATCTCCTATCCCAATCCACCCTCAAGGTGGAGTAGCAGCCCAGGTTTATGATTTTGTCTGAATGAATCCACCTACATTTTGGGGTTCGAAGATGAGTGAGGACCCACTTAGCTTTGTTGATGAAGTGAACAAAATCTTTTATGTTATGCAAGTGGGTGATGTTGATTGTGTGGAGTTCGCGTCCTATCAACTCAAAGATGTAGCCTATAGCTAGAGCTAGGGACGTGGTCCCTATGACTTGGGAGTATTTCAATAGAGCTCTCTTTGACCGGCTCTTTCCCCGAGAGTTTAGCTAAGAAAAGACTGGGGAGTTTGTGAACTTGAGACAGGGGTCAATGTCAGTCCAAGAGTACAATTTGAATTTCACTCAGTTATTGAGGTATGCCCCTCTATGGTAGCGGACCCGCATGACCAAATGAATAAGTTTATCTATGGGGTGTCAGATATGGTGAACAAGGAGTGCAGGTCTGCTATGCTATTGAGTGATATGAACATCTACAGACTCATGCCTTATGCTCACCAGATCGAGAGGGACAAGCTTAGGGGTATGGCCAGAGAGAATAAGGGAGTTAGATCCGAGAGTTCAGGTTTTGGCCATCAGAGGTCTGGTGGTGGGTACCGCTCCTTGTTTCAGAAGAAGTCATCAGGACCCGTTCATTCTTCTGCTAGTGCCCCTACCCAGGCCCGGAGTCCCTATCATGATCAGACTGGTAGAGGATCTGGGTCTTATTTTCAGTCTCAGGGGAGTGTTACTAGAGAACCCTCCTACCCCATTTGCAGCAAGTGTAGGATGAATCACCCGGGAGAGTGTCATGTGGGCACGGGAGCATGCTTTGGGTATGGGCAGGCTGGACACATGATTAGAGATTTCCCTTTGGCTAAGAAGGGGCACAACTTCTAGTTCTGGTGGTCAGCGCCAGAACTGCCTTTATGTTATGTCCTCTCAGTACCAGGAGGGTTCCCCAGATGTTGTTACTGGTATGTTGAAAGCCTTCTCTTTCGATGTGTATGCTTTGTTGGACCCCGGTGCCTCCTTATCATTTGTGACCCCTTATGTAGCATGCAAATTCGAAATTTGTCCTGAATTTCTTTTAGAACCTTTTAGTGTTTCTTCTCATGTTGGTGAGTCAGTCCTAGCAAAAAGAATATACCGAAATTTCCCTATCTTAGTCCTTCATAAAGTCACTTCAGCGTATTTAGTAGAGTTGGAGATGACTGATTTTGATGTTATTCTTGGTATGGATTGGCTGCATGCTTGTTATGCTTCAGTTGATTATCGTACTCAGGTTGTCAGTTTCAAGTTTCCAAATGAACCCATCTTAGAATGGCAAGGTAGTCATCCTTCCTCGAAAGGTCATTTCTTATCTTATCTTAAGGCTAGGAAGATGATTTCTAAGTGTTATGTTTATCCTATAGTTTTGGTTATGGACACGGAGTTCGAAACCCATTCCTTCAGTTTGTTCCTGTTGTGAATGAGTTCCCAGAAGTATTTCCCGAGGATCTACCCGGAGTTATGTCTTTTGGTCATTATGAATTTGCTGTTATGTCTTTTGGTCTAATGAATGCTCCTGCAATTTTTATTGATTTGATGAATTGTGTGTTCAAGCAGTATTTGGATATGTTTGTGATTGTGTTCATCGATGGTCCTCATATATTATCGGAGTGAGGGGGAGCATTCGGACCATTTGAGAGTTGTGTTGTAAACTCTCAAGGACCGACAGTTATTTGCTAAGTTTAGCAAGTGTGAGTTTCAGATGTAGTCTGTTGCTTTTCTGGGTCATATTGTAACTAGGGATGTTATTCGAGTTGATTCTCAAAATATAAAGGAAGTAAAGAACTGTCCTAGACCCACTTCCCCGTCTGATATTAAGAGCTTTTTGGGTTTGGCTGGTTATTATAGGAGGTTTGTGGAAAGGTTTTCTTCCATTGCTACCCCTTTGAATCGATTGACTCAAAAGAAGGTAAAATTCCAGTGGTATGATTTGTGTGAAAAGAACTTTCAGGAATTAAAGACTAAATTGACCACAACTCCAGTGTTGGCCCTACTCGAGGGCCTATATGACTTTGTTGTGTATTGTGATGCTTCTAAGATTGGTTTGGGTTGTGTTTTAATGCAACATGGTAAAGTGATTTCCTATGCCTCTAGGAATCTTAAGACTCATGAGAAGAACTACCCTACTCATGATCTTGAGTTAACAGTCGTGGTCTTTGCTTTGATGATTTGGAGACATTACTTGTATTGGGTGCACGTAGATGTGTTTACCGATCATAAGAGTCTTCAGTATATGTTCACCCAGAAGGAATTAAATTCGTGACAAAGAAGATGGCTTGATATTCTTAAATATTATGACATGAGTATGCTTTACCATTCGGGTAAGGTCAATGTTGTGGCGGATGCACTTAGTAGATTATCGATGGAGAGTGTATCTTCAGTCGAAGAAAGGAAGAAGGAATTGGTTAAAGTGGTTAATAGGCTAGTTCGATTGGGTGTTTTCCTTATGGACTCGAAAGAAGGTGGTGTTATTATTCAGAATGGTTCCGAATCATCCTTGGTATCTTAAGTGAAGGCGAAACAAGACAGTGATCCTATTTTGCTTCAGCTTAAGGGTGCAGTCCATCAGCAAAGAGTTAAGGTTTTCTCCCTAGGGGGAGATAGTGTGCTTCGGTATCAGCGTCAACTATGTGTGCCAGATGTAGATGGGTTGCGACAACAGATTTTGAATGAGGCTCATAGTTCCATATATTCCATTCACCCTGGTGCCACCAAGATGTATCGTGATCTATGGGAAGTCTATTGTTGGAATAGTATGAAGAAGGACATAGCCAGTTTTATGGCTAAGTGTCCCAACTGTCAGGAAGTAAAGGTGGAGCATCAGCGGCCGGGTGGGATGATTCAGGATATTTACCTCCCTACTTGGAAGTGGGAAGAGATCAATATGGACTTCATTACAGGTTTTCCTGGTACTCGAAGGCAGCATGATTCCATTTGGGTGTTTGTTGACCGGATGACCAAGTCATCCCTTTTCTTGGTTGTTAAGACTATGGATTCAGTACACGATTATGCCAGACTCTATATTTGGGAGATAGTTCAATTGTATGGTGTTCCTTTGTCCATCATTTAAGATAGGGGTACTCAGTTTACTTCTCAGTTTTAGAGATTATTTCAGAGAGGTCTTGGTACTCAGGTGAAGCTTAGCATAACTTTTCACCTCCAAACAGATGGCCAGGCTGAGCGTACTATTCAGACTTTGGAGGACATGTTGAGAGCTTGTGTGATTGATTTCAAAGGTAATTGGGATGATCACTTACCTCTTATCGAGTTTGCCTACAAAAACAGTTGTCACTCCAGCATCCAGATGGCTCCATATGAGGCACTTTATTGTCCGAGGTATAGATCTCCTATTGGTTGGTTTGAGGTAGGTGAGGCAGCTTTGATTGGTCCTGATTTGGTTCATGAGACTATGGAGCATGTTCAGCTTATTAGGGAGAGGTTAAAAACCGCTCAGAGTCAACAGAAATCGTATGCGGATGTGAGGAGAAGAGAGTTAGAATTAGAAGTTGATGATTGGGTTTTTCTGAAAGTGTCACCCATGAAGGATGTGATGAGATTTGGCAAATAGGGGAAACTTATTCCCCATTTTTTAGGTCCTTATCGAATTCTTAGGAGAGTTGGTACTGTTGCTTATGATTTGGATTTGCTAGCGGAATTAGAAGTGGTTCATCAGATTTTCCATGTTTCCTTGTTGAAAAAGTGTGTTTGTGATCCGACCTTGATTGTTCCTTTGGAGGATATAGGTGTGAAGGATAGTCTCACCTATGAGAAGGTTCCCATGGAGATTGCTGATCGTCAGATTTGGATTGCTGATCATCAGATTTGGAGGTTGAGGAACAAAGAAGTTGCTTCGGTAAAAGTTCTTTGGAGAAATCAGTTTGTTGAAGGAGCTACTTGGGAAGTGGAATCAGCCATGAAAGTCAAGTACCCTCATCTCTTTCCTTCGGATTCCAATCCAGCTTGAGGTAATAATTTCCTTCTTAGTATGTTCCTATGATCCTATTCCATCAGTTCCTCTCATGATCCTAGCATGCATTCATGTTTTTGAAGTTAGTTTTATCATGTTTCAAGTTAAAGGGTTCAGTTTTCATGTTTACTCCTTGGTTTCCATGTTTGATGTTTGGTTGGGCTGTCATCTTTCTAGTTTTACTTGTGTAGTATTAATTTGATGACGAATGATCCCAAGGGGGAGATATTGTAACACCCCGGAGCTTGACCCAGCTTTAAACTTAAGAAATCTAAAAAATTTGAAGTTCCAAGGATGATAGGTCCAAACCACAGACCATAGTTTGAACCACGGGTCATGGAATGGATCCGTGGTTTAAGTATGCTAGGCTAAGATTCTTGTCTGAGAACCACGAGTTGGTTCTACGGACCGTAGTTCATTCTATGGCCCATCTTGTCAACTCATGGTACTAGACCAGAGGGTTGACTGATTCCCAGGAACCATGAGTCCAGTCTACAGCCTATAGTTTGAAATACGGGCTATCTTATTGACTCGTGGAACTTGATCAGAGACATGCCACGTCCTTCAGGAACGACGAGTCAGGTTGCCAACTCATGATTCATTCTATGGGTCCATCCTATTGACCCATAGTTTGCCTTCTGCATCTGTATCAATTATCTAGGAACCAGGACTCGTCGTTCAAACGACGACCCGTGGAACCAACCCGTGATTCCTGAAGACGACCATTTTTCCAAATTTTTCCTAATTACGTCCCATGGGTATTTTAGTTATTTTCCACCCTTTTAACTCCTAAGTGAGGTCCTTTTGACCATTTCTAGCACGATTTATAAACCTATTAGCCTAAGTCCCTTCTCATTACCTCATTCATCTCCCAAAAAGGAAAAGAACTCTCTCAATCTCAAGGTCTCAAGCTCCAAGTCCAAGTCTCCTAATATTTTCAATTTCAAGTGGGTTAACTTCAATCAAGGTATGTGGATATTCAACAATGGGTTTCTTCCACCCTTGTGCCCAAAACCCCAAATTTCTATTTTGATTTCATGAACTTGTAAATGAGGGTTTTACCCTATTCTTATGGGTTTTGCTATAAATTGTCTTCTCATGATTTATTATGAAATTACTACTAAGTTGCACGATTTTGCATGGGTTTTTACATATGCACTCCTATTTTGAATTGAAGGCTAATTATGGTAAATCCTACATACATGAATTGATTTAAGAAAAATTGGGTATTTGATAGCATGTTTTTCATGGAATTTCAAGAAAGTGCATGCCTAGTTCCTATATTTTACGAAAGTATATGTTATTATGAAATTGAACTAGTGCCATGCAAATTTTCAAGTTATGAAGTATTATGCAAGACAAGATGCCCGATGTGCCATCAATGCTCATGAATCATTTTTTAAACCAAGGCTCGTGAGTAGTATGAAGATCCGGGTTATGAACATGTTATGAACAAGTTTCGACATCCAGATATGTCACATGTATGTGAGCCTAATGTTATATATATATATATATATATATATATGTTTTGGAAGTAGTATTTAGCACCGAGTTGGACCGGGTGAGAGTACCCTTAGTCCCAGAACTACGTGCCACCATAGGTGCCCTCTGTGGCTTATGACAGGATCCTGGTATGACATGGTTCTAACTTTGGCCGATTAGGAAAGCCTTTTTCAGTGTGAAGTCATGACACCGGACTCCATGTAGCTCAGAATAGTTTATGTCAATTAAGAGAAACTCCCCACATGAATATTTTCAAGTTATGAAGTTACATGATACTTTATTTGGAAAATTGGTTGTACCTCATGTTTATGTCTTAAATCTCGATGAATCTTATGTTGTCTCTTATTTAGGAAAAGCTCATTTTTAGCATGTTTTATGTACGTTTTATCATGATTATGTATATCTCACATACTTGGTACATCCTATAGTACTGACGCATACTTTGCGCTGCACCCTCTTGATGATGCAGCTTCAGGTTCCCTCCCTCAGGTACGTGGCTAGTGACCGCAGGCCGTATCCAGTCAGTGTTGGTGAGTCCTCATTGTTCGAGGGCTAGTTATGACTCTAGTTTGTTTTGAATATTTACTCTCATACTTTGAGTTAGCTAGGGTCTTGTCCTAGCAACTCCTTGTGTCATGTACAGAGTATTTTCATACAAAGATGGTATTCGAATCATATTCTTTTGATTTTATCTTATGGATTGAGTTATCAGATTCATATTATGCTTCTGCTTTGCTTAATTGATATACCTAAGATATGCTATGGCCAAGGGTTAGCTTGGGGCACTTGTGGTCCCAAGTCCCGTGTTACGTCTAGAGAGTAGCCTAGGGGCGTGACATAGAATCATATCTCAGACTCATCAATAGGAAAGTAAAATAGATAAAGGCTTCGAAAACATCCCTTGGACCGGCATAATAGTGGTACTTTACTTTCTTTCAAAAATCAGTGGTTAAGTAAAATCCCTAATTTGAACCAAAAATCCTGTATTTTTGTTATTTCTAAAACCAATAGCCATGTAATGCAGTAATGAGATATGATTCTATATTCAGAGAATATCAGTCAATCAGGGTAAAAGACCCTCGAAAAAAGATAACTAACCTGGCAATCCATCCGGTCCATGCTATGACCTCGGGCCCACATAAACGCTAATACAGGAATAAAAGGGTGAAAACAAATATAAAATAGGAAAACAAGTAAAAGCACCTACTCTGCCTCTAAAACCTCCCTAAATCATTTTAAGGA
The DNA here is from genome assembly GCA_003996215.1 of Jaltomata sinuosa. Lineage (NCBI taxonomy): Eukaryota > Viridiplantae > Streptophyta > Magnoliopsida > Solanales > Solanaceae > Jaltomata > Jaltomata sinuosa. The sequence continues at coordinate 239,851 of QJPP01001043.1, read as the reverse complement.
TTCTAGGCTATCCACAACAGACTTCGCGGTCCTAAACTAAGGATAAACGTGGAATACTATTCTACAGTCCCAAAAATGGCCAAGAAAATTAAGAACAAGATTTAAGCCTAATTCTAACCTAATCCTAGCCTAACATTCATGTAAATCATAACATATAAAGTCTAACTAAGCCAAGTCTTAAAATAGTAAATCGTAACCTACCTCGAGGCCTAACTGCAAGCATGAACTGTCACTCGTGTGCATTTCCCTTGCAAACAGTCTCAATATACTGCCACACTATCAAGAACATAATCCAGGTGTCAAGATAAGAAGAATGACACCCATAAAACATATGCTAAAATTTGGGCCAGAAATCGGGTCGAAAAATGACCCACGGGACCCTCGCAATGAAATGGAAAGCAAAATTCATAATTGTGTTCGCAGCGGGCTTATAAACTAATGCCCAAAAATTGAGCGTAAATGTGAATCATCTCAGGGCTAAAAACAACCCCTGAAGTCCCCTATGATCAAGAATTGTAAACAAGAAAATCAATAGAAATTAATGGAAAGAATCATGAATTAAAAACAGAAAAGGAGAAGAGAAGCAAGGGAAACTTACCATAACAATTAAGGGAGAAAAATGAAGTTTGCACTAGCTTTGGAGCTTAATACAATGGAGGTTTTTTGGTTTAAATAGAAGATAATAAAGTAAAAAAATTATATATTTCCAGGGGTCCTTCATCTCTATCACGAAGGTCCCCATGCAGTTGTGAAGAATGAGCTGGCTAGACCATCGCGATTGCGATGGTACAGCCATGTGGCAGAAAAGAATAAGCTAGACCGGGTCCTAACCGGCCTTCATCGCAATCACAAGGAACCCATCGCGATTGTGATAGTCAAAAAGCTAAACCATCACGAACGTGATCGTCACCTCGCGGTCGCGATGACCAAAATGGTTTGCAATATTACAGCAACACTAGCAAAACCTTAAGGCTAAAAAGTCACTGGATGGACCCATGAGATTCATCCAGGGTCCCGTGGATACAAATGAACTATGCTACCCTATCAAAAATAGCATTCTGGATTAAATAGAATTGACGAAATTTCAATGGAGATCATTTAAATGAAAAGTAGGCCCCACACTCAAAAACTAACTTTCACCAAAACAGAACACAATAGTCCAAAATGAGTCCAGCATCCTCGAGACCCAAACTAAAGGTCCTTCTAGCCCAAAGTTGACATTGCGGAGCTAACAACACTGACAGAATTTCCATCTGAGGCTGTCTTCTCTAAATATTGACCAAAGTCAATTCTACTAGCCTTAAGAGTTGCAAAATAGAGAAAGAAACACAAAATAGAAATGAATGGCCTGGTAACTGAACCGTCAGTTACGGTAAGTCATAAATGTCATGTAGCCACTGTGGGAAAGCTCAAATGTGAAAAAAACATGAAAATGAAGGAAATGACCTACAGGGTCATTACAAAAACCAATCCCCGATAATAGCGCCATTTTTTGATAAAGTCCAAAATAACTCTCCAATTAAGAAGGTGACAACAATCGTCGCAAAATAATTACCCAATAAAAGTTGGGGTCGAATCCACGAGGATTGAAATAAATATTATACCATGATTTGTGAGTTAATTTATATAAGCAAGCACAATTTCTAAACAAGAAAAGTAAATGGAGGAATTGGTTTTATAAAGAATCACAAATTATAGACAAGGATAACGGTTAACACGATTGTTTATAACAAAGATTGGGAAACTAGGGGTGTGCTTTTGATGGGGTCATACATTGGAATTGGGATTAATCATTCAACCTACGTTCGATTGTAGTGCGGGTAGCTTTGGTTAAAGTTATGTTTAATTATTTTTCAACCAACCAAATGATTAAATATATATATATATACCACAGGTTCTTTCAAAAACCAAGGTTTAGCAATAAATCAACCAATTTGCTTAAGTGAGTTAAGTTATTTTTAGCCTCAACTCTTAGATGAGAAATTCATAAGTTAAGCTATTTCTAGCCTCAACTTTTGGTAGAAATTCCCAAATCCTTACTGTTGAATTCTTACCCAATTATAGAATTTCTTTCTCAAGCAAGAGAATAATTATAAAGCTAAATTGATGTTTGCAACTAGGGGTGTTCACAGTTTGAATAAAATATGATCCAAACCAAAAAACTGAACTGAACCGATTAAATAAGCCAATTTTTATTTAATTTAGTTTGGTTTGTTTTACATTTTTAAAAATCGATAATATTTGATTTGATTTTGGTTTTACTCAGAAAAACCCAAGAAATAATCGAACCAAACTGATAAATTATACTACTCTCACGACCCGATTTCTCAGGTCATGATGGCACCTATGACCCCCCAGTAGGCAAACCAAATCTCGTAGCCCAGAATGGTTACTAATGGGATACTACCTAACCAATACACACACTAAGCAGAAATAAGCGGAGGCAGAGTATAGAGATAGAACAAACTGGAAGCAATAACCTGAATATATACATAAAGAACCTACACCAACCCTGATAGTACAGAAGCTTCTATTAGAATAAAAGTGCTAGAAGTAACCAAAAAATAAGTACGAATGATTCTGAATATACAAAGAGTAACAATACGAAAGATGAGATGTGGTCAAGCCCCGATCGTCAGGCGTTCACCTTAATCTCGAAGATCCAAACGCTACATGAGTCTCCAACGTGATCAACGGTGAAAGCTCAACTAATATTTGCACCAGAAAGATGCAGAAGTATGGTATGAACACCAATTACTAAGCAAGGGGCACCCAATAGATATCATAGGCCGACTGGGCACATATAAGATAAAAGAACAATAATAAGCAGAGTAGAAGCAAATAGTCACAAAGAAAAACGAATAAGTACACGGAAGCTAGCACAGAAGGAGTACAAGCAGAAAATAACAGACATGGCTAGCTACTAGAATACATATCGCAGGCACAGGTGAAAGAAAGCAGTAACCCACCTGGGTCCTTGCTATAACAATATATATAGAAGTTTCTTAGAAAATGGGCGGTATACCGGTAACCTCAAGTAAAAAGAGAAAGAAAAAGCAAAGTGATAAAAGCATGCTCGAACACATGAATAATAACCAAGCCCAGCTACAAAATACTAGTCTCAATACCAAGATACAATAAGAAATCAACATAAGGAATCATAAGACTCGATAAGGAAATAATAAGTCTACCTACAGTCCCAATAGGCACCCATACACCCGAGGAACACAACCAAGTGAAGACAAACACTCCGAAATACCATACTACCAGAGCATACACTCAGCACACAGCAAACAAGGGTGGAACCTCACACAAATGAATGGTATGATGCATGATTAAATTGGGTGGAATAGTAACCTTTTATGTGCCTCCTCCGGTGCCTCAGGACCTAGTAGGTAGATCCCATGGAAGGACATGGCCCGTATACCTTAACTTCATTGTATACCCCTCTTCCGGCACACTAAGAACGTAGCCCTCCATCCGGATTGGCAAGGTCCATGGAGGTCCTCAACCACATACTAAATCTCAATCTCAATATCATCGTCCGAAGTGAATCCGGATCAAAAGCTGTAACCCAAGTCTTGACAATGCATGCTCAGAACCTATCCGGGTCTAAATTTGTGAAATAAGTCTCAAAATCCCTTTCAAGGGTGCCCAGCGTATCCGAGTCTAAAACAGTGGTAAATCAAGTACAGTGCTCATCTTTACCGAGTCTAATATCATTTCCCATAAATAACAAAGCAAGTCTAGCACCTCGGCCCGACCGAGTCTAGTATAAGTAGGAAAAATGTGATAAATCTTTCTTTTAACTTTTCTTACCCCAAGAAGATCCATTAAAACAACACCGAACTATTTTATAATCATTTTTACCAAAAGTGGACCCCCGAGGCCATGCAAGATTTAGAAGATCGAATAAGATAGGCCTAAGACAAAATCATAGTAAAATCATGAAAAAAATCCCTTTTATATGCATGATAAATGGTATGATCAAGCACAAACAATAGCCTAACGGCTCACAATCAACCTATCTGCCCTGCACAGGCTCCAATCATTCTACAACACAGATATCTAGCTCTATAACAGTAATAATGATGTCTGGGACTCACGGACATTCCTAATAACCCACCATCTATGTTGCAGAGTCAATACAAGGCCACACAGGACCATAAGGGTGAAAATATCATCTATAACAAATGCTACAAACATCGGAGGAAAAAAATGAATCAAACATGAAGAAGCGGTCAAGGTCTGTGGTACTAAACTAATAAACCCAATCCAAGGATGCCCATTAATATAATTTTATCCTATATATGTGAAGTCTAGAGGAGTTAGACCGTAACCTACCTGTCGTCCGATGACAAGCTGCTAGAACGACAATGACTAAGTCCGAATCACTCCGAGAAGCTCCAAAACAAAATCAAACTCAAACTCGGGCTTGAATAACTTGACATAGATAATCAATTGTCTTTCGAAAATGACACATCATATCAAAAAAAATTCCCACAAATATTCCTTTAATTGTAAGCGTAAGTATATACAGATAATAGGTAGTACTAATCCTAAAATAACATTGAGAGAATTGGCAGAAGCATATATAGAGACAATATATATAGAAGGGATTAATATTGGTCAGCATTACTAAATATAATATATATATATACTACATGGGTTCTTGATAATGTGCTAAGTGACAGCACTATATGCTTAACTTTACTTGTTGTCCACTCCCTCTACTTCCACATGGAAGTAGAGGTGACACACCAACAGATGTTTAATCCCATTATGTATATATTCGGGTATTACATAGGTTCGTGGTAAAATTAATAAAACTTTTGAATATATCATAATTAATAGAAAATCACTTCAAATAAAACCTACTAAATTATAATAATAATTTTCAACATAACTAAGTTTACTATCTCCGTTAAAATATTAATAATTTGTAAAACTCTTATAAAATAAATACATACTCAAATATATCATAACAAAGGTATTTTTTATAAATATTTAAAATATTTTTAGAAAAATAAAGCTTTTTACCAAATTCAACTTTCAAATCAAATATTTCCACATACGCACGATGTTAATAAAATTCTCAAATTTAGGCTTGCAAGCCTTGGATACGGGATGAAGGTTAAGGTCATCCGACACATCAAATTAGGATCGATCTTCCCACAAGGTCAGTTGAGTTCATACGATCGCAAATCACCATCGCATGATTTTGATAACTCAACTCTTAAGACTTAGCTCTAAAACAAGGAAACGACCATAAAGACCAAACGAACGGCCAGGGCACGGAACTACCGGTTCCAGCAAGTTATAAATGACTTGGAACTTGTATAGGCAAGCTCTAATAGTACAAGAAAGACAAAAATGCATAAATAACCGGAAGAGTCATTACAATTACATATTTTTTTATAATTATATATACATGATTTATTATTTTTTATGAATAATTATAATTATCTTATATATATTTTCATCAAAATTTAATTATAATTTAAATATCTTGTATTAGAGTACGTTATTTTCATTATTTTATGTGGTAATCTCACAATGTAATTTTTTCTTTTTGAAAGAATTGTTGTCGTTTTTTCCCGTTTGAATGAATCATTTTTTTTATTTTCGTATATGGTTAATAACCAAATAATCAAACCAAACTGAACCGAAACCGATAACAGCCAAACCGATAAATGTATATTACATTTGGTTTGGTTTAGTTTTAAGAATTTAAAAAACTGATTATATTGGTTTGGTTATGGTTTTGACCAACAACCGACCCAAATCGACCAGTGAACACCCCTATTTGCAACTATCAATTATTTAATTAGAACTTGAAGAATTTAATAGACCCACATATAATATTCACTTATAAGCTCAAATAATTAATACCCATTCCTAATTTCAATTACCCATCATGCACACACTCCTAGAAGAGAATCTAGCCAATCATAATAAAGGAAATAGAAAATATATCAATTGGATAATCCTCAATTCCATTCATATTCATAAAACTAGCTTCTATTCCACGCTTTTGATAGTCAACAATGGTGTTTTTACAAGATTCAAGGAAGAAGAAGCTTAGAAAATTATGCTCTAAAGTGTATTCAATTCCACTGCACAAATTGGGAAAAGACGGAAGTAATATCCTTGCACAATTCCCAGAAATGGCCTTGGAAGCTTCCTAATTATGCAACTAAGTTTTGGATGATTTTTCCATTTGGGTCATTTACGTCTGCACCTGCATGGGCACGTGTGGCTGCATATAATAACTTGCGGCACATAGGTGCCAAGTCCTATAGGCAGTGTGAGATGAAATCCTGCAACTCAGAATGCACAGGCACCTACGGCCACATGTGGTGACTTGCGACACACAAGTGACTGATCTTCCAGGAACCCTTCAATTCTCCACAGGCATTGACACCTACGAAGTACATGTGCCAACTTGTGACTTCTATATTCCAATGCATGCCTCTATAAAATCTCTTCTTTCTAGATCTTCTCTTGGCTTAACTTCCTTTTATAACTCATTTGGGTTCAAATCCTCATCTTTTATCATTTTACACAAATGCCTGCATATAAGAGAATAGATTCATAAAATCCTTCTAAATAGAATTAAATCAAGCCAATTAGTCATGTTTAAGAGCCAAATAAGTTAATAAATTAACAACTTATCAGTGCACTCTGTCTGGGAACTCACTGGGGAAAAGGGATAAATTAGTTTTAAAATCATACTTTTGAAATGATATTTTGAGAAGAGAAATGAAATGTTATTATTAAATGATAAACCATTTCATGGTTTGATATCACAACATTTTATCGGAGACCGTCACTTATAGCTCAGATGAAATTTTTGAGGACCCCCTCAAAAAAATTTACCCCAGTGTAGAACTTAATTTTTTTCCTTGTACTTGTTTGTAGAATGAGGTGTCGCTTGTCGTGAATTTTTGACGTCCCTTTAAAAAATTTGCCCCAGTCTCCTGTCTTGTTAGTTATGACTTGTAGAAATGCTTTTGTAACACCCCAGAACTTCCAGGCCTAGACCTAGCTCAGAAAAAACCAGAAAATAAATTTTTCCAAGTTCCAGTCAGAACCACGGATGGGTTCCACGAACCGTGGCACAGTCTACGAACTATGGAATGCCTCTGTGGAACTCAGACAAGGACCAGTCAAGTTGGGGTCAAGACCATGAGTCATAACCATGAACCGTAGAATGATCCATGAGTCATGGATTCCATACGTGGAACTCAGACCTAAGGGTCATCAATCCCTCATAAACCATAACAAGGAAGCACCAACCGTGGATGGTTCCATGGGTCATAAACCCAAGTCATGGACTCAGACCCATAAAATAACATAAAGGGCCAGGAACGACGATAGGGTTCCACGAGTCGTGGAAGCTTCCACGAACTGTAGAACTCGTCCGTGGAACTCAAGTTGTGAATTTTTTAGTAGTTTTTAATTTAGTTTCTTAGGGGTATTTTATACCTTTCCTTCTTATTTTATTTTTGACTATAAATAGTTTTAGGCTTAATTTAATTAGTCAAAACCTCTAAAACACATCAGTTCTACTCATTCCTTCTCTCAAATCAGAAAAGAGCGTTCTTTTCCAAAGTTCAGACCTAGGGCGTCTCCTCCAAGCTTAAATTTCAGATTTCTCTTTAGAGATTATCATCCACCAGGTATGTGGGTATTCAGTAAGATTTGAGTTTGCCCTTATGCCTAAAAATCTCATACTTTTACTGTGATTTTCATCCTATTTCAGTGTAGTATATATTGATCATATTGGATTGCATGGATTTTTACAAGATTTTTAAGAAATCAAGGCCCTAGCCCTAAATTATAGTATCTTTCTAAAGTGTTAGATTTTATTCAAGGTTTAACCTAGACTACTAGTTTGAAGTTAAAATCAAGAACTCTGTCAGATTTCAGGTTACTACAATATTTCAGAAAAATATTGATTTCAGACCAGCTAGTTTTGTCTCAAAAATTCAGAACCTCGATTTTAAATGAGCTATTAGTATTCAATTTGGGAGTAGTATTTAGCACTGGGTTGGACTAGGTTCATCGTACCCTAAAGTTCCAGAACTATGTGCCACCTAAGGTTATTTAGCCCCTCAGTTGGGCCTCAAAACTAGTGATCACATCAGCCATGCCTTTATATCCTGGCAATGTATATTGTGTCCTCTCGGTGGGGCATATCCATCGGACTCTACGTTTAGCTCATGTGGTTTATTTCAGTTAATAGACTCTCCCGCAGTATTAGTTTCAGTAAAGTACCTCAGGCCCTCAGTTTATGTTTATTTTTAGTTTTTAGTATGTTTGGGCCTATGTACTATATTTTAGTTCAGTTTAAACATTTTACCAGTATTTTAGCATGTTTACATATCCAGTCATCTTTGTATATCCCTCATGCTCAGTACATCCAAAGTACTGATGCATACTATATATGTTGCATCCTATCATGATGCAGGTTTAGGTTCTCAGATTCAGCCGCATGATTAGGTCGTACCAGTGCCATATAAGTGAGAGTCAGTGGTGATTCCTCATCATCCAAGGATGTTTCTTTATGCATTTTGAGTTAGTTAGTTTGTTTCTATTTTCAATATTTGGAGTTAGCTCGGGGCTTATCCCAACAGCTCATCAATAATAGAGGCTTTCAGACATAGAGTCAGACTTAGTTGTTTTTGTTTGTCTTTCTCCTCAGACAGTTATTTATTTCACAAACTTTTAGTTTAATTCTCCTTAGAATTTATTCTTTAATTCAATTATGCTTCTGCTTAGTTTGTAGTATTTCAGAATGCTTACTGTATGCCAAATTCAGGGATAGCTTAGGGTCACTTGTGATCCTAGGTTCCGTGTTATATCTAGGGGCTAGCCTCGGGGTGGGACAAACTTGGTATCAGAGCATCAGGTTCAAGAGTCCTAGAGTGTCTGAAAGCCGCACTAAGCAGAGTCTCTCTCATAAGTGTGAAGTGCGCCACACTTATGAGGGAGAGGCTATGAGGTGTTTTAAGAAAAACTTCACCAATTTCATTATCTTTATCGTACAATGGAGTTTAATTTAGTTTCTCCTCTCTAATCTGTTCCTTATGCATTTTAGATCATCCCTCCTCGTAGAGCTAAAGCCTGCAATGCTAACACTAATCCTCCAGCCCCAAACCATGAGGTTATGAATGCAGACTTTCATAATGAGATTCAGTTGTTCGCTCAGACTGTAGCCAATCAGGCTAATCAGTAGGCCCTAGTTCTTGAAACTCAAATGGTGGATCAGCTGTAGCCCGGGTTCAAAATTTTGTTTGCAATAATCCGCTAGAGTTTTTAGGGTCGAAGGTTGGTGAAGACCCACATAATTTTGTTGATGAGATCAGGAAGAATCTTGAGGTCATGCAAGTGACTGGCACTAATAATGTTGAGTTATCATCTTATCAGCTCAAGAGTGTGGATCATATTTGGTTCACTCAGTTGAAGGACAACAGGGATATAAATACAGCTCCTGTGACAAGGGATTATTTTACTGGAGTTTTCTGGACAGGTTCCTCCCGAGGGATTGGAGAGAGGCTAAAACCCAAGAGTTTATGAATTTGAGGCAAGGATCAATGTCAGTTAAGGAGTATGGGTTGAAGTTCACTCAGCTTTGCATATATGCCCCATCTATGAGGGCCAATTCGAGGGTACAATTGGGCATGTTCTTGTATAGGGTATCAAATTTGGTGAAAACAAAGTGCAGAAATGCTATGTTATAGGGGGATATGGATATATCTAGATTGATGACCCATGCTTAGCAGGTTGAGAAAGATAAGCTTAAGGAAATAACTGTGGAGAACAAAAAGGCTAGGATAGGTAATTGTGAATATTCTCAGCAGAGGTCGAGCGATGGAAATCGCTCACATTTTTGGCAGAGGTCTTATGCCCCAACACCTTCATCAGCTATTGCTCTGTTTCCCAGACCTCAACAGGACCATAAAAAGAAGGCAGCAAGATCTAAGTCACAAGGCAGTGTTTTAGGTAACCGCACTTTTCCAGCCTACCCCAAGTGTTGTAGAAATCATCTAGGTGTGTGTTTTGCTGGCATAGAGGTTTTTTATAGGTGTGGTCAGCTTGGCCATAGGTTGAAAGAGTGTCCCTTTGTCATACAGGGATAGGGAGGTAACAGAGCTCAGTCTACCACTTCAATAGCTCCAATAGGTCACATAGCTCAGCAGGGTACTACTTCCTGCATAAGTGGCAGACAACGTCATAACCGTCTCTATGCCATGTCTTTACATCAGGATCAAGAGAGTTCACCAGAAATAGTCACTGGTATGTTGCAAGTCTTCTCTCTTGATGTTTATGCCTTATTAGACCCAGGGGCTTCACTATCTTTTGTGACCCCATATGTTGCAGGTAAATTCAGAGTCAGTCCTGAAAAACTCTTAGAACCCATCCCAGTCTCCACTCAAGTTGGTGAGTCAGTCTTAGCTAAGAGGGCGTACAGAGATTGCCCTATTTTAGTCCTTCATAAAGTCACCTCAATAGATTTAGTAGATTTAGATATTACCAACTTTGATGTCATTCTTGGCATGGATTGACTACATGCATGTTATGCCTCAGTCGACTGCAGAACCAGAGTCATAAAATTCCAGTTTCCAAATGAGCCTGTCTTAGAATGGCAAGGTAGTCCTCCAACATCAAAGGGTCATTTCATGTCTTACCTCAAATCTAAGAAGATAATCTAAAAAGGGTTATATCTACCATATAGTCCAGGGTAAGGATTTTGAATCTGAAACCCTATATTTCCAGTCAGTTTCGGTAGTTAGTGAGTTTTTAGACCAGCTTCAGGGTGACAGCTATTTCTCTAAGATTGACCTCATATCGAGTTATCATCAGCTCAGAGTTAGAGAGTGTGACATTCCAAAGACAGCCTTCAGGACTCGATATGGTCTCTATGAATTTATAATTATGTCTTTTAACCTAACGAATGCTCCTACAACTTTTATGGAATTGATGAACAGGGTGTTCAGGAAGTATTTGGACATATTTGTTATTGTCTTTATAGATGATATTCTAGTCTACTCATTGAGTGAGGAGGAGAACGCATATCATTTGAGAGTGGTGCTGTAAACTCTTAAGGATCGCCAGTTATTTGCCAAGTTCAATAAGTGTTAGTTTTGGTTGCAGTCAGTCACCTTTATAGGTCATGTAGTGTTTAAGGAGGGTATTCTAGTGGATTCTCAAAAGATAGAGGTAGTAAAGAATTGGACTTGACCTACTTGTCTGACAGATATTAGGAGCTTTTTGGGTTTGACTGGTTACTACAGGAGATTTATTGAGGCGTTTTTGTCCATAGCTTCTTTGTTAACCAGGTTGACTCAGAAGAATGTTAAGTTTCAGTGGTAAGATGAGTGTGAGAAAAAAATTTAAGAGTTGAAAACTAGATTGACCACAACCAGTTTTGACTCTACCAGAGGGTTCAGACGGTTTCGTAGTATATTGTGATGTGTCCAAAGTTGGCCTAGGTTGTGCTCTGATGCAGCATGATATAGTCATTGCCATATGCCTCCAGATATCTTAAGACTCATGAGAAGAACTACACAACTCATGATCTTAAGTTAGCAGCAGTGGTCTTTGCCTTGAAGATTTGGAGACACTACTTGTATGATGTCCATGTAGATATGTTCACTGACCATAAGAACCTTCAGTATGTGTTCACGTAGAAGGAGTTGAACCTTTGTCAGAGAAGGTGGCTAGATCTCCTCAAGGACTATAACATGAGTATGCCTTACCACTCGGGTAAGGCCAATGTAGTAGCTGATACACTTAGCAGGTTGTCCATTGGTAGTGTGTCACAGGTTGAAGAAGGAAAGAAGGAATTAGCCAAGGATGTTCACAGGATTGCTCGGTTAGGGGTTCACCTTAGCGATTCATTAGAAGGTGGTGTCATTGTTTAGAATCATTTAGAGTCTTCATTGGTAGCCCAGGTAAAGGAAAAGCAAGACAGTGATCCCATCTTAATACAGCTGAAAGGTGTTGCCCAGCAGCAGAGAGTAGAGGTTTTCTCCCGGTGAGGAGAAGGTGTACTTTATTATTAGGATCGGCTATGCATTCCTAATGTATGTGATTTGAGGCAGAAAATTTTGGCAGAGGCTCATAGATCCAGGTATTCCATCCATCTTAGTACCACCAAGATGTACTGTAACCTACGAGAATTATATTGGTGGAATGGTATAAAGAGGGACATTGCAAATTTTGTGGCTAAGTGTTCCAACTGTCATCAAGTGAAGGTAGAACATTCGTGACCAGGTGGTACGACTCAGGAGATGGACATTCCTACTTAGAAGTGGGAGGTCATCAATATGGACTTCATTATGGGCTTACCTCATACTCGCAGGCAGCATGATTCTGTTTGGGGTATTTTAGATAGAGTGACTAAGTCAGCCCACTTCTTTGCTGTTAAGACTACCGATTCAATAGAGAAATATGCAAGACTCTACATCAATGAGATAGTCAAGTTGCATGGAGTTCCCTTATCCATCATATCAGATAGGGTTACTCAGTTCACATCCCAGTTTTGGAGATCATTTCAGAAGGGTCTAGGTACGCAGGTTAATCTTAGCATAACTTTTCACCCACAGACAGATGGTCAGGCAGCGCGTACCATTCAAACTTTAGAGGATATGTTGAGATCTTGTGTAATGGACTTCAAAGGTAATTGGGATGATCACTTACCTCTTATAGAATTTTCCTTTATTAATAGTTTTCACTCTAGTATTCATATGGCTCCGTACGAGACATTTTATGGGCGGAGATGTAGATCACCTATAGGCTAGTTTGAGATAGGTGAAGCATTGTTGATTGGGCCAGATTCAGTCTATGAGACAATGGAGAAGGTTCAGCTTATTAGAAAGAGGTTGAAGGTGGCTCAAAGTCATCAGAAATCCTATGCAAATATGAGAAGAAGAGATCTAGAATTTGAGGTTGATGATTGGGTTTTTCTGAAATTGTCACCCATGAAAGGTGTGATGAGGTTCGGTAAGTAGAGGAATCTTAGTCCCTGATATGTAGGTTCTTACAAGATTCTGAGAAGAGTTGGAAGAGTGGCTTATGAGTTGGAGTTGCCTGCAGACTTAGCATCGGTGCACCTAGTCTTTCATATATCCTTGTTGAAGAAATGCATTGGTGACCCAGCCTTAGTGGTACCCTTAGAAAGCATGGGTGTGAAGGATAGTCTCTCTTATTAAGAGGTCCCAATTCAGATTCTTGACCGTCAGGTACGTAGGCTAAGGAACAAGGAGGTCGCTTTGGTGAAAGTCCTTTGGAGGAACCAGTCAGTTGAGGGAGCTACTGGGAAGCAGAGGCAGCCATGATGACTAAGTACCCCCACCTCTTCTCTTCCAGTCTAGTTTCAGCTTGAGGTAATAGTTCCACTCTGATTTCTCATCTTTATCATATGTATCTCAGTCTCAGTATCATTTTTCTTTAGCTAATCCAGTATTTTAATCATATGTCATGTCCTTAAAACTCAATTAAGTTAGATATCAGCTTCTAGAACTCAGTTGGTACAGATTGCAGCTCCTTCCCTCTAAACTCAGCTTATTTAGTCTTTATACGAGGATGAATAATCCCAAAATTTCATCCCAGTCAAGTCCCACATGCTGACCCATGGGCGTCGTGTCCATGACGGCCCATTAAAGGTCTTTGTGGGAAGGGTCCAGGAGTCAGTCCCAGCCGGCTCCATCTCGATAGGCGTCGAAAGTCTGACAGGCCATTGAGCAGTCCATGAGGGAAGCCAGCCCCTTTGCCCAGCCGGCTCTAGCCTGACGAGGGACCAGATGGGCGACGGTAGTCCGATGGGCGTCGACGGTCCGATAGGCCATTGGTCAGTCCGTGCCAGCACCCAGTGTCCCAGCCTTCCTTCCCCAATAGGCAGCGCTAATGCGATGGTCCATGGGAGTCGTCCATGAAAATTCTCCAGGGGACCACCCCGTTCTACCTCATTTTGACGCCAGGGCCGACGGGCCATCATAGGTCCGACAACCGTCAGGTGGCCTGTCCGGTAGAGGCTTCTCCCAAAAATTTCAACTTAAGTTGGGGGTAGTCTAGTCTTTTTCCAATTATTTTAATCCTAAGTCATTTTGGGAGTAACTAAAGGATCTTTTACCCTATTTTCCCTCATTACTCTTAAATCATCCGATACGTAGCAAAATCAATCAAGAACAGAATGCTCTCTCTCTCAAGAACAAGGCAAAAAGGGTTTTCTCCAAGTTCTTCTCAGAATCCAAAGGTTCAACTGTAGAATCTTCATCCAGGTATGTGGGATTTCACTAGAGGGTTCCTTTAACCCAGGTCCCTAGAATTCAGTCAACTCTTTCAGTTCCTCCATGATTATTCAGACCTAGGGTTTGAAAACCTTAGAGATTTCTTCCTATTCAGATACTACAACTTATATGATGTTTAGTCTATGATTCTTGGGAAATTAGTATAGTCTCATGAATAAAACAAAGAAAACCTAGCTTGTGATAGTTTCCAGTACTTTGTAAATATTGCTTGCTAGAAAATTAGTCAGATAATTACATTTCAAAATTTGAATGTCATATCCTTTAGTATGTTTATGTGCATTATCAAATTATATCAGTGTTTTGAGCTATCCAGTGTTATAGTTACATGTTAACTTATATTCAGTTGGTAATAAACTTAGCACCGAGCAAACTAAGGGATGAAGGCTCACCCATCAGCTTTAGGCTGAGATATTTAATAGCAATCCCTATGTTACAGAACTACGACGCCACCATAGGTTCTAAAGGGGTTACCCATCAAATTAGGCTTGACACCCTTGTCCCTTGTGGATATTAGTAGTGGATCCATGTCAGACTTGTTTATACCTTTGGCAAGGTATGAACACCCTTCCATCTAGGGTTACAGGTTGTCCCCATAGTTAGCTCAACTTGGGGTATGTTGGTTAGTAGTGCCTCCGACAGTCAGATTCATGTGCATTAACCTTGTATCCAGTATTTATGTTCAGTATTCAGTTCAGCATGTTATTTCATGATTTATACTTGGTCATTGCATTAAGTTCAACTTTCAGTTATGTTGCAGTACATCTATTTCCATGTTTAGTTCTATATTGTCCTACTCTATACATATCCTGCATGCTTAGAACATTCAATGTACATACGCATATCTTTGTGCTACATCATTTTATGATGTAGGTTCAGGCACTCAGCATCCAGAACGCACTTAGTTCGACCTCCGGTCCGTATTCAGCAGTTCAGTGGTGAGTCCTTAGTAGTTCAAGGACGATAAACATGCTTATATCTTTCACATTTACTTACAATTTTAGATTTATTAGACTTAGCTGGGGGCATGTCCCAGCAACTCCTATTCAGTTAGAAGGCTTTCAGACATAGACTAGATTCAGCAGTTGTTAGTGTCGTTGTTCATCAGCAATAAACTATTTTTATATTATACACAATCAGACTTGTTGGGCTATTTTCTCATTTTCAGATATTAAAACTATTTTATCTTCCGCACACTGCATGTCCTAACCTTATTTTGTATAGATGTTCCTCACCATGGGTTAGCTTGGGGTCACTTGTGATACTAAGCACCATGTTGCATCCAGAGGGTAGCTTCGAGGCGTGACAAACTTGGTATCAGAACATCAGGCTTAAGTGTCTTAGGGTGTCTGAAAGTCGCGTCAAGTAGAGTCTTCTTAATGGGAGTGAAGCGTTCCACACTTATGGGGGAGAAGCTATGAGACGTTGTTAGGAATAACTTCCCTTCTTTCTTTTCCAGTTTGTGCTATAGAGTATAAACTCTATCTAAATTCTCCTCTATCCTAACTCTTGCTTTTCGCATTTCAGAAAAATGCCTCTCAGAAGAGCTAACGCTAAGAATCAACCAGCACTAGCAGCTCCAGCAAACCTATTGAATAAGAAGGTTATGCATGTCGAATTCAGGGCTGGTTTTCAAGTACTTTCTCAAGCCATGACCGCCCAGGTCAACCAGCAGACTGCTGCACCAGCTCTACCTCAGGTCAATACTGCCGCAACTAGGATCCAAGATTGCACAAAGATAAACCCTCCAGAGTTTCATGGGTCCATGTCTGAAGAGGATCCCCAAGAGTTTTTGGAGGATATTCAAAAGGTGACAGGCATTATGGGTATCACTCCAGTCAAGGGTGTAGACTTGGCTTCCTATCAGCGGAAAGGGGTGGCTTATACTTGGTACCAGCAGTGGAAGGAATCTCGTTGTGCAAATGCAGGACCAGTGACTTGGGATCTTTTCAAGACTGCTTTTCTGGTTTGCTTCTTCCCACTAGAGCTCATGGAAGCCAAGGTTTAGGAGTTCATCAACCTGAAGCAGGATGACATGAGCGTAAAGGACTAAGCTTTGAAGTTCACTCAACTATCCAAGTATGCCTCGGCAATAGTAGCTGGCTCTAGAGCTCGTATGAGCATGTTCGTGTCCGATTTGTCTTATGACGTGGTCAAGGAATGCAAGACCACAATGCTCATTAAGGAAATGGATTTCTCTATGCTGGTTACTTATGCTCAGCAAATTGAGGAGGTAAAGATCAAGGAAAGGGAAGGTGATACTAAGAGGGCTAGGACAGGTGATTACAACCACTTTCATAGAGGTCAGAGGGTGGAAACCGCTCTCAATATCACCAAAAAAGTTCAACACCAGCTCCATCTTCTGCTAGTGCCCCAGTGCCCAAGTTCAAGAAGGATCATCGGGATGGAGTGTCAGGCTGTAAGTCCCAAGGTACGGTTAGTAGTGGGCGTACTAACCCAGTATGCAAGAAGTGTGGTAGGAACCACAAGGGTGAGTGCATGGCAGGTAGTGGAAAATATTTTAGGTGTGGTAAGCCAGGCCACAGGATGAGAGAGTGCCCTGAAAATTCTCAGAAAGGCAGGGACACTCATTCGCAAAATAAAGTCAGTTCTGCAGCAGACCCAACAGGTCGTCCTACTCAACAGGGTGCCTCATCTGGTATAGGTGGTGATCAGCACCAGAACAGATTGTATGCACTTCAGGCTCGACAGGATCAGGAGGATTCTCCTGATGTAGTCACGGGTACATTGCGAGTCTTTAATACTGATGTTTATGCATTTTTAGATCCAAGGTCTACACTTTCCTTCATCACTCCATATATAGCAGTAAACTTAAGTATTAGCCCAGAAACTCTCCTAGAACCATTCTCAGTCTCTACTCCAGTTGGTGACCCAATTATAGTTAAACGGGTATACAGAAATTGCCCAGTCACCATTTCCCTGAAAGTCACCTCAGCAAATCTTATAGAGTTGGAAATGGTAGACTTTGATATCATTTTAGGCATGGATTGATTACATTCCTATTATGACTCAGTCGATTGTAGAACTAGGATCGTTCGGTTTCAGTTTCCTAACGAGCCTGAGTAGTAACTCAGTGCCTGTAGGTCATTTCATCTCCTACCTTAAGGCCAGAAAGATGATTTCCAAAGGGTATATCTATTATCTAGTTCAGGTTAAGGATTCAATCTCCAAAAACCTAACTTTAGAGTCTGTTCCAGTAGTCAGTGAGTTTCCAGAAGTATTCCCAGAAGATCTTCCCAGAGTTCCTCCCGAAAGGGAAATTGATTTCGTAATTGATCTCCTTCCAGATACCCAGCCTATTTTTGTTACTCCTTATAGAATGGCTCCAGCTAAGCTTAAGGAATTGAAAGATCAGTTGAAAGACCTTCTATATAAAGGCTTCATCAGACCCAACATATCTCGATGGGTGCTCCAGTGTTGTTCGTACTTAAGAAATACAATTCTCTCAGGATGTGCGTTGACTACTGTCAGTTGAACAAGGTCATAATCAAGAACAAATATCCTATCCCCAGGATTGATGACTTGTTTGACCAACTTCAGGGTGCTAGTTATTTTTCAAAGATAGACCTCAGATCTGGCTACCATCAGCTCAGAGTCAGAGATAGTGACATCCCAAAGACAGCCTTCAGAACCTGGTATGGTCACTATGAATTTGTAGTCATGTCTTTTGGACTAACCAATGCTCTTGCAGCTTTAACGGATTTGATGGACATAGTGTTCAAGCAGTATTTGGACTTATTCGTTATTGTCTTTATTGATGAAATATTCATTTATTCTCAAAATGAGAAAGAGCATGCGACTCATCTGAGGGTTTTTCTGCAAACTCTCAAAGATCACCAGCTATTCTCTAAGTTTAGTAAGTGTGAATTCTGGTTGCAGTCTGTACCTTTCCTTGGTCCTGTGGTATCCAACGATGGGATCTCAGTGGATTCCCAAAAGATTGAGGCAGTAAAGCACTGGCCTAGACCCACCTCTCCTATAGATATCAGATGTTTCTTGGATTTGGATGATTACTACAGGTGGTTTGTTGAAGGATTCTCATCTATAGCTTCCCCATTGACTAGATTGACACAGAAGAAGGTCAAGTTTCAGCGGTAAGATGAGTGTGAGAAAGGTTTCTTAGAACTGAAGACTAGGTTGACTAGAACTCCTGTCTTGACTCTACCAGAGGTTCGAATGGTTATGTGGTTTATTGTGATGCATCCAGAGTTGGCCTCAGTTGTGTTTTGATATAACAGGGTAAAGTCATAGATTATGCTTCCAGACAACTTAAGGTCAATGAGAAGAACTACCCGACTCATGACCTTGAGCTTGCAGCAGTTGTGTTTGTTATCATGATTTAGAGACATTATTTGTATGGTGTTCATGTTGATATATTTACAGATCATAAGAGCCTACAATATGTGTTCACCCAGAAAGAGTTGAATCTTTGTCAGAAAAGATGGCTTGAGTTCTTCAAAGATTATGACATGAATGTGCTTTACCATCCGGGTAAGGCCAATGTAGTGGCTGATGCTCTCAGCAGACTATCTATGGGTAGCGTATCACATGTTGAGGAAGAAAATAGAGAATTAGCCAGAGATGTTCATCGGCTTGCTCGCTTAGGAGTTTGCCTTATGGACACATCAGATGGTAGTGTGATAGTTCATAATGGAGCATAATCTTCATTGGTAGTAGAGGTTAAGGAGAAACAAGATAGTGACCCTATATTGCTTCAGTTGAAGGGTGCAGTTCATCAGCAAAGAGTTGAGGTTTTCTCCCAAGGGGGAGATGGTGTGCTTCATTTCTAGGGTCGCTTATGTGTTCCTGAGGTGGGTGAGTTAAGGTAGCAGATCCTTACAGAAGCCCATAATTCCAGATATTCTATTCATCCGGATGCTACTAAGATGTACCGTGATTTATGGGAAGTCTATTGGTGGAACGAAGTGAAGAGGGACATCGCAGATTTTGTGGCTAAGTGTCCCAACTGTCAGTAGATGAAGGTAGAATTTAAGAAACCAGGAGGTGTGACTTAGGAGATTAGCATTCCTACTTAGAAGTGGGAAGTGGTTAACATGGACTTCATTACGGGTTTACCCCGTACTCGCAGACAGCATGACTCAATTTGGGTGATAGTTGACAGAGTCACTAAGTCAGCTCACTTCTTGGCTGTCAAGACTACAGATTCAACGGAGGATTATGCCAAACTCTGAATCAGCGAGATAGTAAGTTTGCATGGGGTTCCCCTGTCTATCATCTCATATAGAGGTCCTCAGCTTACATCTCATTTCGGGAAGTCTTTTCAGAAGGGTCTTGGTACTTAGGTGAATCTCAATACCACATTTCATTTATAGACGGATGGGCAGGCAGAGCGTACCATTCAGACCTTGGAGGACATGTTGAGAGCTTGCGTGATCGATTTTAAGGGTAGTTGGGATGATCACCTGCCTCTCATAGAGTTTTCCTACAATAATAATTTTCACTCCAGCATTTAGATAGCCCCATATGAGGCACTTTATGGGAGTAGGTGAAAATCTCTGGTTGGTTGGTTCGAAGTAGGTGAAGCAGCCTTGATTGGACCAGAGTCGGTTCATAAGGCTATGGAGAAAGTTCAGCTTATTAGAGACAGGCTTAAGATAGCTCAGAGTTGTTAGAAGTCATATGCAGATGTTAGGAGAAGAGACTTAGAGTTTGAGATTGATGATTGGGTTTTCCTGAAAGTGTCACCTAAGAAGGGAGTTGTTACGCCCCGAGCCTACACCCTGGATACAACACGGTGCTTAGAATCACAAGTGACCCCAAGCTAACCCATGGCCTGGCATACCTCTGAGATGAAGACTGAAAGTAAATGTGGAAGCTAAAATTTGCTGAGCTCTTTAAAAATATTATAACAAAATAAACTTTCATAACTGAGATACAAGACTGTTTGAAAACTAATACAAATCACTGACTGATTGTCTAACTATCTATGAAGCCTCTAATAATACTGACTATAGTTAGCCGGGACATGACCCCCAACTATCTCTAATGAACATGTCAAATTGAATGTAAACTGCGATGACTACTACTGATTGGTGTTCCCAAATAAAGAGAACTCATCCTCAACAGCTGACTAGAAGTTGTGATGTGTCTGACCATGATCCTGGGAGCTAGCACTGAAACCTACATCATAAAATTATGCAGCACAAGGAATATATGTGATCAGTACTATGAAATGTACTGAGCATGTGAGATAATGCACAAACTCAAAGTCATGAGAAAATATGTATATACTGAAAGCATAACTGAAAGGATGAATTATGTCTCTAAATCATGAAAAGTGAAACTGAGCTAAAAACCATGAGTCATGCTAAAAGTCTTGTAATGGTAGTAAAATCTGTATGAAATTACTCAATGTAGTATCATAAGCTGAAAACACCTTTAGAATCATAGAGATAGTAGAAAGTCTGAAATCTGAAATCAAAGAGTCAATGCACTTAAAAACATAAAACTGTTTTCGTTGGAGGTTCTCTAACCGACATATACCATGTGAGCTATATGGAATTCGATGTATTCGCCCCATCGAGAAGACCCCATATACCTGGTTAGGGTATAAAGGCATAACTGTGATGTATCTGCCCCATCGAGAGGACCCAATATACCTTTCAAGGTATAAAGGCATGAATGCGATGTATCCTCCTCATCGAGAGGACCCAATATACCTTTCCATGTATAAAGGCATAATTGTGGCGTGATCACTAAAACATATGCCCAACAGAGGGGACTTAATACCTACGGGGGTACGTAGTTATGGGACCTTTTTAGGTACTCTAACCCTTTCCAACTCGGTGCTAATACTACTCCTGAAACATACATATATCTCATATAATGTTGGGCATATCTGATGCCAAAACTGTTCATACTGATGACATATCTGATGTCAAAACTGTTTATAACCAATGACATATCTTATGCCAAAAACTATTTGAAAAGCAATAATACATATCTGATGCCATGCAATTCAAATTCATACATATATAGACTTAGCATAGCCATAATTCAAAACATACTTTTCTTGCTAAATTCATACTTAAAGAGTTAGGCATGCAATTTCATAAATTCATAGAGGCCATGATATCTAATCATGCCAACTTTCTCTTGAAAACATGTAAATTCATAGTTTCATGCTAGAAATCAACTTTCATGCTTGGGCTTTCAAAACCAATGAGGGAGTCATAATAAAATCATGAATAATCAATAAGAAACCATGAATTTAATCATAGAAACTGATTTCATAAACTCTCCCCAATTTTGGATCAAAATCCTAATTTCACAAGTTCATCATTTGGATAAGGATTAGCCTTAAAATCATGAATAGGAAACCACTTATAAAAATCCATGAAAAAACCATCCAATTTAGAGTTGGAATCCATATAAGAATCATGAGGAAATAATTTATAAAGAACCCATGATGTTTTCTCTATTTATTGGCTAACCATTTTATCTAGTTATGTTAAAAGCTGCAGATATCAACCACAAGAAACAAACGGGAACAATTTTTCCTCATTTCTGAGATTCAATTTTTTTTTTTTTTTTGTATAGCCCATATCCCTATATCGTCAGAGCTAAGCTAAAATCATATTCATGTTCCATTTTGCTTATACTTCAGTCTTATCAACTCGTGCTATCCTCATTCAAATTCTGTATCTTTATTTTTTAGGGATCTTATTCGTTCCTAAATCTAAAACTACAAATGGTCTGATTCTCATAAAATCAGAGATATGTAGGTGACTTGAAACTGAAGCCTCGGCCACATCATTTTCACAACTCCCTCTTATTTCTCCTAATTCCATATAATCAAATTCTCGATCGGACAAAATTAGCTACTATGTCAATATTTTTTGCTCGATAATTCATCCTTCATTCCTGAGCAAAGAAGGAACAACTGTTGATACTCAATTTTGACCTCACTGTACCTCACTCTGGCTATTATGTTACTAAATTATTATTTTAGATCTTAATTTCTTTACTTATTATTTTGAATAAAATCATGCATTTTGTTGTCATCTTGATATTTTTTAAATTCGTATTCATAATATATAAATATATAATTTATTTCTAATAATTGTTATTAATCATAAATTTTACGTATGATATATAAATATATTTACATATATAATTTGCAACTCGTAATGTCTGTTTATAATTAAGTTTACACAATATTATTGTTGAATATTAATGTTATTTTATCTATTATAATTACGTATATGTGATATTTTATTAATTAACAGTCCAATTCAATTTCCCTCTCAATTATTTAAATTCTCACCACTCTCTATCTATTTGATGTCAATATTAGCCACAATTGAACCAATTTGGCTAAATTTTAAAATTCCAAATTAATCACACACCTATTTCCTTTTTAATACACCCAACACCCTAACCTAATTCATTCTACAAAATCAACCGCCTCTATCTTCCTCTCCACCCTCTTTCCCCTCTCAACTTGAACGCCGCGCCCTTCATCACCGCCAGTGACTGGCGAACGCCACCACAAACCCCTCACCCTTTATTCTCCCTCACTCCCACCATCTCCCTTCCTTCCTCCAGTTACCCCACTACTCCGACCAGCTGCCACACACCTCTACTCCTCTCCTTGCCTCTTCTCCATTCACCCACCGCCGCTCCTCTATGCGTTGGTCGGCAGCAACCAGATTCCCTCTCTCTCTCTTCTCTCTTTTCCTCTTCTTCATCTTCTCTTTCAACCACCAACAACTCCACCGCCCCTTAACCTCCTCCTCTTCATTGTCTTTTTTCTCTCTCAACTCCTCACCACCACCGCACCACTCTCTAGTGTCGCCCCCTTCTCCCTTTTTATCTACTCTCCGCCTCTATATCTGGCCAATCGCTAGCCAACCATCACTAAAACCTCAATGTATCTGCTGACTCAGGTGGCCCTCTAACAATAAGAACCCCTATGAGACAAGAATTTCACTTGGGATAACCTTACGGTCTTTACAAAGACATCTATCACCCTTCATAAAGAGCAAAAAGTCAATCTGAGTCTTGGCCACCAAACTACGGAAGGTAACCAATTGTTCCTCCTTCAGAAAGCTTGATAGTGATACTACCAACCCAAAGCCTGTCACGACCCAACTAGGTGGATCATACAGGTACCTACTCTAATCTATCTAGATAGGAGAACCCTGTACCACCCAACCATGAACATGCAAAATTCATTAAAAATAAATTTGTTAAATCATTGAACAAAGTTAACATAAAAGGGTGTACACACATGCTAAAGAGTCTTATTTGTTTTAAACTAGTCATGACCTATAGGGAACACACCAGGGTCCAGTACCATACTGGCTCGTGGTACCCTATTCATAATAAGTAACAATATCAACTCGCACCGACTCATGGTACCTGCTCCAACTAGCAATAAAACAATATAAAAGGGTGTACACATATGCTAAAGGGTCTTATTTCTGCCCAACTAGCGATAACCTGCAAGGGACATACAAGGGCCATGTATTGCACTGGCTCATGGTACCCGATCCATAGCAAGTAATAATATCAATCCATATTGGTTCGTGGTACTGATGAAATTCAAGAACACTCTCCCAAAGGAAGTAGTAACAATCATCGTACAAAACAATAAATAACCCAAAGGATGTCGGGGTCGTATCCACGGAGAATGGGATGATGAATCACCAATAAATTATCGAATAACAATCATTAGAGCGAGTAAGTGTTCAAGTGAACAAAAGTAAAATTGGGGGGAAAAGTTTGGGAATTAACGAATCACAATTTCAACACGAGAACAATGTAAACACAATTTGATGATCAAAAGAAGGAAGTCTAGGGGTATGCTTCCGATGTGATTCTACAATGGGTTAGGGATTTGATTAATCATGCAAACTTTTGATCAAAGGTATGGGTAGCTTGGTTCGAGCTATATTTGGTAGTATTTTAACCTTCCAAATATATGTAACATGGTCTTTGCACAAGCACCATAGCTTTACCTTAAACCAACCAATTAATACTTGGGTGAATCACACTATTTCTAGATTTGATTCTTGGATGAGAATTTCCTTCAATCAAGCTATTTCTAGCCATAATGTATGGTGGAAATCTCAAATTTCCACTATTGAATTCTTACCTAATTTATGAACTCCTCTTTCAAGCAAGTAGAAAATTAGTAAACTCAATCAATATTTGCAATCATCAATTTAATAATTAATCTATGAAGAATTCAATAGACTCATACTAAATAATCAATTATAAATATAATTAATCAATACCCATACCCAAATTCAAACACCCATCATGCACATACCCCTATAATAGGATTTAGCTGCTCATATTATACAAACAAGAGAATATACCAAATGGGTTTCCCAAAATTTCATTTATATAATAAGCTAAGTTCCAATTCCAAGCTTAAATTCCTTAAAGTGTACTCTCAATGCTCTTCCTTAGGAAAGTAAAAGCTCAAGAATAATGTTGAGTACAAATCCCCAAAACGGTATTAGAACCTTCTCAAATACGTCACATGTAATTGGATAAAAATACCCCTTGGGCCATGTGTGATTAGTGTGCGATGGCATCTGCGATCACACCTTGTGATTTGTGGATCGCAGGTGCCTTCTTCTTCAGACAGTGAAGTCCAGCCGCTTGTGCAATTGAGGTGCGAGGGGGAGGGGGGTGCAATGTACGGCTCGTATAGTGGTCACTGCTCAAGCAATTTCTGATCTTCTTTGTGCGATGACACATGTGAAAATGCAGGTGCCTCTTTGCGGCTCGCATGTTAGACGCACCTCTTGACAATTTCTTCCCCTTTTTGATCACCTTCATACTTTAACTTCTTTTTAAGCTCTTTGGGTTAAATTCCTTTGCCTTCTTCACTCAACCAAGAGTACCTGCATTTATATGAATAAAGATAATAGGTATATCTAATTCTTATCAATATATGAAAATAATTCATGATTAAAAGTTCAATAAGTTGGTAGATTACCAACTTATCAACGTCATGCCCCAAGGTTACCCCCTGGACATAACACGGGACTTGAGACCACAAGTGCCCCAAGCTTACCCCTTGGTCATAGCATACTCAAGCATAACAAAGATAAGCGGAAGCATAATATATAAATCTGGAATCACATACATAGGTAATCAAGTCAAATGGAAATATAAAATCCAAAAAGAGACTCGAACACTCTCTATGTATGAAAAGCCTCTACATGACATAAGGAGTTGCTAGGACAAGACCCTAGCTAACTAGAAGTATATAAATAAGAAATTAACATAACTAAAACATATCTAGTCCTCGCACTAAGAGGACTCACCAACAGCTGACAGAAAAGTGGCCTCGAACCTCTAGCCACATGTCTGGAAAGGAACACCTGAATCTGCATCATCAAAGGATGCAACACAAGATATGCATCAGTACTATAGGATGTACCGATTATGTGAGCGATGCATGAATCATGATAAAACATATTAAAACATGCTTAAAGTGATTTATTACATAAAGAGAAGGAAATGAATAAGTAATAAGATAAGAAGCATAAGTCACGAAGAAGGCTTAAGTTTCAAATATAAGATCATATAACTTCATAGCTTAAAATAAGCATGTGGTAGTTTCTCTTAACCGATATTAAACTATGCTGAGCTACATGGAGTCCGGTGTCATTGCCCATACCGAAAAAGGTCATCCTAACCTGCAAAAGTTAGAACCATTTCATTTCATACCAGGATCCTATCATCATAAGCCTCAAAGGGCAACCTATAATGGCACGTAGTTCTAGGACAAGGGTACTCTCACTCGGTCCAACTCGGTGCTAAATACTACTTCTAAAACATATATATACATAACTTGAGCTCACATACATATGACATATCAAATGCCAAACTTGTTCATAAGATAATCATACCCCGGATCGTCATACTACTCATGAATTAGGGTTTTGAAATCGATTCATGAGCATTGATGGAACATCGAGTGTCTTGTCTTGCATCATACTTCATAACATGGAAAGACTTGCATACTTCATGACTTGTAAAATATGCATGGCTCTAGTTCAATTTTCATAAAACATATACTTTCATAGAATCATAGGAACTAGGCACGCACATGCTTTAAAATCCATGAGGAACATGCTATCAAATTGTAATTTGCTTAAATCAACTTCTTGCATGTGGAAATTTCCATGGTTAAGCTTCAATTTATGAAATAAGAGTCAACATGTAAAACCCCATGTGAAATCATGTAATTTAATAGTAATTTCATAATCAAATCATGAAAAGTTCATATTTGGCAAAACCCATAACAATTGGATAAGAACCCTAATTTAAAGATCATGAAATCAAAATTTGAATTAGGGATTTTGGGCACAAGGGTGAAAGGAACCCATTATTGATTACACATATACCTTGATTGAAGATAACCCACTTGGATTGAAAAGACTTAGGATACTTGAACTTGGATCTCGAGATTTGAAGCTTGGAGAAGAATCCTTAAGGTTGGGGGTGGAGACTTGGAGAAGAAATCTGAAAGGAAACTCTTGAGAGACTTCCTTACTTGAGCTTCTATGATCTTGCTTGCTAGAAACCCTAGGTGTCTTGCCTTAGGATCTTGAGGGAATTCTTTAGATATAGGGTGATGTTCTTATGAGGAATAACCCCTTTTGGGTATTTAAAAGATGAGGGGAAATACTTGAGGTAAGGAAAGGACCAAACTACCCCCAACTTAAATGCTGAAAAAAAAGTAGAAAAGTTGTCGGACGGGGCTTCCCACGGGCCGTCGTGGCCCCCATAGGCCATCGGACCCAACCATGGACCTTACAATGGGTCAAAAGGGCTCACTGGTTGGTTTCCACGGGCTGCCACCATGGGCCGTCGTGGGAGCCATGGGCGTCGGCCAGCCCGTCAGAAGGAGCCACGCCCGTTTGCCAACCCGTTAGAATTTTGACAGCTGACAGTGCTTCACTAAAATGCCCATAAATATTTACTCCGGACTCGTATTAACATGAGGTTGGTGGAGTTGGAAATATAATTCAAATACATTTAATTTGGTGGCTACTAGGCCACCTAAATCTTTATATTCTAAGATTTATGATCATTTGAAGTTGACCCTAGTAAGAACTTACATGAAAACTAAATCGTTAGAAGAGCTTTCAACTTAACTTTGAGCTAGGGGTCCTTTATGACTTCAATACAGATCTAATATTACTTCAAAACATAGGAATTGATATCAATACTTATATATAAAGAAAATTTATCTAGTTCGGGTCTAACAACGCATAAAGAATGGTTAAGATCTTGGATTAGAATTTCTGGGGTGTTTTAATATATCCCCTTTGGGATCATTCAT
The DNA here is from genome assembly GCA_003996215.1 of Jaltomata sinuosa. Classification (NCBI taxonomy): domain Eukaryota; kingdom Viridiplantae; phylum Streptophyta; class Magnoliopsida; order Solanales; family Solanaceae; genus Jaltomata; species Jaltomata sinuosa. The sequence goes on along the minus strand of QJPP01001043.1, from coordinate 212,182 downwards.
CCTTGAATGAAGAGTACTGAGTTGGGAGTGGAGGGGAAAAAGGTTGCCTTCCTATCAACGGAGTCCAAATGGCTGAACTACTTCATGGTAACAAGATTCAAACTGAAACATAAACTGAGATGGATTCAAGGAACATGTACGCCTACTGAGAGTATATGAATAACTGACGGGACATGAAACTGACTATCTACCATGATAATTGGTCTAGATTAAGAGTAAGGACTCAGCTGAACTTGCAGCGATTGAACACATTCTTAGGGATCATAGTCAACTGAATCAAACTGAGAGGAGTAGCGATACGAGAAAACTACCCTCTTCTAAACTGAACTTAGTACCGTGGACTTAGATGAACGGTGATTACCGGTAGGTTTGAACTGATATTATATGAGCACACTGGGTTAGGAGTAAGAACAAGACTATTCCCGCCTAAATAACACAGCTGATAACTTTTAAGCTTAAGAACACCTTTTTAACTACACTAACTTCCCTAAATAACACACCTACCATTTGTAACTAAGTCTTCACCAGCGCACTTGTAGATACTATGGTCTGAGTCTGACTACCTTCTTCAATCATGTTCAATCCTGTCTCAACTAAATCTCCTGCATCTAGAGTTACCCTCTAAGAATAATGTTCCTTCTTATCATGAAAACCAACTAACCTTGAGCTCTTAACCAATGGGATCACTAGTCATACAAAGCAAAACCCATATGTATTTCATCACGATGTTCAAGCTTATAACTATGGTCACCTTATGGTTTCTCATATCCTACACTATCTAAGACTTCTCCTCTCTCCCCTAGCATATTTAGAAGGTATAACTTAAAGAAATTCTACAACGAAACATACCCGGATTGAAGACTTCTAAGCTAGAACCTTGAGGGATGGAGACTTTAAGATGGAGATCCTTAGCTTAGAGCTTGAAGCTTGGGGGAGTGAAGTTCTTCCTCTTTTGGAATTTAGAATGAGGGGAATGGGGAAAGGTTTAGGCTAATAGAGGAAAAATCAAATTGCCCCTGACTTAAAGGAAGGATTGCAGGAAATTTCCTGCCAGACGAGCTACCCGATAGGCATCAGAACCACGATGGCCCATCGGACCAGGTCGTCAGAATAGTTGGCTGAGGGCCTAAGGTTGCTGGATAATTTTCATAGTGGGTTCCCACAGCCCGTCGCAATTGCGATGCCTGTGGTGACCGCCCGTCAGAACCTAGGAAGGGTTAGGAAAAGCCCACTGGGTCATTGTCACGGTGGGGACGACATCCCATGGCGTATGCCATGCCCGTTGCCCTAGGACATCGAGTTGGGAAAGTTGTGGTTTCCACTGGATAACTCCCACGATGAGACCCATGGCCCATCAGAACTTTGATGCCCATGTGGTCGCTCGTGAGGACCTATAATTGCAGAAATTTTCAAGGATTCTAAGTTAGAAAGCTGATCTGAATACTGAGGTGCTACAATATCTCCCCCTTGGGCCTGTGCTACCCTTCTAAGCCTGTGGACCTCTCATTATCCTCTAGACTAAACTACGATCAGTTTGCTCTAACAGAATAGACACAAATCTAGAATCTAGTATGAATATCCACTTCCTTCTATAGCATAAGAGTCTCCCTCACCTAAAAGCCTAAGCCTCAATCTTTCTATCTCAAATAGGAGTTGTACATACCACATTCAATAAGTTACAACCTATCCCATGCAATGACATGCTAGACTTACATGGTCCTAACCCTCAAAGTCTTCTCTTTTTACTACTCACCACACCAATTGTGTTAGAGCCTATACTGAGAGGCTAAAAATCGTATATCCTCCTCTAGCCCACATATATATCAATCTCACATATTCACACTTGTTACAATTTCATAAACTTAAACTCTTACATTATAATATACCACACCTACAAGATAAATCTCATAAAACCATCATTATCTCTCTCATACCATCATCCTTTCATTCACATTCTATACTTGGATTATACTAAGCACAATAACTTACTAATCTTTATTCCACACCAAGGGATGTATAATCCCATCACCTATCTAAAAGAACACAACTCTGAATGCATGCTCTAACCAAATGCTATTTAAGCTACTGCACTTCTGACTTCATACTTCTAGCTCGAGGTCTATTCTACTACTAATGGATTTCAACACAACATCTATTGAGTGGCAACACTACCCAAGGATCTAGGTATACACTTTCCCTTTATTAAGGAATAATTAGTAACAAAGTTCTGGAAGAGATCTGAGAGTACCTTGCTGATAGATAATCTGACATTTACTACTTCTTGCACCTCATATATGAAGTATAAACAATGGAACTGGGAACAACGCATGAATATGGGGGTTACTAGAGTTAAACTCTATCGCACGATATTGAACACAAAGAAGTGAAGTTTTTCCTAAAACACCTCACAGCCCCCCTTATAAGTGTGGCGCGCTTCACACCCATGAAAGAGACACTATTTAATGCGGCTTTCAGACACCCTAGGACTCTTGAACCTGAGGCTCTGATACCAAGTTTGTCACACCCCGAGATTACCCCCTAGATGTAACACGGGACTTGAGACCACAAATGCCCCAAGCTAACCCCTTTGTCATAGCATACTCAAGCATAACAAAGATAAGCAGAAGCATAATAGATAAATATGGAATCACATACATAGGTAATCAAGTCAAATGGAAATATAAAATCCAGAAAGAGACTCAAACACTGTCTATGTCTGAAAAGCCTCTACATGACATAAGAAGTTGCTAGGACAAGATCCTAGCTAACTCGAAGTACAAAAATAAGAAATTAACATAACTAAAATATATCTAGTCCTTGAACTTGAGGACTCACCAACAGCTGACAGAAAAGTGGCTTGGAAGCTCTAGCCACGTGTCTGGAAAGGAACACCTAAATATGCATCATCAAAGGATGCAGCGCAAGAAATGCGTCAGTACTATAGGATGTACCGAGTATGTGAGCGATGGATGAATCATGATAAAAATAGTTTAAAGCATTCTTAAAGTGATTTATTACATAAAGAGAAGGACATGAACAAGTAATAAGATAAGAAGCATAAGTCATTAAGAAGGCTTAAGTTTCAAATATAAGATCATATAACTTCATAGAGTAAAATAAGTATGTGGGAGTTTCTCTTAACCGGCATTAAACCATGCTGATCTACATGGTGTCCGGTGTCATTGCCCCACACCGAAAAAAGTCATCCTAACCTGCCAAAGTTAGAACCATTTCATTTCATACCAGGATCCTATCATCATAAGCCTCAAAGGGCAACCTACGGTGGCACGTAGTTCTGGGACTAAGGGTACTCTCACCCGATCCAACTTGGTGCTAAATACTACTCCCAAAACATATACATACATAACATAAGGTCACATATACGCCCAAATTACAACTCCAATTACGAAGCGTAAGCGGTCGCTGTCAAATATAGAACCCAACTAAGGTTGGGGTCGATCCCACAGGGAATAAGATGCAAATTAAATCAATAGTGAATTAAATGACTAGTAGTCGATAGTTTCCGGTAAATAGGGGGGTGTTGTGTGAACAATATTTAACCAAAGCAAATAATAATGTGCGATTAATAATCAATATGAGAGTGAACTAGGGAAGTGTTCACTATAGCGTCGTAACAATTTCGACTCAAAGTTTAACCGGGTTCGCTCTATATGCATATCACGATGTGATTGAACTTATGGTATCGTCTAAACGTTTCTCAACCAATTAGACAACTTTCCTTTTCAATTCTCTCGAACTTGAAAAGGTGAACTTCCTTATTTCAATCCTAAACATCAAGTAGATTAATCTAGTTACAGCATTAATCATGAGACGAGAGTTGGTAGTCTCGAATCCTTGTAGTTAATCAAATTTCCCGGTTTTAATCCCTTTACTCAAGCAAATTAAACCTAGGCATGTTCTAATGTTTGCAACCACCAGAAAACGTTAGTAATTAAATGATTAACCACGTGACAACATAATGATAGAACCCTACGCTACCCGGAATCTATATTGCTACTTTTGCCATGGCTCCCACAACCCTAGTTGTGGGAAGTTAGTTACTCATGCTATTAGGAAAAGAGAAGAGATTTATATTCATAATAAAGTGAAAAGAATCTTACAATATAATGAACACAAGCTTCAATTTATCCAAGAACGAGAATCCAAGATCCCAAGAACAATGGAAGAACAAGATTGAAGAAGAAGACAAACGTGTTTGTTGTGTTTCTTCCTCTCAAAAGTCGCTCAAAAAATATCCTAAAACTATTTTGTAAAAATGAATACAACAACAACAACAACATACCCAGTGTATTCCCACAGCGTGGGGTCTGGGGAGGGTAGAGTGTATGCAGACCATACCACTACCTCAGAGGTGAGGTAGAGAGGCTGTTTCCGATAGACCCCCAAAAATAATTAAAATAAACCTAACACAGAGTATTTATAGTAGTCCAGGAAATAAAGTCCAAAAATAGGATTTTCGGGATCCCGTGTCGCTTTGACGGGTCGCCTGACAGACCGTCAAGCATGCGACGGGCCGTCACTCCAAGCCGTCGCCACTATCCAGTGCTTGCTCATATTTAGTTTCAACTTGATGGTTTGGCTGACGGACCGTCACCCATGCGACGGACCGTCACGCCAACCGTCGCTGCTATCCAGTATAGGTTCCCCTTGAGCTCCCACTTGACAGTTCGTCTGATGGTCCGTCAAAGGTGTGACGGGCCGTCGTGCCAGCCGTCGCCGCTATCCAGTGGCTCCTTTAGTTGCTGCCAGGTTTTGTGGCTTGGCTGACGGTCCGTCACAAGTGTGACGAGCCGTCAGGTCCTCCGTCAAACTCAACCTTTGTTACTTAGCTTGGGTAGTTTTACTTCTTTTTTATCCTTGTCTACATTTCCTGCAAATACACCATAAAAACATCAAAAACGACAACGGTTGCTTGAAAATTCACGATTATTCTTAGTTAAAGGAGTCAAAAGTGCCGTAGAATGGCGGCACATCAACACCCTCAACTTAAAACGTTCGCTTGTCCTCAAGCAACATGACACCAAAAACAAAAAGACGACTCAACTAAGACTCGTGTCACTAGCAAATCATGGCCATTCAACAGCTTAATCAATTTAAATCAATCCCCCCCGGTAGCACACAAATGTATGAAACATTAACTTGCAAGGATCCAAACATGTCATTCCGATATGATAGAATATTATGCATACACACGCGCAGCTATCCTAACAATCAATAGACAATACAGAAATCTTGGTGCCCTCACCGCAAAGAAGTCCCACACACAATATTTAGGACTAGGTAAGGCGCTCACACTCACAAATGATTTCAAACAATGCACATGCGATGCCATAGGCTTGCCTTTACTATTCTATTTCAGATTTTCAGAAAGCCACTCAGGATCACTACAGGACTTGTTTTGGCTTGTAATGAGACTTCGGGTGCAGGTAGGATATGTTTGGGGAATAGTGACTAAACCTTCCTTGGATTCACCGACCTACTACATCCACACAACTTTACTTTGTCCATCCTTATTCACCTCTTTATTCCCTCCTTTCTAGCTACAGGTGCGACCTCTTTATTTTGACAACTCTTTTTTTTTTTAATTTCTTTTTCTCTCTTTTACATCTCCTTTTCGTTTCTTTTTCTTTCTTTTCTTAGACACACACCCGGAGTTCTCATTCTCTTCACAACCAATCTTATCCATCCAAATTTTCTTATCATTTACCTCTATAGTAGCCACCCTCAACTTAGGCTGATTTCCTGAGTTGAGGTGCACGATGTCCAAGGAAGGACCAGGGCCAAAATAGTGATTCAAAGTTTAAACAAGGAATGGTGATTGGTTATTGAAAGAACAGGGTCAATTTTTTGGCTCAAATAGGGATCAAAGGGATTATTTACATTTGGACGGTCTTATAGGCTAGGTGGACTGCACACAAAAAGGGCCTGTGATCGTTTCCTAAGCAACCAACTTCAAACTTAACAAAATAGACCGGGCAAGTTCTAGATGCATGCACAGAGTAAGAATTTATAACAATATGCTCACACACACTTGGCACCAAGAACCATACCACTACCAACTATCAAGACAACAACTCGGCTTAAGCATACTTATTCCAATCATAACCACACAATGACATCCAAGGATCCAGACAGTCAATCATTTCAAACATAAGTACAAAATCTTTTTCAGAGGGGGCTCCTTTTAGTTAAATTTTCAAACAGCCATGCTTGCTACGGACATCACAATTTTTTTTAAAATTTAAACGACAACCTAAACATGCTGGTTCTACTAGATAGCACACCGGAGGAAAAGAAACACGGCAAGAAAAACCTCCGGTGGTGGTACTCCTACCCCTAACAGAATAATTTAGCATTGTCCTCAATGCTCAAGGAAATATATATTCAGAATAAAGGAATAGGGGTACCTGGGAAACCTAGGTTTCCGTACGCGGCTCATCATCATCTGGGGTCTTTTTAGACTCCGGTACAGCACTGGAAGATGCCCCACCTGCTTGGGCACGCACTCATTCCTGTCGCAGCTGCTCATCTATTACCGACCGCTGCTTCGCGACCTCTAACTCGTCCTCCTCAGCTGATATCTTTTTGTGCTTCCTCTTCTTTGATTTCTTTACCCCACTTTCACCTGTTTGGGGTTCACTAATTTTCAGCGGCCGACCCATCAAATCCACTATCGTGGGTTCTTCGTCCAAGTCCACGAACTCCGAAGTCTCCTCATAAAGCGCTTTTTCTTGCTTGAGGGCTGTGATGTCATTTTTCACCTTCTTTAGCTCCGCATCAAATCTCGCCAGGTCCGAGATGCTCATTTCGTTTAGCCTTGCATCCATCCGGGTTTCCATCGCATCTACCCTTGCGCGCAGCCCCTCAAATGGCTTCAGAGCCTCCCATATTTCTTCATCAATGGTGGGTTTAAACAAGTCCGTCCATGCAGCAATTTGTTTATCCAATTGCTTCTGCTTTTGCACCATTTTAACAAAGTTTCGGGGGTTCATGTGATATTCTGGTGGTAGAGGAGGCCTTGCCGCAGTGCCAGAGCTTTCAGCAGTAGCTCTCGTTGTCTGTGAAGTTATCGGATCAAACACCGCAAGTGGCATTTCAGTGCCTGATGGGGTATCTGTTGCCTCGGAGGTGGTTGTGGTTGGCTCTTCGAATATCTGAGGCTTATGAATTCTTATTTCAAACTTAGTGTCATCCCTGGATTTGTCGATATTTTGCTTTGATGACGCTGCCACTTGCTTATCAATATCATCCCATATCGGCACTTCTGCACGCCTGCATAACTCAGTCACTAGACACGGGAACGGCAAAGAAGAAGTAGTTTTGATGGCCCTGGTCCGCATCTCGTCTGCAATTATCATTCCAAAGTTGATGACGTACCCGGCTATCAAGCTTGCTACAAGGATGGCTCTTCCCTCATCCAAATTATTGTCTCCTCCTGTTGGAAATAACCTGAGCCGCACAACCACCCACCAAAACTTGGCTACGAAGCTTAGTGATTGCTTCGATATCCGTCCCCTCTGAGTTAGCCAAGAAGGTGAGCCATCAGTCAATGTTTGGGCCAACCACGGTCTCTACGAGTAGGCGTTGGAAATCTTGTCATGGAACTCTGGCATGTCAGGTGGAGGGATGTATTCCGGGCCAAAGAGGACTCTGTTGATCATTTCCCGTGAGATGTCCACTTGTTTACCCCGAACTGGCACCCTGTCCTGCCTTGGTGCTGATTTGACCCCTTTTCCTGGCTCACATTTGCTTTCCAATAGTGCCAAATAGTTGGCGTAGAATTCCCGGATTAGTTCTGGATAATAGAATCCCGGGGGCGAGCTCATCCACTCGAGCTGATACCTCTGGTACTGTGTCTGAAGAACTGGGTATTCCGGCAGATCTGTGGTCATGATTTGCACTTCTTCAGCTATCGGTCTTTTGTGGCTTCTCGACATCGTTTTGGTAAGACCGTCAAGATAGTGCTTCTGAGCCTCCTTAAATGCCCACCGGATCGATTCTCTGTCCGTGGGTGCACTCCCTGCAATTTTTGTGGTTTCGGGACCACCTACATCCTCCGGATTGGGGCTGGAGTTACCACTTTCATCCGATCCACTACCGCTCCCCGACTCACTGCTAGATGACCCACTCTCCTCTTCAGACTGAGAGACTTGGGTGGTTCTTCGTTTAACTAGCCTGGTTTGGTAAGTCGGGGCTGCAACTATTTCTTCGTCGCTACTCGGTTCATCAATTAGGGTCCGAGTTGTAGCGATCCTTTCTTTCTTCTTTAGTGCTTGACCGCGACGCGGTTGTTGTTTTGGGGCCATGTACCTGCACGTGAACGAGTTCAAACATGTGAGAACAGAAAAATACTCACTAATACCTACTGTCTCAGAGTGACGGTTTGGTTGACGGGCCGTCACAGGTGTGACGGACCATCGCACCGACCGTCACTCTAAGACAGTGAAGTGTTTCTTCCTAACGGTTTAGCTGACTGTTCGTCACGTGTGTGACGGGCCGTCATGACAACCGTCAAGTTGAGACAGCGTATTTCACTCTCGTTGAGGCATATCCTCGAACATATTGTACGCGGTTACGGGTTTTCTCATATTTTGTTGGATTTGGTTTCCCAAAGTCACCACCAATCATTGTATTTGATCTCATGGGTTACTCAAGACTTCACCCATGTCACACTTTCGATTTCAAGCAATAATACCACTCATACCCACAATAATTACATTATCACAATTTCACAAATATACCAGCCCAACAATTTCCTTCGTATTTCTTCATGCCACTCAAATAATCTCAGCGAGGAAGAGTTTAGAATCATACCTTGATTTTCTTAGGTAGAAGAAATCACTTTTCCCTTTTGATTTATATGACCCGACGGATAACTAGCGGGATTTCGTTGGTTTGGTGCGTTTTGGACGATGGTGGAGAAAGGAGAATAGGGATGTGGGAATTTCTTGGGGAAAGAAACGGATTTTGTTTTTGATTAATGGTGGTTTTGGAGCTTTTTGGACGAAGAAGATGAGTGGGAGAAGAAGATGGAATCAATATGTAACCGGGCGGGTTGGTTTGGTTTTGGGTCGGGTCGCCCGAAATTAAAAACAAAATGTACCTGATGCGCTGCTTGGAGACGGTCCGTCACAGGTGTGACGGTCCGTCACTTGGGGCGTCACAATTAGGCAGTGAGCCCTTGTAAGGATTATGGGTGACGGCCAAATATGACGGTCCGTCAAGACTTTGACGGTCCGTCGAAACCATCGTCACTCTAAAACAGTGGGCATGAATATTTTGTCAGTTATGTGACGGTCCGTGTGACGGTCCGTCAAGTCTTTGACGGTCCGTCAAAAGTCACCGTCACTCTTAGACAGAACACGCTGTTACATCCATTCTTTGTACCTGCACACTCAATGCACACATTAACCAATTCTAACAAATCAAATTTTTCTACGACTGTAATACAACAACAATTTATGAGTTGCCTCCCATACAGCGCCTGATTTAACATCGTGGCACGACGCGGGTGTCTTGATTACTCAGACTTCATCAAGATACACCAAAGTAAGAACATGTACCTCCTCCGGGAGGCCCAGATATTGCTTCATCCTCTGCCCATATTCTTTGAACAACTCACCATCTTTATTTTCTAGTTCGACCGCACCGGATGGGAAGACTTGATGTACTTTGAATGGTCCGGACCATTTGGATTTGAGTTTTCCAGGAAATAATTTGAACCTGGAGTTGAACAACAATACCAAGTCCCCTACTTTGAACTCCCTTTTCTCAATCTTCTTGTCATGGTACAGCTTCATTCGTTCCTTGTAGAGAGCAGACCTCTCATATGCTCGCAATCGGAACTCGTCCATCTCTTTCAATTGTTCCAACCTTAGTTCCGATGCCTCTTTCCAACTGAGATTTAACTTTTTGAGCGCCCAAAGGGCCTTGTGCTCAAGTTCCACGGGCAAGTGACACGCTTTACCAAAAACAAATTGGTAAGGAGACATACCTATTGGCTTTTTAAACGCTGTTCGATACGCCCAGAGTGCGTCATCCAGCTTCCTCGCCCAATCTCCCTGGTTCACATTCACAGACTTAGCCAAGATCTCTTTAATCTCCCGGTTTGACACCTCGACTTGCCCACTGGTTTGGGGGTGATAAGGTGTGGCTACTTTGTGTTGCTTCACTCCATATTTTGCTAGAGCAGCCTGGAACACCTTATTACAAAAATGTGAACCTCCATCACTGATGATTGTGTGAGGGGTGCCAAACCGAGCGAAGATGTTTCTTTTTAAGAACGCCACCACACTTCTTCCTTCGTTATCGGCTAAAGCAACTGCCTCTACCCACTTTGACACATAATCCACCGCTACCAAGATGTAGCGGTTCCCGTAAGAACTTTCAAAAGGGCCCATGAAATCTATTCCCCATACGTCGAACAATTCAACCTCGAAAATAGTGGACATGGGTAGCTCTTGTCGGCGAGAGATTGCTCCTCTTCGTTGGCATTGATCACAGAACTTGGCAAATTCATATGAATCTTTCTGGATTGTCGGCCAATAATAACCACACTGTAAGATCTTTCGGGCGGTTCGATTACCCGCATGATGTCCTCCAACTGGGGACGAATGGCAAGCTTGCAAGATGCTTGTCATTTCCGCTTCCGGTACACATCTCCTCATTATGTTGTCAGCACACAACCGGAATAAATACGGCTCATCCCAGAAAAACATACTTGCATCATGGAGAAACTTTTTTTTCTGGTGGAAGTTCAAACCTCCCGGGATCATGTCACTCACCGCATAATTTGCGAAGTCAGCGTACCAAGGCACCATATCACGTGACGCAGCCATCACCTGCTCATTCGGGAATGCATCATCAATCTCCGGTTCATCTATTCCACTCTCTTTCCCCTCAAGCCTGGACAGATGATCCGCTACCTGGTTCTCACACCCTTTTTGATCGTTGACTTCAAAGTCAAATTCCTGCAACAATAGCACCCAACGGATTAGTCGAGGTTTTGAATCCTTTTTGGTCATCAGATACCTCAAGGGTGCATGATCAGTGTGCACCACCACTTTTGTGCCAAGTAAGTACGCTCTGAATTTCTCAAAAGCGTATACAACCGCCAGCAGCTCCTGTTCTGTCACTGTGTAGTTCTTTTGCGCCCCATTTAATGCTTTACTAGTATAATAAATGGGATGAAAAAGTTTGTCTCGCTTTTGTCCCAGCACAGCTCCGAGTGCAACACCACTTGCATCGCACATTATTTCGAACGGTTTGGACCAATCCGGGGCAATTATGATAGGAGCATCCACTAGCTTTTCTTTCAGGCATTCAAACGCCCTCAAGCACTCAGCATCAAATACAAACTTCGCCTCTTTTTCAAGCAACTTGCACAATGGGGTAGCAACCTTACAGAAATCTTTGATGAATCTTCGGTAGAAACCGGCATGACCAAGAAAACTCCTCACACCCTTTACTGAAATGGGTGGAGGTAGTTTCTTGATGACTTCAATCTTGGCTCTATCCACCTCTAGACCTCTCATAGATATCTTGTGCCCTAGTACAATGCCTTCTTTCACCATGAAATGGCATTTCTCCCAATTCAGCACGAGGTTTGACTCTTCACACCTTTGCAATGCCTGACCCAGATTAGCCAAGCAATCATCAAATGTATCACCCACTACCGAAAAGTCATCCATGAAGACCTCCAATGTGTTCTCCACCATATCAGAAAAGATAGACATCATGCATCTTTGGAAGGTTGCAGGAGCATTGGAAAGACCAAAGGGCATGCGTTTAAAAGCAAACGTACCATAGGGACAGGTGAACGTGGTCTTCTCCTGATCTTCCGGGGCTATAGATATTTGGTTGTACCCCGAATATCCATCTAAAAAGCAATACCAACCTCTTCCAGCTAATCTATCCAGCATCTGATCCATAAAAGGCATGGGGAAATGATCACGGAGAGTACAGGAGTTTAGCTTCCGGTAATCCATACAGACTCGCCAGCCCGTGACAGGTCTTAATGGAATCAGCTCATTTTTGTCATTTGCTACCACAGTCATTCCTCCCTTCTTAGGAACACATTGCACTGGGCTTACCCATTTGCTATCAGAGATTGGGTAAACCACTCCAGCATCGAGCCATTTGATGATCTCTTTCTTCACCACCTCTTGCATTGGCGGATTTAGTCTCCGCTGGTGCTCGGTGGTGGGAGTGCAATTTTCTTCTAGCTGTATCTTATGAGTACAAATACCTGGTGGGATGCCAATAATATCTGCAATGGTCCAGCTGATTGCTCTCTTGTGTCTCCTCAGAGTGGATAATAACGCTTCAACTTGATATTGTACAAGGTCTGTCGCGATGATTACCGGTAAGGTATCTTTGTCACCTAGAAATGCATACTTCAGATGGCCTGGCAACTCTTTCAACTCTAATACCGGTGCTTCCTCAATAGAAGGCTTTGCAGGAGGTGTTGGTCTGTTCTTTAAATTGAGATCCAATTTCTTTGGGGCGTAACCATATGACCCCATTCCAACCACCGCATTCACAACTTCCTTAAAATCTTTGACACCATCATCATCGAAATTCATCATAACTGCTGCCAATGTTTCTACAGTAAGTCTCTCTTTAACAGAAACGATGACATCAGATTCTGCAACAACATCAATAACCGAGACTACATTCATGTCCCTCGATTGCTTCATTGATCTGCACACATTAAACTTCACTACCTCATCGTTCAACCTGAAAGTCAACTCGTTGCTCTCCATATCGACCAATACTCTTTCGGTTGCCAAGAAGGGTCGTCCCAAAATAATAGGGACTTCGAAGTCCACTTCGCAGTCCAAAATCACGAAGTCTGCCGGAAATATGAACTTCCCCACCTTCACAAGTACATCATACAAAATACCAACCGGGCGTTTCACTGATCTGTCAGCCATCAATAACCTCATAGTCGTCGGTTTGGGGGCTCCTAAGCCCAACTGCCGGTAGATGGCTAACGGCATGAAGTTTATGCTAGCCCCCAAGTCACAAAGAGCCTTGGCAAAGTTAAACTCCCCTATGGTGCAAGGAATAGTGAACGCACCCGGGTCTTCTTTCTTTTGGACCAGCGACCTTGATGAAATGGCGCTACAATGGTGGAGGTTGTCTTCCGGTTCAAAACTTACCGACCTCTTCTTTGTGATCAAGTCCTTCATGAACTTGGCATAACCGGGCATTTGTTCAAGTGCATCCACCAGAGGGATGTTTACTGATAACTGTTTGAGCATGGTTATGAAGTTCAGGAACTTTCTATCTTCCACTTTCTTCTTCAGCCGCTGTGGGAAAGGAGGTGGTGGCCGAGGCATCATAGTTGGAAGTTTTTCAACCTCCTTGCTTTTATCTGTGAGCACTTGAGTAGCATCTTCTTCCACGTTGGGTTTTTCAGCAGACACTTTCACACCCTCATCGACCATAATTTCAGCATCTACTAACTCATCTTCCTCAGCTACAGCGTCTTTCTGGGTCTGAATTACCAGATGTGTTTCCGATAATGTGTTACCGCTTCTGGTGGTTATTGCCATACAATTTCCGTCGTTTCTCGGATTTTGAATGGTGTCACTCGGCAATGTTCCAGCTTTCCTTTAGTTTAGAGACGCCGAGACTTGACTCATTTGTTGCTCTAACTACTTGATTGAGGTGGAATGATAATTCACCAATTGACTCAATGATGATAATTCAGATTTCATTTCCTTGACTACGGAGTCAGTAGATTCCACCTTCAACAACATTTTTGCCATCATATTTTCTAACTTGGACGTCCCTGTCTCATTGCTAGTTCTTTCTCGGTTACCAGGTGGTACGTACAACCCACCTCTATCAGTGTTATTTCTCCAGTTCCCCTGATCAAGGTCTCTGTAGCCAGCTTTTTCATGGTAGTTGTCCCTCTGATAGTTCCGACCTTGGTTTCCCTGGCCATTGGCCTGGAAACCCCCCAAATAATTCGCCTCCTCATCAGACTCGAACTCTGCTGCTCTACTTTGGGAACTCACAACTTTTACTTTCTCCACATCTGCTGACAGTAAATGTTTTGTCAATAGGTCCATTTGCGTCTTCAGATGGGCCATATCTTGGTCCCGCTCTTCCTCTCTCCTGCGCTGTTCTGCAGACATACCGACTGTATGAGTGCTAGCAGCCGTCTCGGTGTCCCGTGTATGCCAGGCCCTGTTGGTTTTAGTGAGCCGGTCCAGAATAGCTGTGGCATCGATGAAAGTGAGACCCATAAACGCTCCACCTGCTGCGTTATCTAGTGTCGGCTTGGTTGCCGAATTCAGTGCCCTGTAGAATGTCTGCATCAAAAACTCGTCGTTCAACTGATGGTTAGGGCATTGTGTCAGCTTCTTCTTGAATCGCAGCCAGGTCTCGTGCAATGCTTCGTGAGGTTGCTGCCTAAAATTTCTAATCTCATCCCGCAACTGTATCATCTTAGAGGGAGGAAAGAACCTTTCTAGGAAAGCTCCTTTCAACTCTCCCCAAGTTGCGATAGAGTCGGGGGTCAGCTCTGTCAACCATAGCACTGCCTCATCAGACAGAGACAACGGAAACAACCTGAGCCTGATTGCTGTCTGACTCACACCAGGCAATTCGAATGACTTGCAGATACCCACAAAGTTCATCAGGTGTCGGTTTGGATCATCTCCGGCCGTACCTCGGAATAATCCCTTTAAGTTCAACAGCTGGAGCATTGTGCTAGTTATGTTGAACTTAGCCCCGGGCGCTAGTGGAGGAAGAATAATGGCGCCCGTAGCACCAACTCCATCTAATGCAGTATCATCCTCTATATCTTCTGCATTCAAGTGATGCTGATCATGTTGAGCCCGCTGTTCCGCAGCGAGCCTTTCTGCCTCCGTTTGTTGTGCAGCCATGGTTTGCCTTAGTGTTCTTGCGAGCTCGGGGTCGTAGGGTAGTATTGGTTCACCCGAGTATCGGGTACTTGGCATGCACAACTCAGTACCCTGTAATAAACAAAAACAACAAATAAAAGTAAAATCAGGAAATATGACTAAGAGTCAAATAAACACACAAGACTTAATAAACAACCGTATTCCCTGGCAACGGCGCCAAAATTTGATACGCCCAAATTACGACTCCAAATACGAAGCGTAAGCGGTCGCTGTCAAATATAGAACCCAACTAAGGTTGGGGTCGATCCCACAGGGAATAAGGTGCAAATTAAATCGATAGTTAATTAAATGACTAGTAGTCGATAGTTTCCGGTAAATTGGGGGGTGTTGTGTGAACAATATTTAACCAAAGCAAATAATAATGTGTGGTTAATAATCAATATGAGAGTGAACTAGGGAAGTGTTCGCCATGGCGTCGTAACAATTTCGACTCAAGGCTTAACCGGGTTCTCTCTATATGCATATCACGATGTGATTGCATTCATGGTGTCGTCTAAACGTTTCTCAACCAATTAGACAAATTTCCTTCTCAATTCTCTCGAACTTGAAAAGGTGAACTTTATCATTTCAATCCTAAACATCAAGTAGATTAATCTAGTTACAGCATTAATCATGAGACGAGAATTGGTAGTCTCGAATCCTTGTAGTTAATCACATTTCCCGATTTTAATCTTTTTACTCAAGCAAATTTAAACCTAGGCATGTTCTAATGTTTGCAACCACTAGAAAACGTTAGTAAGTAAATGATTAACCACGTGACAACATAAAGATTGAACCCTACGCTACCCGGAATCTATATTGCTACTTTTGCCATGGCTCCCACAACCCTAGTTGTGGGAAGTTAGTTACTCATGCTATTAGGAAAAGAGAAGAGATTTATATTCATAATAAAGCGAAAAGAATCTTACAATATACTGAACACAAGCTTCAATTTATCCAATAACGAGAATCCAAGATCCCAAGAACAATGGAAGAACAAGATTGAAGAAGAAGACAAACGTGTTTGTTGTGTTTCTTCCTCTCAAAAGTCGCTCAAAAAATATCCTAAAAATATTTCGTAATGAATCTGTAATCAATGATAATGAAATAACCTAACTTAGGGTATTTATAGGAGTCCAGGAAATAAACCCAAAAAATGTTCGGAATCCGCGTCGCGCGTACTGCCTCAACTTGACGGTCTGGGTGACGGACCGTCGCATGCTTGACGGACCGTCACAGTAACCGTCGCCACTAGGTAGTGTGCTGCCTCATCTTGATGGTCTACTTGACGGACCGTCGCACGGGTGACGGCCCGTCATGGTGGCCGTCACATTAGGCAGTGTGCTTGCTCAACTTGACGGTCTACTTGACGGACCGTCACATGTGTGACGGCCCATCATGGTGGCCGTCACTCTTATCCAGAATTCTCTTTTTCGCTATTTCCTTCCGTTTCCATGTTTGTCTCCATTTCCTAAAAATACAGCATAAAAACATCAAAAACGATGACGGTTGCTTGAAAACTCACGATTATTCTTAGTTAAAGGAGTCAAATGTGCCGTAGAATGGCGGCACATCAATGGGCGGCCGGGGGACTGTAGGTAGACTTTTGCTATTTACTTACAGAATTATTCCCTGTTACGGTTAAGTATGAAATTGGTTACTGCTAGACTGTTAGTTTCTGGATTTGAGATTGATATGATTAGTTGAGTTTGATTCATGTCTCTGAGCATGCCTATCATTACTCTTTCTATCTTCTTATTACAATTGAGGTTACCGGTATACCGTCCATATCGTAAACTTATTTTATATACACTGTTATTGCAAGGACCCCAGGTGCGTTATTTCTTACTTTCACTTGTGCCTATGGTGTGTATATTCTGCTTACTGGCCTCACATGTGGTTCTGTTGATTTCCCTCTGGGCTAGTTCCTGTGTACCTTTCGTTGATTTCTGTGACTGCTTGCTTCTATTCTGTCTGTTACTACACTTTTATCTTATATTTGCCCAGTCAGCCTATGATACCTACTGGGTACCTTATGCCTCGCATTTGGTGCTCACCCCTACCCCCCTGCATCTTTGGGTGCAGATCCTGGCGTGGGCCATCGCCGTTAGATCGCTGTGATTCGTGCTTGGAGATCTGTTGGGGACTACTTCAGACTGAGGGTGAGCTCTTGGCGATCAGAGCTTAGCTTTAGTTTATCTTTTGCTTCATGTACTCTATTACCATTCAGAGACATCTATATATATTGTTTTGGATTATTTGCACTCCATGTATGTAGTTTGGGCTCTATACTATGATACCAGGTCTTGGGGTTTAGTTTAGTTTCCGTAAATGTATATATTTATAGTCCTTTTATCTGTTCTCTTCGTCTTGTTCTCTTATTTGTTAGATAGTAGCTCATTACTAACTGTTCTGGGCTACGAGGATTGGTTCACCTACCGGGGGTTGTAGGTGCCATCATGACCGAGAAATTGGGTCGTGACAGTAGGGGCAAACGTGGACTTTTTGGATTTCAAACGAGGTCCGAAATGGGAAATAGGGATTTTTTAGTTTTTTCGTGTGTTATAGTCCATGGATTTTGTGTGAGATGTGCGTCCGGCGGTATTTTGGCCAAAATTTTCGTGGGCGTCCGTGACGACCTATTTAATGGCGCGCGTTGGTTCAGAGGGGAAAACGTTGGCTTTTTGGATTTCAAACGTGGACCGGGACGGGAAATAGGGATTTTTCGTGTGTTATAGTCCATGGATTTTGTGTGAGATGTGCGTCCGGTGGTATTTTGGCCGAAATTTTTCGTGGGCGTCCGTGACAACCTATTTAATGGAGCGCGTTGGTTCGGAGGGGAAAACGTGGGCTTTTTGGATTTCAAACGTGGCCCGGAACGGGAAATAGGGATTTTTGGGTTTTTTTGTGTGTTATAGTCCATGGATTTTGTGTGAGATGTGCGTCCGGCGGTATTTTGGCCAAAAATTTTCTTGGGCGTCCGTGACGGCCTATTTAATGGTTGCGTTGGTTCGGAGGGGCAAATGTGGGCTTTTTGGATTTCAAACGTGGTCCGGAACGGGAAATAGGGATTTTTTGGTTTTTTCGTGTGTTATAGTCCATGGATTTTGTGCGATATGTGCGTCCGGTGGTATTTTGGCCAAAATTTTTCGTTGGTGTCCGTGACGACCTATTTAATGGCGCACGTTGGTTCGGAGGGGAAAACGTGGGCTTTTTGTATTTCAAACATGGCCCGGAACGTGAAATAGGGATTTTTTGGTTTTTTCATGTGTTATAGTCCATGGATTTTGTGTGATATGTGCGTCCGGCGGTATTTTTGGCCGAAGTTTTTCGTGGGCATCCGTGACGACCTATTTAATGGCGCACGTTGGTTTGGAGAGGCAAACGTGGGCTTTTTGGATTTCAAACGAGGCCCGGAACGGCAAATATGGATTTTTATGTTTTTTCGTGTGTTATAGTCCATGGATTTTGTGTGAGATGTTCGTCCGGCGGTATTTTGGCCAAAAATTTTCGTGGTCGTCCATGACGACCTATTTTATGGTGCACGTTGGTTCGGAGGAGCAAATGTGGGCTTTTTGGATTTCAAACGTGGCCTAGAACGGGAAATAGGGATTTTTCGTGTGTTATAGTCCATGGATTTTGTGTGAGATGTGCGTCCGGCGATATTTTGGTCGAAAAGTTTTGTGGGCGTCCGTGACGACCTATTTAATGGTGCGCGTTGGTTCGGAGGGGTAAACGTGGGCTTTTTGGATTTCAAACGTGGTCCGGAACGGGATATAGGGATTTTTTGGTTTTTTCGTGTGTTATAGTCCATGGATTTTGTGTGATATCTGCGTCCGGTGGTATTTTGCCCGAAATTTTTTGTTGTCGTCTGCGACGACCTATTTAATGGCGTGCGTTGGTTCGGAGGGGCAAACTTCGGCTTTTTGAATTTCAAACGTGGCCCGGAACGGGAAATAGGGATTTTTTGGTTTTTTCGTGTGTTATAGTCCATGGATTTGTGTGATATGTGCGTCCGGCGGTATTTTTGGCCGAAGTTTTTCGTGGGCATCCGTGATGACCTATTTAATGGCGCGCGTTGGTTCGGAGGGGCAAACGTGGGCTTTTTGGATTTCAAACGAGGCGCGGAACCGGAAATAGGGATTATTTTGTTTTTTCGTGTGTTATAGTCCATGGATTCTGTGTGAAATGTGGGTCAGGCAGTATTTTGGAAAATAAAATTCGTGGTCGTCCGTGACGACTTATTTAATCGCACGTGTTGGTTCGTAGGGGCAAACGTGGGCTTTTTGGATTTCAAACGTGGCTCGGAACGGGAAATAGGGTTTTTTCGTATGTTATAGTCCATGGATTTTGTGTGAGATGTGCGTCCGGCGGTATTTTGGCCGACATTTTTTGTGGGCGTCCGTGACGGCCTATTTAATGTCTCGCCTTGGTTCGGAGGGGCAAACGTGGGATTTTTGGATTTCAAACGAGGCCCGGAATGAGAAATAGGGATTTTTTGGTTTTTCCGTGTGTTATAGTCCATGGATTTTGTTTGAGATGTGCGTCCGGTGGTATTTTGGCCGAAATGTTTCATGGCATCCGTGACGACCTATTTAATGGCGCGCGTTAGTTCAAAGGGGCAAACGTGGGCTTTTTGGATTTCAAACGTGGCCCGGAACGGGAAATAGGGATTTTTCAATTTTTTCGTGTATTATAGTCCATGGATTTTGTGTGAGATGTGCATCCGGCGGTATTTTGGCCAAAATTTTTTGTGGGCATCTGTGACGACCTATTTAATGGTGCGTGTTGGTTCGGAGGGGCAAACGTGGGCTTTTTGGATTTCAAACGTGGCCCGGAACGGGAAATAGGGATTTTTTGATTTATTTGTGTGTTATAGTCCATGGATTTTGTGTGATATGTGCGTCCAACGGTGTTTGTCACGACCCAAACCATGGGAGGCATGACCGACACCCGGAGCCGTAAAATGCCGAGGGTGCCAAAATAGAGTGTATCTCTATTGAACCTTTTGGGGGTCTGAGACCGAAAAGGTCTCTAAGAATAAAAATTTGAAACACTGAAAGCACAATAGTAGGTAAACAACTCAAGGCCGACAAGGCTATTATCATAGTAGATAGCTAATAACAAGGCCGACAAGGCCATACCCAACACTGATGTACATATACATGCCTACAAGCCTTTAGGAGTAAGTAAAATATCTCATATCAAGGACAGGGCCCTGGACTAACCATAAGCTGTACATATACATAACCTGGTCAAAATATAAGCTAGACCTCTGACTTGTCAGCTCCAGGAAGAATGGAGCTTACCAAAATGGCTGAACTCTGCAACTCCTACTGAAGAGGTCTATCTGGGTTTGTGTCTGGACCTGAAGGCATGAATGCAGCGCCCCCAGGCAATGGGGACGTCAGTACGACAATAATGTACTGGAATGTAAGGTAGAAACATAAAAGCAAGTCGCAAGTAGTAAATCTGAATAAGATATAATATGAAACTTGTAAACTGTAATTGGTAAGACTCGTTAAGCTCTTTCTCCTTTATTATTTTTAGAATACAACACATGCATTAACTCACACCGCAACTCACTCTTTATAACCTACGCTAAACCACAATAGCGCCTCGGTGCACCCTATTTATAATAGCCTCAATATGGCAGTAGCGCCTCGGCGCACACTATATATATAATGGCCTCAATATGGCAGTAGCACCTCGGTGCACACTATGTATATAATGGCCTCAATATGGCAGTAGCACCTTGGTGCACACTATGTATATAATAGCCTCAATATGGCAGTAGCACCTTGGTGCACACTAACACGCAAACCATGCATAATAAGTGTATTACTAGATTGACCTTCAAAGCTATTCTTGTTATTTATGAAGGTTCATTTAGATAACTTCTTTAGCCTTTGCTTACTAGGTGTTGGAATCAACATACCAAACACATATAAATGGGGATTTGACTTGCTAACTTTCCTTGTATACTTTCTAAAGCTTGATTAGGGATCACAATACAAAGAAGAAACTTGACAAAAGTATAACTTATGTTTCGTGCAAAAAGAATCAGATTTTTTATAAGAAGGCGACTTGAATCACCATAATATATAACTTAGTTCCTTAAGACTTGTTTGAGTTACCAAATCATCTCTCTTACAACAGAAACTCAATTCCTTCTTTCGGAGATTTTGAGTTCTATTTCTAGATTCATGCAGATAAGGAATAAAGAAGCCTTAACATACCTCGTTCCTTCCGAAGATTGCGCTTACCACAACTTGGACTTTCCTTTATTAAGTTAATCTACAACACAAGGGTATAATGAAGCTAATATTAGCTCTTAAACCTGATGCAACTTTCCCAAAAATAGTAGCTAAACATTTCCCGGGCAGATTTACGTATTTTGCATTAATTAAAGGTGTATTGTCACACCTTTCTCCCCTATCCAATACACATCACACACACACCAACCTACTGCCTCCAATAATACAAAACACATCAAACAGCCCCTACACAACTCACCATGCCGAAATACAATAGCAACACATTGAACCCACGGCTTCCGATCGCCGTCCCGTGAGTTATTAACAACAATTCAACAACAATTGTCCATCCGAACTTCAATCCAAAAATATGATTATGGGCAGAGTACTTACCACACTTGAAGTTGTGTTTTATCCTCTTTTTATTGATGCCTTGAAAAGCTTAAGTACCCCTACACATACACCAACAAGAGAAGAAGAAATCTCTTAATTGTTACACAATTTCTATGTGTTAAATTTTAAGAAAGGGGCTGCCATAGTTCATGTCTTTCTTACCATAGGATATACTAGCTATATGTAGTATATTAATACCAAGATAACAAGTTGTTTAACTCACCTTAAGCTTGAATGAATTTTGATCTTCTTAGAACCCTAAAGAGAGAGAAGGGCTGCCAAAAGGAAAGGAGATAAGAGAGAAATTTTTAAGCTTTTTGTGATCAATATTGATCAACAAAAGGTATGTATAAAGGGACCTTTTTGGCCGACTTTTTTGAGTATATTTGGGCCAAAATAGGTCAAGTAACTTGGGCCAAAATTACCCTTTGCTTGGTCCTCAAAAGGGTTAAGTTTTGTGGCTGATTTTGGGATTCTCTTGGGTCAAAATGTGGTCAATATTGGTGGCTACCTTTTGTAGTTGTTTGGGCTAGATTTGGTTGTGCTTTGATAGGCCAACTTTAAAATTCATTTGGGCTACCATTAGGTCTAATAATCCATGGTGTTGCTGCCCGTAATCGGCCCTCGGAACTTAGTTCGTTAGCGTAGGTAGGTGATGCACCTACTTGTTACCTAAGAGCTTAGATAAGTCGAGCAAGTACCTCACTTGTTTTATATCATTTTCAAAACCCTCATCCTTATAATTTACTTTACCACTTATATACATTTGACCATTTCAAATTCTAGGCCAAAGTACCCCTTCACAATCTCGAGCTCAAATACCTTCGTCGATATTTACTTAGTCACATAGGTTTTGAAAGGAACGGGGTGTTACAATATTTTTGGCCAACGTTTTTCGTGGGCGTCCGTGACGACCTATTTAATGGAGCGTGTTGGTTTAGAGGGGAAAACGTGGGATTTTTGGATTTCAAATGAGGCCCGGAACGGGAAATAGGGATTTTTCGGTTTTTTCGTGTGATATATAGTCCATGGATTTTGTGTGAGATGTGGGTCAGGCGGTATTTTGGCAAACAAATTTCGTGGGCGTCCGTGACGACCTATTTAATGGTGCGCGTTGGTTCAGAGGGGCAAACGTGGGCTTTTTGGATTTCAAACGTAGCCCGAAATGGGAAATAGGGATTTTTCAGTTTTTTCGTGTGTTATAGTCCATGGATTTTGTGTGATATATGCGTCCGGCGGTATTTTTTGCCGAAGTTTTTCGTGGGAGTCCGTGACGACCTATTTAATGGCGCGAGTTGGTTCGGAGGGGCAAACGTGGGTTTTTTGGATTTCAAACGAGGACCGGAACGGGAAATATGGATTTTTTGGTTTTTTTGTGTGTTATAGTCCATGGATATTGTGTGAGATGTGCGTTCGGCGGTATTTTGGCCGAAATTTTTCGTGGGCGTCTGTGACGACCTATTTAATGGCACGCGTTGGTTCGGTGGGGGAAACGTGGGCTTTTTGGATTTCAAACGTGGCCCGGAACGGGAAATAGGGATTTTTCGTGTGTTATAGTCGATGGATTTTGGGTGATATGTGCGTCCGGCGGTATTTTTTGCCGACGTTTTTCGTGGGAGTCCATGACGACCTATTTAATAGCGCGCGTTGGTTCGGAGAGGCAAATGTGTGATTTTTGGATTTCAAACGAGGCCCGGAACGGGAAAGAGGGATTTTTTGGTTTTTTTCGTGTGTTATAGTCCATGGATTTTGTGAGAGATGTGCGTCCGGCGGTATTTTTGCTGAAATTTTTCGTGGGCGTCCGTGATGACCTATTTAATGGAGCGCATTGGTTCGGAGGAGCAAACGTGGGCTTTTTGGATTTCAAACGTGCCCTGGAACGAGAAATAGGGATTTTTTGGTTTTTTCGTGTGTTATAGTCCATGGATTTTGTGTGAGAGGTGCGTCCGGCGGTATTGTAATGACCCTTCCGGTCATTTACACGTTTTCGCCTTTCTTGTACCATTAGAGCTTACTTGTAGTGGCCCAAGTTATTTATGGCTTGTCGGGACCGGTAGTTCGGTGCCCGGGGCGTTTGTTTGGTCTTTATGGCTGTTCCTCATTTTAGAGCTTCAACTTTGGAAATCGTTGAATTCCGTCAACATTCTTGGTAATATCAAAGAATTAAACCAAGGTTCTAGGTCAAAGGAATTCCTTACTCGAAAGTTTGAGTTAAAGAAATGCCTCGTGTAACACCTCGCCTGTTTGGAAGGTTTAAAGTAACCCTTGCCTTTGGGGTAAGACTAATAATGTCTAATATACTAGGAAGGATGTGTTATGAGGTATTATAATCACAAAATGGTCGTATGATAAGTTTTGAAGTCAAGCAAGTTGCAAAACAAAAGTTGGAAAAAGTTATTGTAAATTCCTTTAAGGAATTCTCTTCAAATTTGGGTTAAATGTCTTGGGGTGTTTCTCCCTATCTATAGGAAGTTAGTTGGCCCCCAATATACCAAATCGAATTTCTACGAGTCTAGTTTCCAACGCACTAAACCGTTCGTTCATACAACTTCAGAATAGAGAGATATTCACATTTTCGTAAGACCGCGCAAGCAGACACGTCAAGGTGGGGCCCGCATCCTAAGTCGGTTTTGCTTTATAAAAGGTGTTCCAGCTTCGTTTTAATTCATAAAAATCACCCAAAAACTTCAGAAAATCAGAAGTAAAGTCCATAAATAATCCATGGACTTTGATCCTTTCAATTCGGAAGTTTAACGGAAGTTGCTCTACGTCGCGAGCTCGTCATTTTGGTGTAGTTTGTCCCGTTGATGCAGCGAGCTAGCAGGTGTTTTCTGAGTATTTGGAAGTAGCTATGGAGTTATTTTGGTGAGGTATGGATCCCGTACACTTATCTATTTATTGAATCAAGATTCTAAGCTTCTAGTTACGAAAAGTTGTATTTTTTGATAACTTGTAGTAGTTTCTTATTCGATTTGGATATGGTTGTTGTTACTGCAAGGAGTAAGGTTGTTAATCTTGGGATATTGAATATTTTTATCAAGGAATATCTCCCCTATGACCCGCATTCGTTATTATATGTTCTAGTATTATTTTATGGATTTCTGAGCCACGAAGTGGCATTTTGGATTTGTGGCTTTGGACAGACCCTTTATCTTGTTATGTTTGGTTATTGTTGTGGTGTTCTGGTTGTGGTATGGTGCTGGAGGGATTGGAAAATTGTGCAATTCTTTTTGGGATCGCATACGATAGTGATTGGATTGGACAATGTGAAGTACGCCTTGAAATAGTATCTCGGGAGCTCGTCGCTCCTTTGAGATGTGGTTAACATATTATTGTTGGACATAGCTGCCATTTCTTATTGTTATTGGCCTCATTTTATGTTTTGGAGTTGTCTAGTCGCAAGTGTGACATTAACACCTTATCAAATGGCTATGGCTCGTTCTTGCAGCCTCGTCGATTCTAGCAATTGTTCCATTACCTTTGTTGGTCAGCCTTCATAGAGACGTATTTGGGGCTTCAGTTGAAAGTATTTGTTTTGTGTGATTCAGAGCTTCCCGGAGCAGTTTGAGTCTGGACGACGTCGTTTTCGCAGCTAGTCATCGGATGACAGGTAGGTTATGGTGTTCCCCTATCTAGACTCTGCGTATATAGGCTATAACAGCATTAATTAGCATCCTTGGATGGTTTGTTATAGGTTGGTACCCCAGACCTTGTCCGCCTTTCGTCCGTCTATTTCATACGTTGTTTGTAGTATTCGTGTAGTATTGTATATTACCTTTGTGGTCTTGTATTGACTCTGGAACATAGATGGTGGGTTATTTGGGGAATGTCCGCGAGACCCGTACATAGAGATGATCCTTTTAGGCTGGTTATGTCTGCTGAGTAGTTGTTGGGCCTGTGCAGGGCTGATAGGAGTTGTTGTGAGCTGTTGGGCTACTTTTATATTAGTGTGCGAGCATATCATCCATGAAAAAGTATAACACCCCGTACCTTTCAAAACCTATGTGACTAAGTAAATATCGACGAAGGTATTTGAGCTCGAGATTGTGAAGGGGTACTTTGGCCTAGAATTTAAAATGGTCAAATGTATATAAGTGTTAAGTTAAGTTATAAGGAGGAGGGTTTTGAAAATGAGATAAAACAAGTGAGGTACTTGCTCGACTTATCTAAGCTCTTAGGTGACAAGTAGGTGCATCACCTACCTACGCTAACGAACTAAGTTCCGAGGGCCGATTACGGGCAGCAACACCATGGATTATTAGACCTAATGGTAGCCCAAATGAAGCTTAAAGTTGGCCCATCAAAGCACAACCAAATCTGGCCCAAACAACTACAAAAGGGAGCCACCAATATTGACTACATTTTGACCCAAGAGAAGCCCAAAATCAGCCCCAAAACTTAACCCTTTTGAGGCCCAAGCAAAGGGTAATTTTGGCCCAAGTTTCTTGACCCATTTTGGCCCAAATATACTCAAAAAAAGTCGGCCAAAAAGGTCCCTTTATACAGGCCATTTGCTGATCAATGTTGATCACAAAAAGCTGGAAAATTCTCTCTTATCTCATTTCCTTTTGGCAGCCCTTCTCTCCCTTTAGGGTTCTAAGAAGACCAAGATTAATTCAAGCTTAAGGTGAGTTAATCAACTTGTTATCTTGGTATTAATATACTACATATAGCTAGGATATCCTATGGTAAGAAAGACATGAACTATGGCAGCCCCTTTCTTATGATTTAACACATAGAAATTGTGTAACAATTAAGAAATTTCTTCTTCTCTTGTTGGTGTATGTGTAGGGGGTACTTAAGCTTTTAAAGCATCAATAAAAAGAGGATAAAAACACACCTTCAAGTGTGGTAAGTACTCTGCCCATAATAATATTTTTGGATTGAAGTTCGGATGGACAATTGTTGTTGAATTGTTGTTAAGAACTCACGGGACGGCGATCGGAAGCCGTGGGTTCAATGTGTTGCTATTGTATTTCGGCATGGTGAGTTGTGTAGGGGATGTTTGATGTGTTTTGTATTATTGGAGGCAGTAGGTTGGTGTGTGTGTGATGTGTATTGGATAGGGGAGAAAGGTGTGACGATACACCTTTAATTAATGCAAAATACGTAAATCTGCCCGGGAAATGTTTAGCTACTGTTTTGGGAATGTTGCAGCAGGTTTAAGAGCTAATATTAGCTTCATTATACCCTTGTGTTGTAGATTAACTTAATAAGGGAAAGTCCAAGTTGTGGTAAGCGCAATCTTCGGAAGGAACGAGGTATGTTAAGGCTTCTTTATTCCTTATCGGCATGAATCTAGAAATAGAACTCTAAATCTCCGAAAGAAGGAATTTGAGTATTTTGTTGTAAGAGAGCTGATTTGGTAACTCAACAAGTCTTAAGGAACTAATTTATACATTATGGTGATTCAAGTCGCCTTCTTATAAAAATCTGATTCTTTTTGCACGAAATGTAAGTTATCCTTTTGTCAAGTTTCTTCTTTGTATTGTGATCTCTAATCAAGCTTTAGAAAGTATACAAGGAAAGTTAGAAAGTCAAATCCCCATTTATATGTGTTTGGTATGTTGAGTCCAACACCTAGTAAGCCAAGGCTAAAGAAGTTATCTAAATGAACCTTCATAAATAACAAGAATAGCTTTGAAGGTCAATCTAGTAATACACTTATTATGCGTGGTTTGCGTGTTAGTGTGCACCGAGGTGCTACTGCCATATTGAGGCTATTATATACATAGTGTGCACCGAGGTGCTACTGCCATATTGAGGCCATTATACACATAGTGTGCACCGAGGTGCTACTGCCATATTGAGGCCATTATATACATAGTGTGCGCCGAGGCGCTACTGCCATATTGAGGCTATTAAATATAGGGTGCGCCGAGGCGCTATTGTGGTTCAGTGTGGGTTATAAAGAGTGAGTTGCAGCGTGAGTTAATGCATGTGTTGTGTTCTAAAAAGAATAAAAGAGAAAGAGCTTAACGAGTCTTACCAATTACAGTTTACAAGTTTCATATTATATCTTGTTCGGATTTACTACTTGCGACTTGCTTTTATGTTTCTACCTTACATGCCAGTACATTATTGTCGTACTGACGTCCCCATTGCCTGGGGGTGCTGCATACATGCCTGCAGGTCCAGACAGATATCCAGACAGATCTCTTCAGTAGGAGTTGCAAAGTTCAGCCATTTTGGTAAGCTCCATTCTTCCTGGAGCTGACGAGTCAGAGGTCTAGCTTATATTTTGGCCAGGTTATGTATATGTACAACTTATGGGTAGTCCAGGGCCCTGTCCTGGATATGAGATATTTTACTTACTCCTAGAGGCTTGTAGACGTGTATATGTATATCAGTGTTGGGTATGGCCTTGTCGGCCTTGTTATTAGCTATCTACTATGATAATAGCCTTGTCGGCCTTGAGTTGCTTAACTACTATTGAGCTTTTAGTGTTTCAAATTGCTATTCTTAGAGACCTTGTCGGTCTCAGACCCCCAGCAAGTTCAATAGAGATACACTCTATTTTGACACCCTCGGCCTTTTGGGGCTCCGGGTGTCGGTCATGCCTCCCATGGTTTGGGGCGTGACAAACTTGGTATCAGAGCACGTCGAATCCCAGGGAGTCTACAAGCCGTGTCTAGTAGAGTCTTGTTTATGGGTGTGTTGTGCACCATACCTATAATCATGAGGCTACGGGACATTTAGGAATTGTTATCCTTCTTTCATTTGCTAGATCGTGCAATAGAGCGAGGTCATAAGATGTTTGAAGTCTAATTCATGTTTTTCTATTTCTTGTTTACAGAAATGCCTGTGACCAGACAAATGAGTAGCCGACGGGTTGGCACGGATACGGGGGAAGGTACTAGTCGTTCCCCGCCTATCCGATTGGATAGATTTGAGGCTCAAAGTGAATCACCGACACCAGAGATCCCAGTTTATCAAGTACCTGATGAGACTAGAGGGGATACAGTACCCCTGACCCCACCTGCTCCAGTGGCATCTGAGATAGCTAGAGATGAACCAGCACCTGTAGCTCCTCCACCTGAAGTAAAGGACCAGGACATCAGGAGTGCTGTTTGATTATTGACCCAGATGGTAGCCACACAACAACAACAAATTGGGGCATCAACGAGTGTTAGGTCAGGTGGCTCAGAAAGTTCTAGGGCTCGAGAGTTTATCAGCCTAAGTCCTCCTATATTTACAGGCTCTGACCCACGTGAGGATCCTCAGGAGTTTATTGATCAGACTTATCGAGTACTTCGAGTCATGCATGCAACAGTAGTGGAGGCAGTGGAGTTTGCATCTTTCAGGTTACGAGATGTGGCCATTTTATGGTTCGAGGCTTGGGATCGGTCTAGGGGATCAAATGCACCCCCAGCTGAATGGGAGGAATTTTCAGAGGCCTTCCTAGCTCACTATCTTCCGCAGGAGGTTCGAGAGGCCAGACTTGATCAATTTCTAGCCCTTAGGCAGGGCAATATGAATGTTCGACAGTACAGCCTCAGGTTTAATTCATTAGCCAGGTACGCCCCCGATATTGTGAGTACGATGCGAGCTAGAGTTCATCGATATGTGCGTGGCCTTAAGGATGAATTGATTAAGGGATTAACAATAGCAGCCACACAAGAGGATATGAATATTTCTAAGATACAGGCTATTGCTCAGACTGCAGAGGATCTTGAAGTACAAATTGGAGATAACCAAAGCCGAGAAAGGGATCAGAATAAGAGGGCTAGATCTACTGGGTCCTATGTAGAGCCACGAGGTAATGTTAGGCCAAATTTTAATAGGCGATCACCCCACCCTACTAGTGGTGCCCCATATCAGTTGCAAAGGCAGAGGTATGATCATTTTTCTCAGACTGGACCAGGCCACAGTTCAGGTGCATTCAGTTCCTATCGCCAGGGGCATTCGGGTCAGATGAGGCCACCTTTGCCACCTTGTGTTCAGTGCGGTAGGAAGCATCCTGGGGATATGTCGCCTGGGTTCAGATACTTGTTATTCGTGTGGGCATCCTGGTCACTTTATGCGAGACTGTCCGAGTAGAGGTAGGAGTGAGATATCCCAGCCTACAGGGTCGATGGCAGCTTCTTCATCTACTATTCGTCCCCCTAGGACAGGACAACAGGCTACACCAGGTCGTGGTAGAGGTAGAGGAGGAGGAGGAGCATCCAGTTCAGGCGGTGGTCAGAATCGCACTTATGCTCTAGCCGGTCGCCAGGACTTGGAATCGTCACCTGATGTTGTTACAGGTACATTGACTATTTTTACTCATGCTGTTTATGCACTTATAGATCCTGGCTCTACTCTTTCATATGTTACCCCGCTCGTTGCTGGTAAGTTGGGGGTAGGCCCTGAGTTATTGCCTAGACCATTTGTTGTATCTACGCCGGTTGGTGAATCTATTATAGCTAGACGAGTTTATCGAGATTGTGCAGTGTGGATTTATGACCATCTCACTTCAGCTGATCTAATCGAATTAGATATGATTGACTTCGATGTCATTATGGGCATGGACTGGTTAGCTGCATGTTATGCTAATATCGATTGTAGAACTAAGGTTGTCAAATTCCATTTTCCGAAAGAGACAATCCTGGAGTGGAAAGGTAATGCTGCCACGCCAAGGGGTAGGTTTATTTCCTACCTTAAAGCCCAGAAAATGATTTCTAAAGGCTATATTTATCATTTAGTCCGAGTACAAAGTATAGAAGAAGGACCAGTGACTCTTCAATCGGTTCCCGTGGTGAGTCAATTTCTAGATGTATTCCCGGATGAGCTTCCAGGAATCCCTCCAGAAAGGGAAATTGAGTTTGCCATTGACCTACTCCCAGATACTCAGCCAATATCAATTCCCCCTTACAGGATGGCTCCTGCAGAATTAAGAGAGTTAAAGGAACAATTAAAGGATCTACTCGAAAAAGGTTTCATTAGGCCTAGTACATCGCCATGGGGCGCACCAGTTTTGTTTGTTCGTAAGAAGGATGGGTCCTTGAGAATGTGTATCGATTACCGACAACTGAACAAAGTTACAATCAAGAATAAGTATCCGCTTCCAAGGATTGATGACCTTTTTGATCAGTTGCAAGGCGCCAAATGTTTTTCAAAGATTGACTTGCGGTCGGGGTATCACCAGTTACGTGTTAAAGGGGTAGATGTTCCAAAAACAGCCTTTAGGACAAGGTATGGCCACTTTGAATTTCTAGTAATGTCTTTTGGGCTTACTAATGCCCCAGCAGCTTTTATGGACCTAATGAATCGGGTATTCAAGCCATTCCTAGATGTATTCGTGATCGTATTTATTGACGATATCCTGATTTACTCGCGGTCCAAAGCCGAACATGCTGATCATTTACGTGCAGTATTGCAAACACTTCAGAATCATAAATTATATGCGAAGTTCTCCAAATGTGAGTTTTGGTTGACTTCAGTGGCTTTTCTTGGCCATATAATTACAGACGAAGGTATTAGAGTTGACGGCCAAAAGATTGAAGCAGTAAAGAATTGGCCGAGGCCCTTGAATGCTACAGAGATCCGTAGTTTTTTGGGCTTAGCAGGTTATTACCGAAGGTTTGTAGAAGGGTTTTCTTCTATATCTGCACCATTGACAAAGTTGACTCATAAAGCTGCCAAGTTCCAGTGGTCTGATGCATGTGAGCAGAGTTTTCAGGAGTTGAAGGACAGGCTTACTTCAGCACCTGTCTTAACTCTGCCAGAGGGCACAGAAGGTTATGTTGTTTATTGTGATGCTTCAAGGATTGGGTTAGGTTGCGTTTTAATGCAACATGGTAAAGTTATTGCCTATGCCTCGAGACAACTAAGAAAGCACGAACAAAATTACCCTACTCACGATCTTGAATTGGCAGCAGTTATATTTGCCTTGAAAATTTGGCGCCATTACTTGTTTGGAGTCCATGTAGACGTGTTTTCGGACCACAAAAGTCTACAGTATTTATTCAAACAGAAGGATTTAAACCTAAGGCAAAGAAGGTGGCTAGAGTTACTAAAGGATTATGACGTAGATATTTTGTACCATCCAGGGAAGGCCAATGTAGTGGCCGATGCACTTAGCCGCAAATCCATGGGAAGCTTGAGCCACGTGGAAAATAGAAAGATTGAGATGACAAGAGAACTACATCAGTTAGCTAATTTGCAGGTTCGACTACTAGACCAAGGTAATGGGGGAGTTGTTATTCAAAGCACAGCGGAATCCTCACTTATGACAGAGGTAAAGGAAAGACAATATAATGATCCAGAATTAGTAAGATTGAGGGAGGAAATTCCACAACAGAAGCAACCACTAATAGAGCTTAAGGAGGATGGGGTTCTGAGATATCAAGGTCGTCTATGTGTACCTAACGTCGGGGAGCTTCGGGAGAAAATTTTGGCAGAAGTTCACTATTCCCGCTATTCGATCCATCCAGGAGCGACGAAGATGTATCATGATCTTCGACAAATTTATTGGTGGAATAATATGAAGAGAAATATTGCAGAGTTTGTAGCCCAATGCCCGAATTGTCAACAGGTAAAAATTGAACACCAGAGACCCGGAGGTCTAACTCAAAGTATAGTGATACCTACCTGGAAATGGGAGGTGATCAACATGGACTTTATTATAGGCTTACCCCGTACTTATCGGAAGTATGATTCCATATGGGTGATTGTAGATAGACTTACAAAATCAGCTCACTTTTTGCCAGTCAGGACAACTTATACTGCTGAAGATTATGCCAAGTTGTATATTAGTGAAATAGTTCGACTTCATGGTGTCCCAATTTCCATCATTTCAGATAGGGGTGCTCAGTTTACAGCAAATTTCTGGAGGTCTTTCCAGAGAGGCTTAGGTACTCAAATAAGTCTCAGTACAGCTTTTCATCCACAGACAGATGGACAAGCTGAACGCACTATTCAAACACTCGAAGATATGCTACGAGCTTGTGTACTCGATTTTAAAGGGAGTTGGGATGACCATTTGCCACTAATTGAGTTTGCTTATAATAATAGCTTCCATGCAAGCATTCAAATGGCTCCTTATGAGGCTTTATACGGGCGAAAGTGTAGATCACCAATTGGATGGTTTGAAATTGGAGAAGCAGGATTATTAGGGCCAGACCTAGTTAATCAGG
Source organism: Jaltomata sinuosa (assembly GCA_003996215.1). Classification (NCBI taxonomy): domain Eukaryota; kingdom Viridiplantae; phylum Streptophyta; class Magnoliopsida; order Solanales; family Solanaceae; genus Jaltomata; species Jaltomata sinuosa. The sequence continues at coordinate 179,476 of QJPP01001043.1, read as the reverse complement.
CAATGGAGAAGGTGAAGCTAATCCGAGAAAGATTACTAACAGCCCAGAGTAGGCAGAAATCATATGCAGATGTGCGACGTCGGGATTTGGAATTTAATATTAGTGATTGGGTTTTCCTAAAGGTTTCGCCCATGAAAGGCGTTATGCGATTTGGTAAAAAGGGAAAGCTTAGTCCAAGATATATTGGACCATACAGGATCATTCGGAGGGTAGGAAAAGTGGCATATGAGCTAGATTTACCCACAGAATTGGAGACAGTCCATCCTGTATTTCATGTATCGATGCTACGAAGGTGCATAGGAGATCCTTCACGTATTATGCCTATTAAAGATGTTCAACTTTCTGAAGACTTATCCTATAAGGAAGTACCAATTTCTATCCTAGATCGTCAAGTTAGGAAGCTCAGAACCAAAGAAGTAGCCTCAGTAAAGGTGTTGTGGAGAAATAATAATATTGAGGAAATGACGTGGGAAGCCGAGGAAGAAATGAGGAAAAAACATCCCCAGTTATTTATGACTTGAAGATAGTACAGAGGTAAGTCATATTCTTATATTCTTGATACTCTTCCTACTATGCAAATATGATCAGGTTTGAACATGTGAAAATGATTACATTTAATTATATATAGTTGTATCGCCCTGTGAGGCATCGTGCTGGACTTTTGCTGAGTTTCAGGTTTTTGGATAGTCCCAATTATAAAGGAAACTCTGTCGAAATTTCAAAAAATCCTAAGGGACTAGAGCTCTATATGCATTACCCTCATTCGAGGACGAATGATTCTAAGGGGGGAAGGATATAACACCCCGTACCTTTCAAAACCTATGTGACTAAGTAAATATCGACGAAGGTATTTGAGCTCGAGATTGTGAAGGGGTACTTTGGCCTAGAATTTGAAATGGTCAAATGTATATAAGTGTTAAGTTAAGTTATAAGGAGGAGGGTTTTGAAAATGAGATAAAACAAGTGAGGTACTTGCTCGACTTATCTAAGCTCTTAGGTGACAAGTAGGTGCATCACCTACCTACGCTAACGAACTAAGTTCCGAGGGCCGATTACGGGCAGCAACACGATGGATTATTAGACCTAATGGTAGCCCAAATGAAGCTTAAAGTTGGCCCATCAAAGCACAACCAAATCTGGCCCAAACAACTACAAAAGGGAGCCACCAATATTGACCACATTTTGACCCAAGAGAAGCCCAAAATCAGCCCCAAAACTTAACCCTTTTGAGGCCCAAGCAAAGGGTAATTTTGGCCCAAGTTTATTGACCCATTTTGGCCCAAATATACTCAAAAAAAGTCGGCCAAAAAGGTCCCTTTATACAGGCCATTTGCTGATCAATGTTGATCACAAAAAGCTGGAAAATTCTCTCTTATCTCTTTTCCTTTTGGCAGCCCTTCTCTCCCTTTAGGGTTCTAAGAAGACCAAGATTAATTCAAGCTTAAGGTGAGTTAATCAACTTGTTATCTTGGTATTAATATACTACATATAGCTAGGATATCCTATGGTAAGAAAGAGATGAACTATGGCAGCCCCTTTCTTATGATTTAACACATAGAAATTGTGTAACAATTAAGAAATTTCTTCTTCTCTTGTTGGTGTATGTGTAGGGGGTACTTAAGATTTTAAAGCATCAATAAAAAGAGGATAAAAACACACCTTCAAGTGTGGTAAGTACTCTGCCCATAATAATATTTTTGGATTGAAGTTCGGATGGACAATTGTTGTTGAATTGTTGTTAAGAACTCACGGGACGGCGATCGGAAGCCTTGAGTTCAATGTGTTGCTATTGTATTTCGGCATGGTGAGTTGTGTAGGGAATGTTTGATGTGTTTTGTATTATTGGAGGCAGTAGGTTGGTGTGTGTGAGATGTGTATTGGATAGGGGAGAAAGGTGTGACGATACACCTTTAATTAATGCAAAATACGTAAATCTGCCCGGGAAATGTTTAGCTACTGTTTTGGGAATGTTGCAGCAGGTTTAAGAGCTAATATTAGCTTCATTATACCCTTGTGTTGTAGATTAACTTTATAAGGGAAAGTCCAAGTTGTGGTAAGCGCAATCTTCGGAAGGAACGAGGTATGTTAAGGCTTCTTTATTCCTTATCGGCATGAATCTAGAAATAGAACTCTAAATCTCCGAAAGAAGGAATTTGAGTATTTTGTTGTAAGAGAGCTGATTTGGTAACTCAACAAGTCTTAAGGAACTAATTTATACATTATGGTGATTCAAGTCGCCTTCTTATAAAAATCTGATTCTTTTTGCACGAAATGTAAGTTATCCTTTTGTCAAGTTTCTTCTTTGTATTGTGATCTCTAATCAAGCTTTAGAAAGTATACAAGGAAAGTTAGAAGTCAAATCCCCATTTATATGTGTTTGGTATGTTGAGTCCAACACCTAGTAAGCCAAGGCTAAAGAAGTTATCTAAATGAACCTTCATAAATAACAAGAATAGCTTTGAAGGTCAATCTAGTAATACACTTATTATGCGTGGTTTGCGTGTTAGTGTGCACCGAGGTGCTACTGCCATATTGAGGCTATTATATATATAGTGTGCACCGAGGTGCTACTGCCATATTGAGGCCATTATACACATAGTGTGCACCGAGGTGCTACTGCCTTTACATAGTGTGCGCCGAGGCGCTACTGCCATATTGAGGCTATTAAATATAGGGTGCGCCGAGGCGCTATTATGGTTTAGTGTGGGTTATAAAGAGTGAGTTGAAGCGTGAGTTAATGAATGTGTTGTGTTCTAAAAAGAATAAAGGATAAAGAGCTTAATGAGTCTTACCAATTACAGTTTACAAGTTTCATATTATATCTTGTTCGGATTTACTACTTGCGACTTGCTTTTATGTTTCTACCTTACATGCCAGTACATTATTGTCGTACTGACGTCCCCATTGCCTGGGGGCGCTGTATACATGCCTGCAGGTCCAGACAGATATCCAGACAGATCTCTTCAGTAGGAGTTGCAAAGTTCAGCCATTTTGGTAAGCTCCATTCTTCCTGGAGCTGACGAGTCAGAGGTCTAGCTTATATTTTGGCCAGGTTATGTATATGTACAACTTATGGGTAGTCCAGGGCCCTGTCCTGGATATGAGATATTTTACTTACTCCTAGAGGCTTGTACACGTGTATATGTATATCAGTGTTGGGTATGGCCTTGTCGGCCTTGTTATTAGCTATCTACTATGATAATAGCCTTGTCGGCCTTGAGTTGCTTAACTACTATTGAGCTTTTAGTGTTTCAAATTGCTATTCTTCGAGACCTTGTCGGTCTCAGACCCCCAGCAAGTTCAATAGAGATACACTCTATTTTGACACCCTCGGCCTTTTGGGGCTCCGGGTGTCGGTCATGCCTCCCATGGTTTGGGGCGTGACAAAAAGGCTTTCCCCTGCATGTTTTACTACAGTTTTGGCTGCGAGCCAATACCAACAGTTTTCCTAAATTTGCATAGACCTGGGGCCCATTTTTGGTACTGTTGATGATAGAAAAGGGGATTTTTGGATGTTTTCGCACTAATTTTATTACTGGTATTAGTCTCTGCAGGGCAGAGCACTAGACTTGATTTTATTACTTATACTAGTCTCTGCGGGGCAGAGCACCAGACTTGATTTTATTACTGATACTAGTCTCTGCGGGGCGGAGCACTAGACTTGATTTACTACAGTTTTAGACCCGGTTACGCCTGGGCACCCTTGGAGGGGTTTTTGAGGCATTTTCTACTACTTTATTCCTGGACAGGGTCTGGGCATGCATATTCGAGACTGGGTCTCTATCTTGATCCCGGACTTGCTTCCAGATGACATGTCTTGATACTGAGTTTTAGTATGGGGTCGGGGACCTCCATGGACCTTGCCACTCTGGGCTTGGGGCTTCGGGCTGCGTGCGCCAGAGGGAAGGGTATACGGTGGAGTAGAGGTATACAGGCTGAGTCCTTCCATGGAACCTGCTTGCTGGGCCTGATTGGCACTGGAGGAGGTACATACAGAGGTTCTATTTCACATCATATCATATCATGCATTGGATTCCACCCTTGTTTGTTGTGTGTTCAGTGTACGCTCTGGTAGTATGGTATGCCGGAGGGTTTGTTTTCACTTGATTGTGTTCCTCGGTTGTATGGGCGGCCGTTGGGACTGTAGGTAGACTATATTTACTCCTATTTTTTCTTAGAGCTTGTCTTGGCACCCGGTTCTTGAAAGATTAGTGATGGCTAGCCTATTGAGGCTTTGTCTGTGGGATTTTTGATTATTGAGAGGGCTTTAGAGTCCTACCTTATTGAGGCACTTTTGTGTGGCCTTCTGAGAAGAGTGTGAGACTCTGGTTCTATTCTTGTGGGAAGCTGAATGGTATCTCTCAGTTATTGTGGCCTAGTTATTTCATCCTAGGGTTGTACTTCTAAGGTGATTCCCTGGTTATGCTATCATATGATTGGATTGGTGTTATGATTTCCATATACTGGTTGATTCCATTTTGAGTATGTTAGACTGCTCTCCATCTTTTCCTTCAATGTGAGGTTATCGGTATACCGCTATTTTCTCAATCCTCTCTCTACTTACTTATATTGTTGTGCAAGGACTCCAGGTGCGTTCTCTTTTCCTTCACCTGTAATTCTGTGTAATTGTATCTCTGTGCTAGCATGTGTTACTTGAAGCTCTTGGTTATGGATGATCTGTGCTAGCTCCTTGTGCCTTGCTAATTGCCTTAGTGACTGCTTTCTGCTATCTGTTACTTACTGCTTTTATATCTTATATGCGCTCAGTCGGCCTATGATACCTACTGAGTACTCGTGGTTTTGGTGCTCATACTACACTTTTGCACTTTTTTTGCACATATTAGCTGAGCTTTCGCCGTTGATCACGTTGGAGACTCGTGCAGCTTTTGGATCTTTGACACTAGGGTGAGCGCCTGACGGTCGGGGCTTATCTACATCTCATCTGTTATACTGTTGCTCCTTGTACTTTCGGAGGCAATTTATGTTGTATTTTGTTACTACTAGCACTTGTATCCTATTAGAAGCTTCTGTACTATTGATACCAAATCTTGGGGTTGGTGTAGTTGATAACGCCCAAACTACACCTCAAAATTATGAAGCGTAAGCGGTCGTCGGCAAATATAGAACCCAACAGAGGTTGGGGTCGATCCCACAGGGAATAAGGTGCGAATTAAGTCGTTAGTGAAGTAGATGACTAGTAATCAATATTTTCCGGTAAATAGGGGGGTTTGTGTGAACAAAACGTGAACAAAAGCAAATAATAACGTACGAGTGAAATCAATATGAGAGAGAACTAGGGAAGTGTTCACCATGGCGTTGTAACAATGTCGATTCAATCTTAACCGGGTTCTTTCTTATATGTATTCATTTTTTTAAAAAAAAGCTTAAAATGTCCCTATCCTCTATGTACGAACTACATTTGACCTGAATTCTCGAGAATGAGATATGTAGGCGGCTTGTGTCAGCTTTTGTCAACCCCTAAGGAAAATCTATCTTTCCCCTTTCTATCTTAAACTACGTTCGACCTGAATTCTCAAGAATGAGATACGTAGGAGGACTTTGTCGGCCTCGGTCATCCCTTTATCTATTCCAATCTTCTCCCACTATGAGTGTGAAAACTAAGTTTGACTTAATTCCTGCCTCAACGGGATACGTAGGCTCCATAATGGTTCGGTCATATTACCCAAGAAATAGGAACTGGGGCATAATTTTGAGAAAGGAATCTCAAAATTTTAGAAGGCGAACATCGTCCTCCAAGCAAATCAGAGTACAAAATATGCTGAAGAACAACTGAAGTGAATCTCGAGAAAGAATCTCATAATTCCCATAGAGTGTCAAAACTAAGATTCACCGTGAAACCTTTAACTGGGGCAGAAATTTTGAGGGGAAACTCAAAATTTCCACCAAAGATTCATTCAAGAGTTCAAAAATAAACTCCGAAGAATTCCCTAGCATCGAGAGATCAGAGTATACTTCAAAATCCCTAATCTGAGGTGGATTAACCCCCAGCTGTAACAGATTTCTCGAAAAACATTTCTGATCCCCCCAGCTAAGGCAACAAAGGATCCCCAGAGTCCGCCAGCAATATGTCTGAAATTCCAAGTCCTCGAGTAAAGGATATTCATTGAGCTAGCATATGACATGACGGGCAAAAACCATTCCAAACTATCCTTTTTTTCAAAATCTTTGTTTTCCAAAGAACTTGTTTGAAAAATCTTTACAACAGAGTGGAAAGAACCCAGAAAAGACAAAGTGAGGAGCAGAAGATCGAAGCAGGTCAACAGAGATCAGTTTCACCAAAAACTAACAATTTTTTTGTTGATGCAGGTCATCCTAAAAAGTGTGTTAGAAATCAGCAAAAGTCCCTTGTTATCCAATGCATTCAAAGAAATGAAACAAGACCAGATGGCCCAAAATTCGGTGAGAAAAGCCAAAATAGTGGGAAAAAGCTGGAATAGGCAAAAACTCCTGGAATGGACAAACTTTCTAGTAGTTCGCAGGAACTACTAGATAAATAGAGATTGACAGCATCCTCGAGTCCCCAAGCAGATCAAGACATTTTGGGTCAATTTCACTTGGAACACCAAATGAGAGATCGACAACATTCTCCTCCAATCCCCAGCAAGTCTGAAATCACCACGAATAGACAATGTTCGAAAATGGTACTTGTGGCTGTCCCCAGAAGTGGGCACGACCATTTCATTCACATTTGAAATGAAAATTGTTTTGATTAGCTTCATAGATGTTGTCTTTAAAGTTTTTTAAGTTTGACTGTGGTCGCTAGTAAGAGCGATGCTATGTCTACTAATTGTTTGCCTTGAGCACAGGTACACACAAAGGAGTCAACATGGCAATATAAAAATCAAAGGTGATGTTTTCTGCAACTACTACACATGTCATTGTATGATCATAAACATCATCATATTTGCATGTGACGAGGACCATGTCACGAGGACTATGTCACGAGAACCATGTCACGAGGACCATGTCACAAGGACCATATCACAAGGACCATGTTGCAAGGACCATGTCGCAAGGATCATGTCGCGAGGACCACATCACAAGGACCATCACCATCAAATGTCGCAGATACACATTCGTTGCGAAGACTATTTCCCTCTTTTGGCCGGTTTCGAAAAGGATGACATTCAGAGGCATCCCTAAGTCGCAAATGCTGTGCAAGATTGACCCAAATGGATATTTGTATCTGATATCACGTGAGATGACAGAGTCTGACGTTGAGGATATATTTGCTTTCTTATTATGCCAAGCCTAGCATATTTGTATCTAATATCGCGTGAGATGGCATAGTCTAACGTTGAGGATATTATTATTATTATTATGCCAAGTATGGCATCCAAAATATTTATATCCAACATCGCGTAAGACGGTGGAGTCTTACGTTGAGGATATATTTACTTCCTTATTATGCTAAGCATGACATATTTGTATCCGATATTACATGAGATGATGGAGTCTAACGTTGAGGATATTATTATTATTATGCCAAGCTTGGCATTCAGTATATTTATATCCGATATCGCGTTACATGGTGGTGTCTGACATTGAGGATATCTTTCCTTTATTTTATTATGCCTAGATGGCAGTCTGGCATCCAGCATATTCATATCCAATATCGCGTAAAACGGCAGAGTCTGATGTCGAGGATATTTATGCACCCTTATCTATTATCGCATAGAGACAATGAAGTCTCACACTGAAGAATGTTTACACATTCAAGAGCATCAACCACCAGAAGATGCAGCTATATTTGATCTTGTGGCAAAGGCCTTGTCACCCCCAATGATCAGATACCATTTGCCATCAAGGTCAAAAAGCATATAGTCTAAAGGATGTCTGTAAGACGCCATCCCAATTGGATGATAAACTGGATCTCTCAAAATTGGAAGGCCAAAGGTCGTCTGTAAGTCACAACGATGTCTGAAATCGGATAGTGTACAAGATTGCCCAAAATTTGATAGACTAAGAGTTATCTATAAGATGCAGCGATATCTGAAATTGGATAATGTGCAAGATCACCTAAAGATTGACAGTTCAAGGGTAATGCTTAAGTCGCAATAATATCCAAAATTGGATAAAGTGCAAGACTACAAAAAATTGAAAGTACAAGGGTTATCTATAAGCCACGACATATCCACATTTATATTATGTAGGACTACCCAAAGGCTAGAAATTCAAGGGAAATCTATAAGTCGCGTTACATCCAATATTGGATAAAAGCGTAGGATTACCTAAAAAACTAGCAATTCGAAAGCCATCTGTAAACCGCCTCTATACAAAGTCGGATGATGTGCAAGATTACTCAAAAGCTAATAATTTAACGAATATCTGTAAGTTGCCTCTATGCAAAGTCGGATGATGTGCTAGCTTACCTAAAGTCTTACAATTAAGAGAATATCTATTAGTCGCGTTGATACGTATGATGCGCAAGACTTACCCCAATGACATATGCAAAGGCTACTACCAATAGCCGCGAAGGCTATCACATTCAAGATAATGCCGCAAATGGTTACGAAGACCATTACAGTGCAATGACCATGAAGGTCATCAAACTCAAAGATCACCACATCCAACTGCCACAACGATAATACTATCAGATAGATACAAAGGCTATCATGCTTATTTGTCATGGAAGTTGCTATTTCCTAAGACAAAGACAGGAGAGGACAACATTTTCTTCAAGAAACAACAGACGTGGAAAAATAAGGTACAAAGCTATCTATCCTTATTGAGCTACTTTACTACTAACAATTTTGTTTCAAAATATTACCGAGAACATTCGAGAGGATGAGAATCTTGAACCAAAACAACAGGTACGAAATGCGTCAAAAGATGTCACCACATGGGATTCGAACGTAACTCAACAATGAGGTATGGCAAAGAAACTATCTCTCCAAATGGAATTACTTTACTACTAATAATTTTGTTTTGAGATATTGTCGAGAGCATTCGATAAGGATGAAATTCTCAAAGCAAAACCACAGGTGTGGACTACACCAAAAAAGGATGCATCTGAACATGGAATTTTTTCTTAGCAGCAAACTGGGACATAGTCCATAGAGGAATATCAAAATCTTTGGACGCGAGCTGAGGAACGACTTTCACCACCATCAAACCACACCCCTATCGGAAGGCATGTGGGTATTTCCTATCATTGGGTCTTAGTTTTGCCTCCAGGGTATTTTTTAAACTCATGCTGGAAGCAATATTCCTTTTTTTCAAATCTGGGTGATAATAAACTTCGATCTTTGGAAATTATGTCCAGGTAAAATCTTATTTATGGGTGTGAAGTGCACCACATTCATAGTTGAGAGTTTACAAGCCTCATTTCGATAGCTCAAATCATTCGTCACTTACCCTGAGCCAAAGGTTGTCTGAATATAAGGATTATCTTTTCCACTGATTGAGTCAAACTACAAGAAGCCTGATTCCCTGAGTCTTAGGATATGTAAGGGGGCTCTATGTTGAAAACTTGGCTGCCTTCCTAACTCCCCCCAGTCCCTTTATTCCCAAGCTTTTCGGTCTCTCATTAATCTGAAATCAAAATAGTTTGGAATTCTTTGAAAATCGTACATAAAATCAAGCATCTTGAACTACAAGTGGCCTGAGTTCTCATGTAACCTGAGATATGTAGGAAACTCGATACCGGAGTTGGGCCATGATTCTTTAAAATTTGTGCTAGAAGCAACTGCTTTCTGAAGATGAATCTGTGGTCGAATAAAATTGGAAACGTCAATTTCTTTTACCCAGGGTTCCTTACATCCACTCTACCCAAAGGGAGGGTTAGTTGTTGACACCCAATTTTTGCCTTCCACATTCATAATTAATTTCGAGCTTCTATCCTCTTTTAACAATTTTTGAAATAATTAAAAAGATTTTAAGGATTTTAAATTAATTGGAGGTTAAATTAGTAGTTTTAGGTAAAAAATATATACTCCATATTTAATTATATAAGAGTATATGAATTTTACTTAAAGAAATATTTAGAAAATTGTTTAAAGTTTGAAATGCGCTCCATTTTCCTCAAAACTCAATTTAAAGTCAAGAAATAATTGTATGATTAATTCTTTGATTTTGAACGAGTTGAGTTATCTTTTATAAGATAATTATTCTTAATTTTTAAAATCTTGAAGCTCGTCTAATTGATTAGGAATTTAATTCATTAATTTCAATTACGGCCTAAACTCTCTAATCTATTCGATTTGGCCATATTTTAAATGGTTTGGTTAGTTCTTAAATGAAATTGACCACATTTGCAAGCAAATGTGGCCAAATCCTTAACCAATTTTTCCTTTTCATTTCAGACATACCTTAATCCAACAGAAACAATTTCCCATCCCAACGAATCATTCCCCAAGCCTAATTTTACTAGCCAAAACTCGAGCCCTTTCCCCATCAGCTTTTATACTCACACATATACATACGCATTTATCTACACACTTATATTCCCTCACAAATACCCTCATGCATCTCACTCTCCTCATTTTCCCAGAAAAGAATGTGTTGTACGAGCAACGCACCTCGTACAACTCACCAGCTCACCCTTTCCCCCTTTGTACTTTATCTTCTTCTTCAGTTTCTCATAGAAACCAGACAAAACCCTAATGGTAAACTCCAACGCTGCAGCTACAAAGCTCAAAGGATGCCTAAATTCCCAAATACCATTCAAATCCACTCTGTTTCATCTCAAAAATCTGCATATTGATGCATTGTCCAAGTTTTTGAAAGTTCTAGAAGGGACACCTAGCTCCTCCAATGTCCTTATCCCTTCAACCGTGGAAAAATCACCTCAAATTCATACCATCACAGTACATACGTGGATGAATCTAGAGAATTCCAGTTCAAAATTTGAATTTCCCACAAGAAATTTCCCAAAAACCCCATTTTCCCCCCCAATTCTACCCTAGATTTCCCCTATATAAACCATGAGGGTTTATGGGATTAAGGGCTAGATTTTGAGTTTTCTTGAGTTCCTATTGGAGAGTCGTTCTCTAGCTCATACAAAACCAAAAAATTTCAGTGAAAAATACTCACTAAGGTCTGTTTCTTTGATTTCAAGAAAAGCTCAAGGTCGATTCAGTTGGTGTTAAGATGATTTTGACGAAGAACTCATAGTCCCAGTCGCTGCTCACCAACAGGTACCATTTCCGTTCAACTCTCTTTTTCTTTCATTTTATCTAGTTTTAGAAAATCTTTGGTTGGTTTTGGATTGGTCTTGTTTGAAATTATCATGTCATCATAGTGTGAGATTTTATTTCTATTAGGAATTTTATAATTTCTTTGGGGTCGGTCTCATGTGAAAATATGTGTTTGATATCGATAAGGCTTCACGAATCAGTGTAGATTGTCGCTGGTTTTGGTTGAATTTGCTTTCTAGCATGTAGTGATTTTTGAAGTTCCTCAATTTTCTTATTGTCTTACAGCTATTGTGTGTTTATATAAGAATTCTCTTTCGCAAAAAGCCACCTAATTATGTGTTTGTAGCAGTCAAAATCGGTCGTATTGTTCCATGAATGGTGTAATTTGAATTTATTTTTAAGCTAAGTATTCCCCAAGGATTCTTCTTGACTCATGACACGTATAACCCATCAAGGAGGGGATGAAGCTATTTCAAAAATTATTCTTTAACTATCTACTTGAAAATCAAGGCGAAGAGGTGAAATCGAGCTTGATAATAGCTTTTCTTCTACGTCTAAACTTTGACATCTAAATGAACATAGTTGTGACTGCTGAAGCTTATTTGATCTTGTAATCTATTTTGTCTCAAGTATTCTATTTTGCTAAATTTCAATCAAAATCTGGATCATGTGTAGATCATCCATGTTCTTTCATCACGTCAAGAGAATTTCTTAAACCCACCCTGTTCTGCTTGTTTGTTCAGTTCCTTTAGGAGTAAGCTAATATAGTTATTCAGCTGTTCATATTTGATTCAATCTTGATTTGCTTTACTTTAAAATACATATGATCCAAGTGAGGTAGTTTCAAACTGATTTGAGCAAGACTAGCCGATAAAAGTGAATTAAATACGAATTGGGTTGATCTTGTTTTTGTTTGTTTATCGATTTAGTTTGTTGGAACCAATTCCATCCAGGTATGACTGTTTTCCCCATTCTAAGAAACTCGGTAGTCAAAAACTCTTGATTTGTTTTTTCCCTTTTTCTTACATTAAATGAAATTTGAATCAACTAAGCGACTACATCTTAATGTTCGTTTTAAACCTGTTGAACAGAATATAGATTTAGTTTTCTCCATTTCCTCTTCTTTCTCTGTATGCTACGTTTGATCCAATTAAATTGATATCTTTTCCCCTCGAAGTTTTTAGCAATTAAGTTTCATCACATGATTTGTCATGTTATATTTATGAATTTGTCTCATCCCTTTTCGAACCATGTTTGATGATCTAGTTTCACCTCTTTGTCTGAAAGTTGTACATCCCATGTTTAGTTTGAACTAATGACTTTGAATGCATTGGTATGGAGTGGTAACAGGGATAAAGATTATTTGGGAACAATCTCATCATGTTTATATAGTTCATATATGACTCACTCTTTACGATATCATTTGCTTTTCTGTGATAATGTCGCTAAATGTCAATATGTGGTTCATATCATGCTTAAATTCCTTTTCTTTCAAAAAAACAAGAATGCGTGAATTTGAATATAAAAACTAGGTTGTTATGACTAGTAATTTGTAACACTACTTGTTTGTTCAGTGGAATCGCACGTTGGTGAACTAATTTACCTATTTCAAACATCATGGCATTCTTCCTATTAGGAGTGTCTCATGCTATATGTGTTAGTTAAGTTATTGTTGTTTTGTTTCAATTTTCTAGTTGTTTCTCTTTTGATCCTTATTTTTTTTGGTGTGACATGTGATGCCTCCGAGTTCGTTGTGGACTCTCCCTTCCGTGCATTTCCTTGTTGGACTAAAGCCCAATAATTGTCAAGTCAGCTCCCTACCATAGACTGAAGTTGCAGGTGAAAAGAAGATGTGGAAATGGGTCAAAAGCCCATGTAGGGCGTGGCAGCAGTAGTCCAAGTGGACTGGATTTGAAAAAATGGGCTAAACCCATAAAAGCAAAGCGGTAGCAGCCCAAAATAGGCAAAGATGTGAAAAATGGGCCTTAAATCCCACAATTTAGAAGGCTTAAGACAGGTTTTGGATTGGGCTAAAGTCCAAATAAGATTAAGCAAAGCTTAATTATGTTTCTACCTTATTACTTTTTTAGTTAGATTTACTTGTATAATTTGGACTGACATTTTAATTTAGTTGAATTTTTCCCAAAAAGAAGAACCGTTCTCGTTAATTTCTTTCACTTGCCTAATTAATTCCCTTATATGAAAAAGGTTTTCTTAAGCTTCAAGTCAAGCATGCCTATAATTTTCTTTAAGTAAATCTTGCTATATTTTTTCCAAATTTGTTATCATAGAATTTCAAATTTTATCTAGTTTTAATCAAGTCATGATCCTTATATTTTCAAAAAATAAAACTTTCCTTTTAAAGTTAGTCAAAAATAAGTTATGTTTTAAACAAGTCCGGATAACCGCAAGTTAGCGGATGTTTTAAGTGCCTTTAAAACCTTCTCAAAACATTAATAGGAACCTCTTACCCAAATTTCTCTAATTTTTATAAGTCTTTATCTATTTTAGACTTTGAAAATTTTCAAAACTTTTTCTTGGTTTTCCTTTTATAAAACTAAGTGGCGACTCTCTTTTACTTTGAAAAATGTTTTGAAACTTGAACTTGATTTTTCAAAATGATATTTTCAAAAGTCGAAACATAAAACTATTTTTTCCCGAAAACAGTTGTAACAATGAAAAAGAGGTTATTTTAATAAATTGCCAGTAGTCACAGCAAATGTGATACTTTTTATCGCAAATGCGGAGGCACAAATGAATAGTGACTTCCACAAATGCGGCAAAACAACCACAATGCGAAAGAATCTCCACAAATGCAAAAAACTTCACAAATGTGGAAAATCACCGCAAATGCGGTGGCTGAAAATATGGTAGCCGCAAATGCGGCAAAATGCCCGCAAATGCATTCACACCAGACTCAATGGAACCCCATGGCCTAAAATGAGTCCAAAAGCCTCGAGACCCAAACCAAAAGTCCTCCTAGCCTGAAATCGACATTCCAGAGCTAACATCACTGTCCGAATTTCTATCTGAGGTCGTCTTCTTCGAATGTTGACCAAAGTCAAACTTTCAAGTTTAACCGGGCTAGAAAATACAAAAACCCAAACAAAAAAAAACCAAAAGCTCCCAGACCCCAACCAAGGGTCCATCCGAACCAAAATCCATGCTCCAGAGCTAACAAAATTTAATTCTGAGTGCATTTACCAAGAATATTGACCAAAGAAAATAATATCCTAAGTTTAAGCTCTAAAATAGGAAAATGACCATAACAACCAAATGAATGGCTAGGGCACCGAACCACCAGCCCCAGCAAGCCATAAATATCTTAGGGACACTACAAGCAAGCTTTATCAGTACAAGAAAAGAATAAATGCGAGAATGATCGGAAAGGTCATTACATTAATTGACGATTAGTCACCTATGTAATGAATCGTCACATGACTCAGTGACCCAGGTAAGTAATTTTCTTTCTTTTCTTGGTAACCCAAATTGGCCCACAACAACAAACCCACTCTGCATTAAATCCCAATAAAGAGACAACCATTTAAATTTGGTCGATTTCTTTTTTTCTCATTCTCCTCTTAAAATTTCATTACCATCTAAACCTCACCACAACTAGCTACTGCATACCCACGTCTTGTGCACACAATCCAACTGCCATCCCTTCTTCAACCTCCTTCTTGCATTGACAAATAGTAATTGTTGTGAGTTTGTAAGTGAAACAAAGTTCTACAAGAAATTCCTTCCTCCATTGTCGACATCAAAGTATGTAAATCACCACATCTTATTGAATTTGGTTGATGGTCTATTCAATATGTTCAACACAACCTTCGATTTTATGGTTTAAAGTCAATGGGTTGTGTTGTTCTCTATATTATTTGTGAAATAAAACCCCAGGTGAAGTCTGACTAACCCAATTGGGTAAATTGTTGCACCACTTGATCACCAAAAGACTCATGTTTTAGTGGGTGTTTACATGTAAATAAATTGTCAAAGAATTCGCAAAGTTAAAAAGTTGCAATCAAAGTGTTTAAAAAAATGCCTGAAAGAAGAGCAACTTCACTGTGTTATGATGGCGGATCATGTGACTAATCATCACAAGCGTGATTAGTCGCCAAAGGGACCCATCACACAAAGCTCTAAAATCCCAATTTTCTATCTGTGCCTGATGGATTGGTGTGACAACTCATCACATTTGTGATGAATCATCAGAGCAGGCCATCACAAGTGCAAAGTTCACTGTAAATCCGTCAAGTTAAATAGTTTCCAGCATTGAGCACATTGCACCATCTCTTCTCTTAATTATGGACTAACTGGTTACTTCTACAAGTAAAATGGCTTAAAAGCTCTAAGTAACCCGAGATGCATCATCAAAAATCAAGAAAGGTCGGCCTCGACCAAGAAACTACATGATGAATCGGATACTGAGGTCGAAAAGACTGATACACCAGCCTATTGTCTAGGCAAAGCAAAAATAAACAAGCTCATGCCTCCCAATCTGATAAGGAGGATGAGTCATCAAGCAGAGGAAATAGCAGTGATCGGGAGGCTAGTGACAGCTCAATCTCTAGCACAAATGAAGATTGTGGTACTGAGGCCACTAGAAGTCTGGAAAAGGAACTAGAAGGAGGAAAATTAATAAGAAGCAAGTCCCCGAGGGTCAGGGAGTCCATTCAGTGGAAAATTGAGGGAGCTGATAAACATTTCAAAGACGGTATACTTCTTACTAAATCAAGAAGCATGAAAAGGCTGATTGTTAAAGAGGTTCTGATTTTAACAACAACTTGCACGAGTACCTAGACATTAAGAGGTAGTTCACAACCTATGAGTTAAGGTGGATGAGCACACCACTACCCAGCCATGGTCCATGAGTTATATGCCAATTACCTAGCTACTCTTAAAAAGCTATGTGAAAAGGGACATAAATTAACTGAGGTGCAAGTGTTGGAAAGAGTTCCAGTTCGTGAGTGCCCGGTGGATACTTCTGAGAGGAAAATCAATAGGGTCCTATTTTGTCAAGAATATGTACCTCCCACTAGCACGCTAGAGTTCGAGCTTAGAATGTTGATAGCCTACAAGAAACAACCTTGGCTAGCGAAAGTACTGACTAAAGGTGAACCTCCATGGTTATTAAACAAGAAGGAGAGAATAGTCAAGGTGTCACTACACTTTACGGCAAAAAATTTGGTGGGCCATGGTACAACTTCGACTAATGCCTACAAGTAGTGATGCTAACTTAGATGAGACTAGAGTCATGGTGGTTGCAAGTTTGATATTGGGATACGCAGTGAACTTCGACCTTGTGATTGCAGATGAGATACATATAAGGGCCACCAAAATAGCATCATCATTACCATTCCCTTGTCTTGTGACCAAGCTTTGTGCACTTGCAAAAATTCCCATATTAAGTGGGGTTTATAACGAAGTGGTCACCACAAAGAAGTAAGACATTGATAAAACGTGGGACGATTCAAAGTATGAGTTGAGAGTCCATAAACTCCCATCATTTGGACCTCAAACTCAAAGTACTTTAGAGGCAGCTGGTATTCCCTTAGGTACAAATTTAGCTATTATTGCGTTTGATCCACATGATGTATCTACTCCATCCAAAGCTACTGGTGCCCCCCACTCCTATGACCACCAACACTACATCCATGCCACCTACACCATCAGAGTATCAACTGACGCTGCTAAACTTTGTCAAAATGATCCAAAAGCAAAAAAAGATTGAGAAACAACTGAAAGCGTGGACTGATCTATTCAAGCCAACTATCAATGAAGCCATCAAAGAAGCACTAAAACCATACACAGGTTTGCATGACCACATTGAAGTTATGGAAGCAATAATTGATGCGAGGCTAAAAGAAATAACAGTCCCATACTTGGAAAAGTTTGATGCTGAATTGAAAAAAGCTTGGGCTGACATCACAGTGCTCCAATGTGGAGCTTTTCCATTATTTCTAGAACCAGAGGTGGTGGAGTCGAAGGAAGATGACCCCAAAGTTGATTTTATGGAGAGATCTCTAAAAATCCAGGGTCAGCAATCAGAAGAAGGCAGTGAGAAAAAGTCAAAGAAAAGAAAACACCACAAGGGAACTCAAAAAGAAAAAGATTTAAAAAGAGCAAAGAAGCTATCGAAAATAGATGAGAAGTAGAGACAAGAGAGAGTTAGAGCCCAAATGACTGAGGCCTCTTCTAGTATGGCACATGAGCATGAGTCCAACCTGCAGACATTGCCAACACCCACTCCAGAGATAGCTCCTGATTTGGAAGTCCTAGCGGCCTTCAGCTTTGTACCAGGATTTGACGCCTAAGGGCTTCACAGGTACTCCTTTATCCCTTGATCTTAACGATCATTTTTTGTTTGCATTGAGGACAATGCTTATCTCTTTTGATGGGGGGTAGGGGGTACCTATGAGTCACCACCCGAGAGTTTTTATTACCGTGTTTCTTTTTCCTTGGGTGTGCTATCTAGTAAAACTAGCATGTTTAGGATGTGTTTTTCTTTTTTTATGTATTATAAAAGGAATATAATTGATTTTGTAGCAATCAATGGAATGGTGTTGAAATACGAAACCACTCAAAAAATTTGTTTTTGTACATATTATGTAGTTGGGATTGTTGACTAATATGGATCGTTGAATGTCATTAGTGTATATTGATAAAATAATTTGGTTTAAGCCAAATTGTTATTGTGATGGTTGGTATTGATAACTGTTTTCCTGTGCCATATGTGTGTGAGCATATTTTGTATTTTTCTTACTCTGTGCATGCATCTAGAACTTGCACAGTCTATCTCATTAAAGTTTGACGTCAGTTTGTTAGGAAAGGATCACAGGCCCTTTTTTAGTATAGTCCATTGAGCCTAAAAAGACCGTCTAAATATGTAAATAACTCTTTTGATCCTTGTTTATGCCGCATAAACCGCGTTATTTCAATAACCATTCACCTCCCCACTTTAACTTTGAATCTTTGTTCTGGCCCTGGTCCCTTCTTGGACAAAGTGCACCTCAACTCAGGCAATTAGCCTAAGTTGAGGGTGGCTACTGTAGAGGTATATGACAAGTGAAATATGGTATTAAAAGATTTGTGGTTGATCGCATAGAGGTTGTGGTTGTGAGAATGAGAAAAAGAAAGAAAAAGAAAAAAAGAAAAAGGAAGAAAAAGAAAGAAAAAAGAAAAAGAGAAAGTCGAGTCATAAAAAGGTTGCACCAGTAACTGATAATAACTGGTAGTAAAAGGTGAATAAGGGTGGAATGAATAAGCATGAGTGGAAATAGTAGGATGATGGTACCAAGGAGGGTTTAGTCACTAATCCCCAAATGTATCCTACCTGCACCAGAGCTGTCATTACGAGCCAAAAAAGTCCTGTAGTGATCCTAATCAACTATTTGAAAAACCAGAGTGGAGTAGCAAGGGCAAGCCTATGGCATCACATGTGCATTGTTTAAAACTCTTTGTGAGACTGTGTGTATCTCTTATAGTCCCTAGATAAATTGATTGATTGTGTGTGGGACTTCTTTGTAGTGAGGGAACTAGGAAAGCATTGTCATTTACTGACTGTTAGAATAGCAGTTGTGTGTGTATGCAAGTTATTCATTGACATCGTAATGACATTCTTGGATCCTTGCTAGTTAACATTTCAAATACTTGTTGTGTACGTTGTTTAAAAATGATAAGGAAGGGGTTGTATGAGTTTTGGATTAAATTGTGAATTGCCAGTGATTACTATAAGTCAGTTTATGTTTCTTTGGGTTTAAGCGTTTGTCCAGTTTTTAGTTATCATGTTGCTTGAGGATAAGCGAAGTTTCTAAGTTGAGGGTGTTGATGTGCCAGTATTCTACAACATATTTTACTCCTTTAACCAAGAATAGACGCAATTTTTCGAGCAACCATTGTTAGATTCAATGGTTCTTTGTGTTCTTTTGCAGGAAATTGAATCAAGGCCAATAAGATAGGAAATCGGGATGAGAAACCAGAGTGACAACTCAAAGTGAAGATTAGTCACATGCCTGACTTATCTTCAGGCAAATCTCCACACTAAGGAAGAATAAAGGATTTCAGAGCTTATAGTGATGACTCAAAGTGACTGATCATCACAAGAGTGACGAATCGTCACTCCATCCATCAGGCTAAATAGTCAAGGAAGCTCTGAAGCTATAGGTGGTAATGAGTCATCAGAAGTATGATGAGTCATCACTTCAGCCGTCAAGCTAAATAGATTAGGAAGCTCAGCTAGAGTTGGTGATGACTCAATGTGACGATTAGTCACACTCCTAACAAATCGTCAGTCAAGCAGTCACAATGAAGGCGGCCAGATCCGATCCTACTTTTGGATTCAAATTTCCCTGACACTTAATAATACTGAGTTTAGGGTTTAGAATAATATCTTTCATCTTTGGATATTTTCTCTTCCTCCCGAACACATACGTTACATATTTCCTCTCCAAGTATTGCAAGCTTTGGGTGTCTAAACAATTGCTTAAGTTTTTGTCATGAATTCAAGTGTTGATTTTCATTGTTGTAAGAATTCTTCTTTTAATCATGAATTATCTTGTTTTCTTTATCTCAATAACTATGATTCGCTAAAAACCCAATAACTAGGGTTGCGGGATCCATGGAAAAATAACAAGTTAATGTTGATTTTGGTGTGGATTCGTATCGTGTACATAAATGTATTGTTATTCCTTTCATTTTAACATATTTCTAATGGTTGCAAACATTAGAACAACCCCTAGGTTTAACTTGCTTGAAATAAGAGGTTAAATCGGGAAAAAGGATTATCAACAAGGATTCAGAGTTTCTAACCACCGTCTAATGAGTAATGCTCTAGAGATTAATTAACTTGAGTATAAAATTGAGTTTCGTACTTTCAACTTTTAAAGTTCAAATGAATTAAAGGGAAAATCCTCTATTTGGGTAGAGAAATGTTTAGACGTACATTGAAAATCAATTCGCTCACATTCTTTGCATGAAACAATTTTTTACCAAGGTTAACTCGAAATTGTTATAAAGCCATGATGAACACGTCCCTAGTTTTATTTCTCTACTGATTCATATTAATATTAAAGTATTGTTTGCTACTCAAAACTAGACAAACATTGACTCAAAATTACTTACTACAAACCCCCACTTTACGGATATCATAGACTAATAGTCACTTAGGTCGCAAACGACTTTGTACTCACCATATTCTCTTTGGGATTCGACTCCAACCTTTGTTGGGTTATATATTTGATAATCACCACTTATACTTCTTAAGGGAAGTGTATTTGGGTGTATCAATTACCCCTAATGGCCGAAGAGTGACATGCTTCTAAGATAGGTATCATTTTCACCTCTGGGACACATCGGCAAATTATGCCATCTGCACAAATACGGAAGAGATAAGGTTTATCCCAATAGAATTTTTGGACGTCATGTAAGAATTTCTACCTTTGGTGGAAAGTCAAGCCTTGGCATAACATCGCTAGCCAAGAAATTTACAAAATTAGTGAACCATGGAATCAGATCATGAGATGCCACTAAGATATGCTCGTCGGGGAATGTGTCATTTATCTCAAGACCCTCAATGGGTCTGCCTTCTTCCTCTAATCGAAAAAGATAGTCCGCCACTTGATTTTTACAAACCCGACAATCCTTTACCTCAAAGTTGAATTCTTGTAGCAAAAGAACCTATCGAATGAGCTTGGCTTTAGCATATTTATTAGTCATTATGTATCGAATTGCATCATGATCTGTATGCACCACCACCTTTGTTCCCAATAGATAAGCTCAAAACTTCTCAAAAGTGAACACAATCACAAGCAATTCTTGCTCTGACTCTTGGTAGTTAATTTGAGCTTCATTCAATGTCTCGCTAGCATAGTAGACTGGATGGAATATTTTGTTTTTTCTTTCCCCCAACAAATCCCCTAAGGCAACACCATTCACGTCACACATTAATTTAAACAGTTTTGTCTGGTCGGGTGCTATAATGATAGGAGTGGATGTGAGTTTCTCCTTTAAACTATGGAATGCGTCCATACAATTATCATCAAAGTCAAATTTAGCATCCTTCAGCAATATTCTACACAAGGGGTGATCCACCTTTGAGAAATCCTTGATGAATCTCCTGTAAAATCTTGTATGAACCAAAAAGCTTCTTGCCCCTTTTACACTATTTGGAGGGGGTAGCAGCTTGGATATGACTTCAATCTTTGCTTGATCCATCTCAATCCCTTTCTATGATATCTTATGACCCAGAACAATATCTTCTTTCACCATGAAGTGGAATTTTTCCCAATTTAGAACCAAATTCATTTCTTTACATCTCATTAGCATATCAGTCAAGTGTGATAAACAATCCTCAAATGAATCTCCCACAACCTAAAAGTCATCTACAAAATTTTCCATGGTGTCTTCTACCATATTTGAGAAGATTGACATCATACACTGTTGAAAAGTGGCTGGAGTGGTGCACAGTCCAAATGGAATTCTTTTGAATGCAAGGTTCCATAGGAACAAGTAAAAGTTATCTTTTCTTGGTCTTTAGGGGAAATTGAGATTTGGTTGTACCCCGAATATCCATCGATAAAACAATCGAAACCTCACCCGGCTAGTCGATCTAGTATTTAATCCATGAACATGACAGGGAAGTGATATTTCTCCATACATATATTTATCTTTCGGTAATCCATGCATATCCTCTATCCAGTTACCGAATTGAGGGCTATTAGTCAATCTTTCTCATTTGGATTTACGGTGATCCCCCTTTTCATTGGTATGCACTGAGACTAACCCAAGTACTATCGAATATTGTAAATACAACCCCTGCATCCAACCATTTGATATTCTCTTTTTGAACCACCTCTTGAATAGGTGGATTCAACCTTCTTTGACGCTCGATAGATGGTGTGCAATTCTCTTGAATATTAATCTTATGAGTGCAAATACCCAAGGGTATGCTAATTATATTGGAAATGGTCCACCCTAGTGCCCGAATATGTTTTCTTAGGACCACAAGCAAAACTTCTACTTGCCATTATTCCAACATAATAGAGATGATCACATGTAAGGTTTCATTTCCACCAAGATACACATACCTCAAGTGTGACGGCAAGGGTTTGAGTTCCAACATCGAAGGTTCAATGATTGAGGGTTTAGACGGGGAATTTTAACAGTTTTTTAAATAAAGATCGAGTTTCTTTAGTTGGTAAGAATAGGAACCTAATCCTACCAAGGAATTGCACATTTCTTCCTAATCTTCAATATCGTCACTATTATGATTCAACAAGACTGCAGTCAATGACTCTTCCAAAAGGATTACCTTCGAATTGATCTCAACACTTTGTCCAATGCTATCAACAATGGATACAACTTATAAGTCATTGTGTTTATTCATTGATCTACAAACATCAAGAGTTACTTCTTCATCATTCATTGAAAACTTGAGCTCCCCATACATAACATCAACCAAGGCACACCTAGTGCTCAAGAATGGGCGCCTTAATAGTATCTCAAAATCACCAGTGCAATCTAGTATTACAAAACCCATTGGGAAATTGAGTTAGTACACCTTTACCAAAATATCATATGAGACCCCCACAGGACATTTAATAGATCTATCTGCCATTATAAACTTCATCCTCATTAGTGTGGGGGAACCGAGCCCCACTTCTTGAAGGTAGCAATAGACATGAGACTAATACTTGCAGCCTCATCACATAAGACTTCTGCACATTCATGCAAGCCAATAATAAAAGGAATAGTGAATACACCACAGTCATTTTGACTAGCCACAACATTTATCATTATGATACTATATTGGTGTGACATGTTAACCACTCTATATTCCATAGGTCTCTTCTTGGTACACAAATCATTCATAAATCGTACATAATTAGGCATTTGAGTTAGAGCATCCACCAAGGATAACATTGATTGAGATTTTCTTTAACATGGAGTCAAACTTCCTATATTGCGCCTCCTCTTTCTTATATTTCAAACATTGTGGAAAAGGAGGGGGGCATTTAGGAAAGGGCGTGTACACCTTGTGGATCATGTTTTCTTGGCCATTAGCATCTCTACTTATGTCGCCAAGAGTTTTTCCATTCCTAGTGATGATTTTCTTGCAACCTTTATCACCCTTAGGATTTGTTGGGGCTTCTTCAACAAGCATATTTTTAAATTGTGCATCCACTCCCAACTCAATTTGGGAAGCCATTGAATTCATTCTTTTTTCAAGGTTCCTAATGGAGGTGGAATGAGATTCCATGGTTCAAGTGAGGGACACAAGATTATTTTTTAATTCATGGACTCTCATATCGGTTGATACCACTTTCTCCAATACCCTCTCGAGCATAATTTTAAGTTTTGATATCCTAGATTCTTCTCTTCCCTTATTTCTCCTCCAAGTTACATGCTCATAGTTTCGACCTGGATTCCCATATTCGTGTCTCCAAGAGCTTTGACTTTCTCCTTGAGGATTAGAACCAGAACCCTGCCTTGGTTTGTAATAATTGAATCTTCTTTATCATTAAGGAAATTGTCCTGCCCCGAGGCTACTACCTAGACGTAACACGAGAGTTAGGTTTATAAGTGCCCCAAGTTAATCCTTGGTCATAGCATAACATAGGCATACATGAGGAAACATAGCGGAAGCATAAATAGAAAGATAGGCAACCCAATCCATAAATGATGAAGTCAATAAGAAACATAATCCAAAAAGGAGACTCGAATACTGTCTATGTCTGAAAAGCCTCTACATGACATAAGGAGTTGTTAGGACAAGACCCTAGCTAACTCAAAGTACGAAAGTAAACAACCATACATAATATTAAGATTATAACTAGCCCTCGAATAATGAAGACTAACCAACACTGACTAGAATGGCCTGCGGTCTCTAGCCACATGCCTGAGGAAGGGAACCTGAGTCTGCATCATCAAGAGGATACAACACAAATATGCGACAAAACTATAGGATGTACCGAGTATGTGAGATATGCATGTGATATGATGAAATATACTTGAAAGCATGCTTAAAACAGAGATCATGCATAATTTGTGATAAAACATGCTTAAAATATCCTTGAAGCTGAAATCATATGATAATAGTAAAATATGTAATGTAATGACTCAATGCAATATCATAAGCTGAAAACATAATCAAATCATAAGTCATAAGTACTAAGTCTGAAATCTGAAATCAAAGAGTCAATACAATCTTTTCATGAAAACTAGCTCCTGGGAGGTTCTCTTAACCGACATAGACCATGTGAGCTACATGGAATCCGATGTATCCGCTCCATCGAGAGGACCCAATATACCTTGCCAGGGTATAAAGTCATGACTATGGCATGATCACTAAATCTGATGCCCAACTGAAGGGACTTAAAACCTACGGGGGTACGTAGTTTAGGGACTAAGGGTACTCTCACCCTATCCAACTCAGTGCTAAATACTACTCCCAAAATATATACATATAGCTCATAATACTTGTGACATATCTGATGTCAAAACTGTTCATAACTTAGGTAGACATATCTGGATGCCAAACCTTTCATAAAACATAGGGACATATGTAATGTCCAAACTTGTTGGAAAAGCATAAAGATATATCTGATGTCATGCAATTCACAAGTCATGAGTCTTAAAGGCTTGCAAAACCATAATTCAAAATATACTTTCCTTCTAATATCATAGCTTAAAGAATTAGGCATGCAATTTCATAAAAATAGAGGTCATGTTATCTAAACATACCAATTTTGCTTGAAGACATGAAATTCAAAGGAATCATGCTAAAATTTATCATCAACATATGGGCTTTTGAAATCAACTAAGGAACTTCAATTAAATCATAGATACGTACTGAGAAACCATGAACCTATGCTTTAAAACTGAACCCATAAGTTTTCCCCAATTTGGGTAAGAACCCAAGTTTCATAAATTGGATAAGGATTAGCCTTAAAATCATGAATAGGAAACCCCTTATAACAACCCATGAAAAACTCATGCAATTTTGTGTTAGAATCCATAGAAGAATCATGAGAAAATATTTTATGGAAGAACACATGAGAATTGGGTAAGAACCCTAATTTAGAAATTCATAAAATCAATTAAGAAGATTGGGGTTTTGGGCACAAGGGTGAAGGAATTCCCTTATTGAATACCCACATACATTGATTGAAGCTTTCCTAACTTGGGACTTGAGGATGGAGACTTGAAGATGGAATCCTTATCTCGAAGCTTGGAGAATGGATACCCTTTTATTCTCTTGGAACTTGATTGAGAGAATGGAAGAGAACCTAGCTAAGTGGGAATAAAACCCCTTCTAATTTTCCCAAAATGACTTAACTTAGGAGTTAAAACAGTGGGAAATTATCAAAATACCACTGGGAAAAGAATTTAAAAACTTCAGAAAATTTCATCAAAGGATTCCACGGACACAAATCACGGCCCTTGGAATGAATCACGGTCTGTGGAATGGAAGTTGTGGTTCCAAGGGACTTTTCCGTGCTCTGGACTGATTTCCACGAGTTGGTTTCATGACCTGTGGAAACTTCTATGACCCGTGGAACCTTCTCATGACATTCAGGTAAAAAAACTAATTTCCACGAATTTGTTTCACGACCCGTGGAAATTTCCACGACCCGTGGAACCTTCTCGTGGTTGTTGTCTGTCATTTTGACAGACACACACCCTTTAGTAAAACACTGATAACCTTTTGCTCCGGACTCGGATTAATGCGTGGCTGGCTGCGTTGGAAATAAGATTCAAAGACCTTTAATTTGGTGGGTACTAGTCCACCTAACTTCTTATATTCTAGGAGGTATGATCGTTTGAATTTGACCCTTGAAAAATCTTACACTAAAACTCAATCGATAAGGATGCTTTCAACTCAACTTTGAGCTAGAGGTTCTTTATGACCCTTATTCATATCTAATACACCTTCAAAAGATAATAATAGGTTTTAATACTTAGATACATAGAAAATTTATCTATTTTGGGACTAAAAACACATGAAGAACGGTTCAGATTTGGCTTAGAATTTCTGGGGTGTTACAATATCTCCCAATTGGGATCATTCGTACTCTAATGAAGACTTCTAAGTTGAGAGTGGAGGGGGAAAGGGTTGCAATTCTATCAACTGAGTTTTAAAATCTGAAGTATTTACATGATAACTGGTCTCTGACTAAATTATAAACTTAGCTGAATTCATGAGGCATGTAAGCATACTGAGGGCATGAGAACAACTGATGGTGTATGAAACTGAATGGATAACATGATAAATGATCTGGATTAAGAGTAGTGTCTCAGCTGAAACTCATAAGGAACGAGCGTATTCTTAGAAATCATAGATAACTGACATCAAACTGAGAGGGGTAACTATACGAGGAAACCATTCTCTTTTAAACTGAACTTACTACCTTGGACTAAATTGAATGTAGGGCCTTCTAACCTTAGGAATGATTATTGATAGGTCTAAACTGATCTGATATGAGGAGTCTAGTATTCTTTCAAGCTGAAGTTACTGAACCTAAGATATGGGCACCCTGGGCTAGGAGTAAGAAAAGACTATTCTTGCCTTAATCACTACGGTTGACAACTCTTAAGCTTAGAAACATCTTTCAACTACACTAACTCCTCTGAACACTAAGGTCTGAGTCTAACTACCTACTTTCACTATGTTCAATCTTATCTTGACTAAATCTCTTACATCTAGAATTACCTCCCAAGAATGATATTCCTCCTTATCACGAAAATCAACTAAGCTTGAGCTCTAATCAATGGGTCACTAGGAACATAAAGCAAAAGCCCACATGTATTTCATCAAGACTTTTAAGCCTATCACTATGATCACCCTATGGTTTGTAGCTCATACTATCCACGACTTCTCCTCTTTTCCTAGCATATCTAGGAGCTATAACTTGAAGAACTTCTACAAAGGAACATACCAAAATTCCTCATCTAACTATTTCACATGAATAATCCTCACCTAACTTTTCTTCCACGCTTACAACCTACTACTTCCCATCTAGGCTACCACTTAGCTTCCTCTACTAACAACTATGATAACACAAGCCAAGATCACTGAGAGAATAGAGTGGGAGAATGAGCATCACGAATGAAGGAATACTGATCGGTCTTGACTTATACTTAGTTTGATCTAGCCACTCAAGGTGGGGTTTGAGAAGTCAAGTGAAAAGGGCATGAGTGTCTCACATCCTGGACATACAAATCATGGTTAGAGTAAGGATATCACAAGCATGAATTATTAGAGAAATCTTGTATGAGTATATACTTGATGTAGCATGATTTCATTATCCATTAAGGTGTATCTTGAGAAATGAGTATGTAGACTGAGCATAGTGTGCGACATGAGCTTTCATATATGACAAGTATCATGGTGTAAAGCTGGAATTCATAGAACATAGAGTAAGATTAGAATTCTGTCTGGAGCAATTTCTGTTTGTTTTGGGAGTTGAGTATGGACGTGAATCTGCATGAAGTCCGTGAATTTGAATTAAGAACATGGCACTGGAATACAAGACATGAATGGGGTGTTATAATGAGGGAAGTATACTTAAGGTGCTAGGATAGAAATAAGTCCCTGCATCCCTCCTAACTTCATTCTGACACCCATTAGCATCACTACCTGAGCCTCCAAAATCTGACTTATCCTATATCCCACCATCTCCCCCTTAGATTCATTCTACGTTCTAAGTTTGTGGACCTCTCACTAACCTATAAATGAAACTATGATCATTTTAATCTAACAGAGCAAACATTACTCTAGGAGTTAATCTGAATATACACTTCCTTCTAAAGTCTATGGATCACCCTTACCTAAAAATCTTGGCCTCAACTTTTCTATCTCATATAAAGGTTGTACATATCACACTCAATAACTTCCAACCTATCCCTTGCAAAAACATGTCAAGCTTACAAGGTTCTAACTCCCAAAGCTCTCTCTTTCTACTACCTACCAAATCAAATATGTTAAAGCCTATACCGAGAGGCTCAAAATTGCCTATCCTTCTCTAACTCACATATATATATCATGCCTACACATTCACACTTGATGCAACTCATCACTTAAACTCTTGCATACACTATACCAAGCCTACCAGAAAATACCACAAACCTATCATTCTCACTCTTATACTATCATCCTTTTGTTCACATCCTATACCTGGTCTACACTAGCACAAGAAATTACCACTCTTCAATCCACACAAAGGGATGTATCATCCTATTACCCATCTAGTAAAACACAACTCTAAATACATACTCTAATCAACTATCATTCCTCCATCTAGGCTACCATCCTTCTGACTTCATATTTCTAGCTCTAGGTTCATTCTACTACTAATGGCTTATAATACAACATCTATCGGGTGGCAACACTACCCAAGGATCTAGGTAAAAATTTCCTCTCTTACAGAATAATTAGTAACAAGGTTCTGAAAGAGGATCTGAGAGCACCTCGCTAAGAGATAATCTAAAATTTACTACTTCTAGCACCACAAATATGAGGTAAAGCAGGTGGAATTGGGACAATGCATAAATTTGGAGAATAAATAGAGTTAAACTCTATCGCATAATATTGAACATGAAATAAGCGATGTTTTTCCTAAGACACCTCGTAGCCTCTCTCTCATAAGTGTGGCGCGCTTCACACCCATGAAAGACACTCTACTTGATGCGGCATTCAGACACCCTAGAACTTTTGAACCTGATGCTCTGATACTAAGTTTGTCACACCCCGAGGCTACCCCCTAGACGTAACACGGGACTAGGGAACATAAGTGCCCAAAGTTAACCCTTGTTCATAGCATAACATAAGCATACATGAGGAAACATAGAGGAAGCATAAATAGAAAGTTAGGCAACCCAATCCATAAATGATGAAGTCAATAAGAAACATAATCTAAAAAGGAGACTCGAATACTGTCTATGTATGAAAAGCCTCTACATGACATAAGGAGTTATTAGGACAAGACCCTAGCTAACTCAAAGTACGAAAGCAAACAGCCATACAAAATATTAAGATCATAACTAGCTCTCGAATAATGAGGACTCACCAACACTGACTAGAATAGCATGCGGTCTCTAGCCATGTGCCTGAAAGAGGGAACCTGAGCCTGCATCATCAAGAGGATGCAGCGTAAATATGCGTCAGTACTATTGGATGTACCGAGTATGTGAGATATGCATGTGATATGATGAAATATACTTGGAAGCATGCTTAAAACTGAGATCATGTATAATTTGTGATAAAACATGCTTAAAATATCCTTGAAGTTGAAATCATATGATAATAGTAAAATCTTTAATGTAATGACTCAATGCAATATCATAAGCTGAAAACATAATCAAATCATAAGTCATATGTAGTAAGTCTAAAATCTAAAAGCAAAGAGTCAATACAATCTTTTCATGAAAACTAGCTTTTGTGGGAGGTTCTCTTAACCGACATAGACCATGTGAGCTATATGGAATCCAATGTATTCGCCCCATTGGGAGGACTCAATATACCTTGCCAGGGTATAAAGGCATAACTATGGCCTGATCACTAAATCTGATGCCCAACTGAAGGGACTTAGAACCTACGGGGGCACGTAGTTCTGCGACTAAGGGTACTCTCACCCTATCCAACTCGGTGCTAAATACTACTCCCAAAATATATACATATAGCTCATAATACTTGTGACATATCTGATGTAAAAAATGTTCAGAACTTAGGTAGGCATATCTGGATGCCAAACCTTTCATAAAACATAGGGACATATCTAATGTCCAAAACTGTTGGAAAAGCATAAGGACATATTTGATGTCATGCAATTCATAAGTCATGAGTCTTAAAGTTTGCAAAACCATAATTCAAAATATACTTTCCTTCTAATATCATAGCTTAAAGAATTAGGCATGCAATTTCATAAAAATAGAGGTCATGTTACCAATTTTGCTTGAAGACATGCAATTCAAAGGAATCATGCTAAAATTCATCATCAATATATGGGATTTTGAAATCAACTAAGTAACTTCAATTAAATCATAGATACGTACTGAGAAACCATGAACTTTTGCTTTAAAACTGAACCCATAAGTTTTCCCCAATTTGGGTAAGAACCCAAGTTTCATAAATTGGATAAGGATTAGCCTTAAAATCATGAATAGAAAACCCCTTATAAAAACCCATGAAAAACTCATGCAATTTTGTGTTAGAATCCATAGAAGAATCATAAGAAAATATTTTATGGAAGAACACATGAGAATTGGGTAAGAACCCTAATTTAGAAATTCATAAAATCAATTAAGAAGATTGGGGTTTTGGGAAAAAGGGTGAAGGAATTCCCTTATTGAATACCCACATACCTTGATTGAAGCTTTCCTAACTTTGGACTTGAGGATGGAGACTTGAAGATGGAATCCTTAGCTTGAAGCTTGGAGAATGGAGACCCTTTTCTTCTCTTGGAACTTGATTGAGAGAATGGAAGAGAACCTAGCTAAGTGGGAATAAAACCCCTTCTAATTTGCCCAAAATACCACTGGGAAAAGAATTTAAAAACTTTAAAAAAAAATTGTCAAAGGCTTCCACGGACACAAATCACGGCCCGTGGAATGAATCACGGTCCGTGGAATGGAAGTCGTGTTTCCAAGGGACTTTTCAAGGCTCTTGACTGATTTTCACGAGTTAGTTTCACGACCCGTGGAAACTTCCACGACCTGTGGAACCTTCTCGTTTCAGGTAAAAAAACTGATTTCCACGAGTTGGTTTCTCTACCTGTGGAAACTTCCATGACCCGTGGAAACTTCTCGTGGTTGTTGTATATCATTTTGACAAACAAACACCCTTTAGTAAAACATTGATAATGTTTTGGTTCGAACTTGGATTAATGCACGGTTTTAATCGTTGGAAAGAAGATTCAAAGATCTTTAATTTGATAGGTACTAGGCCACCTAAATTCTTATATTCTAGGAGTTATGATCGTTTGAATTTGACCCTTAAAAAATCTTACACTAAAACTCAATTGGTAAGGAAGCTTTCAGCTCAACTTTGAGCTAGAGTTTCTTTATGACCCTTATTCATATCTAATACACCTTCAAAACTTAATAATAGGTCTTAATACTTAGATACATAGAAAATTTATCTAGTTTGGGTCTAACAACACATGAAAAATGGTTCAGCTTTGGCTTAGAATTTCTAGGGTGTTACAGAAATAAACCTCAACATTAACTAGCTCTCCTCCTTCATATTTACCAATGGCATTCACACTCCTTACCTTTGTTTCCATCATATGCTTAGTAAGTATCTCTAAAATCATCATAATAGTTGCCATTTTTTATCTCTCCATTCATCTTTTCTCGTCCATTCTTCAAGCACAATTGCAAATATGGCGCCTGATGCCCCCTCGGCTCCCTAAGTATCCCAAGCACAATTTGTTCTAATCAAACTTTCAAGCAAAACTTTAGCAAACTCAAATATGTGATCCATCAAAATGCCCCCATCTAGGTTGTTAATGACAGTCTTGTTGGTACCATCCAAGGAATGGTAGAAATGTTGGAGAAGAATATCATTTGGAAGACCATGCGTCAGATATTTTGCTACTTTTCTCTTAAAACTTAGCCATGCCTCATGGAAAGGTTCACCATGAACTTGATCAAAATTAATAATCTCATCCCGTAATTGCAACATCTGGCAAAAGGGGAAATTCTATCGAGAAAAGCTTGAGCAACTCTTCCAATGATGATATTGTGCCAACAGGAAGCTCTTCAATCCAGATTGTTTTTTCTCCCATTGGGAAAAAAGGAAATAGCCACAACCAAATTGATTCTTGGCTAATATTATCTATGGAAAATGGTTGTCACACATAAATAAAGTTCCTTATATGTAGATTAGCATCCTCTTTTATGAGTCTTCCAAATAGGCCCTTAATTGTAGAAGGCGGAGCAGGGTGCTAGTAATGTGAAAGATGGCATTCTATACCATAGGGGGTAGAATAATGGCACTTCTCACATCACCTCGACCCATTGGTTCATCCTTATCGATATGGTCACCAACACTAGAATAAGAGTTAGCTTGGCTTATGGTTCACTTATTCATAACACAAAAACAGCAAACAACATAAAAGGAAAACAAGACGTAAAACAAATGTGAATCAATAAACAAAAGATGTCAATCAAAAAACTCCCCGACAATGATGCCATTTTTGATAACATCCAAAACAACTCTCTAATTAAGGAGGTGGGTATGGTTCATTGCAAAACAAGTTACCTAACAAGAGTCTGGGTAGAATTCATGAGGATAGGAGTGGAGATTTACCAAGATTTATAAATTAATTCGCCCAAGTAAGCGTAATAACATAAAAGTAAAATAGGGGAAATGGTTTTAGCACGTAAACACAATTTGTAAGCAACAACAATGGTTAACACAATTGTTAATGTCGAAGATGGAGGAACTAGGGGTGTGCTTCCTATGGGTCATAACATTTGAATTAGGATTAATCATTAAACTTATATTCGATTATAATGCAGGTAGCCTTGGTTAAAGCTATGTTCAATCATTTTCAACCAACCAAACATATATATCTTGGGCTCTTTCAAATCCTAAGGTTTTATCAACAAACCAACCAATTAGCTTAAGTGAGTTGAGCTATTTCAAGCCTCAACCCTTGGATGAGAAATTACTAAGTCAAGATATTTCTAGCCTAATTTTTGTAGAAATCCCCAAATCCTCATGGCGAATCCTTACCAATTATAGAACTTATTTCTCAAGCAAGAGCATAATTAGAAAGCTAAATTAATATTTGCAACTATTAATTATTTAATTATAACTTGAAGGATTCAATAGACCCACACATAATAATTAATTATAAGAAAAAATAATTAATACCCAATCCTAATTTCAAAAACCCATTATGCACACACCCCTAGAAAGGAAATTAGCTACTTATATTGAAGGAAAAATAAAATATACCAAGTGGGTAATTGATAACACTCAAGTGTACTCTCCTAGATGGAGGTATCAGCGATCGTTAAAGCAAAATACATTGATAATACATGAAGAGCGTCGGGGTCGATCCCAAGGGAATTGGTGACTAGCCAAGTCAGTTGTAAAGAAAAGACTTCACAACGAGATTAGTTTGTTCACACGCAATAAAAAGTAAAGGAAGGGAGAGAATTGAGAAATCTGTCACAATTCAAAACAAAACAATAAAGTAAAAGCGGTTGTAAACAATGATATAGAATAACTAGGGATGTGTGTCAAATGGGACTCAGTTATGGGATAGGGTGGTTGCTCATTCATGAAAACTCTTGCTAAACCACATGGATAACATTGGTTTTAGGTATGGTTTTTAATCTCTCGATCAAACAACTATATGTCCAATGGTTTTTATTCAAACACCATTCTTTAGGCAAATAACCAACCAACATATTCTTGGGGAGGTCACACTATTCTAGCTTAGACCCTTAAATGGGTGTTTTTGGCGATTTGAGATATTTCTAGCCTTAATCTAGGTGGAATCCTAAGTACCCAATAGAAATTTCACATATGAAATTATAAACTTCTTTGTCAACAAAGAATACAACCAAGTAAGGTAAATCAATGTTTGCAACCATAAATTTTAGAGTTAAAACATGGTGAAATCACTAGACCCATGTCATATTAGCAATTATAAACACAAATTAGCAACACCCATACCCATTTATCAAGCCCCCATTATCAACACATCCCTAGACAAAGATACTTAGTCACTCATGCTAAATCAAAAAGAAAGTATACCCAAAGGGAAATTCAAATTCCTTTTCATTATTGTAGTAAGAATCCAATAGCCAAGATAAAATTTACAAGCCCAAGGTTGAAGATTGAGAGAATGGATTGAAACCCTCTTTATTGCCTTGGAAGAGAAACTTGCTCACTACTCAAAGCTATTTCAAAAACTATTCAAAAACCTTTTAAAATTGTGCTTGAATAGGGTTTAAGAACATTCCCAAAACATCTTACAAAATTGCACAAAAATGCCATTCAGGTTCTGTATGATACAACGTGCGATTCGCTCTTCATAAAGTGCGGGTCTCATAAAACTCTTCAGTGGTCCAGTTAATTAAGCCGACTTGGGAGATTCATGAAAAATGGGGTGCAGTTCACACCAGGTAGTGTGTGCGTCACACAATGACTGCACCCCTTAACAGATCCTTCACCAAACTCTGGAGATTTGTATGGCAGGAGGTGCAGACCGCACCTCGTGTTGTGCATGTCGCTTCAACATCTTGTTCAATGCTTCACACTTCAACTCCTTTTCAGCTCTTTTGGGTCCAATTCCTTGTTTTCCATCTTAGGACATAAGTACCTGCATTCATGTCAATAAAGACCATAAGAACCTCTAAATCTTATCAGATCATAGAAATAATTCACGATTAAAGGCTAAATGAGTTGGTAGATTACCGACTCATCAAAACCCCAAACTTGAACTATTGCTTATCCTCAAGCAAGATACTCACAAGGTAAGGAATGAATTATGCTCTAAAACTCAATCAAGGCACCAAAGACTACATTCTAAAAACTAATAAAATAATAAACAAAGAAACTCAAATAAAAGACTCAACTATTATGCTCATCTCAATTTGAACCATCACATTATCAAGGCAATTCATCATTTCAAAACCATTTCAGAAAGGACTTCATTTCTCATTCAAAATCAAGGGAATTTTCTAATTCAAAATAAGGTACAAAGCTTCTCAAGTCATTGGCATGGACCATCAAGGTTTGCCTCGAGATTCACCACATAACTTGTCTCATTCATTCCTTTCAATTGAAATAGAGACTTCATGTTTCAATTTGAGTGCATGATACCACTTGCCACAAGAGAGAATCCCACTCACAATCATGCAATTCAAAAAACAAAGGGATTATAATAGAACCAAGAAGACTCTCACTCTTTCAAGGAAGTTCAAGTGCACACATGTTGAACCATAGGCTTGTTGTTCATGTAGATCGCCACTAATGTAAGGTGATCAAACTCAAAATCAATAAGGACTTGCGAGTTATGATGTTGGCTAGGGCTAAGGTGAGGATTTCATTTGGATCGAGTGACTACACTACCCTAATGCTCTTTCTCATTATTTTGAACACCGCTCACATTTTTGAATTTTGTCTTCACCTTATTTCTCCCTCACATAACCCAAGCTTCTCCTTTTTAATCACGATCATTCATGACTCCTTGTATCGCCTTCATTTGGTAGAACCCATTCTTTCTTTTTATTTTGCTCATTGGATTGAACTTTTTGGAGCAATTTTCAATTCAACTGAAGGTGCTACCTTGCACTTGGAGTGCATCCTTTCTTCTCCTCATTGATCGCATACACCCCCAAACTTAGGCATTTGCCCATGTTGTCTTTTCAGTTCGCCCCCAAACTTAGGCATTTGCCCATATTGTCTTTTCAGTTCCCCCTCCAAACTTAGGCATTTGCCCATGACTTTTGACAAGCTATTCCGAGTTCATTACACACTCATTTTGGATCGATCAAGCCAAAATGAGATGGTGCAAATCATGATTATAGAATGCTTTACTTAAAATATCATTTTCCCTCTTTCCTTTATTTTTCAAAAATGTCTTGCAAAGAATTACTTTTTTAGTTGGGTCCATTTCGAGACAAGCATACTACAGACTCAAATTAAAACTAAATCTTGGCATTTTCCCTTAAGAAAGTCATTTTTCAATCTATTATTAGGAAACACCAATCCGGGTCGACATAAAAATAACAAATGAAAAAGAAAAAAAAATTGCTCCTTGGGAAAGAACCTTGGTATTAAGTAAACCCTTGGAGTTTATTGCTAAACTACTATTAACAAGGCGATTACCAATTTGGGCGCTCATGAATCATTTGAAAAATAAACCTCGGCATAGGCCCTTAGCGCATTTGTAAAACATGGGTAGTAAAACAATGGGGCATGTAAGACCAACCCAGCAACACAATCAAAAATTAAAATCAAGCCCGGCAAGGGCACATTTAAGCTCAAAAACATAATAAAAAGGACCGGCAAGGACAATATCACAATCATCCAATCATGCTCGACAATGGCCAAATCAAATCTAGCAAGGAAACTAAAGATGTCAACAAGGCCCTACAAGGGCAATAAAATATCTCAAGCCCAACACGAGCAACCAACAATCAAATCAAATAGTACCACATACCCTCATAAAAAGAAAGCATTTCCCTCAATGCTTTAAGATCAAATAAGGAGAGAAGGGGTGTAACTCTCTGGAGGACTATGCCTCATCATCATCATCAGTTGCTGCCTCATCATCTGTGGTATCTCCACTAGGACCCGTGCCACCCTTTTAGGAGTGCGCCGTATTAACCAAAGTACACATCGCACCAAGCATCGCCCCTCAAAACAATGAACTGGCCATCAACAGGGTGTGATGCCTTGTGCATTCCACACATCAAGATCTATGTGTCACATACAAAACACATAAGGAAACAATTAGAATTTTTGGTTCCTTGTGTTCTTGTGAATTACGCATGTGATTCGTAGAGCAAGATTTGCTTTAGTCACTTGGCACCATGCAATAAACTAGTAGTTTAAACAAAAGGGGAGAACAAGGTATGACCATAAATTTATCCGGGTACTCAGACTTCCCTGAAATTCCATTATCACCAATCAAAACAAAAGAGGAACTCAACGATTTCCCTTAAGAAGGAAGTTACTCCGTCTATTATTGGGAACATCAAGCCTTCAATTACAACACTTAGGCACAAAACTTCAACAACAATTTCTACCTCCCGCGTAAGATCATATATCCAAAAAAATATTCCACAAAGAACATGGGAACAATAATAGTAGCAAATTTCATCCCCACACAACAATTTTCAACAAAAACTTATGAAAAACGATGATGTGCCCTTAAGAATGACGTCACCCAATCTATCATAGGGCCAAATCATGCATGAATCACAAGTAGATTAGTCAGACTTCACCCCAAATACAGATTTTCAAAGTTAAAAGCTACTATAATCAATATGCATAATCACAATATCAAGCCCCACCAAGTTGATAGTAAACAAAATCCATAATAGAATGCAAAATTAGGGCCCAAAAATTTCAGATCTCACCTAAAAATCAACATGGAAATTTTAACAAGCATGCTTCACAATATGAGTTCCCAATAAATATAAAAACATGTATTTAACATCGTAGAACTTACTATTAGTGAAGATTAAACAGGGAGAAGCAAAAATTTAAGCTTTTGAAGGTGCAACAATAGTTACCCAATAATCTTTCCCAGAGAACCAACAGTGATGGTGACAGTCGACAGCGGCAGAGGAATTTAGGTGAGCGAGGGAGAAGAGTTTGGGGAAGTTTGAGGTTTTTGTGGGAGGTTTTGGGAGAGAATTTGTAGAGTTGAGGAGAAAATATGGAGAGAAAAGTTGAGGGTGGCAGATTTAAAGTGGAAAAGAAGAGGAAAATTGAGCCGGGTCGATTTCTGGGTTGGGTCGATCAACGGGTTAGGTCAATTAAAATTTGAATTTTATCTTGGTTTGCCGCGATGTGCGGTTTGCACAAGCCCTTGTACGGACCACATGTAATTTCTCACCTTACCTTTTTATGCCCCAAACTTGGCCAGCTTTTTGTTGCATTATGCGATGGAGGTGCGACATATACTTGGACTCGTGTGAACCGTACATCCCAGCACACATCGCCTCTAATTTCAGCATTTTTCTCCCAGGCTTCTGTTTTGGCCTGCGTTGGGCCGTGCGATGCGCACAATGGCTTGTGTGAACCGCACAGTCCTCCGCATGTCTCTTTTTTTCCCTGTTTTTCTACTTGTTCATTCCTCTACTCCTTGCATTCCTAAAACAAAACAAAAACAATAAAAGATAACCAAAAATAAAGTAAAAACACTTGGGTTGCCTCCCAAGAAGTGCTTGATTTTACGTCTTGTCTCGATGATAGTACCTCAATCCTCAATATTTATCACTCATTCTACCACTCCTGGTGGCAATAGCCATAACGTTACCATAATTTTTAGGATTTTCAGTGGTGTTAATAGGGAGTGTCCCATTCATTCGTGGATTCATTCGAGTAGAAAAGTGGTTCATTTGCACTTCGAGATGTTTGATTGAGGTCGAGTGTGAGCTCACAATTTGGTGAAGCGTAGACACCTCGCTCTTAAGCTTATTTACTCCACTATTTGTTGTCTCCACCTTCTTTAAGACCAACGACAACATTTCTTCCATCTTTGATTTACCGGGGTTTCTTGCAATGGGTTTATATAAGATATCGTCCTTATTTGGAGGTGTATATGGGTTAAAACTCTGGGGATTGTACCTATCGCCAACTTATTCTCGATCCCTCTAATTGCCTTCTCGTTCTCTGCCCTTTTTTAATATCTCAGATTCGAACTAGAAGGTGAGCCATAACATTCTATCTTCTAGTTGATTGATGGCAATAGAGTGTGAGTGCACAGTCTGAGCCATGCATCCGAGTTCATATCTCAACTCTTTGACACTTTCGTTAGTGGCCTCCACCTTTTCTAGCACTCTCGCAAGCATATCTTCAATTCTAGATACATCATTTTGTTCATTCTAATATTGATTCCCTTGATCATGTCTCCCCATACCTTGGGGGCTTACATGGGAACCCATATCATGGTCTACCACAATTGCCTCTGCACTACCTTCATTCAAACCATCTACCTCTTCCACTAGCTTCATGGCCCCAATAACACCAATGGTGTTGATTGTTTCAACGTAGTGATTTACTACACTCATTGCCATAAATTTAAGGAGTGTGATGGCGATTGATAGCTCTTTATCTCTTTGTGCACCACTCTTAACCCAATCCTCAATGTCTTTAGCAGAGGTCGAACGCATTTCTCCCTCGGCTCCCAAAATATCCAACTCGCGGTCTAATAATGACTCACTCTTAAGTACACATGGGTTCAGTGAGAAGTAATGGCCATAGGTGTTTGAGGAATATCTACCTGCAGCCAATGAACAAAAACAACAAACCAAATAAAAAGAACAAACACTCTACAAGGTGATTTCAATTCACAATCAAAAAGGCTAATCAACTTAATTCCGCGGCAATGGTGCTATTTTTGATAACGCTCAAGTGTACTCTCCTAGAAGGAGGTATTGGCAATTGTTAGAGGAAAACACATTTATAGTACCCAATGAGCATCGGGGTTGATCCTAAGGTAATTGGTGACTAGCCAAGTCAGTTGTAAAGAAAAGACTTCACAACGAGAGTAGTTTGTTCGCACGCAATAAAAAGTAAAATAAGGGGGAATTGGGAAATCAGTCACAATTCACAATTCAAAAAAAATAAAAAATAAAAGAGGTTGTAAACAATGAGAGAGAATGACTAGGGATGTGTGCCAAATGGGACTTGGTTATGGGATAGGGTGATTGCTCATTCATAAAAACTCTTGCTAAACGACATGGATAGCATTGGTTTTAGGTATGGTTGTTAATCTCTCGATTAAACAACCATATGTCCAATGGTTTTTATTCAAACACCATTGTTTAGGCAAATAAGCAACCAACATATGCTTGGGGAGGTCACACTATTTCTAGCTTAGACCCTTAAATGGGTGTTTCTGGCGAATTGAGCTATTTCTAGCCTCAATCTCGGTAGAATCCCAAGTACCCACTAGTAATTTCACATCCAAAATTATAAACTTCTTTCTCAAGCAATAATACAACCAAGTAAGGTAAATCAATGTTTGCAACCGTAAATGTTAGAGTTAAAACATGGTGAAAAATCACTAGACCTATGTCATATTAGCAATTATAAACACAAATTAGCAACACCCATACCCATTTATCAAGCACCCATTATCATAAAATCCCTAGACAAAGAAACTTATCCACTCATGCTAAAGGAAAAATAAAGTATACCCATAGGGAAATTCAAATTCCTTTTCATTAATTGTAGAAACCATCCAATATCCAAGCTGAAATATACAAGCCCAAGGTTGAAGATTGAGAGGATGGATCGAAACACTCTTTCTTGAATTGGGAGAGAAACTTGCTCACTACTCAAAGCAATTCAAAAACTATTCAAAAACTATCTAAAGTTGTACCTGAATTGGGTTTAAGAACATTCCCAAAATATCTTACAAAATTGGATAAAAATGCACTTCGGGGGCTATGCGACGTGATGTGTGGTTCACAGATCGTGAAGTGCATGTCGCACAACACTCTTCAGTGGTCCTAGTGACTTATGCTGACTTAGGAACTTTATTCGAAGTAGGGTGTGGTTTGCACCAAGTAGTGTGCCCATCACACAGCGATCGCACCCCTTAACAGATCCTTCAGCAAACTGTGGAGCTTTGTATGGCAGAAGGTGCAGACTGCACCTCGTGTTGTGCATGTCGCACAAGGTCCGCACCTCTCGGCAGAATCTCTGTCTTGTTCAATCATTCACACTTCAACTTCTTTTCAGCTCTCTTGGGTCCAATTCCTTGTTTTCCATCTTAGGATAGAAGTATCTGCATTCATGTCAATAAAGGCCATAAGAACCTCTAAATCTTATCAGATCATAGGAATAATTCATGATTAAAGGCTAAATGAGTTGGTAGATTACCAACTCATCAGTAATCATCAATTTTGTTCATATTCATAAAACCAACTTCAATTCCAAGCTTTGAATGGTTGACTATGGTGTTTTAA
This sequence comes from Jaltomata sinuosa, assembly GCA_003996215.1. Taxonomy (NCBI): domain Eukaryota; kingdom Viridiplantae; phylum Streptophyta; class Magnoliopsida; order Solanales; family Solanaceae; genus Jaltomata; species Jaltomata sinuosa. The sequence continues at coordinate 138,650 of QJPP01001043.1, read as the reverse complement.
CAATTTGCAAAGAAGAAAAACCTCTAAGTTTTACTACTAAAGTGTACTCAATGATACTCTCTAAATTGGGGAAAAGCTGAAGTAATATTCCTTGCACAGATTCAAAAATTGGTCTTAGAATCTTCTCAATTAAGCAACTAAGTTTTGGACCATTTTTCCCTTAGACGCAGTTACTTATCCATCTACATGGGCACCTGCAGCCACAAGTGGTGACATGGGGAATGCAGGTGCCGAACCTTATCGGTAGTGATCAATTGGTCTCTTGTGGCTCAGCATGTGTAGGAACTACGACGCATATGGTGACTTGTGGCACATAGGTGCCTGACCTTTTAGGTAGTCTTTAATGCTTTCTCATGTGATAACAGCTGTGAAATACAAGTGTCATCTTATGGCACACATGTCCCAATGCACATACCTGTTAGATTTCTTTTCTCTCGATCTTCTCTTGAATTAGCTTCCTTTGATAGCTTATTTGGGTTTAAATCCTCTTCTACCTTCATTTCATACAAATACCTGCATATAAGAGAATAAAAGCATAAAATCCTTCTAAATAGCATTCAATCAAGGCAATAATTCATGTTGAAGAGCTAAATAAGTTGGTAAATTACGAACTTATCAATAGTATTCATTGACAACATTCTTGTCTACTCGAGGAGTTGGGAGGAGCATGAGCAACATTTGAGGATTGTACTCCAGACTTTGAGAGATTAGCGGCTTTATGCCAAGTTTTTGAAGTGTGAGTTTTGGCTTGAGTCTGTAGTATTCTTGGGGCACGTGGTGTCCAATGATTGTATCATGGTACACCCAACAAAAATTGAGGCAATTCATGATTGGGCTAGGACCACTTCTCCTACCGAGGTTTGCAGTTTTGTTAGGCAGGCTAATTACTATAAATGGTTCATCGAGGGTTTCTATTCCACTGTAAGGCCATTGACTAGACTGACTAGGAAAGATGTCTTATTTCAGTGGTCTGATAAGTGTGAGGCAAGCATTTTGAAGCTTAAGGCCTTATTGACTACAACTTCAATATTAACTCCTCCAATTGAGGGTCAGGACTTTAATGTTTATTGTGATGCATCAGGTGTGGCTTTGGGTTGTGTTCTGTCTTAGCGTATCCAAGTAATAGCGTATTCTTCTAGAGATTTGAAGGTGTATGAGGGCAATTACCCCACCCATGACTTACAGTTGGCAGCGGTGGTATTCGTGCTTATGATTTATAGGCATTACCTATATGGTGTGCATTGTGAGATATTCACCAACCATCATAGCCTACAATACATTCTGAGTTACAAAGATCTTAATTCAAGGTAGCAAAAGTGGCTTGAATTGCTGAAGGACTATGATATCTCAAGGCAAATACGGTAGCGGATGCCTTGAGTCAGAAGGTAGTGAGTATGGGAAGTTTAGTTTTCTTGTCAGTTACTAAGAGACCATTGGCCTTGTACATCTATTCCTTATCCAATAGGTTGGTTCGGCTCAATATTTCTTACCCTAGGAGGATTCTTGCTTGAGTTGAGGCTCAGCCCGTGTTATTAGATCAAATTTTAGAGTGGCAGTTTTAGGACAGTCGACTATATGGACTTCAAGATCAGGTGATAAAAGGTGAGGCCTAGAATACCACCTTAGATTAAGAGGTTCCTTGAGATTTGAGGGTCGTATTTGTGTTCCGAGGGTTGGTGACTTGATTCAATTGATATTGCAGGAGGCTCACTATTCTAAATATTCCATTCATCCTGGGGTAGCTAAGATTTATAGAGACTTGAGGCAGCACTGCTGGAGGAGCAAAAGGGAGAGATATAAATGTAGTTTGTATCTCGGTGCTTGAACTATCAACAGGTGAAGTCCAAGCACTTGAGACCTGGTGGTTTACTTCAGAGATTACCCATTCTTGAGTGGAAGTGGAAGTGGATTACTATTGACTTTGTTATTGGGTTGTCGCATACTTTTTGTGGTTTTGATAGCATTTGGTTTATTATGGATCGATTGACTAAGTCTTCTTACTTTCTACTCGTTCAGTATTCCTACAGTACCTAGAGGTTTTCCCAAATTTATGTGTGGGAGATAGTTCGTCTTCATAGTATGCAAGTGTCCATTATTTCAGATAGAGGTACTTAGTTCACCTCTCACTTTTGGAGGTCCTTTCAAGAGGATTTGGATAACTAGGTTGATCTTAGCATATCATTTTACCTCCAGACCGATGGTCAGTCCAAGCGGACTATTCAGGTCCTAGAGGATATACTTTGTGCTTGTGTTATAGACTTCAGAGGTCAGTGGGATCAATTTTTACCCTTAACGGAGTTTGCTTATAATAATAGCGACCATTTGAGTATCTAGATAGCTCCTTTTGAGGCATTTTATAGTAAGCGGTGTAGGTGTCCTATTGGGTAGTTTGATGCTTTTGAGGCTAGGCCGCAAGGTACATATTTGTTGTATGAGTCTTTAGACCAGGTTCGGGTGATTCAGGATAGACTTCAGGCAGCTCAGAGTAGGAAAAAGAGTTATGCTGACCATAGGCATTGTGCTCTATAGTTTGGGGTTGGTGACCATGTGTTCCTTTGGGTATCACCTATATAGGGCATGATGAAGTTTGGGAGAAGGGGCAAGCTTAGCCCCAAGTATATCGGTCCATTTGATATTCTTTAGCGAGTTGGTGATATTGCTTATGAGTTAGCCTTGCCTCAAGCTTATACTTCTATTCATCCTATTTTCAATGTGTGGATGCTTTGACATTACATTCCAGATGAGTCTCATGCGCTTTGATAGGATTCAGTTCAGTTGGATAACTATTTGACTTTTGAGGAGGAGCCAGTAGTTATTTTAGCTTGGGATGTTGCACAATTGAAGTCTACAGAGATTCTAATGGTTATGGTGTAGTGGAGACATTGTCCCATTAAGGAGGCTACCTGGGAGACCAAGCATGATATGCAAGCGCCAGTATCCTCACCTATTCTAGCCTTTAAGTGCTTCCCTTCTTCAAACTTTCAAGGACAAAATTCCTTTTAGTAGTGGATGTTGTAATGACCCTCTAGGTCATTTTCCTTATTTTTTGCATTTTTTATGCTTCAAGATTTCCTATAGTGGTTGTGGGTCATTTATGACCTGCCGGGACTGACGATTCGATTCTAAAGCAGTTCATTTTTGTTTTAAGCCCATTTCCCTATTTTGAAACTCTTAAAGTCAAAATAGTTGACTTTGGTCAACATTCAGAGTAAATGGTCTTGGATCAGAATTTTGTCAGTGCAGTTAGCTTTAAAGCGTGGACTTTGCGCTAGTGGGACCTTTTGTTTAGGTTCCGAGGCTTCCTGATTCATTTTGGGCTATTGGGTTGTTTTTGGTTAAAATAGAATTTTCGGTGTAGGACCCATTTTTCTTCAAAACGACCTCCGTTGAGAATTTCATTAATCCCGTTCAGTCTAGAATGTCATTTTTGGTAATGTAGCATAGTTCATTTGTATGCTCGGGATTTTGGATGAATTATAAGTGTCCATCAGAGCATTTTGAACCTTGTGGAAATTGCTGGTTTTCAGCTGCTGGTTGATAAGTCGGTAATCTACCAACTTATTGAGAATTTATCCATGAATTATTGCTATGTTTTGAATATATTTAGAGGTTCTTATGGCCTTTATTGATGTCTATACAAGTACATGTGATCAAAGATGGAAAACAAGGAAATGGACACAAAAAGAGCTTAAAAGGAGTGAAGTATGAAGTGATCGAAAAAGATGGAGATTCTGCCCTGAGATGCGGTGCTCATGCGACACGCATAAGCTGTAGTGCAAAACGCACGTACACCGCATGGAGCCACAAAATTCACTGATGAATTTGCCAAGAGGCAGTCTCGGTGCGATGCACACAATTCATGGTGTGAACTGCACCTCCTTCGCATGAGGCCTCTAAAGTAGTTGAAGTTATTGGTCTAACTGACGACGGTGTGTAATGCACATATCATGATGTGCAAACCGTAGTTGCATCGCATACCACCCGAAGGACAATTTTGTCCAGAAAATTAGTGACATTTTGGGAAAGTATAAAAAGCCAATTTAGGAACAATTGTAAAGAAGATCCTTCAGCTCTGAATACTCTTGAGTAATTTTATCTTTGAGAACAAGTTTCCTCTCCAAAAAGAAGAGGGTTTCAATCCATTCTCTCTTCCAAATCTTGGTTAACCATTTGTGTACAAAAACTGAGCTTAGAACTTGAAAATACACTTGGATGAAGAGGAATTTGACTTACCCATTTGGTATATCTCTTTCCTTTAGCATGAGTAGCTAATTTCATTTGTCTAGGGATGTGCTGATAATGGGTGCTTGACAAATGGGTGTGAGTGTTGCTAATTCTTGCTTATAATTGCTTATTTGACATGGGTCTAGTAGTTTCACCAAGTTTTAATCCTAAAATTGGTGGTTGCCAACATTGATTTTCCTTACTTGGCTATGTTGTTGCTTGAAAGAGAATTTCATAGTTTCGGATGTGAAATTTCTTGTGAGAACTTGGGCTTCCATTTAGATTGAGGCTAGAAATAGCTCATATCAACGGAATCACCCATTTAAGGGTCTAAGCTAGAAATAGTATGACCTCCCTAAGATTAGCTTGGTTGTTTGTTGTTAAACCGATAGTGCTTTAATTGAGATTGTCGGATATATGGTTGTTGATCGAGAGATGAACAACCATACCTAAAACAAAGGCTACCTATGTCAATAAGAGAGAAATTGCGTGAATAGGAAATCACCCTACCCCATACTATAACTCCATTGGACACACATCCCTAGTCGTCTACTCTCATTTGTACACCCATTTTACTTTACCGTCTTGCTTGAATTAAATTTTTATGACAAAATTCCCAATTCCCTCCAATCCTTTACTTTATTGCATTTAAACACTTACTCTCTTAGTGAAGTCATTTCTATACAATCATCATTGTGCTATCTATAAGTCTTTGTGGGTACGACCCCGACATCCATTGGGTACTTATAAATTTGTTTTGCTTGACGATCGCCAATACCTCCTCATGGGAGAGTATGTTTGAGCATTATCAAAAATGGTGTCGTTGTCAGGGACTTGATTTGATAGCTATTGTTGATTGTAGATTTGAAATCACTTTGAGAGTGCTTGTTTCTTTTAATTTTGTTTGTTGTTTGTGTTGTGATTGACCAGGCTAGCCTATGAGCGAGGCCAACAACAACGATAGCATTGACGACTTCATGGATGCTAACGCTGCTGAGCCTTTGATGTAAGGGGGTATGGGTGCAATCCCCCTACCCCTCACGATGGGAAATCTTGTCTTTCACGTTACTAGCACCATGCTCCACTTGATCCAAATGAAGGGCCTATTTGGTGGAGAAACACATGAAGACGCCAACCGACATATTTGGAATTTTGTGGAGATTTTCCAACCATACATTATTCAAAACATCTCCCAAGAATCCATCCGATTATTCCTATTCCCCTTTTCTTTGACGGGGGAAGCCATGGCGTGGTTGAAAGAATTGTTGGATGAGTCTATATCATCTTGGTCCGAGTTGGTTGAGGCATTCACTTTGAGATTCTTCCCTCTGTCTTGCATGATGCAGCTAAGAGATGAGATTACCAACTTTAGGCAACTCCCGGATGAGCCTCTACATGAGGTTTGGTTAAGGTTCAAAAAAAAGCTTCTCTTGTGTCCGAACCATGAGTTGTCAAACAATGTATTGCTACAAAGCTTATATTGGTCGTTGAACTCTATGAATAAGTCGGTGACTAACAACCTTGGAGGTGGCACTTTCATGGACTTAGAATTTCTTATTGCCTCGACTTTGTTAGAATGAATGACCAGGACCAACCAAGCTTGGCATACAAGAGAAGCGGATGTGCCAACTTTTGGAGCACCCTCATCCATCTTGACCAATGAAATAAGGAAGAGGGATGAGGATCTAGATGAGCCAATAGTAAAAATGATGACACAAATTGATTTGATGGCCAAGCATGTAATGGGAGCTGGTGGTGCTAAGGCGGTGAATATTGTGAGTACACCAGAAATTAAAGTAAGTGATGATGAGATAATGACAGTGATATATGGTAAACTATGCTTTGTGTCGACGGGTTCTCATCCCGGGTATTATATCCCAAGGAAAGAGAACTAAGGTTGGATAAGAGATAAGGAAAGGGGCAGAAATTAGCGGGATAGAGACAAAAATGGTGATCGCTTCAATCACCGGAGCTCAAATCCCTATATACCTCTGAACAAAGTGGACTCTCTCTACCAGCTGGGCACAAGAAATCCTGATCATTCCAAGCTAGAGGACATGTTGTGCTTAGTTCTCAAGAAAGTGGATACAACAAATACGGGAGTGAGCTAAAGAGTGAAGTTTCAACACTTCACCAAACTTTGAGCTCTCACTCAGCCTCGATCAAATATCTTTAGGCCCAAATGAACAACCTCTCGACCCAAATAAACCCAAGGATGAAAGGGATGCTACCCAGTGATACCATTACCAATCCAAAGAACGACTGAGTTGAGGTAGTATCGTCGATCTGTTAAATCAAGCGCTTCTTGGGAGGCAACCCAAGTTTCTTTACCTTGTTTTTGGTTATCTTTTGTTGTTTTTGAAGTGTTTTTATGAAATGCATGGATCAGAAAAATGGACAAGTGAAAATAGGTTGTGCGGAGGACTGTGCGGACCGCACAAGAAATTATGCATATCGCACAGCTCACCGCATGCCAAAATAGAGTTCCTGGAAGGAAGTTGAAAAATTTGAGGTGTCGTGCACTGGGTTGTGCAGTCTGCACGAGCTCAAGTGTGCGTTGCACCTCTGTCGCATGGCAAACAAGAAGCCTGGGCAAACTCAGGGGAGAAAAAGGTGATGTGAGAAATGACATGCGATCCGCACCAAGGATGGTGCAAATCCATGTCGTGGGACACTAAAGGTAAATTTGAATTTTTTATTGACCTAACCCATTGACCTATCCGACCCAGAGATGAACCGGCTCAACTTTTATTCTTCTTTTCTCTGTATATTCCGCCTCTTTCACCATATTTTCTCTCCAACTCTCAAAATTATCTCCTAAAACCTTCCACAAATCCTTTTACTTCTCCCAAAATCTTCTTCTTCTCCTACCCAACCATCTCCACCGCTCTACTACCATCGCCACCAGTCGTTTCTCCTGGAAAATCAATTGGGTCACCATTATTTCTCTTCAAAAGCTCCAATTTCTACTCCTCTTCGCTTAATCTTCACTTGTGGTAAGTTCCCCAATGTTAAATACTTGTTTTTATGAAGGTTGGGAACTTATATTGTGAAGTATGCTAAATAGAATTGTCATGTTAATTTTGGGTGAGATCCAAAAAATTTGGTCCCTAATTTTGAATTATGTTGATGATATATGCTTAGTGTCAACTTGGTAGAACTTCAATTTTGTTTATGCATGTAGATTAGTAGTGATTTTCAGCCTTAAAATATGTGTTTGGGGTGAAGTCTGAGTAACCCACTTATGATTGATGAATGATTTGGCCCGATGATAGATTCGGTGATGTCGTTCTTACGGGCAAATCGTCGTTAGTCATGAGGTTTTGTTGAGAATAGTTTATGGGGCTGAATCTTGATACTTGTATGCCAATGGTTCTTTGTTGAAAATTATCTTTGGGTGTATGATGTTATGCTGGGAGGGGTTAATTATTGCTAAACTTATTGGTGCCCATTTTTCAAGTGAGGGCTTGATGTTACCAATGATAGACGGGGTAACGTTCATCTTAAGGGAAGTCATTAAGTTCTTTTCTTACTTGATAGTGTCAATGGAAATCCGGGGAAGTCTAAGCACTCGGATGTTTGTGGTCATCATATCCCTTTCCCCTTTGTTTAATCATAGTGGTTTATTGCATGGTGCCAAGTTCCAAAGCGCATCTTGCTCTACAGATCACATACGCAACTCACAAGAACACAAGGAACCAAAAATTCCAATTGTGCCTTTGTGCATTTCTCATGTGATGCGTAGATCTTGATGTACAGGTTGCACAAGTCATCGCACCATGCTTGAAAAAGAAGAACAGACACTACCTCGAGGAGCGAAGCTTGGTGCGATGTGCACTTTGGTTGGTGCGGTCTACACCAGCTTCGCACCTCAAGGGAAAAAAATTGAAAGGGTTCTGTTAGCTCATTTGGTGGCACATGCGATGCGCACTCCCTCTGGTGCGGTTCGCATATGGCTCGCACGATCCAACAGTCTCCTACTTTATTTTATACTTTGTCGCATTCTAACCTTTTTAGTTGTTAACTTCTTTTTAGATTTTGTTTTTATTTTTTTCTTACAATCTATGTATGCAGAACATGTCTTCTAGCAAGAGTAATGCCGAAATGAGTTCATGAAAGCCAACAGCTCCCTCCTTATCCAATCCACCCTCAAAAGGGAAGAAGAAAGCTTCATCTTCCCGCACTTAAGTCTCCGAGGAGGAGAGAGTTTGGTTCGGAGAAGAAGGGATGAAGGCCATTTATGATCGTGATATGGGTAGGTCCTTCAACACAGAGCAAAGATTTAACCTGGATGCAGTGGGGGATAACCTACCTAATATCCCAACTCAGTTTGCTAGCCGTCAGTGGCAGCCATTTCATGAGGTGCCCAGGAACTACTACTAGGAGTTAGTCCGGAAGTTCTTTGCCAAGATGCTAAGGGATACAAAGGCAGTTGTGAAAAATTCCCCGCATTGGAGTTAGTGATTTTTCGAGGCAAGGACATCAGGATCACTCCAGCCGCTAAAAATGTTATCTATTAGAGCACTCCCATTGAACCAGTCCCTGAGCTCATGGCTAATCTACTTCTCAAGCGCAAACCTCTAGAATGGGTGTCTGCTATCATTGCTCCTGATGAATTTCTCTGGGCTACTTTAGGGGGTGAAATCCCATGCTGGACGTTGTACTTTGAGGCACGCCTGTTGTATAATTTTGTCTGCTCCCGCTTCATGCCTTCTCAGAATGACCAAAAGGTCACGCATGATGGTGCCATTCTCGTAGCTGCAATCATGGTGGGGAATCATATCAATGTTGGTGAGGTCATTGCCTTGGTGATAAAAACGAAAGGCTCATAGGGGTGGTGATGCATTCCCCTTTCTAGTGCTAATCAGTAAACTTTGTGCACACGCCGGCATTTTTTACTTTGACTGTAATGCCCCTACTCCGGCCATTAGTGTGCTGTATCTCGATAAGAAAACTTACTGGGATACTCCTAATTTTAAAAGGCGTATGGTAGAGGTTTTGATTGAAGTTGAGGATGATGAATCTGATGCTAAATTATATGCCTCTTCTCCTTCTCATACTGCTTCAGAAACACACACCCCCACTGCCAATGGACCTAGAGATCAATTATCTAAAAGTGGGATCCAATATATGGTTATCTAAAAGTGGGATCCAATATATGGTTGACAAAACATACAACCATGAGAGGCAATTGAGTGATTTGTCAAATGATCTACCGGGATTGATTGAGAGGGTAGTAAAGAGGGCCATCAAAGAAATGGTGGAGAAAGTGTCCACTCTTTGCAAAAGGGTGGATATTTGTGAAAATTCTATCAAGACACTTCGGAAGGACCTCGACAAGGCAAAAAGTAAGGCCCCAGTGGAAGAGGTAGATTTTAATACCTTACCACAGCCTCGCGCCATTCCTGGTCCCATGGATGACTTATTGGCATCTCTTTTGGATGATGAGGGAGAGTTACCCGGTGATGTGGCAGATGAGGAGGCAGCAACTGTTGATGATGATGAGGCATAGTCCTCTAGGGAGTTGCCCCTTCTATCCTTATGAGCTAATAGCATTGAGGGCAATGCATCTCTTGTGGGGAGGGGGTGGCTATACTTACTTTTTGTTAGTGCCCGTGATTGGGATTGAGATATTGTTTTGCATTGTTGACATTCTGCTAGATTTTGTTTGGCCCTTGTCGGGTCGGGCCTTTTTCTTATGATTAGTTTGTTTTGAGCTTCATTGTGCCCTCGTCGGGCTTGATTTTTGTTGTTGTGATTGTGTTGTTAGGTTGGTTTTACATGCCCCATTGTTTTACTACTCGTGCTTTGCAAATGCGCTAAAGGCCTACGCCGAGGCTTATTCTCAATTGAATCATGAGCGTGCAATTTGGATATCGCCTTGTTAATAGTAGTTTAGCAATAAACTCTGAGGGTTTTCTTAATACCATTATTCTTTCCCAAGGAGCAAAAGTTTTGTTTATTTTATTTTTCTTTTGTTTTTGTGTCGAACAAGGTTGGTGTTTCCCTATGATAGATTGAGAGGCAACCTTCTTAAGGGAAAATGCCAAGTTTTAGTTTAAAATTAAGTCTGTAGTTGCTTGTCTCGAAATGGGCCCACCAATTTTTTTTCTTGGCAAGTTGTTTTTGGAAATAAAAGGAAGAAGGGAAATGAATTTTTTGAGGAAAAGCATTCTCTTATCATGACTTGCACACTCTTGTTTTGGCTTGATTGACTAATAAACGAGTGTGTAATGAACTCGAAATAGCTTGTCAAAAGTCATTTGTCCCAATTGATGTTGAGACTAATGAAAGAAGTATTGTGGCATGATGCCTTGTGTGGTGAGGTTTATCTTGATTCTCATACATGCGTGTCGTCTAAAACTTGCCCTGAATGTGATTCAAGGCAAAATTCTAGGAGTGACCGATCATGGAAGATGACCCTTGCCCATTTTGATAGCCACTTCACCCAAATGACTTCCTCGGTATCAATCCTAATGAACCCCTTTGAGCTTGTGACCGTTCTTTGGCACCTTGTTTAACACCTTGACCTTTTTGGAACCTCTATCTTGGCACCCATCCTCCCTAATTGCTTGAAAGTGAAATGTAGGCTAAAAGCCTAAGTTTTTGGGGGGAATGAAAAGAAAACATAGGCAAATGCCTAAGTTTGGGGGTGCATGTGATCAAATGAGGAGAAGAAAAGGAATGCACTTAAAGTGCAACGTCGCACCTTAGGTTTGAATTTAAAATTGCTCCAAAAGTCAGTCCAATGAGCGAAAAATGAAAAGAAAAAATTAGGTGCTACCAAATAAAGGCGATACAAGGAGTTGAATGATCATGATTGAAAAGGAGAAGCTTGGGTTGTGTGAGGGAGAAATAAGGTGAAGTCGAAAATCTGAAAATATGAGCGGTGTTTGAAATGATAGCAAAGAGCATTAGAGAGGTGTAGCCATTTGAACCAAATGAAATCCTCACCTTAGCCCTAGCCAATATCGTAACCCGCAAGTCTTTGGTGATTCCGAGCTTGGCTACCCTATATTAGTGGCGATTCACATGAATGGAAAGCCTATGGTTTGACGTGTATGCACTTGAACTTCCTTGAGAGAGTGAGAGTCTTCTTGGTTATCCTATAATCCCATTGTTTTGTGAATTGCATGATTGTGAGTGGGATTCTTTCTTGTGGTGAGTGTCATCATGCACTCGAATTGAAACATGAAGTCTCTGTTTCAATTGAGAGGAATGAATGAGACAAGTTTTGTGGTGAATCTCAAGGCAAACCTTAAAGGTTCATGCCAAAGACTTGAGAAGATTAAATGTCTTATTTTAAATGACAAAATTCCCTTGATTTTGAATAAGAAATGAAGTCCTTTTGGAAAAGGTTTTGAAATGACCAATTGCCTTGATATTATGGTGGTTCAAATTGAGATGAGCATTGTAGTGGAGTCTTTTTGTTTGAGTCTTTTTGGTTATTGTTTTTCTTAATTTTTTATATAGATTAGTCCTTTGTGACTTGATTGAGTCTAGAACATAATTCATTCCTTGCCTTGTGAGTAGCTTGCTTGAGGACAAGCAATAGTTCAAGTTTGGGGGTTTCATAAGTCGGTAATCTACCAACTTATTGAGACTTTATCCATGAATTATTGCTATGTTTTGAATAGATTTAGAGGTTCTTATGACCTTTATTGATGTATATGCAGGTACTTGTGATCAAAGATGGAAAATAAGGAAATAGACCCAAAAAGAGCTTAAAAGAAGTGAAGTGATCAGAAAAATGGATATTCTGCCCTGATATGCGGTGCCCGTGCGACACGCACAAGCTGTGGTGCGGAACGTACCTACACTACATAGAGCCACAAAATTCACTGAAGAATCTTCTAAGGGGTGTGGTCGCTGTGCGACACGCATAATTCATAGTGCGAACCACACCTCTTTCACACGAGGCCTCCAAATTAGCGGAAGTCACTGGTCAAACTAAAGACGGTGTGCGACGCGCACATCATGATATGCAAACCGCAATCACGTTGCACACAAACCCAAAGGGCCATTTTTTACAAAAAAATAATGACGTTTTGGGAAAGTATAAAAAGCCAATTTAGGTACAATTGTAAAGAAGATCCTTCAGCTCTGAATACTCTTGAGTAATTTTAGCTTTCAGATCAAGTTTACTCTCCAAGAAGAAGAGAGTTTCAATCCATTCTCTCTTCCAAATGTTGGTTAACCATTTGTGTACAAAAACTAAGCTTAGAACTTGAAATTACACTTGAATGAAGAAGAATTTGACTTACCCATTTGGTATATCTCTTTCCTTTAGCATGAGTAGCTAATTTCATTTGTCCAGGGATGTGTTGATAATGGGTGCTTGACAAATGGGTGTGGGTGTTGCTAATTCTTGCTTATAATTGCTTATTTGACATGGGTCTAGTAGTTTCACCAAGTTTTAATCCTAAAATTGGTGGTTGCAAACATTGATTTTCCTTACTTGGCTATGTTGTTGCTTGAAAGTAAATTTCATAGTATCGGATGTGAAATTGCTAGTGAGAACTTGGGCTTCCATTTAGATTAAGGCTAGAAATAGCTCATATCAATGGAATCACCTATTTAAGGGTCTAAGCTAGAAATAGTAGTACCTCCCTAAGCTTTAGCTTGGTTGTTTGTTGTTAAACCGATAGTGCTTTAATCGAGATTATCGGATATATGGTTGTTGAATGAGATATGAATAACCATACCTATAACCAAGTGTACCTATGCCAATAATCAAGAATTTGCGTGAATAGGCAATCACCCTACCCCACAGTAGAGCCCCATTAGACATACATCTCTAGTCGTATACTCTTATTAGTATACCCGTTTTACTTTACCTTCTTGCTTGAATTGGATTTTTGTGATAGAATTCCCAATTCCCCCCAATCCTTTACTTTCTTGCATTTAAACATTAACTCTCTTAGTGAAGTCATTTCTATACAATCATCATTGTTCTATCTACAAGTCTCTGTGGGTACAACCCCAACATCCGTTGGGTCCTTATAAATATGATTTGCTTGACGATCACTGATACCTCCTAATGGGAGAGTATGTTTGAGAGTTATCACTGGTGCATCTAAAATTTGTTCATCGCGATCATGAAGAAGACCATCGCAATCATGATGGTCTGAACTTTTCACCATCGCGATCGCGAGGGTTTTTATCACAACAGCGATAAAGAGTCCAGTGGACCAAACCCCTTTGTTCTGCATGATTGTGAGGCTGACCATTGCGATTATGATGAGTCAGTCAGTGTGGTCATTGCGGTCGCGACAGGGGTCCTTGCAATAGCGATGAAGGACACCTGGCAATATATAATCCCTACTCTTCATTTTTAATTCTTCTTACCCAAAATTCACCCATTGTTAAAGAGCTCAAAGTTCAAAAATCAGTGTGGGATCATAAGTAAAGCTTGGGCTATTTATTCCTCGTCCATAATCATTCTCCCGTCTTTAAATTGTAAGTTTCCGGACCCTTTTTTTGGTAAACTCTCATTTCTAATCTTTGGTTTTTCTCTTGATTCTTGGGGATGATTTAGGCTTGAAATTGAAGGTTGATCATGCTTAAATTTTGAGCATGTGACCCTTGTCCCACGAGGGACATAATTGTGGGTTTAATTTTTGGAATTCGTATACGGGCCTCACGGGTGATTTTTCACCCAATTTTTATCCTGAACTGTAAAATTGAAATATGGGTATCATTCTTTATATTTTAACACGTAGATTATTATTTTTATAGCGTGGCAGTAGTTAGAGGCTTTCCGAAAAGAAAAAGCTCTGGTCTAGTGGGTGCATGCACGTCTATTCAGCTATCAAGTAGGCTATGGCTTACCTACTTTTCAAACTTAGCTCATTTAAAATATTTGTACAGTATTTTGCTAGTTGCTGGTGGGACATCATTGTTTGGATATGGCAGACTAGGTGATTTTGATCCGTTTAGCTAGTTTAGGTGCTTTAGCATAGAACTGGGATTGCTAGAGCCCCATTGGATGCACATCCCTAGTCATCTACTCTCATTTGTACTCTCATTTGTATACCCGTTTTACTTTACCATCTTGCTTGAATTGGATTTTTGTGATAGAATTCCCAATTCCCTCCAATCCTTTACTTTCTTGAATTTAAACACTTACTCTCTTAGTGAAGTCATTTCTATACAATCATCATTGTGCTATCTACAAGTCTCTGTGGGTACGACCCTAACATCCGCTGTGTAATTATAAATATGTTTTGCTTGAAGATTGTTGATACCTCCTAATGGGAGAGTATGTTTGAGTGTTATCACTAGTGTAGCTTAAATTTGTTCATCACGATCATGAAAAAGACCATGCAATCATGATGGTTTGACCTTTTCACCATCGTGATCGCAAGGGTTTTTATCACAACCGCGATAAAGGGTCCAGTGGACCCAACCCCTTTGTTCTTCATGATTGTGAAGCTGACCATTGAGATTGTGATGAGTCAACCAGCATGGTCATCGCGACCGCGACAAGGGTCCTCGCAATCGCGATGAAGGACCCCTGGCAATATATAATTCCTACTCTTTATTTTTAATTCTTTTTACCCAAAATTCACTCATTGTTAAAGAGCTCAAAGCTCAAAAATGAGTGTGGGATCATAAGTAAAGATTGGGCTATTTATTCCTCATCCATAATCATTCTCCCGTCTTTAAATTGTAAGTTTTCGGAACCTTTTTTGGTAAACTCTGATTTTTAATCTTTGGTTTTTCTCTTAATTCTTGGGGCTGTTTTAGGCTTGAAATTGAAGGTTAATCATGCATAATTTTTGAGCATGTGACCCTTGTCCCACGAGGGACATAATTGTGGGTTTAATTTTTGGAATTCGTATGCAGGCCTCACGGGTGACTTTTCACCCAATTTTCAGCCTGAACTGTAAATTTATAATATCGGTATCATTCTTCATATTTTAACATGTAGATTATTATTTTTATAGCGTGGCAGTAGTTGGAGGCTTCCCGGAAAGGAAAAACTCTGGTCTAGTGGGTGCGTGCACGTGTATTCAGCTATCAAGTAGGCTATGGCTTACCTACTTTTCAAACTTAGCTCATTTAAGATATTTGTACGGTATTTTGCTAGTTACTGGTTGGACATCATGGTTTTGATATGGCGGACTAGGTGATTTTGATCTTTTTAGCTAGTTTAGGTGCTTTAGCATAGAACTGGGGTTGGGGTGCTTAGTTTAGATGGTCCTAATTCCTTCATAGAATTGGTATAGTTGGGGTAGTATCTCTAGGATTAGAATGGCTTGCCTCCCTTAGTATAGAGCTAGCAATAGACTTGTGGTAAAATAGACACTTGTCATTCGATTTGTATTTACCATTTCCATTTCGTATTTATTTCTGTATGTTGAGTAATTCTGGGCCCGAGTCCATGAACATTGGATTGGTTGGACTCCAAGTCAGTTGCTTTATGCTTAGCTTGTTTTCTCTTGTTGTTTGCCTTAGTTTAGAATGTGATAGTGGCTTGCCTTAGCTTGGATTAAGATAGTCACTAGCCTTAGCCTAGATGGGATAGTTAATTGTCTTGAAAGGGATCCTCTTGGAAGTTCATGCGTAGTTTAACTTTTCTTAGTACTTTCTTTAGAATTGTAACCTTTCATGAGTCTGTAGACCCTAGTTTCCCATTGTGTGATTTGTTAGGCTTGTTAGTTGCATTTACATGAATATTCATCTATGTTCGTGTATTGTTGTTGTTTTCAGCATGGCATATGAAAAAATTGGTTTAAAACACTGCTTTTGATTTTAGAAATGGATATTTGGGAATACTTGATACTTTTGGCTTTCTTACGGAAAACATGGCATATTTTTGAAATATTGATTTGAGATAAACCTGTATGCCCGAGGGAAAGTATTCGTATAGTTATACTAGTATTTTAAAACTTGCATGCTTGAGGAGACACGTGTTTCGAGTGGTTTTTATAATAATCATCATGGCATACTCATTGAGATATGGTTCAAAATTTATATACGGATTTTGTGAGTACCCCATGGGTCCTGCCTTTGCAAGCTACGGTTAGACGAGGAGTATACAATACTGTTGGACACTTTACCTATATCATATTTCATGTCATGGCACATTCCAAACGCATATCCCCATCAGGTTGATTGTTAACTAGTGTTGTTTGCTATTTGTACCTTTCTGACTTATGGGGCTTCGACTAGGTTTGTTTATTTGATGTTTGTACCTTTCGAGCTTACTGAGGTTTGGTTAGGTTATAGCTATATCGCATTTATTTGTTTTAATCTTCCTACTTTATGCTTTTACATGTTATTTACTTTTACTTTTTGGTATAATTTAGTTATGACTTGCTATTCATTTTCTGACCTCTCTTTCTTACTCCTTTTACTATATTTGCATTTTATTGTACTTTTATCTTATTTGAGCTTAGTCGGCCTATGATGTGTACTGGGTACTGTGTATTTTGGTACTCTTGTTATACTTTTGCATCTTTTTTTCCTGATGTAGATCCTATTATATGTTATCGTTGTTGATGATGTCCTTGTGCTGAGTTGCGGATTCGGAGATTTAGGGTGAGCTTTTGGCGTCTAGAGTTCCCATCTCCATCTACCTGGGGATTAATCTTCTTTATATTCGGAGAATGTTGTGTATATATTTACTCTTGTCTAGTACTTCTGATGTTGTAGTAGCTCTCGTACTAGCTGATACCGGGTCTTGGTGGATTCTTTTGTATAGTTTTCTCTTTCCCTCTCTATCTATATATGTTTGCTCCATTGCTATCTTGTAATATGGTATTTGTTATCATATTTCTACCCCATTCTCTTGTTAGCCCATTACTTGCCATTCTTCGCTAAGGGTTGGCTTATCTACTGATGGGTTATAATAGGTGTCATCATGACTTGAAAAATCAGCACACAACACTTTGTTGACCTGAATCAAATATACTCTCTGTCATTTCATGTTCAAGAATTTGGAATCCCAGTTAGGATCTTATCGGTATAGTGGTATCTGCTTCTTGAAGCTCATTCTCTCTAATATAGATCCAAAGTTGGGTTCTTTCAATACATAGACATAAATAGAGGGATAAGTACCTTAGATGGAAAAGTAGAAGAATTCAACACTGGAAAAGATTAATCGATGTTTCTCCTAGCTCACTCTAGCATCCAACAATGACTACTCAGACAGTTTCGATGGTTTCACGAAGTTTCCATTTTTAAACTCTTCAGATTCCTTGATTTTCTTGATTATTTTTTGTTTTTTGAAGTAGCTTATTTGTTTTATTGTTTTGTTCTTTAGTTTTCGGGTTTGGACCACTTTTGGGCCTCAACAGACTTTTGTTTGGCTTCGTTTTATAAAATTTGGGTTTTTCCCTATTAGATTAAAAAAAATTGTCATTATAAAAGTCAGTTGTCTCTATAAAATTGAAAACTCTTAGGTGATGAAAAACTAGACAAAAATATAAATTAAAGTGTTAATAATAAAGCACATTAAAACTTAAAAGTCCAATCTATATGAATTTGTAGATTAAATATTTTAATATATATATTGTAATGACCCTTTCGTCATTCCCATATTTTTGCTTTCTTTGTTCTGTTAAAGCTTGACTATAGCAGTCCCAAGTCATTTATGACATGCTGAGACCGGTGGTTCTGTGCCTGGGCCATTCATTAGGTCATTATGGCTATTTCCCTATTTTAGAACCTTAACTTAGGAAATTATTGACTTTAGTCAACATTCTTAGCAAGCATTCTCGGAATCTAGTTTTGATAGTTTCGTTAGCTTTGAAGCATGGATTTCGGTCTAGTTGGACCCTTGGTCGAGGTCTGGGAGCTTTCGGTTTGGTTTTATCTCACTTTCTGTGTTTTTTGGACAGTTGAACTTGGAAGTTTGACTTTGGACAACATTTGGAGAAGACAGCCTGGGATGGAAATTCCATAAGCATTGTTAGCTCCGGAATGTTGACTCTGGGCTAGAGGGACCTTTGGTTTGGGTCTCGAGGCTTTCGAACTCATTTTAAGCCATAGGGTTTTATTTTGGAAAAGTTGGCCAAAGGTTGGTTTTGGGCGTGGGGCCTACTTTTCATTAGATTGAATTTTGTTGGGAATTTCATCGATTCTCTTGAGTCCGGAATGCAATTTTGTTGAGTAGCATAGTTCATTTATGTTCGCAGAACCCTAGATGCATTCTCGAGGGTCCATCAAAAAACATTTTTCAATTGGCTTTATTGCTAGTTGTTGGTTGCTGGTATGGCACCAGCTAGGCCATCGCCTACGCATGGGCGGCTGCGTGAGCGCTGACGGCTAGCCAACCCCTCTCCTTCATTGTCCATTCTTCTGCATGGTAGGCAGGCTGCATGCGCGTGCCTGCACATGCAGTGGCCAACTTGTGTGCATAATAGCATGCTGCCTAGCCTGACCTCCGTCTTCCCTTGGCCTGCGTGTGCGCCTAGGCAGTTGCTGGCAGCATATATTCTTTCCATTTTCTCCATTTTCATTTCAAACACACCCAAAAATGATTTTCTCCATTACTCTTGAGCTCCAAAGCTCCATCTTCTTTGAGGGATGATTCCAAAGTGTTGGGGTGAATAATTTCCGATCCGCAGTCTTTTTCTCGACTTCAATTGGTAAGTTTTCTCCTTTAGTTCTGTTATTTTCCCTTTTAATTCCCTCATTGTTCTTGGCATTGTAGGGGTTGTTTTAGCCTTTTTTCCTCCTCAAATCTTGCTCAATTTTTTAGCATGTGTCCCTAACGATTTTGGGAACATTGTAGTAATTTTTCTTTTTGATTTTAGGTTGCTGGGCTCATGGGCCCACTTTTGACCCAGATTTAGACCGGGCTAAATTATTAGTAATATAGGTGTCATTGATTTTGTTTTAATGAGAAGATTACGTTCTTGATAGTTTGATTTCTATTCAGGGCTTCTTGGAGCAGTTTAGGCTCAAGCTTTGGCTTCCCAACAGCTTATTGTTGGACGCCAGATAAGTTATTGGCTTACCCACCTTAGACTTTGCTTATATACCATATAATGGTACTATTTAGCATCTTTGGGTTGGGTTTACTAGGTTGGTACCACCCCATACCTTGTCCGCTTTCCTTTTATCTGCCTCATTTTCTACGTTGCTTTAGTATTTGAACTCATTTTGTAGTATTACCCCTTGTGGCATTGTGTGGCCTTCGTATTTGCCTTTGGACCACAGATGGTGGGATAATTGGAAAACGTCTGTGAGTCTCAGACATTGCTTATGATTATGAGTTGTTATCCGTGCTATTGAGCGGATTGAGCATGTGCAGGGTTGGTAGGTTGATTGTAAGCCGTTGGGCTATTGATTGTATTTGAGCATATCATTATTATCATGAAAAAGGGTTTTCTGCATCGATTTACTATTATTATGGTTGTGGGCCTGACTATCACCAGTTTTCTAAACCTTGCATGGCCTCGAAGGCACGTTTTCAGTTATGAATGGTTTTAAACTGGATTTAAACTAGTTTTGTGGATCTTCTTGGAGTAAAAGAGATTTTATAATGAGTTTTCACACTGATTCTAGACTCGGTTTTGCGGGAGTGCTAGACTTGCTTTCTACTAATTTTGATACGATACTAGGCTCGGCTGGGCCGGGTGCTAGACATGACCTTTTTACTGATTTTAGACTCGGATAGATTGTAGGTATGGTTATTGAGATATTGAGAGTTGTATGTGGTTGCATAGACCTCCATGGACCTTGCCAATCCGGACTATGGGCTACGGGCCAAAAGTACCAGAGGAGGGATATACGGAGTAGTAAAGGTATATGGGGCAAGCTTTCCACGGGTCCTACCTGCTGGGCCTATGGGCGTCGGAGGAGGTGCATACGGTACCACTAACTTTTCATATCATATCGTTCATTGTTTGTACTGTTCCACCCTTGTTTTCTATTTGTTAAGTGTACGCTTCGATAGTATGGGATGCCAAAAGGTTTATTTTCACTTGTATATGTTCCTCGGGTGTATGGGCGACCATTGGGACTGTAGGTAGATTTTGTCACTCGCTCATATTGTAGTGCATGTTCACATTATATCTACTTGTCTAGTTACTTTCAGATTGTCCCTACCTTGTGAGTTGTACAGTCAGTATGATTGTGTTTAGTTGCTTTTCCTTCTTCCCCTTTTATTTGATGTTACCGGTATACCGCCATATTTGTTAAACTCTCTACATATATTATTATTGCAAGGATCTAGGTGCTTTCCCTACTCTTTTACCTGAGTTCTGTGATATATCTTATGTGGCTAGCATAGCATACTTGTATTCTTCTTGTCTTCTATTTGTTGCTAGCCTCCGTGTCTTTTCCTCTATTTTCTTCTGTGACTACTTTCTTCATTATATGCTACATACTACTTTTATATCTTATATGCACTCAGTCGGCCTATAATGCCTAATAGGTACCTATTGCTTCGCAATTGGTGCTCATACTATACTTCTGTATCTTCCTGGTGCAGATCCTTGTGTGAGCTATCACCGCTGATCGCGTAGACTCGTAAGATTTTTGGGACATCCGAGACCTAGGTTGAGCTCCTGGCAATCGGGGCTTGGCTTTATCTCTTCTTTTGTTCTATGTACTATTTTGCAACTCAAAGACAATTGTATATTCTTCTTTTGTATTCTCTTGTACTCTATATATTTAGTAGTGGCTTCTATACTATGATACCAGATCGTGGGATGGTTTACCTTCTGTATATATATATATATATATATATATATATATATATATATATATATATTAGGTTGTCTTCTCTTTTATGTCTCCTTTACACTCTTTTGTTGATTACTCTTTCTTGTATGTGCTTCACTTCTGTAGTGTCCTATTACTAACCATTCCATGCTACAGGGATTGGTTCACCTACGGGGGTAGTAGGTGCCATCATGAAATAAAAAATTGGATTATGATGGTTTGGTATCAGAACCTAGGTTCACCTGTGTCATTAGTATAGGAGCCAATGTCAAGTAGAGTCCTGTGGATTGAGGCAAAGATTTTTGTACTCTATCTTCGGGAGGCTACAGTGGAATTTTAGGAAACTTTGAATTTTTCTTGCTTCTTTATTGTTCGTCTTATCCTAGGTGGTTTTCTAGAATCTCATTTGTTCTACTTCACTCTTCTGCAGATGGCTCGTACGAGATCTTTACAAGTGGATGAGGGTGAGCCTTTGATACCAGCACATCCGAATCTAGCTAGGGGCCGAGGTAGTCATAGAGGTAGAGGCCGAGGACGTGCCCGAGTAGCAGCACCAGTTAGAGCTTTTGGGGTTGAGTTTGAGCCCGATTTAGTACCAGAGTAGCAGCCCATAGACCAGGGGGCAGCCCAGGTGCCACCAGGGTTAGTAGCAGCATCAGCACCAGCACCAGCTCCTTCGTCAGATATTCGGGGGTTGCTTTTTCAGTTACTGGGTATGGTTGGGGGTCAGCCTTCAGATATAGGACAAACATCTACTCTGGGGGAAACACTAGGTGTTCAGTGTTTAGGAGAGCAGCCTGCTACTGCGTCTCCCAGTGCAGAGGTTCTTCTAGTGCCTACAGTTGCTCAGTCTCTTGCTCCTCGCCCAATTATGACTGAGTCAAAGCATAAGGCTTTGGGCCAATTCCTGAGATTGTCTTTGCCGAGGTTCTCCGGTTCTCCCAGACAGGATGCTTATAACTTTATTTCTACTTTTGAGGAGATGCTTCATCATCTTGGGTTATTGGATACTCATGGGGGTGGTTATACTACATATAAGCTAAAGGGCCCAGGTAGCTTGCAGACTGTATCAGTCTCCTCAGTTGACTTGGAGAGAATTCTTTCAGGCCTTTATGGCCAAGTTCTTGCCTCAGAGTGACCATGAGCATCGTAGAGAGCAGTTTACCAGATTGATGTAGGGATCTATCTCAGTATCTGAGTATGAGACCCATTTTCACCAATTGGCTCCATTTGGGGCTATGATCATTCCTACAAAGCCAGACAGGGTTCATCAGTTTGTTTGGGGGTTGAGAACCGTGCTTTGATAGACTGCTGAGAGACTAGTTGCTAGTGGGCTATCATTTCAGGCTATTGCAGACCATGTATATACTATGGAGGATTTGCATCATCATGACCCCGGGGCAAGAGATAAGATGCCATGCCATCAGGGCGGTTACAGTGGTTCCCGCTCTGATGGTAGAGGTTCAAGTCAGTGCAGCCGAGGATATCAGCCACAACAGCATCAGGGTCAATCTACTCGGCTAGTTTAGGCATCTCTTCGGACCTCAGATAGGCCTCAGTTTGATCAGGGTTATAGTATTCAACATGGTTACAGTGGTCAGGCATCGAGGAGTACATTATCTAGGGCATCGGGCTGTGGTGGCCATACTGGTTTAGATAGTTCATCCTGATAAGGTGGGCCGTCAGGGCCTTTCTTTGAGTGTGGGATTATTGTTCACTATACCAGAGAGTTCCCCAGTAGGGTACAGTTCAGCCAGATGCTCAGCCGGCTCATCCTCTCAGAGTAGTGCAACCATCGGTTAGAGGAGGTGGTGTTCAAGGTAGAGATGGTGCCCACAGCATGGCAGGACAAGTGGTTGGGATGGCGGTCGATCACATGGAGGTCGGCGTCAACTCTATGTTATCCATGGTAGATCGAAGTCAGAGGCCTCGGATGCGGTAATCACAGGTATGATTTGTCTACCACCAGTCAACTTTAGCATAGTTTGATCCTGCATTTTTGTGTTCATATGTATATGCCTACTTTGTCCCTTGTTTGGGGTTGGCTAGTGAGCCATTATATGTTCCTGTATCTATTGATATCCTAGTAGGTGATTCTTTAGTAGTGGATCAGGTTGTTAGATCTTGCTTATTTGCTGTTGGTGATCTTGATACTTAGGCTGACTTAATTTTAGATATGTTAGATTTCGACGTGATTTTGGGCATGGATTGGTTATTCCCTCATCGAGAAATTTTGGATTGTTATGCCAAGACCGTTACCATAGTCGTGACCAGCGTATCCTCGATTGTGTGGTAGGGTTCTGTTAGTCGCTCACCATATGGGATCATTTCTTGCCTTTGGGCTAGAAAGTTGATTTTTCGCCGGTGTTTCGCTTGTCTAGCACATGTCTGAGATGCTAGCACAGATACTTCTTCTCTCGAGTCGGTTCCTGTGGTTAGAGATCCCTAGATGTGTTTCCAACCGACCTGCCAGGCCTTTCACCTGAGCGTGATGTTGACTTTGCCATTGAGTTAGAGCCGGGTACCAGGCCTATTTCTATTACTCCATATCGTATAGCTCCAGCTAAGTTGAGAGAGCTTAAGGTTCAGCTTCAGGACTTGTTAGCTAAGGGTTTTATCAGGCCGAGTATGTTTCCTTAGGGTGCTCCAATTCTATTTGTGAAGAAGAAGGATGGTTTGATGTGGATGTGTATTGATTATTGACAGCTAAATAAGGTGACTGTGAAGAATAGGTATCCGATGTGGCATATAAATGACTTGTTTGATCAGCTCCAGGGTACAGCCGTGTTTTCTAAGATAGATGTGAGGTCAGGCTACCACCAGTTGAGGATTAGGGTTGAGGACATCCCTAAGACAGCATTCAGAGAACGTTATGGTCATTATGAGGTCCTGGTGATGTATTTTGGGTTGACTAATGCCCCCGCAACTTTCATGGACTTGATGCACAGGGTGCTCCGACCGTAGTTGGATTTGTTTGTGATAGTCTTCATCGATGACATATTGATATACTCGCGAAGTGTAGAGGAGCATGAGCAGTATTTGAGGACCATACTCAAGACTTTAAGAGATCATCGGCCTTAGGCCAAGTTCCCAAAGTGCAAGTTTTGGCTTGAGTTAGTGGCATTCCTAAGACACGTGGTGTCTAAAGATGGGATTAGAGTGGACCTAGGGAAGATTGCAACCGTTCTTGATTGGCCGAGACCTACTACTCCTATTGAGGTTGGCAGCTTTGTTGGGTTAGCAGGTTACTACAGGCAGTTTGTTGAGGGATTTTCTTCTATAGCATCACCCTTGACTAGGCTGATTAGGAAGGATGTCCCATTTCAGTGGTCAAATCAGTGCAAAAATAGTTTTTAGAGACTTAAGGCCTTATTGACTTCAGCTTCGATGTTTGACATTGCCAGTTGAGGGTCAGGGCTTCTCATTGTATTATGATTCTTCGTCATTTGGTCTTGGTTGTGTGTTAATGCAGAAGGGTCGTGTGATAGCTTATGTATCGAGGCAGTTGAAGGTTCACGAGTGTAACTACCCCACTCATGACTTAGAGTTGGCGGTGGCAGTCTTCGCGCTCAAGGTCTTGAGGCACTACTTATATGGAGTTCATTGTGAGACTTACACTGACCACCGTAGTCTTCAGTACATCATGAGTTAGCGAGAGCTAAACTCTAGGCAGCGGAGATGGATTGAGTTATTGATGGACTATGACTTTATTATTCTGTACCATCCGGGAAAGGCAAACATGGTAGCAGATGCCCTGAGCCAGAAGGCAGTTAGTATGGACAGCTTGACTTCTCTTTTCATTTCAAAGCGACCATTGGCCTTGGACATCCAGTCCTTGGCTAACCGTATGGTTAGACTTGATTTGTCATATCCTAGCAGAGTTCTTGCCAGTATTAAGGTCTGTTCTACTTTGGTTGATCAGTTTCAGCAGCGTCAGTTTGAGGATCTGTGGTTGTGTGATATTCGCGATCAGGTTGTATGGGATGAGGCCAGTAGGGCTACTTAAGATTCTGAGGGTGTTATAAGATTTGATAGTCGCCTTTTTGTTCTGAGAGTTAGGGATTTGATTCAGTTGATTCTCTGGGAGGCTCATTGTTCCTGGTATTCCATCCATCCAGGTGCAGCTAAGATGTATAGAGATTTGAGGTAGCTTTACTGGTGGAGTGATATGAAGCGATACATAGTGGAGTTTGTATCTCAGTGCTTGAACGATCAGCAAGTTAAGTTTGAGCACATGAGACCTGGTGGATTGATGCAGAGACTTCCCATTCCTGAGTGGGAGTAGGAAGAGATCACTAGGAACTTCATAGGACGGTTGCCATGCACTTCTCGAGGAAAGCCTTTCATGGGTCCTACCTGCTGGGCCTACGGGCACTGGAGGAGGTGCATACGGTACTACTAACTTGGCATATCATATCATTCATTGTTTGTACGGTTCAACCCTTGTTTGCTGTTTCTTGAGTGTATGCTCTGGTAGTATGGGATGCTGGAGGGTTTGTTTTCACTTGTATTTGTTCCTCGGGTGTATGGGCGCCTATTGGGACTGTACGTAGATTTTCTTACTCGCTCTTATTATAGTGCATGTTCATATTATATCTACTTGTCACTTTACTTTTGGATCATCCCTATCTTGTGAGTTGTACTGTCAGCATGATTGTGTATAGTTGTTTTTCCTTCTTCCCCTTTTATTTGAGGTTACCTGTATACTGCCATATTCGTTAAACTCTCTATATATATTGTTGTTTCAAGGATTGAGGTGTTTTCCCTACTCTTTCACCTGAGTTCTATGATTTATCTTTTGTGGCTAGCATAACATACTTGTATTCTTCTTATCTTCTATTCGTTTCTATCCTCCGTGTGTTTTTCTCTATTTGCTTCTGTGACTACTTTCTTCATTATCTGCTATTTACTGATTTTTTATCTTATATATGCTTAGTCAGCCTATGATGCCTACGGGTACCCGTTTCTTTGCAAATTGGCTCTCATACTACATTTTTGCATCTTCCTGGTGCAGATCCTAGTGTGAGTTATCCTCATGCAGCTTTTTGGGACATCCGAGACCTAGGGTGAGCTCCTGGCAACCGGGGCTTGGCTTTATCTCTTCTTTTGTTCTATGTACTCTTTTGCTACTTAGAGAAAGTTGTATATTCTTCTTTTGTTCTCTCTTGTACTCTGTATATTTAGCATTGACTTCAATACTATAATACTAGATCGTGGGATGGTTTAGCTTATATATATATATATATATATAGTTCAGCTTGTCCTCTGTTTTATGTCTTCTTTACATTCTTCTGCTTAATACTCTTTCTTGTATGTGCTTCGCTTCTGTAGTGGCCCATTACTATGTGTTACGGGTTACGAGGATTGGTTCGCCTACAGGAGGATTGAAGGTGCCATCATGACCTGAGAAATCGGGTCGTGACATATATATATATATCAATATATATATAATTAATACATAGAAAATTATGATATTAGTAATACAAGATTTATTAATACATGAATAAGTATGATTAAGAATATAATTGTCCTTAATACAATAAATCAAATAGTAAATAAAAAATAATCTCAGCATAACAACTCGCAGTATTACTAATCATAGCATCATTAGGACCCGTTTAGCCATAGATATTGCAAGTAAAAAAATTTATTTGGTCATAAAAGTTTTCAAGTTTTGACAAAAAATCCAAGATCCCAAAATCTAGAAAAAAAAAGTGATTTAGGGCCAAAATCTAATTTTGGGTTCTTATAAATTTTGAAAAGTACCTCAAACTTTTATATTTTATAAAATAAAAGCCTAGCAATTATTACTCCAACTATAATTTTATCTACCCACCACACATTAAACACATTTTTATTAAAGAGATTGCTCGTAGAATATGAGAAAATTATATTAAAGAATAGCTAGTTACTATCGTTGTTATTTTTTATTTTTTTGCATCGATAAATCTCCAAACTAATTATAATTTTACAAATTATAATAAATGGTAATTGTATTATTAGTAGTTTTATTAATATATCATATTATAATTTTAAAATTAGAAGTTAAAAAGAGGGGAGGATTGATTTTTGAGAGAGAATAACACAAACTCAAATATTTGATACTTGAAATATTGTACTAAAGAAGTCATGGAAAGGTCTACGAGTCGTAGACTCCACTCGTGGTCACTGAAGTTGACTATTTTTCAGCTTTTTCCAAATTAATTCCCAGGGGCATTTTGGTCATTTCTTACCCTATTATATATATAGGGGAGTCGTTTTGACTACTTTTAGAAGAGTTTTCAGCCATATTATCCTAAGTCTATCTTAAACTCCTCATTCTTCACTCAAAAGAGAAATTTTCTCTCAAGATCAAGTCTCCAAGCTCCAAGTCAAGTCTCCTAATCTTTTCCATTGAAGTTGGTAATCTTCCACCAAGGTATGTGGGTTTTCAACAATGGGTTTCTTCCACCCTTGTACCCATAATCCCCAATTCTTATTTTGATTCATGAAGTTATGAAACTATGGTTTTGACCTAAAATTGGGGAAAGTTTATGAAATCAGTTTGTATATTTAAATTCATGGTTTCTTATTGATTACTCATGATTTGATTATGATTTCCTTATTGGTTTTGAAAGCCCAAGCATGAATGTTGATTTCTAGCATGAACCCATGAAATTGCATGTTTTCAAGAGAAAATTGACATGATTAGATATCATGGCCTTTATGTATGTATGAAATTGCATGCCTAATTCTACAAGTATGAATTTAGAAAGAAAAGTATGTTTTAAATTATGTCTATGCTAAGCCTCATGAACTATGTTATGAAAGTTGCAGGATACCCGATGTATTTTCATGCTTTATGAATAAGATTTGGCATGAGAGTATGCCCTATGATATGATTATGAGTTATGTGTATGCATGTTTTGGGAGTAGTATTTAGCACCGAGTTAGATGGGGTGAGATTGCCCTTAGTCCCATAAACTACGTTGCCAGCATAGGTTATGAAATGAAATGTTCCTTAAAGGCTTATGAGAGTGGATCCACGTCTTAACGAATGGTGTCCTTGCCTTAGCGGGGCATAGGATAGCTTTGCCAACGAGGGTTATATAGTTGGAGATGGTGACTTGTTCCTTGGCAAGGTTCTAAGTCAGTTTTGCTAACTAGGGTCAGATAGTTAGATCCCATGTAGCTCACATGGTCTCATTTAGGTTATAAGAAACTCATGTATGTATGTTTTCAAGTTTTCAAGTTTTCTAAGCATTATGAACTCTCTTATGAACTATCATTTTGAAGTTGGCTTTTGCCTTATGATTTGATTTCCATTATGATATCTTCTCATGATCTTTACTATGCATGGGTTATGCCTAAATATGTTTTAAAGCATGTTTCGCTCTATTTATGTATTGCTCACATACTTAGTGCATTCCATATTACTAATGCATATTGTGATGCATCCTTTGATCATGCAGATTCAGGCATACCTTATCAGGTTCGTGGCTAGAGTTCCAGGACAATCCACCCCAGGCAGCTTTGGTGAGTCCTCATAGTTCGAGGACTAGACCTTATTTCAGTTTTTATGCTTCCTTTACGTATTAGATTGTCGAGTTAGTTGGGGTATTGTCCCATCAACTCTCTATGATAGTAGTAGAGGCTTTTTAGACATAGATGTTACTATTGAGTTGTACTTCATATTCGACTCTCTTTTATATGATTATGCTTCCTATTTGGATTCTCTTACGATGCTTCCGCTATGCCTTATCCTTGTATGCTTGAGAACGCTATGACCAAGGGTTATCTTGGAATCCTTGTGGTCCCGAGTCTCGTGTTACGCCTAGGGGGTAACCTCGGGGTGTGACATACAACCACTAAGTAGGTGAACCAATCCCTATAGCCCGGAACGGTTAGTAATGGGCTACAATCTAACAATTAAGCGGAAAATAGTTTAAATAAGCGGAAGTAAGGGAAAATAAGCTGAAGAAGTAGATAACAGGAATATATAACAATATGCGGAAGCTAAACCAAACCCCAAAACCTAGTATCATAGTATAGAGCCAGAACTACATATAAGGAGTACAAAGGATCCAAAATGCAATATACAAATATCTCTGAGTAGTAATAGAGTACATAATGCAAAAGATAACTAAAAGCTAACCTCTGGTCGCCAAGATCTCACCCTCAGTCTGAGATATCCCCAAATCAGCTCCTCGCACGAGTCTCCAATGAGCTAACGGTGATGGCCCATACTAGGATCTTCACCAGAAGATGTAGAGTGTAGTCTAAGCACCAATTGCTATGAAACTGGTACCCAGTAGGTATCATAGGCCGACAGGGCACATATAAGATAAAAAAGCAGTAATAGACAGAATAGAAGCAAATAGTCACTGAAAACAATGAAGAAGCATACAGAAGCTAGCACAGAAGAAAGACAATAGAAATAACATACAAGGCTAGCAAATAGGATATATACTACATGGGATAAAAGTAAGAAAAGACGCACCTGGGATCCTTGCAATAACAGTATATAAGGAGTTTTAGAAAATGGGTGGTATACCGGTAACCTCAATTAAAAAGAGAAGGAGGGAAACAAAGTAATAATAGCATGCTCAAACATACGAGTAATAACCAAAGCCAGCCATATAATACTAGTTCCAATATCAAGTTACAATGGGAATTCGGCATAAGGGATCATAAAGCTTAGTAAAGTAATAACAAGTCTACCTACAAACCCAACGGGCGCCCATACACCCGAGGAACACAACCAAGTGAAGACAAACCTTCCGGCATCCCATACTACCAGAGCGTACATGCAGTAAATAGCAAACAAGGGTGAAACCTCAAACAAATGAATGGTATGATATGATATGCCAAACTACGTGTAACAGCAGTGTCGTATGTTACCCCCTCTGGTACCCCAAAGGTCCAATAAAGGCAGGATCCATGGAAGGAATTCTCTTGAGTACCTCTACTCCACCGTACACCCCTTGCTCTGATCACCCTCAACCCGTAGTACTTGGTCCATAATGCCATAGTCCATGGAGTCTACTCATAGACCATATACTACACTCAAACCTTAAAATAACAATCCGGAGAGCCACCGGATCCAAACTAGTAATCAAGTCTCAGAAATGCATGCCTGGATTTTATCCAGCTCTAAATCAGTGAAATGAATCTTAATAACCCCTTTCAAGGGTGGCCGGGCGAATCCGGGTCTAAAACAGTAGAAAAACAAGGCTGATGCTAGACCTTACCGAGTCTAATATCATTTCTCATCAATAACAGAGTAAATCTAGCACCTCGGCTCAACCGGGTCTAATATAAGTAGGAAAACTATGGTGACTTTCTCTTTTAACCTTTCTTACCCCAAGAAGATCCATTAAAATAGTCCCAAACCGTTTCTTAATCATTTTTACCAAAAATGGGCCCCCAAGACCATGCAAGATTTAGAAAACCATGTAAGGTAGGCCCGAAGCCAAAACCGTAGTAAAATCATGAAGAAAATCCTTTTATATGCATGATAATGGCATGCTCAATCACAAAAGAGTAGCCCAACGGCTCACAAACAACCTATCGGCCCTGCACAGGCTCCAATCGTTCTACAGCGCAGATAGCCAGCTCTACAACAATAATGACGATGTCCGGGACTCATGGACATTCCCATATAACCCACCATCTATGTTCCAGAGTCAATATAAGGTCACACACGACCACAAGGGTGATAATATCATCTATAATGAATACTACAAACATCGGAGAAAGAAAACGAGTCAGACATGAAGAAGTGGTCAAGGTCTGTGATACCAAACTAGTAAACCCAACCCAAGGATGCCCACTAATACAATTTTATTCTATATATGCAAAGTCTAAAGAGTTTAAACCGTAACCTACCTGTCGTCGGATGACAAGCTGCTGGGACAATGATATCCAAGCTTGAATTACTCTGAGAAGCTCCTAACGATAATCAAACTATCAACAACATAAATAACACATTAAAATGAGACTATCAATACCTATATTGCTATAGTAATAGCCGGGTTGAAATTTGGTTCACCGGCGGGACCGAGAGGGCCCCTCAACTCGAAACTGAAAATGGAAAGAAGCACGATGACCACAATAATGCCAAGAAGACATGCTATAAAATTGAGCAATATTGGCCAAGAGGAGGGTGCAAAACAGCCCTCTTAAGAGAGGGTTTAAGTATTGAAATTTAAGAACAAAAATCGGAAATTTAGCAAGGAAAGCTTACCACAACGAGAGCATCACGCCAAGGAGACAAAAATGAGAAATTCATGGAATATACAGTCCCAAGGGAACAGGTTCTTCAAGAAAACTAAGCTTTTAGAATTAAAGCCATTGAGGTTCAATAATGGAGGAAAGGAGAAATTTTGGGGAAGAAGGACTTACCAAATTAGCAAGGAAGCAAGATTTCTCCTCAATACAATGGATTACAAAGGCTAGGAACTGTTTTGACCACTTTGGTGGAGAGAAAGTTGAGTTTTAGACTTGGAAAAATGAAGGAACAAGGCTGGAAAATCAAAATACCAAGAAATATTGAGCTAAATGGTCGCTATCAGCACTATCACGCTAAACTAGCACCATCACGCTAAAGGGAGCCAGGTGCCAAGGCGCCATCACGCTACAATGGTGCAATCATGCTGGCTGTCAATATGCGCATGAGTGCGATCGCGCTAGGCTAGCGCTGTTGGAGCTGAAGAGCTGCCTGCTATAGAAAATCTGCAATTTTCAAAATCTCAACAGGGCATTACGGGCACAATCAGAAACCGATACTCAAAAACCAATTATGTTGATAGAGTGAAAATGAAGTATCAACTGAATCAAATCTCCAACCCTCGAAAAACAAGATGATTTTCGAACCTCAGAATACCATCAAAACCCAAAGTAGCTCGGTTAGCCTCAACCCAAACTACTTGATCACGAAGGTCACCTAATCTCTGATCCTCAAACTGTCAGCTCTGAATTTGATCAACTAGAGTTGAACGAACCTCAATACTGGCAAGAACTCGGCTAGGATTCGAAAAGTCAAGCCTAACTAAACGATTAGCCAAGAATTGGATGTCCAGTCCAACAGTCGCTCAGAAACTGAAAGTGAAGCTAGGCTGCCCATACTCACCATCTTCTGGCTCAAGGCATCTGCTACTATGTTTGCCTTGCCCGTATGATAAATAATAGTGAATCATAGTCCTTCAGTAGCTCAATCCATCTCTTATGCCTCGAGCTCAGCTCTCGCTAACTCGTAATGTACTGAAGACTATGATGATCAGTGAATATCTCATAACGAACTCCATACAAATAGTGCCTCCAAATTTTGAGCGCGAAGACTACCACCGCCAACTCCAAGTCATGAGGGGGTAGTTACGCTCGTGAACCTTCAGCTGCCTCGACGCATATGCTATCACTCAACCCTGCTACATCAACACACAACCAAGGCCGACCCCAGAAGTATCACAATACACGAAGAAACTCTGACCCTCAACCAGCAAAGTCAATACAGGAGCTGAAGTCAACAAGGCCTTAAGCCTCTGGAAGCTATCCTTGCACTGATCCAACCATTGAAATAATACATCCTTCCTAGTCAGCATAGTCAAAGGGGCTTCTATGGAAGAAAATCCCTCAACGAACCATCTGTAGCACCCGGCCAAAAGCTACGAACCTCAATAGGATTAGTAGGTCTAGGCCAATCACGCACTGCTGAAATCTTACCCGGATCAACTATAATCCCATCCTTAGACATCACGTGTCCTAGGAATGTAACTGACTCAAGCCAAAACTTGTACTTTGAGAACTCAACAGAAAGCCGATGATCTTTCAAAGTCAGAAGTACCATCCTCAAGTGCTTCTCATGCTCATCTCCACTCCGTCAGTATACCAGAATGTCGTATATGAAGACTATCATGAACGAATCTAAATACAGGCTAAGCACCCTGTGCATCAAGTCCATTAAAGTTGCGGGGGCATTAGTTAACCCAAAAGACATCACCAGGAACTAATAATGGCCATAACGTGTCCTGAATGCAATCTTAGGGATGTACTCTGTCCTAATCCTCAACTGGTGGTAGCCTGACCTCAAATCAATCTTCAAAAACACGGCTGAACCCTGAAGCTGATCAAACAAGTCATCAATCCTCAGCATCGAGTACGTATTCTTCACTGTCACCTTATTCAGTTATCGATAATCAATATACATCTACATCGATCCATCTTTCTTCTTTACAAACAGAACATGAGCTCCCCAAGGTGATACACTTAGACTAATGAACCCCTTAGGTAACAAATCCTGGAGCTGCTCCTTAAGCTCTCTCAACTCAGCAGCAGCTATACGGTAAGGAGAAATAGAAATGGGCTTGGTGCCCGACTCTAACTCAATAGTGAAATAAATATCTCTCTCAGGTGGAAGGCCTGGCAGGTCAGTAGGAAACACATCTAGGAAGTCTATAATCACAGGAACAAACTCGGGAGATGAAGAGTCAGCACTAGCATCTTGAACATATGCTAGATAAGCTAAACACCCGCTAGAAATCAACTTCCTAGCTCGAAGACAAGAGATGATCACAGACGATGCGCAGCTAACGGAACCCTGCCACACAACCGGGGATACATCAGGCATGGTGTCATAACCCAATTTCTAAGGTCATTATGGCACCTACAACCCCCCAGTAGGCGAACCAATTCCCGTAGCCCAGAATGGTTAGTATTGGGCTACTACCTAACCAAAACGTACCAGCACGTAGAAATAAGCGGAAGCAAAATTTAAAGGTAGACAAAACAGAAGCAAAACTCGAATAGAAATACATAAAGGAAACTACACCAACCCCAAGACTTTGTATCAATAGTACAGAAGCTTCTAATAGAATACAAGTGCTAAAAGTAACAAAATACAATACAAATTTGCCTCTGAAAGTACAAGGAGCAACAGTACAAAAGATGATATGTAGGCAAGCCTCGACCGTAAGGCGCTCACCCTTGTCTCAAAGATCCAAAAGCTGCACGAGTCTCCAACGTGATCAACGGCAAAGGCTCAGCTAATATCTGCACCAAAAAGTGCAGAAGTGTAGTATGAGCACCAAAACAACGGGTACTCAGTAGGTATCATCGGCCGACTGAGTGCATATAAGATATAAAAGCAGTAAGTAACAGATAGCAAGAAAGCAGTCACTGAAGCAATAAAGGGAGCGTAAGGAGCTAGAACAGAGAATAGATAACAACAAGCTATAAGTAAAACATGCTAGTACAAAGATACAATTACACAGAATCACAGGTAAAGGAAAGAAGAACACACCTGGAGTCCTTGCATAATAATCCAAGTAAGTAGAGAGAGTTGAGAAAATAGAGGTATACTGGTAACATCAAGTAAAAGGAAAAGACGAAGAGCATTCTAACATACTCAAAATAGAATCAACCAGTACAAGGAAATCATAACACCAATCCAATCACATGATAGCATAACCAGGGAATCACCTCACAAGTACCACCCTAGGATGAAATAACTAGACCATAATAACTGAGAGATACCACCCAGCTTCCCACAAGAATAGAACCAGAGTCTTACACTCTGCTCAGAAGTCCACACAAAAGTGCCTCAATAAGATAGGATTCCCTAGCCCTCACAATAATCAGACATCCCACAACCGAAACCTCAACATGTTAACCATCACTAATCTTTCACTAACCGAGTGCCAAGATAAGCTCTAAACAAAGACAAGAGTAAATATAGTCTACCTACAGTCCCAACGGTCGCCCATACAATCGAGGAACACAATCAAGTGAAAGCAAAACCTCTGGCATCCCATACTACCGGAGCGTACAATCAACAAACAAGGGTGGAATCCAATGCATGATATGATATGATGTATGAAATAGAACCTCTGTATATACCTCCTCTGGTGTTGATCGGGCCCAGCAGGCAGGTTCAATGAAAGGACTCAGCCCGTAAACCTCTACTCCACCGTATACCCTTCCCTCTGGCACACGCAGCTCAAAGCCCCAGGCCCAGAGCGATAAGGTCCATGGAGGTCCCCGGCCCCATACTAAAACTCAGTATCAATACATGTCATCCGAAAGCAAGTCCGGGATCAAGATAGAGACCCAGTCTCGAATATGCATGCCCAGACCCTGCCCAGGACTAAAGTAGTAGAAAATGTCTCAAAAACCCTTCCAAGGGTGCTCGGGCGTAACCTGGTCTAAAACTATAGTAAATCAAGTCTAGTGCTCCACCCCGCAGAGACTAGTATCAGTAATAAAATCAAGTCTGGTGCTCTGCCCTGCAGAGACTAGTAGTAGTAATAAAATCAAGTCTAGTGCTCTCCCCCGCAGAGACTAATACCAGTAATAAAATCAGTGCAAAAACATCCAAAAATCCCCTTTTCTATCATCAGCAGTACCAAAAATGGGCCACCAGGGCCATGCAAATTTAGGAAAACTATCGGTAGTGGCTCGCAGCCAAAACTGTAGTAAAACATGCAGGGGAAAACCTTTTTCATGGATGATATGCTCGCACACAAATATAAAAGTAGCCAAATGGCTCACAACAACTCCTATCAGCCCTGTACAGGCCCAGCAGCTACTCAGTAGACATAACCAGCCTAAATGGATAATCTCTATGTCCGGTACTCATGGACATTCCTCAATAACCCACCATCTATGTTCTAGAGTCAATACAAGGCCACACAGGACCACAAGGGTAATATACAATACTACGCGAATACTACAAACAACATATGAATTAAACGGAAGAACAAGGCAGACAAGGTCTGGGGTACCAACCTAAAACAACCCACCCAAGAATGTTAATTAATGCAGTTATAGCCTATATACGCAGAGTCTAGGTAGGGAAAGCCATAACCTACCTGTCATCCGATGACTAGCTGCAGGAACGGCATCGTCCAGGCTCAAACTGCTCTGGGAAGCTCCAAATCACACAAAAATACTTTCACCTAAAGCCCCAAAGGCATCTTTATGAAGGCTGACCAATCAAGGTTATTGAACAATTGCTATAATCGACGAGGCTTCAAGAACGAGCTATAGCCAATTGATAAGCTGTTAATGTCACACTCGCGACCAGCCAACTCCAAATCATAAAATGAGGCCAATAACAATAATAAATGGTAGCTAAATACAACAATAATATGCAAACCACATCTCAAAGGAGCGATGACCTCCGAGGCACTATTTAAAGGTGTACTTTATGTCATTCAATCCAATAACTATCGTACGTGACTCCAATAAGAATCACACCAATCCCCAGTACCTCCAACACCTTAACACCATCAACATACAATAATAACAACCCAATTTAATATGACAAAGGGGCTTCCCAGAGCCACAGATCTAAAATACCACTTCGTGGCTCAGAAATCCATAAAATAATACTAGAACATATAATAACGAAGGAGGGTCGTAGGGGAGAGATTTCCTTGACAAAAATATTCAATATCCCAAGATTAACAACCTGCCTCCTTGCAGGAACAACAAACATATCCAAATCCAACAATAAACTACTACAAGTTATCGAAAAATATAACTTTTCGTGACTAGAAGCTTAGAATCTTGATTCAATAAATAGATAAGTGTACGGGATCCATACCTCGCCAATATAACTCCGTAGATACTGCCCAATACTCAGAAAATACCTGCTGGCTCACTGCATCAACACCCACGAAGATACGCCATGAAATCGACGGGGAAAACTATACCAAAATGACGAGCTCGTGACGTAGAGCAACTTCCGTTAAGCTTCCGAATTGAAAGCATCAAGGTCCATGGATTATTTAGGGACCTTCTCACTAATTTTAAGCAAATTTTGGGTGATTTTTATGAATTAAAACGAAGCTGAAACACCTTTTATAAAGAAAAACAGACTTAGGATGTGGGCCCCACCTTGACGTGTCTGCTTGTGCAGTCTTACAAAAACGCAGATATTTCTCTCTTCTGAAGTTGTATGGACAAACGGTTTAGTGCGTTGGAAACTAGACTCATAGACCTTTGATTTGGTATATTTGGGTCCCACTAATTCGTTATAGATTAGGAGAAACACCCCAAGATATTTAACCTAAATTTAAAAAGAATCCCTTAAAGGAATTTACAATAACTTTTTCCGACTTTTGTTCGCAACTTTCTTGGCTTCAAAACTTATCATACGACCATTTTGCGATTATATACCTCATAACACATCCTTCTTAGTATATTAGACACTATTAGTCTTACCCCGAAGGCACGGGTTAATTTAAACCTTCCAAATGGGTGAGGTGTTACACGAGGTATTTCTTTAACTCGAACTATTGCGTAAGGAATTCCTTTGACCTAGAACCTTGGTTTAATTCTTTGATATTACCAAGAACGTTAACTGAAGTCAAAGATTTCCAAATTTGAAGCTCTAAAACGAGGAACGGACATAAAGACCAAACAAACGGCCTGGGCACCAAACTACCAATCACGACAAGCGATAAATGACTTGGGGCCGCTACAGGCAAGCTCTAATGGTACAAGAAAGGCGAAAAAGTTTAAATGACCGGAAGGGTCATTACAGCATCCACTACTAAAAAGACTTTCATCCCCGAAAGTCAAGAAGGAAGAAAATACCAGAGATTTAAGAAAAGCAGATACCACGCCCGCACTACTCTCTCAGACAACCAGGGTAGCCTCCACAACCGGGCGACACCTAACAGAACAGAAACAAGCCTTAATTTCTTACTAGCCAAGCTAGATTTTAACCTCCAAAGATCTGCCAACCCAAACTAAACCTCGAGAATCTTAACCGAAAAGCACCTACACAATACTGAAACCAGAGCACCAAGGCTATCAACACATAGAACTCGAATCCTCAAAACCATACCAAGTGAATCCTTCATCACCATAAGCCGGAAGTTGCATACAAGTCGAACAGCCAAACCACCCTCAAAACATCAACTGACACACCGGAGATCCATAGTTCCTACTTATACTTTACCATGAACAAAGTCGCCAATTTTATTCAAACTAACTTCAAGCCAAGATATAGGCTACTGACCTTAGCCATCCAAGATAACAACCCGTAGCATATCATTAAAAATGAAACTTACATGCCCTGACTGACCATCACCAACGAACGAACACTTTTTCTAAAAATCAAACTTGCTAACTGAACCGTGCCAAGTCTGAATCAACTGGAAGTGAATGAACTAGGGAAACCTACCCAAAAGACCCAAACCAAAACCACGATCCTGCAAGAAGTGTGGTAAGCCTACCACGAAGTCTGTACCCATGAGCCAAGCTCCTAACTCTAGAAAACACTGCTGCAACTCTGAACACTCGAACACCATTTGAATGTGAAATCACCTTACGAATCTCACCTCAGGAAGAAGTCCACCATGCCACGAATATCAAGTCTAAACACCCCAAAAGCAAAGGAAAAAGGTGCTTGGGGTTCAAAGTTACCATCTAGCCATAGAAATTTTTGCATATACCTTCAACTCATTCCTTTGGCTCGAATCAACTGCTCTACCGGATCTGCAAACAACCAACCACTTTGAAGCATATATCATAACAAACTTCTCGTCCATACTGGCTGAGTCTAACCAATACTAGAACCCCATATAAACAACAACTCTGGAGGAATTAATTAAACAAGCTTTCAAATCCTGGGCAAACGAATGGCGATTACCAGTCTCTACATCTCATCAGAACTTAAAATAGCGTCGCTAGTCTCAACCCGCATAAGCTGACCACATAAAGCATACACCACTGCTGAAGCTCAAACTTACGATGTTGAGTCTATCCAACCATGGTAGAAGGACCTCGTACTAACTGGAACACTGCAAAAATCTAGAATATCCTGCCTCTTGCAGAGGTTAGCCAAGGACTAGGTGTCCAAGGCAAATAGCCACATCCGCAACTGAAGTAAAGAAGCTAAGTTGCCCGTACACACTACCTCTCGGCACTAGGATGCTGCTAATGAACCCTTAAGAACCCAAGCCAACTAGGCCTGAATATGCAAGTTTCCAACACCGCAGTTGCTACTGAAACAAAAATCAATCGATGGAAAACCCACGACAATGTGTAGACAGCTGAATCGAATCACCGACACACAATCCTAAAGCAAACCGTTATCGCCACCTCAGGCAACTACGAGGACACATAAACACAAACAAAGAGTCATCTCCCTTCTTTTTCAACTAAACAAAAATGCTTCCTTAGCACATACTAAACCTTACAAATCCTTTCTCGAATAAGAACCTGAAGCCATTACCTTACTACTCATAGCTACAAGTCAAATTCAATAAGGCAGAAGAAGAATGGGCCGGATACCCAACTCACCCGAAATGCCTACAACTACAACCCAACCACGAGGTTACGATCAACACTTAGTCGGAAGTGCTAAAGTCAAGACCCAATCACGATGCCAACATCAAGAGCTCATCGAAATTACTATGATCAAGATTCGTTCTAACTGGAGCTAGGGATACAACAAAACACCCAACGGACCAGGAGGTGGAGGAGACTATGGGAACAACCCACATACCTGCCAACCTCCTAAACTAGTGAACAAAGAGGGTCAACTCTAGACACTCGGGAGACCAAACCAATCTATGCACACTAGCATAACCGGTATCTCCCAACTGAGGCAAGATCTCAATTTTGGCCCAACTACAGATAATACACTGAACCATCACACAGATCTCTAGCCACACTAGATAACGACATAGGCAAAAACCATCTAGGACCGCTCAACAAGGGCAACTCAACCACAAATCCGGAATCACAATGAAACAGGGATAACCCAACTAGAAACAGACTAACAAGAACTACCCATCAGCTACAACTCCGGGAAAACACCTCTCAAGGCTAACTTACCCCCATCCACTACTAAAGAATAAACTACCAATAAAATAACATATCGATACTACAATTCAGGTAGCCAAACAACTTAAACAAGTAGCATGTAGGCATATAAGCAAATAAATGACAGAAGGGATAGAATCGCAATGCAAGCAGGACTATCACAAGTCGAAGGTAGCAAAAGCCTAACCTAGAGAAACGATATCAGGAACCTCTACCTCTGGCCCACCAAGAGGAGCATCAAGATGACAGGATCTAACTGTGGACTGAGTAGTCAAAACTGAAGGCCCAATCGGCCCTCGCCGGGGATAAGCTTTATAAAGGTGACCAATCTCTCTACAATGATAACAACTAGACTGTCCGGGATACACAATCGTGGGGCAATTCCTAGCAAAGTTCCCATGCTCACCACACCAAAAACAGCCTATACCAGATGAAGTCTGACGGGAAAATCTTGCCTCGTACTCCAATACTGACAGACAACCCTACTGAAGAACTAAAAGCTCAACCCTAACTGAAGCACCACTCACAGAACCAGGTACTGAAACACTCACTAGAGGACTCTAACTCTTAGCCACGGTGTCCTGAAGCGTTGAGCGCTATAAATCCAATCGGAGGCTGGGCTGAGCCCACACCCCTTATCTAGTGAGGTAAACCCTCACTTTGAAGTCTTGGCAATGACGAAAGCACTGAAGCAATAGGCACAGAAGCCTTGATACCAACCACTATCGCACTCGCCTGAGGCATCTGAGAATAAATAAACAACCAAAGTTTAAGAAGTCAGTAAAGCCAGAAACGCATGATAAGGAGTCAAGAAGATAAAACTTTTCCTAACAATGCTCTGTAGCCTCCCGCAGATAGGATACGGATGTCATCGTACCAATCCGCAAGACTCTACTTAGACACTTGATTTTGTACCATGACACTGGTAAACCTAGAGCTCTGATATCAAGTTATCATGACCCGATTTCTCAGGTCATGATGTCACCTACAACCCCCCAGTAGGTGAACTAATTCCCGTAGCCCAGAATGGTTAGTAATGGGCTACTACATAACCAAAATGCACCAGCTCGTAGAAATAAGCAGAAGCAGAATTTAAAGGTAGACAAAACGGAAGCAAAACTCGAATATAAAACGGAAGCAAAACGGAAGGTACACCAACCCCAAGACTTGGTATCAATAGTACAGAAGCTTTTAATAGAATACAAGTGCTAGAAGTAATAAAATAATATAAAAAATTTCCTCCAAAAGTACAAGGAGCAACAGTACAACAGATGAGATGTAGACAAGCCTCAACCGTTAGGCACTTACCCTAGTCTCAAAGATCCAAAAGCTGCACGAGTCTCCAACGTGATCAACGGCAAAAGCTCAGCTAATATCTGCACTAAAAAGTGCAGAAGTGTAGTATGAGTACCAAAATAATGGGTACTCAGTAGGTATCATCGGCCGACTGAGCGCATATAAGATATAAAAGTAGTAAGTAACAGATAACAAGAAAGCAATCACTGAAGCAATAAATGGAGCGTAAGGAGCTAGCACAGAGAATAGATAACCAAAAGCTACAAGAAAAACATGCTAGCATAAAGATACAATTACACAGAATCACAGGTGAAGGAAAGGAGAACGTACCTGGAGTCCTTGCACAACAATCCAAGTAAGTAAAGAGAGAGTTGAGAAAATGGAGGTATACCGGTAACCTCAAGTAAAAGGAAAACACGGAGAGCAGTCTAACATACTCAAAATGGAATCAACCAGTATAAGAAAATCATAACACCAATCCAATCACATGATAGCATAACCAGGGAATCACTTCACAAGTACCACCCTAGGATGAAATAACTAGACCATAATAACCGAGAGATACCGCTCAGCTTCCCACAAGAATAGAACCAGAGTCTCACACTCTGCCAAAAAGGCCACACAAAAGTGCCTCAATAATATAGGACTCCCTAGCCCTCACAATAATCAGACATCTCATAACTGAAACCTCAACGAGTTAACCATCACTAATCCTTCACTGACCGAGTGCCAAGATAAGCTCTAAATAAAGACAGGAGTAAATATAGTCTACCTACAGTCCAAACGGTCACCCATAAAACCAAGGAACACAATCAAGTGAATGGCATCCCATACTATCGGAGCGTACAATCAACAAACAAGGGTCGAATCCAATACATGATATGATATGATGTGTGAAATAGAACCTCTGTATGTACCTCCTCCGGTGCCGATCGGGCCCAGTAGGCAGGTTTCATAGAAGGACTCAGCCCGTATACCTCTACTCCACCGTATACCCTTCCCTCCGGCACACCCAGCCCGAAGACCCAGGCCCAGAGCGGTAAGGTCCATGGAGGTCCCCGACCCCATACTAAAACTCAGTATCAAGACATGTCATCCGGAAGCAAGTCCGGGATCAAGATAGAGACCCAGTCTTGAATATGCATGCCCAGACCCTGTACAGGACTAAAGTAGTAGAAAATGCCTCAAAAACCCCTCCAAGGGTGCCCGGGCATAACCGGGTCTAAAACTGTAGTAAACCAAGTCTAGTGCTCCACCCCGCAGAGACTAGTATCAGTAATAAAATGCTCTACCCCACAGAGAATATTATTAATAATAAAATCAAGTCTGGTGCTCTGCCCCGCAGAGACTAATACCAGTAATAAAATCAGTGCAAAAACATCCAAAAATTCCCTTTTCTATCATCAACAGTACCAAAAAGGGGGCCCCAAGGCCATGCAAATTTAGGAAAACTATCGGTAGTGGCTCGCAGCCAAAACTGTAGTAAAACATGCAGGGGAAAACCTTTTTCATGGATGATATGCTCGCACAGAAATATAAAAGTAGCCAAACGGCTCGCAACAACTCCTATCATCCCTGTACAGGCCCAACAGCTACTCAGCAAACATAACCAGCCTAAAAGGATAATCTCTATATTCGGGACTCACGGACATTCCCCAATAACCCACCATCTATGTTCCATAGTCAATACAAGGCCACATAGGACCACAAGAGTAATATACAATACTACGCAAATACTACAAATAACATATGAATTAAACAGAAGAACAAGGCAGACAAGGTCTGGGGTGCCAACCTATAACAACTCACCCAAGGATGTTATTTAATGCAGTTATAGCCTATATACGCAGAGTCTAGGTAGGGAAAGCCATAACCTACCTGTCATCCGATGACTAGTTGCGGGAACGACATCGTCCAGGCTTGAACTACTCCGGGAAGCTCCGAATCACACAAAAATACTTTCAACTGAAGCCCCAAAGACATCTTTATG
Organism: Jaltomata sinuosa; assembly: GCA_003996215.1. Lineage (NCBI taxonomy): Eukaryota > Viridiplantae > Streptophyta > Magnoliopsida > Solanales > Solanaceae > Jaltomata > Jaltomata sinuosa. Next base: position 95,647 of record QJPP01001043.1, on the reverse strand, counting down.
AAGGCTGACCAATCAAGGTAATGGAATAATTGCTAAAATCGACGAGGCTGCAAGAACAAGCTATAGCCAATTGATAAGGTGTTAATATCACACTCGCGACCAGACAACTCCAAATCATAAAATGAGGCCAATAACAATAAGAAATGGTAGCTAAATCCAACAATAATTTGCAACCCACATCTCAAAGGATCGACGAGCTCCCGAGGCACTATTTAAAGGCGTACTTTATGTTATTTAATCCAATAACTATCGTATGTGACTCCAATAAGAATCACACCAATCCCCAGTACCTCCAACACCCTAACACCATCAACATACAATAATAAAAACCCAATTTAATATGACAAAGGGGATGCCTAGAGCCACATATCCAAAATACCACTTCGTGGCTCAGAAATCCATAAAACAATACTAGAACATATAATAACGAAGGAGGGTCGTAGGGGAGAGATTTCCTTGACCTAAATATTCAATATCGCAAGATTAACAACCTTCCTCCTTGCAGGAACAACAAACATATCCAAATCCAACAAGAAACTACTACAAGTTATCGAAAAATACAACTTTGCGTGACTAGAAGCTTAGAATCTTGATTCAATAAATAGATAAGTGTACGGGATCCATTCCTCAACAATATAACTCCCTAGCTACTGCCAAATACTCATAAAACACCTTCTAGCTCTCTGCATCAATTCCCACGAAGATACGCCATGAAATCGACGGGCAAACTATACCAAAATGACGAGCTCGCGACGTAGAGCAACTTCCGTTAAACTTCCGAATTGAAAGCATCAAGGTCCATGGATTATTTAGGGACCTTCCCACTGCTTTTCAGCAGATTTTGGGTGATTTTTATGAATTAAAACGAAGCTGGAACACCTTTTATAAAAGCAAAACCGACTTAGGGTGTGGGCCCCACCTTGACGGGTCTTCTTGCGCAGTCTTACGAAAATGCGGATATCTCTCTATTCTAAAGTCGTATGGACAAACGGTTTAGTGCGTTGGAAATTAGACTCATAGACCTTTGATTTGGTATATTGGGGTCCCACTAATTCTTTATATATTGGGAGAAACACCCCAAGATATTTAACCCAAATTTAAAGAGAATCCCTTAAAGGAATTTACAATAACTTTTTCTGACTTTTGTTTCGTAACTTGCTTGGCTTCAAAACTTATCATACGACCATTTTGCGATTATATACCTCATAACACATACTTATTAGTATATTAGACACTATTAGTCTTACCCCGAAGGCACGGGTTAATTTAAACTTTCCAAACGGGCGAGGTGTTACAAGAGGTATTTCTTTAACTCAAACTTTTGCGTAACGAATTCCTTTGACCTAGAACCTTGGTTTAATTCTTTGATATTACCAAGAACGTTGAATGAAGTCAAAGATTTCAAAAGTTGAAGCTCTAAAATAAGTAACAACCATAAAGACCAAATAAATGACCCGGGCACCGAACTACAAGTCCTGACAAGCCATAAATTACTTGGGGCCACTACAGGCAAGCTCTAATGGTACAAGAAAGGCGAAAAAGTGTAAATGACCGGAAGGGTCATTACACATGGCTATGGTAACAGTCTTGGTATAACAATCCAAAATTGCACGATGAGGGCATAACCAGTCCATGCCCAGTATCACATCAAAATCAAACATATCAAGGATCATCAAATCACCCCAAATCTCCAAATCACCAACAGATATCATATAAGATCTAATAATCTGATCCACTACTAAAGAATCTCTTACTGGGGTCAAAAAGAAATAGGCACAGATAATGGCTCACTAGCCAACGCCAAACAAGGGATAAAGTAGGCAGATACATATGAATAAGTAAATCCAGGATCAAACAAAGCCATAACAGACTGATGGCACACAAAAATCGTACTTGTCATCACAGCATCCTAGGCCTCTGTCTTCGATCTCCTAGGGATCTCATAGAATTGACAATGACCTCCACCTGCTCGACCACCATACCTACCACCTGCTCTACCACGTGGGGCTCCATCTCTAGTCTAACCACTACCCCCTCTAGTCGGTGGCTGAACTGCTCGCAAGGGCTCAGCCAGCTGAGCGGCTGACTGAAATGTATCCCACTGAGGGTAATCTCTAGCATAGTGACCAACCACACCATAATCATAACAAGGCCCTGACGCCATGAAGTGTCAAGATAGACTAGTAGAAACTGTATGGCCACCACGGCCTGATGCCCCAAAAGGTGCACCCCTCGAAGACTGACCACTATAGACCTGATGGCTGCTCTGACCCTGCTCAAACTGAGTACTACCCGAGGTATGAAGTGAAGCTTGAACCGGTAGACTAGACTGATCCTGGTGCTGCTGTGGCTGATAACCCCGGCCTTACTGGCCTGAACTTCTACCACTATGTCTGGGACTACTGTAGTTAACCTGATGTCGAGGCCTCTTATCTCTAGCCCCCTGATTAGGTTGGTGCAAGTCCTCCATAGTACGGACATAGTCTGCAATAGCCTATTATGACCAACCACTAGAAACCAATATCTCAGATGGTTTTCTAAGCTCTGTACGCAATCCCCAAACAAATCTGTGAATCTTATCTGGCTCGGTGGGAATGATCATAGCCCCAAATGGAGAAAGCTGATGGAAACGAGTCTCATACTCAGATATAGACATAGATCCCTGCATAAGCCTGGTGAACTACTCTCGGCGACGCTCACTATCACTCTGAGATAATAATTTGGCCATAAAGGCCTTATAGAACTCAGACCAAGGCAATGATGGGGATGTAGATGGTCTGCAAGCAACCTGTGCCCTCCACTACAACTTCGATGGACCCTCCAGCTGATAAGTGGTATATCTGACTCTGTGAGTCTCTAACAAACCCAGGTGGTGTAACATCTCCTCACAAGTAGTAATGAAGTCATGTGGATCCTGACACGATGTACCAGCGAACCTCAATGGTGCCAATCTCAGAAATCTACTCAATGCCTTATGCTCCCCATCTATCATGACTAGGCAAGGAGCAAGAGGTTGTGAAACCACTAGAACCGGAATAACCTCAGCATGGGGAGCCGCAGTAGAAGGTTGTGCTCCTGAACTCTGAACACCCAGGGCTACCCCCTGAGTAGATGTTTGTGCTACCTCAGAAGGTCTCTCTCTAATCATACCTAAAACCTGAATAAGTAAACCCCGAATATCTGAACATTGAGTTGTGGCTGTAGCTGGAACAAAAACTGGTGCTGAAAGTGGTACTGGAGCTGGTGGCACCTGGGTTGTCCCTAGGTCCACATATTACGGCTCACAAACAAACTCTGGCTCAAAATCAAGCTCGGGCTCTATCTCAACTCTAGGAGCTCTAGCAGGCATCGCTGCTTTGGGATGACCTCTACCCCTACCCTTGAGACCACTCTAGCCCCTAGCTAGAGTCATAGGTGCAGGGGTCGAAGGCTCTCCTCCGCCAAAAGCCAAATACGTCATATGAACCATCTGTAAAAGAGTGATTGAGAACAAGTGAGATTTCTAGAAACTTTCAAGGATACTATGCACGAGATAGAAGCAAAAGAAGTCTATATTTCCTAAGATATCACTGTAGCCTCCCGAAGAGTGAGTACGGAAGTCTCTTCCCCAATTCGCAAGATTCTGCTAGACATTGGCTCATATACCGATGACACTGGTGAACCTAGAGCTCTGATACCAAGCTGTCACGACTCGATTTCTCGATCATGATGGCACCTACAACCCCCCAGTAGGCGAACCAATCCCCATAGCCTGGAATGATTAGTAATGGGATACTATCTAACAATTAAGCGAAAGAATAGTTTAAATAAGAAAAAGTAAGGGAAAACAAGCTGAAGGAAGTAGATAACAGGAATATATAACAATATGCGGAAGCTAAACCAAACCCCAAAACTTGGTATCATAGTATAGAGCCAGAACTACATATAAGTAGTACAAAGGTTCCAAAATGCAATATACAAATGTCTCCGAGTAGTAATAGAGTACATAATTCAAAAGATAACTAAAAGTTAAGCTCCAGTCGCCGAGTAGTAATAGAAACAATTTTGAACACTTTGGTGGAGAGAAAGTTGAGTTTTAGACTTGGAAAAATGAAGGAACAAGGCTGGAAAATCAAAATACCAAGAAATATATAGCTCATGGTCGCTGGTTAGTGCCATCGCACTTAAGGGAGCTAGGCGCCATCGCGCTGGCCTGCAAATTGCGCACGAGCGCAATCACTCTACACTAGCGCCATTGGCACTGAAGAGCTTCATGCAACAGAAAATCTACAATTTTCAAAAACTCAACGGGGCATTCCGGGAAAAATCAAAATTTGATACTCAAAAACCAATAATGTTGATAGAGTAAAAATAATGTTCCGGACTCAACAGAATTGATGAAACTTCCATACAAGGTCATTTTGGAGAAATGTTGACCCAAGTCAACACTAACCAACAAGCAACCAAACACTCGAAATGAGCGTGGCTTACTCGGGACCTGAACCAACCATCTACCTAACCCAAAATTATTATTCTGAAGCTAATGGAATCATCGAATTTCAAATCTGATGCTCCGATCATCAATAACTGACCTAAGTTCCACTTTCAACTTCAAATGACCTGAAAACAGAAAAACCAACACAAAACCCACACCGGAAGTCCTCAAGCCTCAACTAAAAGTCCAACTAGACTAAACTCAATACTCTAGAGCTAACGAAACTGTCAGAATCCAATTCTGAGCATGTAAGCTAAGAATGTTGACTAAAGTCAATGATATTCTAAGTTTAAGCTATAAAATAGGCAAACGGCCAAAGCGACCAAACGAATGACTAGGGCACCGAACCACCGGACCCAATAAGTTATAAATGACTTGGGGCCGCTATAGGAAAGCTCTAACAGTACAAAGAAAGTGCAACCATGAAGATGACCGGAAGGGTCATCACAACAGATATCATTCTGAAGGTTTGTCATTCTTCGTTCAAGGGCTTTGATGAGTCCAGCATGTTGTGTGGAAGCTTGCTCTACTTTATTCTTAGCTGGGTTACAGGGAAACTGGAGACACCAACAAGAGAGCTAACATGGTTTACAAAGCACAACAAGATACTTCAAGCAAGTGTAATGAGATTGCAAGCATAATAAAAATTGCATAATAGTTTTCTGGTAGACTGGGCCTCTCATTCATAAGGATGGCTTGCCACAAAAGTCAGCTTCTTAACCCTAAGGATGGCTTGCCAAACTCAGTCAAGAGGTAAATCAGATCATAGTAGTACAACCTTTTCCTACATAAATTGGGCTGGCAGCACTCCCTAGGCCAAAGCTCCTCTTCAGGAATAGTACCACTCTACTAACAGATTTACCCGCTATTGTAAGTTAAGTTAGAGACTCAGAAAACTATTATACCATAACTATTGTACTTGTAAGAGGTTTATTTACAGAATAATCATTGTACTTGTAACAAGTTAACTTATCAAATTATTTTTTTGGACCTTATACTTGAACTAGGATTAGCCTTTCCATCCATCTGAAGAGAAGAACAAAAGAGAACTTTAGAAAGTACTCATATTAGTCATCTCACAAATTTATAAAACGAGTAGTATTTTCCTAAACTATTTTCTGAATGCCTTCTCTTATCTACCTACCTTCCTTTAGGTAGGAAGCCTATTACAAGACAAACCGACTTACTAAAAATAGAAAGCCTTATCTTACATGGCCCACCATTTTAAAAATAGTAAAGTCTTATCCTATATAAAAATAGTAAATCCCTATTCGAGTACACCATTCTATCCTAATAAAATTAATTACAAGACATAGTTTATTCGAACCGAGCCCCACAAGCATGTGACGGAGCCTAATAAAACAAAAGACATGACAACCTAAGTTCTACTAAGCAGCAGAAAATTCTTGAAAATCATGGTATTTACATCTAGAGACATGTGATGGCATGTGAAAGCATGGTCAACTTTTGTCTTTTCTGTTGCAAGCAAGAGGATAAACAACTTGCAAGCTGGTGTGTAGGCAACTTATAAGCAGGTTGTAAGCTGGTGTGTAGATATTTGAAAAGTAGGTGGATAAGCTAGTTGTAGGCTGGTGGGTAGACATTTGAGAAGTAGGTGGGTAAGCTACTAAGGGTAGTTTGTCTTGACATGGGTAGTAAACTTGGTATGGATAATTTTGCCATGGTAACTAATGAATTTCTTGCATGCATCATCCTGTATTATCTGATGAAGCAAGGTTTTAAGGTGTTGATGGTGGGCTTACGTATCCTTCCTCCATCCACTATTCAGTTCCATATTTTCCTTTCAGGTGCTCCTTATTTTCCAGGCTTCTTTTCCATGATCTGGTGAAGTAATTGTTTTTGTTTGATGGCCATGGTGCATCATATTCCCAATTTTGTGATGGAACATTTAATCTTATCTTTGTGGTGGCCTGAGTTACTCCATCCATGAAAATTTGTTATGTGCATAAACTCCTTCTAGCTGCAAGGATAGATGGATCAAATGGGTCTTCGTATTATTTATATATCACCGATTGATAATTTGCCATTTGAGATGGGATCATCCTTTGTGTATTAAGCATGAAGATATACTTGGATGGCTTTTGTTGATCTGCTCCTCATTGCTAGTATAGAATACTATTAAATATGGCTTGAACTTCTTTTTGAAAGATATTCCTTGGCTTTTAATCTCCAATCAATCCCTGAGTTTGTAGATATCAAACTCGATGATGAGGTCTTTTCCTGGAATATCGAAACCAAGTACTTTAGTTTGGAATTTCAATCTGATGTCCACAAAAGCAATGACTTGGATTGGTTTGTCCCATTTGGATGGATAAATAGTCAGCTAGACATGAGGGGCTTCTGCATCAAAAGTGATATTGGTCTTTTCTTCCTTCACCTTAGATATCTAAAAATGAACAACATTTGAATTGATCTCCTCTTTTAACTTGGATATCTGGAAATGTTCATCACTTAATTCTTCGTAGACATCCATGGAGAAGAGAGTTTTCTCTGTTGGTTCTTCTTCTAAGGAGAAGACCAATTCAAGATCGTCATCTTGACTAAGATAGACGCTTGCATGATCTGCTATTTTATTGAAGAGTTGGATTGACCTCTCGAACCTTCAAGACTAGGGACAACTTCTTGCAAAATATCCACCTTTGTTGTAGATGAAGCATCTGCCATTTTTTTGGGAACTGTTTGGACCTCTTCTACTGAAATATTTTGTTCGTATGAGAAATGTGGAATTTCCTCCTGAAGGCTTTGGCCATTTGAACCTCTTGAATCTTTTCTATCTTCTAGGTGCATGGCAAGAGCAATTTGGCTCAGTGATAAGATCAGATTTTGCACAGGCCTTATCTAGGACTGGATTATTTTGAATGATCTGCATCAGTACAGATCTCTTTGTGTAGATATCATCTAGTGCCAAGAATATTGTTTTCCTGATGTATCCAACCTGTGGGATCATTATAGATTGGAATTTCTCCTCAATGATCATCATAGTGCATCCTAACAACATCTTTGGTAGTGATGAAATGAAGGCTTGCTTTAGCTGCTATACTTTCTCCTTCTTTGAATAGATTTTTGGGCCACAATCCAACTACTCTTGATATTCAATTTGGGCCTTCAAATAGTAGTAAGACCTCCTCAAAATATATACTTTGGGTTGAAGCTCTTCTTTCATCGTAAGAAATATTTCCATTGTGAATTAAAGTCCATCAAAGCGTCTTGATATTCCCTAGCCCTCAATAGAGTTAAGTATTATGACTACATGCTAAAGGCTTAGATTTAAGACCCTGAAAATTTTTGAAATCCATTTCATCATTACTGAAAATATTTGTATTAAAGGCTTATGACCTTGATTTCCATTAGTGTTAGGGTCAATTCCGTAGTGTGGGGGTGCATTAGATATGATCTAAGGTCTTAAAAAACTCCTAGCACAAAGTTGAGTTGAAAACATTCTTACTGATTAAGTTTTGATACAAGTATTTACTATGGTCAACTTCAAATGAGTACCTCTCCTTGTATAAGAAGAATTATGTGGCTTAGTACCAACCAAATTAATGGTCTTTGTGTCTTTTTTCTAATGCCACTGATCATTTATTATTTCATGTATGGAGTAAAAAGTTATGACTTTTTTACTGTAGGGTGTTTGAGCTGGAAATAGGTCTCATTGCGATGAAGACACGGCTCATTGCGATGACCCATCGCGATGAAAGGGCATTCAGAGCGATGAAAGAGCGGGGCAGAACACCTGTTATATGCATTTGTGAGTGTTTTATGTCCCATAACTCCAAAACTTCATTCTAAAATCTTAGGGAGACGATTTTCTATGGGCTAGGGTGAAAACTCTCCATTAAAGTAAGTTCTTCCATAAACTTCTTCACCTATTAATCCTTTAACACCTTAGAATCATTAGAATGATCCTTAATGGTTGAATTAGAGGTTAGAACCCTAGGTTCTTAAAATTGTAGAGGAAGCCTATGGGTATGTATTTATCACCTAGAATTATTTCTAGATTGTAAATTAACCTTTCCTAGCATGAATTCGTTATTCTAGAAGATGAATTTTTGTGGTTGGAAACTTTGAGTTCTATAAAAATGGAGTATTTACCATTAAAACTCCATTAATGGAGATATGATGAGTTTGATAGAACTAGTTAATAATTAATTAACTCTTTAGTTAATGATATAGATCATAGATAGGGGTAGAACTCGTGGGTTTGAATTCTCAAAGTATTTTTTTGAAGGGTAATTGATTAATTATTCTTGTAATTGCTTGTTTATTAGATGATTGTATATTCTAAGGCATGAAGGTAGATAAGGAGCATCCGCGGTGTGGCTTGCTTGTCCCAAGATCTTCGATTGAGGTAAGTTATGGTTTATTAGTAGTAGACTCAGATTAGCTAAATATATACACTGTGTAGAACTTATGGGAGGATGCATGATTAGGCCTTTGGGCACAAATTCTGGATGCAATTTAGTTAGAATAAATTGGTAAGACTGTAATTCTTGCTAATAGATATGTTTACGTTATGTGTAACTTAATGGAATATAAATTGGGATTTAAGCCATATGATTTATGAGGCATAGATAATATCTTCATCGTGATATTAGAAGTCAGAGCTGAATATGAGAGATGAAATAGAATTATGATGTAATCAACATCTAAACATGTATTCTTGATTGTTCTGTTACTAATTGATCATTTATATGAAATTGTGTTAGACTTTATATGATTTTTTAAGGTTCTTGATTACTAAACTAATTATTATGGATCCCTGAGTGTGGAGTAGAAGAGTATGTTAAATGAGAATCATCTTAAAAAGAGAAGTGATGTACTACCATAAAGGTTCGAGGAAGACTTGGCTAGATACTAAATTATAACCATTGTAAGATGAATAAACTAAGGTTATTATCATATGTAACATATTAGCAGACAGACTAATCACGATAGAGGATTAGATGTGGAATGTTTAAGGGGTCAATGGTGCTATAGCTAAGGATGATTGATAGACATGTGAAAATACACATATATGTGTATAATCATATAATCAGATTGTAGACTCAATTTTGATGAAATATGCACTCCTAAAATTGATAATTGATTATATGATCCTCGAACATACTTGAATTCGATGAATATGGTTAGATAAGGTCTTGTATGCATAATATGTTAATTTCAATTGAGCCTTTTTTTAGTATTGAATTGGAGTTAAGACTCATCTTATTACATGTTGTATGGTGGAATTGTGTAACTTGTGATTGGTCTTCGAACTTGGTTGAATTATATGTGTTTTTTATGTTATGTTTTTTTATGAATAGGCTAGATGAACAGGAAGTGTTAAGTGAGCTAAAATGACTAAGTGTATTTGTGCTTTGGGCACTGTGTATATTTATGAGTGATAGGTCTGAGAGCCTAGTATTCTTGATATTGATATTGATATAGTTGTTATGGATTGGATAACATACCAGTATGGTACATGGACACCTAGGGTTCTCTGTAGGTCATGGCTAGATAGGCAGAAATAAGACTCTTTAGCATGTGTGTACACTATTCATTACTATTACATTATTTTATGGGCATACATGGTGAGGTAGTACTGTGGGCTGAGATGAGACTAGAGGTAATAATTACATTGAGAGAGTTAGATGAACATAGATTCCATATGTTATGTTTATTGAAAGTGTTTACTCTTATATTGTGATGAGGTGTTATAGTTTCTTGCGTGGATCAATCCTTGATGTGATAATGTGATAATGAAATTATTGATGTCCTAAATAATAAAGTTGAGATGGAAGAAATTAACCCTTGCAAGAGAGTAGCGATATGAGTCTTGTTTATGCTTATTTGATGGCTTGAATATTTAATTAATGAAGGATATGCTTATTTGATGGCTTGAATGTATAATTGATGATTTATGTGTCAAACCTGGACGTTGTATGTAATTCCATATTATTGAGTTGTCTTGGGATATAGGTGTAGAATGACCATAATAGTAGAAGATTTAGTATCAATGAATAACTAGTATTATGGGTGAATTTGGACGAGAACATGTATAATGTGGGACTCCCTGTGACTATCTTAAAGGGGTTAAAAATAATTGCTAAAGCAAATCTAAAACGTAGGAGTATTGGTCCTATGGATTATGGTGGAGTAGGCTTGAATTGTGTCATTGAAGTTAGTTAAAGTTTGAGATCCCATTTTGCGAAATTGGTGTGAATATAATTGTTAGTTATCATGTTTATGTTTTTGATTTTATATGGTGTTGCATGATCTAATCCTGATCGGCTGATGATACCTACCAGTATGTATATTTGTACTACTTCTACACTTGCTACATCTTTTGGGGTGTAGACATGTTGCAGGACCAGTTGAAGTTCTTATGGGAAACGACGAGTATTTATCAATAGCTTTTTCTCATTATAATTCTACAGTGAAAGTTGTATCTTTTATTTTGTCCTTCATTATATTAGAAGCTCGTGTGCATGTCTAGACTAGGTTCTTGGGAAGATGTTATTTCTCTTTTGTTATTAAAAAGTACCGTAAGAATTTATTGGTTTAATAAACTTGTTTTTAAAGACTTTTCGCTTGTTTATGGTTGAATGGTTCAGGGTTCTCTTATCTAGATAGATTAGAGTAGGTGTCCGCATGATCTTCGTATTTTGGATTGTGATATTCTTGGATCCTATCATTTTCCTCTTCTTAAAGAAGATTCGTCCTCGAATCTTTACATTGACTATATATGTTTTATCAATGGATTTGAACCTCCATGGTTGTTATCATGCTCCTCCTCTTAGAAAAAAAATTTCCTCAAATCTTGACCAATGTCTACAACCAACATGATAATCATAATTAGTAGGAGGTAAATAAAAAAAATAGAACAAACATTTGGTAATAATAACATTAGGTAGTGATCATACAATCACTTAATTCACTTAGTTCTTTTATGCATAAACATTCATTTTAAATATTCAAGCACTGCATCATCTAACAGAATAATGTAATTACCAACACAAAAACTAAAAGCACAATCCATAAGCTATTTAAACAATAGAGGATCATTAGCTAGACCAAAAGTATATGAATAACAAGAAAATATATCATATTTTCTCTTGATAAGCAACTTAACCTCACCATTGGATATGCCAAAGTCAAGATATGAATCAAAACTAATTTTCTTGAGAAATGAATTGTATTGAACCTGCAAAAAAGAATCTTAAGAACAAGACAAAAATACTATGAAGTAGCAATCTGTGAGCCCTTATTCTTCTCCGTACTTGAACCATTATATTCTTCATTTAGCTCAATATTCTCAACATTTATGATAACAAAATTTTCATGTGTATCATTGTCTTTATTGGCAACTTCTCCATTGAGTTTTCAAATCATAATGAATTAGAGATCACTTTAAAGTCTTCCTCAAATTTTTTTCATAATGGGTTGTTGTACACTTTAAAATCTTGAGCAATGTTAATTTCTTTTTCAAGTGTGGTACAATCATTCTCTTCAAAAGATTCTTCCTCAAATTTCTTCATGGAATGAAAGGTGATACTAAAACAAGAAAGATTTAGTATATTGAAATGTGAACAAGATTTATTTTCTCTCAAATTCTCTTGAACTTGTTTACTCAAATTATCGAGCACTTTTGTTTCATCACATTGTGATAGATTGCTCATATGAGAAAAATAATCAACAAGGTAAGATTCACTCTCAATTTGAATTATACCTTCACTTAAAACTTTAGCCTTATTAAATTGTGGTATAAAATCAGTTTCAATACAAAAAATAAATTATTGACAAGGTCATATCATATGAGATCATTAAGCTTAAATTTATCTTTAATTTATAATTATTTTCATAAGTCATTGGCTTTTTCACTTTTCAAAAAAAAAATTAAATTGAATTTTCTTGTTTTATGCAACTGTTCTTCCAAACTCTTCATTGATTTTTTTTTAATGACCTGCATATTTGAAATACAAATCCTAAAAAAAGAATGAGTTAATTGGTTTGAGCTTGAAGAAGAATGTTTTACATTTTTGCACTCTATTCTTTTAATCTCTTTTTTTTCAACTCTCAAATGTACTTGTTCACTTTTAATTTTACCTCTGAAACTCACTTCACTCAATCATGGTCACTCATTTTTACTTTTTGAAAACTCACTTTCTTCACTCATTACTTCCTCTCCTTTTTTCTCTCTTGAGTTGTCAAGTTGCTCACCCTTACTTCTCTCTTTCTTTTGTCTTTCATCCTCACTTTTATTTGGTGTAGAGAAGTTCGTCAATACACAAGCTCTTATATTTTGTCAAAAAAAATTCTTTTATTTCTCGAAGGTGTGATGACCCTTTCGGTCATCTTCGTGTTTACGCACTCATTATACTGTTAGATCCTTCCTGTAGCAGTCCCAAGTCATTCATGGCTTGCTGAGACCGGTAGTTTGGTGTCTTGGTCGTTCGTTTAATCATTTTAGCCGTTTACCTATTTTAGAGCTTAAACTTAGAATATCATTGACTTTGGTCAACATTCTTAGCTAACGTGCTCGGGATTAAATTCTGACAGTTCTGTTAGCTACAGAGCGATGAGTTTGGTCTAATTAGACCTTTAGTTGAGGCCTGAGAACTTTCGGTGTGAGTTTTCTGTGGTTTTCTCAGTTTTCAGGCCATTTAGAGTTGAAAGTATAACTTTGGGTGACTTTTGATGATCGGAGTGTCAGATTCAAAATCCGACGATTCCATCAGCTCTGGAATGTTGAGTTTGGACTAGAAAGATGGTTGGTTAGGGTTCCGGGTGAGTCAGATTCATTTTGAGCCTTTGAGTTTCTTTTTGTTAGTGTTGATTTGGGTCAACATTTCTCCGAAACGACCTCGTATGGAAGTTTTATCAATTTTGTTGAGTCCGGAACATCGTTTCCACTCTATTAGAACTATTGGTTTTTGAATGTCAATTTTTGATTGTGCCCGGAATGCCCTGTTGAGTTTTCTAAAAAGTGCAGAAAATCAGCTTCGGGCAGCAGCTATTTATTGTTGTCATTTTATTTTTTTGAGCCCTTCTCCTCACTTTTCTCACTCTAAAACTCAAAATTCTCTCCACCATTTTGCTCCAATTCAGTTCTAAACCTTGGAAAATTATTTATTCGTCGATTATCCGTAGTTCTTCGCCTCTTGGTAAGTCATCTTCTCCAACTTTCCTTCTTCGGTTTTTCTATTAATTCCTCCATTGATGCTCATTCAAAGCTTGGATTTTGTAATAGATTCTGCCTCCTAAGCTGCATGTTCGTGGGTGTGAAGTTTTATCCGTCTTGGGCTGATTTTCTGTCGTTTTGATAAGTAATTCTTGCTCAATTTTCATTTTTATTTTTGAAATTTCCATTCTTGAATCCCCAACTTGGGCGGGCTGTTTTGGTGCCCTTCCCTTGTCCAATTGTGATCAAATTTGGAGCATGCCTTCTTGGCATCGTTGGAGTCATAGTGGTTTTTTTCATTTTTGTTTTCGGGTTATAGAGCCCGCGGGCCTGCTTTTGACTGAGATATCGACCCGGCTACAATTGTAGCAATATGGGTATCATTAGACTCATCTTAACATAATATTCATGAATTTTATATTTTGATTCTCGTTCGGAGCTTCTCGGGGTAGCTCGGCCTTGGATATCATCGTTCCTGCAGCTTGTCATCTAAAGATTGGTAGGTTATGGCTTAACTCTCTAGACTTTGAATATATCGGGTAAACTTGTACTAGTTGGCATCCTTGGGTTGGGTTATTAGGTTAGTACCACAGACCTTGACCGGTTTTCCATGATTCATCCTATTTCTTTCCTCCGTTGTGTGTAGTATTCCTATTAGTTGATATATTTATTACCCTTGTGACCCCGTGAGGTCTTGTTGACTCTGGAACATAGAAGGTGGGATTATTGGGAATGTCTGCGAGTCCCGGACATAGAAATATCCTTCTAGGCTGGTTATGCTTGTTAAGTAGCTTCAGAGCCTGTGCAGGGCCGTTAGGTTGATTGTGAGCTGTCGGGCATCTATTTGGGTTGATCATATCATTTTCATGCATATAAAGAGGTTTTTCCAAGTTTTATTACAGTTTTTGGCTTCGGGCCTATGAAAACTATTTTTCTAAACCTTGCATGGCCCCGGAGGCCCGTTTTCGATGAAATTAGATTTGGAAATCATTTGACTTGATATGTGGATCTTTTTGGGGTAAAATATGGTCTTATCATGATTTACCACTAGCTGAGTTTTCTTACTGATTTGAAATGATATCAGGCTCAGTCGGGTCGAGCATCTGAGATGTTTTTACTACTGTTGTAGACCCAGTTGTGCCTGGGCACCCTTGAGAGGGTTTTTGAGACATATTTTTCACTATTTTAGTCCTAGACAGGGTCTGGGCATGCATATTTTAGACTTAGCCACTGGCTTGAACCCGGACTCGATTCCAGAGGACACGTTTTGATTCTGAGTTTTAGTATGGGGTCCGGGACTTCCATGGACCTTGTCGCTCTGGGCCTGAGGATTTGGACTGTGTATGCCGGGGGGAAAGGTATACGATAGAGTAGAGGTATACGAGTTGTGTCCTTCCATGGAACCTGCCTGCTGGGCCCAATCAACATCGAAGGAGGTACATACAGAGGTTGTATTTCACCCTGAGTTTTTCATGAATCATATCATCTATTGTTTGAGATACCACCCTTGTTTGCTGTTTGTTGATTGTACGCTCTGATAGTATGGGATGCCGGAGGGTTTGTTTTCACTTGATTAAGTTCCTTGATTGTATGTGCAGACGAGAGACTATAGGTAGACTCTTGTTGCTTTATCCCGATATTGTTCCCTGTTACGGTTGATTAGGAGCATGATTACTGTGAGGTGGTGAGTTCCTGGATTGAGTTTTGTATGACTTGATTGGGTATTAATTCATGTATGTTGAGCATGTATACCTTTATTCTTCTCTCCCTTTTTCCTTATACTTGAGGGTACCGGTATACCACCCATTTCTATAACTTATTCTTATATATACTATTTTTGCAAGGATCCCAGGTGCATTGTCCTTACTTTCACCTGTGCCTATTGTGTGTATATATTCTATATGCTAGCCTTATATGTTGTTTCTGCTATCTTTCCTCTGGGCTAGCTATTGTGTGCTTATCGTTGAATTTTGTGACTGTTTGTTCCTACTCTGCCTGCTATTGCTCTTTTACTTTATATGTGCCCAGTCAGCCTATGATACCTAGTGGGTACCTTATGCTTCACATTTGGTGCTCACCCTACCCTCTGCATCTTCTAGTGCAGATCCTAGCATGGGCCATCGTCGTTAGCGCATCAGAGACTCGTGCGGGGTGCAGTTTTTGGATCATCTAGGCTGAGGGTGAGCTTTTGGAATTCATAGCTTAACTTCAATTATCCTTGGTGTATTTTGTACTCTTATAGTTTTGGAGACATTGTGTATATATGACCTTTGGACCTTTGTACTCCTGATGTAGTTTGGCTCTTATACACTTTGATACCAGGTTTTGGGTTGGTTTAGATTCTGTTTGTTTATATCTCTCTTATATCTATTTTCTTCTCATTATGCCTTTGCTTCCGCTTATGTATCGAATCTTCCTCTTAAATTTTTAGAAGATAGCCTATTACTAACCGTTTTAGGCTACGGGGATTAGTTTACCTACTGGGAGGTTATAGGTGCCATCATGACCAATAAATTGGGTCGTGAAACCTTGGTATCAAAGCCCTAGGTTCACTGGTGTCATCAGTATAGGATCCAATGTCTAGTAGAGTCTTACGGATTGGGGCGTAGACGTCTGTGCTCAATCTTTGGGAGGCTATAGTGACATCTTAGGAAACTAGAATTTTCTCATCTCTCTCTCGTGCATAGTATCCTTGAAAGTTTCTAAAAATCTCACTTATTTTGGTTCACTCTTCCGCAGATAGTTCATACGAGATCTTCAGCTTCTAGCGGCCGTGGTGGTCACCGGGGTAGAGGTAGGGGTCGAGAGTGCCTCAGAGCAGTGGCACCTGCTAGAGTTGCTAGAGTGGATATAGAGCCTAAGTATGACTACGAGGCAGAGTTTGCTCCAGAGAAGCAGCATGTGTGCTCGGGGATAGCCCAGGCACCACCAGGTCCAGTACCATTTCCAGCATCAGTTTCTGTGCCAGCTTCAGCCCCAACTCAGTCTTCAGATATTTGGAGACATCCCAGACTTCTGAGAAATCCCAGACATCTGCTCAGGGGGCAGCCTTGGGTGTTCAGAGTTAAGGAGCGCAGCCTTCTACTACGGCTCCCCGTGCTGAGGTTGTTCCAGTTCCATCGGTTGCCCAGCCTCTTGCTCCTCACCCTACTATGACAGAGACAGAGCAGAGAGCCTTGGGTAGGATTATGAGATTGGCACCGTTGAGATTCGCTCGTACATCGGGTCATGACCCACATGACTTTATCACTACCTGTAAGGAGATGTTGCACCATTTGGGCTTATTGGAGACTCACGGAGTTGGCTACACATCATATCAACTGGAGGGTTCAGCAAAGTTATGGTGGAGGGCACAGGTTGCTTGCAGGCCTTCTACATCACCTCCCTTGACCTGGTCTGAGTTTTATGAGGCCTTTATGGACAAGTTTTTGCCACAGAGCGACTGAGAGCATCGGAGGGAGGAGTTCACTAGACTTTCTCAGGATACCATGACCGTTTTAGAGTATGAGACCCGGTTCCATCATCTTGCTCTGTTTGGAGCCATGATTATGCCTACTGAGGCCGACAGAGTTCGTAGATTTGTTTAGGGGCTACGAAGAGGGTTCAGAGAGCCTGCAGAGATACTAGTTGCTAGCGGTCGGTCATTCCAGGACATTGCAGACTATGCCCACACGGTTGAGGATTCGTGTCGTCATGACACCAGGGCCAGAGATAAGAGGCCTAAACATCAGGGTGGTTACTGTGGTTCTAGGCATAGTGTGGAGGTTTAGGCCAGTGGGGCCAAGGTTATCAGCCACAGCAGCATCAGGGTCAGTCTAGCCGACCGGTACAGGCATCACTTCAGGCTTCTGCTTCTCAATTTGAGCAGGGTCAGGGCAGTCAGTGAGGTCACAGTGGTCAGCCATCAAGAGGTACAGATTCTGAGGCATCAGGCCGTGGTGGCCATTCAGGTTCTACTGGTTCATCCCAATCGGGTAGGTCATCAAGGGCTTGCTATATTTATGGTAAGGTTGGTCACTTTGCTAGAGATTGCCCCTAGCATGGTACAGTTCAGCCAGCCGAGCCGTTACGAGCAATTCAACCTCCGGTTAGAGGGGGTGGTGTTCAGGCTAGGGGTGGTGTCCCATATGGTAGAGTAGGTGGTAGAGATGGCGGTCGGGTAGGTGGGGGTCATCGTCAGTTCTATGTTGTCCCTGGGAGACCAGAGGTAGAGGCCTCAGATGTCGTGATCACAGGTACGATTTCTGTATACCGTCAACCAGCTTATGCCTTGTTTGATCCTTGATCCACTTGTTCATATGTATCTGCCTACTTTCTGCCTTGTTTGGGGATGGCTAGTAAGCCATTGTCTGTGCCTATTTCTGTTTCGACCCCAGTAGGAGATTCTTTAGTAGTGGATCGGATTATGATATACTGTGTGATATATGTTGGTGATTTGGATACTTGGGCTGACCTGATGATACCTGATATGTTAGATTTTGATGTGATACTGGGCATGGACTGGTTATCCCCTCACCGTGCGGTTTTGGATTGTTATGCCAAGACTGTTACCATAGTCGTGCCCGGTGTATCCCCGGTTGTATGGTAGGGTTCTGTTAGACATGCACCATCTGGGATCAATTCTTGTCTTCGAGCTAGGAAGATGATATCCCATAGGTGTTTAGCTTATCTAGCATATGTCCGAGATGCTAGTGTTGACCCTACGTCTCCTGAGTCTGTTCCTGTGGTTAGAGACTTCCTAGATGTGTTTTCTACCGACCTGTCAGGCCTTCCACCTGAGAGGGATATTGATTTTGCCATTGAGTTAGAGCCAGGCACTAGGCCCTTTTCTATTCCTCCCTACCGTATGGCTCCTACTGAGTTGAGAGAGCTTAAGGAGCAGCTCCAGGATTTGTTAGCTAAGGGGTTTATTAGACCAAGTGTGTCAACTTGGGGTGCTCTTATTCTCTTTGTGAAGAAGAAGGATAGATCGATGCGGATATGTATTGATTATCGGCACTTGAATAAGGTGACGGTGAAGAATAAGTATCTGATACCCAGGATTGATGACTTATTTGATCAGCTTCAGGGTTATGCCATGTTTTCTAAGATTGATTTGAGGTCTGGCTACCATCAGTTGAGGATTAGGGCATAGGACATCCCTAAGACAGCATTCAGGACACGTTACGGCCACTATTAGTTCCTGGTGATGTCTTTTGGGTTGATTAATGCCCCCGCAGCCTTCATGGACTTGATGCACAGGGTACTTAGCCCGTACTTGGATATGTTCATGATAGTCTTTATTGATGACATCCTGGTATACTCGAGGAGTAGAGATGAGCATGAGCAGCACTTGAGGACTGTACTTCAGACTTTGAGAGATCATTAGCTTTACGCCAAGTTCTCAAAGTGTGAGTTTTGATTAGAGTCAGTTGCATTCCTAGGGCACGTGGTGTATAAGGATGGGATTAGAGTTGATCCGGGTAAGATTTTTGCAGTTCATGATTAGCCTAGACCTACTACTCCTACCGAGGTTCGTAGCTTTGTTGGGTTAATCGGGTATTACAGATGGTTCGTTGAGGGATTTTTTCCATAGCAGCACCCTTGACTATGCTGACTAGGACGGATGTTCCATTTCAGTGGTCTGATCAGTGCGAGGATAGCTTGCAGAGGCTTAAGGCCTTATTGACTTCAGCTCCAGTTTTAACTTTGTCGATCGAGGGTCAGAGTTTCACCGTGTATTGTGATGCTTTAGGGGTCGGTCTTGGTTGTGTGTTGATGCAGCAGGGTCGAGTGATAGCATATGCGTCGAGGCAGTTAAAGGTTCACGAGGGCAACTACCCCACTCATGACTTAGAGTTGGCGGCGTTAGTCTTTGCACTCAAAATCTGGAGGCACTATCTTTATGGAGTTCATTGCGAGATATTCACCGACCATCATAGTCTTCAGTACATTACAAGTCAGCATGAACTGAGCTCGAGGCATAGGAGATGGATTGAGTTACTGAAGGACTATGATTTCACTATTTTATACTATTCGGGCAAGGAAAATGTGGTAGCGGATGCCTTGAGTCGGAAGGCAATGAGTATGGGCAGCCTAGCTTCACTTTCAGTTTCTGAGCGATCGTTGGCCTTGGATATCCAGTCCTTGGCTAACCGTTTGGTTAGGCTTGACTTATCGGATCCTAGCAGAGTTCTTACCAGTGTTGAGGTTCGCTCTACTCTAGTTGATCAGATTCAGAGCCGATAGTTTGAGGATCAGAGTTTGTGTGACCTTCGTGATCAGGTGGTTCGGGGTGAGACCAGCCGGGCTACCTTGGGTTCTGATGGGATTCTGGGGTTTGAGGGTCAACTTTCTATTTCGAGAGTTGGTGATTTGATACAGTTGATACTCCGTGAGGCACATTGTTCCAGATACTCCATTTATCCTGGCGCAGCGAAGATTTATAGAGATCTGAGGTAGCTTTACTGGTGGGTTAGTATGAAGCGAAACGTGGCAGAGTTTGCATCTCGGTGCTTGAACTATCACAGGTGAAGTTCGAGCATATGAGATCGGGTGGTTTGATGCAGCGACTTCCCATTCCTGAGTGGAAGTGGGAAGGTATTACTATGGACTTTGTTGTTGGTTTGCCTCGTACTACTCAAAGGTTTGACTCCATTTGGGTGATCCTTGATAGGCTGACTAAGTCAGCATATTTCTTGCCGGTATAGAATTCCTACGGGGTAGAGAGGTTAGCTCAGATCTACATTTGTGATATTGTACGATTGCACGGGGCCCAGCTTCTATCATTTCAGATCGCGGCACTTAGTTCACATCTCAGTTCTGGAGAGCTATACAGAAGGATTTGGGTACGGAGGTTCAGCTTCGTACTGCTTTCCACCCTCAGATAGATGGCCAGTCCGAGAGGACTATTCAGGTCCTGGAGGACATGGGATCAGTTTGTGCCATTGGCCTAGTTTGCATATAATAATAGCTTTCACTCGAGCATTAACATGGCACTTTTCGAGGCTTTGTATGATAGGCGTTGCATATCTCCCATTGGTTGGTTTTATGGGTTAGATTCCAGACTGTAGAGTACAGGCCTACTTAGTGATTCCTTGGACCGAGTCCATTTGATTCAACATAGACTTAGAGCGGCCCAGAGTAGGCAGAAAAGCTACGCCGATCGTAGACTTCGTGCCTTAGAGTTCAGTGTTGGTGATTTGGTTTTCCTTCGAGTATCACTCGTGAAGGGCGTGATGAAGTTTGGTCGGTGGGGCAAGCTTAGCCCCAGGTTTATTGGGCCGTTTGAGATTCTACAGAAGGTTGGTAGTGTTGCCTGCATGTTAGTTTTACCTCCGATATTTGTAGTTTTCACCCAGTTTTTCATATCTCGATATTTTGCCGGTATGTGTCCGATGAGTCTCACGTGTTGCATTGAAATTTGGTTTAGTTGGATGAGAGCTTGTCATTTATTGAGGAGCCGATAGCTATTCTGGCCAGAGATATCAGGAGATTGAGATCTAGGGAGATTCTGGTTGTGAGAGTGCAGTGGAGGCATCATCCGGTCGAGGAGGCTACCTGGGAGACCGAGAGTGAGTTGCGTTCTAAGTATCCACAGTTGTTCGAGCCTTCAGGTACTCCATTCTTCTTAACTTTCGAGGACGAAAGTCTTTATAGTAATGGATGTTGTGATGACCCTTCCAGTCATCTTCGTATTTACACATTCATTGTACTGTTAGAGCCTTCCTGAAGTGGCCCCAAGTCATTTATGGCTTTCTAGGACTGGTAGTTCGGTGCCTTGGTCATTCGTTTGGTCATTTTGGTTGTTTGCCTGTTTTAAAGCTTAAACTTATAATATCATTGACTTTGATCAACATTCTTATCTAACGTGCTCGAAATTAAATTCTGACAGTTCTGTTAGCTCCAGAGCGATGAGTTTGGTCTAGTTGGACCTTTAGTTGAGGCCTGAGAACTTCCGGTGTGAGTTTTATGTGGTTTTCTCAGTTTTCAAGCCATTTGGAGTTGAAAGTGTATATTCGGGTGACTTTCGATGATCGAAGTGTCAGATTCGAAATCCCATAATTGCATCAGCTCCAAAATGTGGAGTTTGGGCTATAAAGATGGTTGATTCGGGTTCCGGGTGAGTCGGACTCATTTTGAGCCTTTGAGTTCCTTTTCATTAGTGTTGACTTGGGTCAACATTTCTCTGAAACGACCTCGTATGGAAGTTTCATCGATTCTGTTGAGTCCAAAATGGTGTTTCCACTCTATTAGCATTATTGGTTTTTGAATATCGATTTTTGATTGTGCCCGGAATGCCCCGTCGAGTTTTCTAAAAAGTACCGAAAATAAGCTGCGGGCAGCAGCTATTTATTGCTGTCATTTCATTTTTTCCAGCCCTTCTCCTCACTTTTTTCACTCTAAAACTCAAAATTCTCTCCACCATTTTGCTACAATTCAGTTCTAAACCTTGGGAAATTATTTGTTCATCGATTATCCATAGTTCTTCGCCTCTTGGTAAGTCATCTTCCCCAACTTGCCTTCTTCGGTTTGACTCTTAATTCCTCTATTGATGCTCATCCAAAGCTTGGATTTTGTGATAGATTCTGCCCCCTAAGCTTGTGCATGTTCGTGGGTGTGAAGTTTTATCCGTCTTGGGCTGATTTTCTGTTATTTTGGTAAGTAATTCTTGCCCAATTTCTATTTTTATTTTCAAAACTTTCATTCTTTAATCCCCAACTTGGGTGGGCTGTTTTGATGCCTTTCCCTTGTCCAATTATGCTCAAAGTTGGAGCATGCCTTCTTGGCATCGTTGGGGTCATCGTGGTTCTTTTCATTTTTGGTTTCATATTATGGGCCCCGCAGGCCCGCTTTTGACCCGGATATCGACCCGGCTATAATTGTAGCAATATGGGTATCGTTAGACTCGTCTTAACATTTTATTCATGAATTTGATCATTTAATTCTCGTTTGGAGCTTCTCAGAGAAGCTCGGCCTCAGATATCGTCATTCCCGCCGCTTGTCGTTGAACGACAGGTAGGTTACGGCTTAACTCCCTAGACTTTGCATATATCAGGTAAAATTATACTAGTTGGCATCCTTGGGTTGGATTATTAGGTTGGTACCACAGACCTTGACCGATTTTCCATGATTCATCCTATTTCTTTTCTCCGTTGTGTGTAGTATTCCTATTAGTTGATATATTTATTACCCTTGTGACCCCGTGAGGTCTTTTTTGACTCTGGAACATAGAAGGTGAGATTATTGGGAATATTCGCGAGTCTTGGACATAGAAATATCCTTCTAGGCTGGTTATTCTTGTTGAGTAGCTTCAGGGCCTGTGCAGGGCCGTTAGGTTGATTGGGAGCTGTCGGGAAGCTATTTGGGTTGATCATATCATTTCCATGCATATAAAGAGGTTTTTCCATGTTTTATTACAGTTTTTGATTTCGGTCCTACGAAAACTGATTTTCTAAACCTTGCATGGCCTCGGGGGCTCGTTTTTTATGAAATTGGATTTGAAAATGATTTGACTTGATATGTGGATCTTCTTGGGGTAAAAGAAGGTTAAAAATATGGTTTTATCATGATTTACCACTATTGCTAGACTCGACCGGGTCAGAGTGCTAGCTGAGTTTTCTTACTGATTTGAAATGATATCAGGCTCGGCCGGGTCAAGCATCTGAGATATTTTTACTACTATTTTAGACTTGTTTGTGCCCGGGCACCCTTAGAAGGGTTTTTGAGACATATTTTTCACTGTTTTAGTTCTAGACAGGGTCTGGGCATGCATATTTGAGACTTAGCCACTGGCTTGAACCCGAACTCGATTCCGGAGGACACATTTTGATTCTGAGTTTTAGTATGGGATCTCGGACCTCCATGGACCTTGCCGCTCCAGGCCTGAGGATTTGGACTGTGTGTGCCAGGGGGAAGGTTATACGGTGGAGTAGAGGTATACGGGTTATGTCCTTCCATGAAACTTGTCTACTGGGCCCGATCGGCACCGGAGGAGGTACATACAGAGGTTCTATTTCACCCCGAGGTTTTCATGCATCATATCATCCATTGTTTGAGATACCACCCTTGTTTTCTGTTTGTTGATTGTACACTTCGATAGTATGGGATGCTGGAGGGTTTGTTTTCACCTGATTGTGTTCCTCGATTGTATGGCAGCCGAGGGACTGTAAGTAGACTCTTGTTACTTTATTCCAATATTGTTCCCTGTTACGGTTGATTAGGAGCATGATTACTGTGAGGTGGTGAGTTCCTGGATTGAGTTTTGTATGACTTGATTGGGTATTAATTCATGTATGTCAAGCATGTCTACTTTTATTCTTCTCTCCCTTTTTCCTTATACTTGAGGGTACCGATATACCGCCTATTTCTAGAACTTATTCTTATATATACTATTTTTGCAAGGATCC
Organism: Jaltomata sinuosa; assembly: GCA_003996215.1. NCBI lineage: Eukaryota > Viridiplantae > Streptophyta > Magnoliopsida > Solanales > Solanaceae > Jaltomata > Jaltomata sinuosa. Next base: position 71,604 of record QJPP01001043.1, on the reverse strand, counting down.
CAGGTGCGTTATCCTTACTTTCACCTATGGATGATGTGTGTATATATTCTATATGCTAGCCTTATATGTTATTTCTGCTCTCTTCCCTCTGGGCTAGCTCCTGTTTGCTTATCATTGAATTCTGTGACTGTTTGTTCCTACTCTGCCTGTTATTGCTCTTTTACTTTATATGTGCCCAGTCAGCCTATGATACCTACTGGGTACTTTATGCTTCGCATTTGGTGCTCACCCTACCCTCTGCATCTTCTGGTGCAAATTCTAGCGTGGGCCATTGTCGTTAGCGCGTCAGAGACTCGTGCAGGGTGCAGTTTTTAGATCATCCAGGATGAGGGTGAGCTCTTGGCATTCAAATCTTGACTTCAGTTATCCTTGGTGTATTTTTTACTCTTATAGTTTCGGAGACATTGTGTATATATGACTTTTGGACCTTTGTACTCCTGATGTAGTTTGGCTCTTATACGCTTTGATACCAGGTTTTGGGTTGGTTTAGATTTCGCTTGTTTATATCTCTCTTGTATCTATTTTCTTCTCATTATGCCCTTGCTTCCGCTTATGTATCAAATCTTCCGCTTAAACTGTTAGAAAGTAGCCCATTAGTAACCGTTCTGGGCTACGGAGATTGGTTCGCCTACTGGGGGTTGTAGGTACCATCATGACCGAGAAATCGGATCGTGACAGAAGGACTTTTAGCATCAATTCTAATATTAAGCTTTTTAAAATATGCTTTTGTTCTTCCTCTTGCATGTTTTTTCCTTGTCAAACATCTTCATTGATCTTCTCACCTTTAATTGATCTTCTTGAATTTTTATAGGTATCAAAGAAACAAGGGAAGTTTTTTTTCCATCATCTTTTATCAAGAAATACCTATTCTTTTTTTAATCATATGAATCTTTTTTATATAGATATCATGGTCTTCCCAATAAAATATGACATGTGAATAAAGGAACCACATCACACCAAAGTTCGTTCTTGTATCTTCCAAGAGTTAATGTTACTAACACTCTCTTGTCCACTTTCACTCCTTTTAAGGTGTAAGGTGAAGCATTCTTAATATAAGATAAATTAATATTTTTAACAAAGTAAGCATCGAATAAATTGTGACAAACATTCTTGTCAATATTAGTAGCACAAACATTAGATAATACTTTCATTCTAGTTTGAAAAACCTTATTGAATTTAGTAAGATCATGATCTCTTCTAGGACTTTTATTTTATTTCACCCATCATTCGCTTTCTTCTTCATTTCATAGAGTTTTTGCAATTCAATCTTTCAATTTTTTATCTTCTTCTTTTCTTTTGATATTCATAGATGTAACCTCCCAAAGATCTGTAAATTATTTACTTACAAATAAAAGATTGTTAGAAGAGAAAAATGACCTCACCAAGAAAATGGATCTCACCCTTATGTGCATCACTCAAATAGTGGCTTTCAATACTCGTATATCATACAATTAGGCTTTTACCCTCAAAAAGTCTCACAACTCTTATTTCAAAGTTCTTCCATGAACCACCAACTCAAATACTTCAAATCAAGTTTCAAAGTTTGGTTCAAAAATGAAGTACACAATTAAAAACAATGAAAAAGCACGAAATGAATTGTCACGAAATAAAAAAATACACATACAATAACTAGACCACAATAAGTATGAACAAATATTTAAAGTCTCTAGTAAGAAAATAAAAAGAAAATCAAATGTAGTGAACAATCACTTTTAAGAAGATCAAAAACATATCAAATGAGCTTTTATCGAAAAGTGTTGCAATGACCTTGCACTATTTTAAGCAACTTTATTTTGAGTTTTTTGATGAGTAAAAGTCAATAAATTTTAAATTTGATGAGATTTTCAAGAGATAATAAACTAGATTAGATTTTTTAATATTTAAAGTAACTAAATCACAAGATAAAGTATTGAACAAATCATGAACAAGTGAAGAACACTAGAATTTATTGTTCACGTTGCTATTTACTAGAGAAAATTTTTCTTTTTGACATTTTTTGGTTACTGTTCACGCTACAGTAATAAAAAAATTCTATTTTATGATCTTTTTATAATTTTTTATGGTTCAAATTAATAAACTGGGTGAGTATAAGATTATTCAACCATCCAAATCTCTAATATCACTTTAACAACACGGCTAGTGAAAGACTTTAAATTAGAAGTTAGAAAAAGGGAAGGATTAATTCTTGAGAAAGAATGACACAAGCTTAAATATTTGATACTTGAAATTTTGTACTATAGAAGTTGTGGATCAATTAAGAAGAGAAAGCAAAAGAATAGAAGGAAGGAAACTCAAACAAGAAATCTTACCATTGAAGAAATTCAAACTACTGGTTCAAGGTCGAACAAAAAGGGCATAAACCTAAAGAGAATCAAAAGGTCTCCACAAACCACAAGGCTAATGATATTACTATTAAATCAAATTTAGTTACAATAAAGAAGAAATAACACTTTTCTATAGAAGCTAGAAGGGGCTGCCATTATCCTTTGAGATTATCAATGGAGTAGTCAAACTAAATTAAATAAACTATTAAAATCCTAGGTGCATAAAAGATTATAATCACTTCGTTAAATAAAGCGATAAATACAATCAACGTAACATTAAATGAGCTTTTAGAACACATGTTTGGGCTACTAAATTTTCTCCTTCTTTGGATAAATTTTTGGACCACAATCTCACTACTTTTGATATTCTATTTGGGCCTCCAAATAGTAGTAAGACTTTCCCAAAAAATATACATTAGGTTGGAGCTCTTCTTTCACCATAAGACATATTTTTATTGTGAATTGAAGTCCATCAAAGCGTCTTGATTCCCTGGCCCTTAATAGAGTTAAGATTTCTTCGATGCTATCATTATCCAGTTTATTATAAAAATAATAATTTTATGTTAAACTTATAGATATTTTTAATAATTTTTAGAACTTATGTATATATTATGTTTCATTGTTTATTTTATAAAAGAGAGAAATATGTTTTCCAAAAAATATGATCAAACACATGAAATTTCACCCAAAACTGTTTTCTCAAATATATTTGAAAATATATAATCAAACACTAGCTTAGTGGGCATTTGAATGGGCTTATAACTTTTGACTTATAATTCAAAAGCCATGAATTAGGAATTCTAACTTATGACTTTTGACTTATTTCTTCCTTTTTAGCTTAAAAATAAGTTCTTAAAAGCACTTTCTTTATTTTACCCAAACACTTCAAAAGTACTTAAAAGAATTATTTTGACTTAAAATAAGTCAATTCAAATAGACCCTTAATATACCCTATTCAAACACTATTTTTATGCAACTAGTCAAGTGTACGTGTTTTGACGTGTATATCGCGTTAATTAGTTACAAATGTATATAAAATAAATAAATTACCTGGATGAATAGACACTATCAGAGAACTTATACCTGGGAGTTACCATATAAAGAATAAATTATTGTGTGTACGTTATATTATTAAGTATAAAAATTTTAAATTTATAATTTCTTTAAGCATTTTCTTCTCATAAAAATAAATTTATGTGTCTTAAGATATACTTTTGTTAACTTGAAAATAATTTCACTTATATAATAAATTTAGAAAAAATTAAATTAATTTTTTTTAATAATTAGTTAATTCAAAGACTTGATTATTCATTCTCAATATTGAATAACATTATTTTTTGTTAGTTAAATTTTTTATGTACAAATATATAACCACATTTAATAGTAGTAGACTCTACCATTCGATAAATTAATATGATAAATATTTTATGAAAATTGAAAAAAAAACGTATCATAGTCTTGATGTTAATTATTTTATATAAGTATTTTTAGATCGATTTTGAAAACTAAGGTTTCAAAACTTTTTCATAACTTTGGCAAAAAATTTAATTTTGATTTTATTTGAAAAAATAATAAAGAGTTGCCACTTAATTTTTAGGAAAATTAAGAAACCATTTAAAAAGGTATTTTTTTAGGAAAAAACATGTATTGAAAATCAAAGTCTAAGTAAGAATTCAAGTTAAATCCGAAAGAAGGTGTTAGACACTTTCAAAAATCTACAAAGTGTGGTTCCCGGCAGATTAAACCTATTTGGCTAAACTTTTGAAAATTCTTTATATTATTTTATAAAAAAGTCTTGAAGTTTATTTGAAAAAACATTATTTAAAGATGAGTAAAATTTATTTTGATACTTATCCATTTTATTTATTTCAAATGATGAAATAAACTAAGTATCAATATTTCAAAATAATTTTAACTTTAATAATTTTATCTTATTTAAGCCTTTGAGTTAAAGAATTAACTCAATTTCTTAAACATGGATTATGTCTACTTAATAACTATGAAAGAACATAAAAAGTTCTCAAGTCATTCTTAGTAGCTTAAGTTTGCCTAAAATTAAATTGGTAGGCATCATACGAGTAAATAATTTCATGTTATAACAAGATTAGATAAATAACTCAACTCACGGAGGATTCATCTAGGTTAGCTAAAATAAATTTAGTGTTAAACAAATGAATAAATACACAAATAAATAAAGAGAGAATTTAAAATTGAGCCTCAAACTTTCAGCTATTTTAGTGAGGCTAATGCTTTGCCATTCATTTTGGCGTTAATGGGCTGGCCGGTAGCCCATTTCATATGTTGTAATCTGCTACTTTTTGTTTAGGCTATTTAGCCTATTTTCAATTTTGAATTATGCTTCTTTCAACATAGATGATGGGGCGGACTCGAGGAAGATCGGATGTAAGATTGGGGAGTCCAATTGGACTCATTTGAAGAATTCATGCATAAAAAGGAAAAGAAAATGAATGAGCACATATCTATAATAATAACTGAACTCTTTATCAATTATCATAACCACACTAGATGATGATTCCACATAACTTCCGTTCATATGAGGATTCACAATGGAGTCGAACATATACAATACAAAAACTCTAATAATGACAGCATTTGAAGGTTTATGACATTGCGATTGTATTAACAATAGTAGACTAATATAGAAAAGATGGATAGGTCTGTATCTAAAATCAGTAGATGGACATGAGAACATGCCTATATTAACATCAAAGTCATTTGTATAATTCCACAAATAATTCAAGATTTAACAATTTTACTTAATTGAGGTATCTTGTTTAAGAAAAAATTTCAAAATCATTCATGCCACTGAACTGGCTAAACTAACTATCACATAAATTTAAACAATGATCAAGGCTTTAAATGCCACTGTAATTTTGAGATTATTAGGGAGAGATAGAAACTTATTAAGGAGGAAAATGATTATTAACAGTAGACCAATAAACATGTAAATAATCTTAACGAGCTAAATTCCATAGCTAATTTGATCATAAGGAAATTTCCGTACTGAACTAGTGGAACATACTCCCAAATACTAAATAAAATTAAGCTTAAGTGAGTATTTTGACAAGAAAGGGGAAAAGAGGCTTCTGGTGGGGGACTTTCAAAGATAAAAATACACAAAAGACAACACCTCTTCATCTTCCAATCCCATGTCTTAAGAAAAATTCAAGGAATAACCTTCGAGAACATGTGACTTCGTCTCCTCTATAGTTCTTTGTTGATAGTATGAATCAAGAAGGTGTATGGAAAGTCCTCAGTCAAAAGACACTCTTGAATCCCAACTTCCAATAGTCAAACAGAGAATAAGATGGAGGTAAGTGACTTTTGAAAGCAAACCCGCAACTATGCTTATCTAGAACTTTAAGAAGGAGAGTTTAGAGGTAAAAAGGAAGTTATTATAAAGCTCAATTTCACCTCTTCGTCCTGATTTTCAAGTAGAGTAATAAAGAATAGTTTTTCAAAATAGTTTCATCCCCTCCTTGATGGATTATAAGTGCAATGAGTCAAGAAGAATTCTTGGGAAATCCTAGCTTAGAAATAAATTTAAATTACAACACTCATGGAACAACACAACCAATTTTGACTGCTACAAACACATAAATAGGTTGCTTATGCAAAAAAGAATGCTTATATGTACACACGATAGCTGTAAAATAGTAAGCAAAACTGGAATTTCGAAAATCACTACATGCTAGAAAGTAAATTCAACCAAAACCAACAACAATCCAGACTGATTCGCAAAGTCTCATTGACATCAAACACATATTTTCATACAAGACTAGCCCAAATAAATTATGAAACTCATAATAGTAATAAAATCTCACATGATAACAACCAAATATGAAAGAGAGGATGAAAAAAATGAAACCTTTACCTGTTTTGGAGAAGCATCCTGGGATGAAGAGTGTCGAAGATGATTTCACCACGATAAAGTGTTGGATATTTTTGACGGGCACAATCGGTTTCTCACAACTTAAATTTTATTATTGCAAAGTAAATACCCGCTTCCGTCTTACAATTCTTGCACTCACACTCTAGAAACTCTCTTTACTTGTGTACTCACTCTTATTTTCTTACTTGCTTTGATCACACATACAAACTCAAATGGCTACCTCTATTTATAGGTGGTAGTGGAAGAATTTAGTGAAGGGTATTTACTACTCTATCTTAGAATCTTCCGCCAACTACTAAATTCTAGAACTACCCTTTCTAGAATATTTCTAGACCTTTCTCTCTAGAAAACTTATTCTAGAGATCTTTCTTTAATTCTATACAACTCTAGAATATTCTAGATTCTTCTTTGAAATATCTTGAATATTAATTAAGTTGGTGATGAATTCTTAACACTCCCTCTCAACACCAACTTAATTTGTTCCTTGTGTCCGTTATGAGCGATTTCTGAAACTCTGCAAGTATCATGACGTCCATGCCCTTTGAGGATCTCAATATCCATCGGATTACTCCATTCCATTCTCTTTGAAGCTTCTTAAAAGGTAGTGGTCTCTTTGATACTGACCACCTCTGCTAATAATGCATCTATATACTTGGTGTTTGGACATCTCAGACATGTGGACCTTCTTAGTTGCGATTGTGGTGCTTCTTTGACTTCTTCTTGCAACACGTCTGGAGTTTCACACATTTTTGTTTGCCATGAACTCTTCTTTTCCTTTTGTGGAGATACCTCTGGTGTAGGTGATTTAGGTTCTCCTCTTGTCTCTTGGTTAGTCTGTGTCTTGTTCCCTAGTTCTTCTTCGTTGAGCTTATCTTGCAGCTTCTGCTCAAGGGCTATTGAGTCTGGTAAGACAACTTCTTTGGACCACCATGATGATGCTTCATCAAATACTATATTTTTTGACACATATGTCCAATTTGTGGTAGGGTCGCAACACCTCCATCATTTTCTTTGTTCGTCATACCAACAAAGATGCAACGAATAGATTTTTTACCAAACTTGCTACAAAGATGATCTAGAACGAACACATAGCACGCACAACCAAATACTCGAAAGTGACTTACGGTAGGTATCATCTTCTTGAGTTTCTCAAATGGTGAGATGAATTGCAATCTCATTTGTGGCAGTCTGTTGGTGATGTGGACAATAGTTTTCATGCATTTTGCCCAAAACCTTGTTGGTACATTCATACGATGCAACATACTTCTGCATATCTCTATCAGGTGTCTATTATTTCTTTCAGCTACTCCATTTTGTTTTGGCTTATTTGGGTAAGTCAACTGTCACCTTATCATCTTATCTTTAATATAGTTATTGAACTCACGTGATGTGTATTCTCCCCCATTATCCGTATGGATACATTTGATTTTCCTTCCAATATCATTCCCCACAGTATGTTGGAACTCTTTAAACTTCTCAAATACTTCAGACTTATCCTTTAAAAAGTAAATCCATACGTACCTTAAGAAGTCATCAATGAATGTTACCATGTAACGGTAACCACTGATGGAGGGTTGCTTCACCGGTCCAAACACGTCTGAGTGCACCAGCTCCAGTGTCTCCTTGGCTTGATACTTTCATTCTCCGTAGGGAAGTTGATGTGATTTCCCATATTGGCATCCAGCACATATAGTGTCTCCTCTAATCTCAAGTTGGGGAAGACCTTTTAATTTTGACTGCTGCATCATAATTTTTAGTTTGTTGTAGCTCACATGCCAAGATGTGCATGCCATAGCTCAGCAGTTTCATTACTCTGAGTTTTCTCCACATAAGTTGTCTCGGCTGACATGACGTAGATTGACTTTATTCTTCTTCCCTCCATAATCGATGTGCTTGTAACTTTCAAGTTTCTATATACTTTTACATCACTTGGCCCAAACAAGATATAATTTCCAAAATCTGTTAGTTGTGACACAGATAATAAGTTCTTCTTCATACCCGGAACATGGTAGACGTTCTGAAGTTCCACTTGTCTCGAGCTATGATGAGGTACGTACACCATCTTACTAATATGAGTTATTGGCATTTTTGAATTATTTGCAGTCACCACTACTCGATTGCCTTTGTAGTCGCTCATGTTGATAAGCTTTTTCTCATCGCCAGTCATGTGATTGGAGCATCCTGAATCAACGATCCAATCATGTTCATAATTGACTAGTTTCTCACTTACAGTTGCAAGTGCAATCTCTTGTTCTTCGTTAAAATGAAAGGTCATAAGCTCTTCTTGTTGATTGTTTTCTTCAACTGCATAAGAAATCTCAAAATCCCAAGCTTCTTCTTCATCATTCTTTTTTTGGGTAGAAGTAGTGACGTTACCTTCAGCTTTCTTGTACCAGTAGTCTCTGGTGTAGTGTCCTTTCATTCCACAGTTATAGCATTTCTCCATTTTCTGTTTGTGGAAACCTTGGATTGCCTGCTTATTATATCGTTGACTTCTTTGAGGTTGAATCTTTTGGTTTCCACCTGGCCGTGAGCTTCTTTCTTTGTCCATTTCTTGATAGCCTTGCTTTTTGCTGAAGAGCGCCTTATCTTCATCTTTTATAGAGAGACTTGATAATGGCTTCTCCAAGTCTTCTTTATTCGCCAGTAGATTCTTTAACTGAGATAAAGTTGGTTCTGTGGCCCACCCTCGTGTGGCTGTATTTATGCCTTTATACTCCGGCCTTAGACCATGAATAATGATTCTCCTCATCCTTGTCTCTGTGATAGCATTCTCTGGATCTAATTTTGATATTTCATCAGATAAAGATTTTACGTTTGAGAAGTATTGATTGATCGTCATATTCCGCTGTGAGATTGACAAAAGCTCATTTTCAAGCCTTTGTAATCTCACATCATTCTTCTTCGTAAAGATTATCGTAAGCATGTCCCAAGCTTCTTTGGGTGTCTTGGCGTTCTAAATCCATTGCAGGAACTCATCCTCAATTGTTACAGTGAGAGTATACATGGCCTTTTCAGCTTTAACCTTTCACCTTTTTATTGCTTCGGCATCAGTTGGTGGTGTAGTGTCTGAGCCACCAACAATATCCCATAATTCCTGGCCAAGAAAGTAATATTGCATTCTCGTACTCCATAATCTGTAGTTGCTTGCGTTGAGCTTCTCAACGCTGTTGAGAGTGTTTGCAAAAACTGCCATTGATTAGTGCCTCGTGACTTGTAGCCTTCGATAGTAGCTTGGATGATCTCCTTTGAGTTGCTACCTCGCTTTTTATCCACCAGGCTCTGATACCAATTGTTAGATATTTTTTATGGGCACAATCGGTTTCTCACAACTTAAATTTTATTATTGCAAAGTAAAGACCCACTTCGGTCTTACAATTCTTGAACTCACACTCTAGCAACTCTATTTACTTGAGTACTCACTCTTGTTTTCTTACTTGCTTTGAGCACACATACAAACTCAAATGGCCGCCTTTATTTATAGGTGGTGGTGGATGAATCTAGTGAAGGGTATTTACTACTCTATTCTAGAATCTTCCGCCAACTACTAAATTCTAGAACTACCCTTTCTAGAATATTTCTAGACCTTTCTCTCTAGAAAACTTATTCTAGAGATCTTTCTTTAATTCTATACAACTCTAGAATATTCTAGATTCTTCTTTGAGATATCTTGAATATTAATTAAGTTGGTGATGAATTCTTAACACAAAGCTCCAATTTCAAACTTGAATCTTAACCTTGAAGGCTGATACTCCTTAGTTTTTTCTAGAGTATAAGAAATTCCCCTTGAATACTTGAAAATCCCAAGGAAAGGATGATGAACCATGACCCCCTCAATGAAGAAAAAATGGGGTATTTATAGGGAATTTCGGGGTTGATTTAGAGGGGAAAATGCTTGAAAAAATGGGAATAACACTTGAACAAATTCGAAATTCAAATTAAGATAAGGTTCCACAGCTCAAATCTTGTACGAAATTGTACAAATTCAAAGAGATTTTGCTGATTTGGAGGGATAATACCATTTGGGGGTGCTATTTGTCCAATTTCTAGATGCTTCTAGAAGGGAAAACGCATCATATTTGTACTGTGACGGAGGGCATTTGGAAAACGTCAAACTTTGGATAGAATCTTTGTGATTTTGGCATCATTTGGATGAGAATTAGAGGTCATTTGGTGTTGTTGTCGTTGTATGGGTTTGCTGGTGAAGAAGAAGAGAGGAGAGAAGGAGGACGTGGAGTTGCCTTGGTGCAGTCTTTTCTGGGGATTTTGTAGCGCGTGTGAAGAGGAGTTTGAACATGAGAGCAACATTTGTGTAAATGTGTATATGTATAATGTGTATGCTGAAGGAAATAATGCTTGTTGGACCGGGTTATGAGAGGAATTTGGGCTGGGAATTATCTTAGTTTGGGCCAAGAGGATCTGATAATTTGGATTTAAAATGTGGCTAAGATTGAATATAAAATATAGCCAAAACATTAAATGACCAAATTGAAATTGACTCAAGGTAAAATTGAGATAAATTAATTATCTAATTAATCAATCAAGCTTCTTAATATAACAAAGTAAAATAATTAATTCACAAAATAGACTAAATATATTAATGTCATGACCTGATTTCTCGGTCATGATGGCACCTAAAAAACCCCAGTAGGCGAACCAATTCCCGTAGTCCAGAATGGTTAGTAATGGTCTACCTTCTAACAGTTTAAGCGGAAGATTCGATACATAAGCGGAAGCAAGGGCATAATGAGAAGAAAATAGATACAAGAGAGATATAAACAAGTGGAATATAAACCAATCCAAAACCTGGTATCAAAGCATATAAGAGCCGAACTACATCAGGAGTACAAAGGTCCAAAATTCATATATACATAATGTCTCCGAAATTATAAGAGTACAAAATACACCAAGGATAACTGAAGTCAAGCTCTGAACGCCAAGAGCTCACCCTCAACCTGGATGATCTAAAAACTGCACCCCGCACGAGTTTCTGATACGCTAACGGTGATGGCCCACGCTAGGATCTACACCAGAAGATGCAGAGGGTAGGGTGAGCACCAAATGAGAAGCATAAGGTACCCAGTAGGTATCATAGGCCGACTGGGCACATATAAAGTAAAAGAGCAATAGCAGGCAGACTAGGAACAAACAGTCACAAAATTCAATGATAAGCACACAAGATCTAGCCCAGAGGGAAGACAACAGAAACAACATATAAGGCTAGCATATAGAATATATACACACAACAGGAACAGGTGAAAGTAAGGACCACGAACTTGTGATCCTTGCAAAAACAGTATATATCAGAATAAGTTCTAGAAATGGGCGGTATACCGGTACCCTCAAGTATAAGAAAAAAGGGAGAGAAGAATAAAAGTAGACATGCTCGACATACAGGAATTAATACTCAATCAAGTCATACAAAACTCAATCCAGGAACTCACCACCTCACAGTAATCATGCTCATACTCAACCGTAACAGGGAACAATATCGGAATAAAGTAACAAGAGTCTACCTACATTCTGTCGGCTGCCCATATAACCAAGGAATGCAATCAAGTGAAAATAAAACCTCCGGCATCCCATACTACCAAAGCGTACAATCAACAAATAGCAAATAATGGTGGTATCTCAAACAATGAATGATATGATGCCTGAAAACCTCGGGGTGAAATAGAACCTCTGTATGTACCTCCTCCGGTGCCGATCAGGCCCAGCAGCCAGGTTCCATGGTAGGACACAACCTGTATACCACTACTACATCGTATACCCTTCTCCTCTGGCACACGCAGCCCAAAGCCTCAGGCCTGGAGAAGCAAGGTCCATGGAGGTCCCGGACCCCATACTAAAACTCAGAATCAAAACGTGTCCTCCGAAATCGAGTCCGGGTTCAAGCCAGTGGCTAAGTATTAATATGCATGCCTAGACCCTGTCTAGGACTAAAACAATGAAAAAGATGTCTCAAAAACCCTTCCAAGGGTGCCCAGGGACAACCGGGTCTAAAACAGTAGTAAAAACATCTCAGACGCTCGACCCGGCCGAGCCTGATTTCATTTCAAATCAGTAAGAAAACTAAGCTAGCACTCCGACCTGGTCGAGTCTAGCAATAGTGGTAAGTCATGATAAAACCATATTTTTAACCTTCTTTTACCCCAAGAAGATCCACGTGCCAAGTCAAATCATTTCCAAATCTAATTTCATCAAAAACGGGCAATCGGGGCCATGCAAGATTTAGAAAATCAGTTTTCGTAGGCCCAAAGCCAAAAACCATAATAAAACATGGAAAAACCTCTTTATATGTATAGAAATGCTTTGATCAACCCAAATAACTGCCTGACATCTCATAGTCAACCTAATGGCCCTGCACAGGCTCCGAAGATACTCAGCAAGCATAACTAGCCTAAAAGGATATTTCTATATCCGGGACTCACGGACATTCCCAATAATCCCACCTTCTATGTTCTAGAGTCAACAAGACCTCACTAGGTCACAAGGGTAATAAATATATCAACTAATAGGAATACTACACACAACGGAGGAAAGAAATAGGACGAATCATAGAAAAGCGGTTAAGGTCTATGGTACCAACCTAATAACCCAACCCAAGGATGCAAACTAGTACAATTTTACCCAATATATGCGAAGTCTAGGGAGTTACGCCTTAACCTACCTATCATCCGATGACAAGCTGCGGGAACGATGATATCCGAGGCCGAGCTTCTCCGAGAAGCTCCGAACGAGAATCAAACTATCAAATTTATAAATGAAATATTAAGACGAGTCTAACGATACCCATATTGATACAATTCTAGCCGGGTTGATATCCGGGTCAAAAGCGAGCTTGCAGAGCCCGCAACCCAAAACTAAAAATGAAAAGAACAACGATGAGCCCAACGATGCCAAGAAGGTATGCTACAAATTCAAGCACAATTGGACAAGAGAAGGGCACCAAAACAGCCCGTCCAAGTTGGGGATTAAAAAATGGAAATTTTGAAAATAAAAATGGAAATTTGGCAAGAATTACTTACCAAAATGACGAAAAATCAGCCCAAGACGGATAAAACTTCACACCCACGAACATGCACAAGCTTAGGGGGCAGAATCTATCACAAAATCTAAGCTTTGGATGAGCATCAATGGAGGAATTAAGAGACAAACCGAAGAAGGAAAGTTGGGGAAGATGGTTTACCAAGAGGCGAAGAACTACGGATAATCGACGAACAAATAATTTTCCAAGGTTTAGAACTGAATTGGAGCAAAATAGTGTAGAGAATATTGAGTTTTAGAGTGAGAAAAGTGAGGAGAAGGGCTGGAAAAAATGAAATGATAGCAATAAATAGCTGCTGACCGCAGCTGATTTTTTGCACTTTTTAGAAAACTCGACGGGGCATTTTGGGCACAATCGAAAATTGATATTCAAAAACCAATAGTGCTAATAGAGTGGAAACGACGTTCCAGACTCAACGTAATTGATGAAACTTCCATACGAGGTCGTTTAGGAGAAATGCTGACCCAAGTCAACACTAACGAAAAGGAACTCAAAGGTTTGAAATGAGTTCGACTCACCCGGAACCCAAACCAACCATCTTCCTAGCCCAAACTCAACATTCTAGAGCTGATGGAATCGTCGGATTTCAAATTCGACACTCCGATCATTGAAAGTCACCCGAAGTTACACTTTTAACTCCAAATGGTTTGAGAATTGAGAAAACCACACAAACCCCACACCGGATGTTCTCAGGACTCAACTAAAGGTCCAACTAGACCAAACTCATCACTTCAGAGCTAACGGAACTGTCAGAATTCAATTTCGAGCATGTTAGCTAAGAATGTTGACTAAAGTCAACGATATTCTAAGTTTAAAGCTCTAAAATAGGCGAACGGCTAAAATGACTAAACGAACGACTAGGGCACCAAACTACCGATCCCAGCAAGCCATAAATGACTTGGGGACTCTACAGGAAGGCTCAAACAGTGCAATAAATGCAAAAATGCAAAGATGACCAGAAGGGTCATCACAACATCCACTACTAAAAAGACTTTTGTCCTCAAAAGTCAAGAAGAAGGGAGTACCTTAAGGCCTGAACAATTGCGGATACTGAGAACGCAATTCACTCTCGGTCTCCCAAGTAGCCTCCTCGATCGGACGATGTCTCCACTAAACTTTCACAACCAGAATCTCCCTAGATCTCAATCTCTTGATATCTCTGGCTAGAATATCTATCGACTCCTCAACAAATGATAACCTCTCATCCAACTGAACCGAATCCCAATGAAACACATGAGACTCATCTGGCACATACCGGCGCAACATTAAAACATGGAAAACTCGGTAAACAGCTGAAATTATCGGAGGCAAGGCTAACATGTAGGCAACACTACCAACCCTCTGTAGAATCTCAAACGGCCCAATAAACCTGGGGTTAAGCTTGCCCCGCCTACCGAATCTCATCACGCCCTTCACGGGCGATACTCGGAGGAAAACCAGATCACCAACACTAAACTCTAAGGCACGAAGTCTACGATCACTGGTTGACATATGCTCGAACTTCACCGGTTGACAGTTCAAGCACCGAGATACAAACTCTGCCACGTCCCGCTTTATACCACCCCACCAGTAAAGCTGCCTCAGATCTCAATACATCTTCGCTGCACCAGGATGAATGGAGTATATGGAACAATTTGCCTCACAGAGTATCAACTGTATCAAATCACCAACTCTCGGAACACAAAGTCGACCCTCAAACCTTAGAATCCCATCAGAACCCAAGGTAGCCCGGCTGGCCTTACCCTGAACCACCCGATCATGAAGGTCACACAAACTCTGATCCTCAAACTGTCGGCTCTGAATCTTATCAACTAGAATAGAACAAACCTCAACACTGGTAAAAACTCTGTTGGGATCCTATAAGTCAAGCCTAACTAAATAGTTAGCCAAGGACTAGATGTCCAAGGCCAATGGTCGCTCAGAAGATGAAAGTGAAGCTAGGATGTCCATACTCACCGCCTTCCGACTCAAGGCATCCACTACCATGTTTGCCTTGCTTGGATGGTATAAAATAGTGAAATCATAGTCCTTCAGCAACTCAATCCATCTCTTATGTCTCGAGTTCAGCTCGCGCTGACTCATAATGTACTGAATACTACGATGGTCGGTTAATATCTTACAATGAACTCCATAAAGATAGTGCCTCCAGATTTGGAGTGCGAAGACTACTGCCGCCAACTCCAACTGATGAGTAGGGTAGTTGCACTCATGAACCTTCAGTTGTCTCGACGCATATACTACCACTCGACCCTACTTCATCAACACACAACCAAGATCGACCCCTGAAGCATCACAATACATGGAGAAACTCTGACCCTCAACCGACAAAGCCAAAACTGGAGCTGAAGTCAATAAGGCCGTAAGCCTCTGGAATCTATCCTCGCACTGATCATACCACTGAAATGGAACATCCTTTCTAGTCAGCATAGTAAAAGGATCTTCTATGGAAGAAAATCCCTCGACGACCCGCCTGTAATACTCGGCTAACCTAACAAAGTTGCGAACCTCGGTAGGAGTAGTAGGTCTAGGCCAATCACGAATCGCAAAAATCTTACCCGGATAAAACCCAATCCCATCCTTAGACACCAGGTGTCCTAGGAATGCAACTGACTCTAGCTAAAACTCACACTTTGAGAAGTTGGCATAAAGCCGATGATCTCTCAAAGTCTGAAGTACAATCGTCAAGTATTGCTCATGCTCGTCTCTACTCCGGGAGTATACCAGAATGTCATCAATGAAGACTATCATGAACAAATCCAGGTACAGGCTAAGCACCCTAAGCATCAAGTCTATGAAGGCTGCGGGGGCATTAGTCAACCCAAAAGACATAACCAGGAACTCATAGTGGCCGTAACGTGTCCTGAATGTTGTCTTAGGGATGTCCTCTGCCCTAATCCTCAACTGATGGTAGTTGGACCTCAAATCAATCTTAGAAAACATGGCACAACCCTAAATCTGATCAAATAAGTCATCAATCTTAGGCATCGGATACTTATTCTTCACAGTCACCTTATTCAGCTGCCGATAATAAATACACAGCCACATCGACCCATCCTTATTCTTCACAAAGAGAACAAGAGCACCCCAAGGAGACATACTCAATCTAATAAACCCCTTAGCTAACAAATCCTGGAGCTGCTCCTTAAGCTCTCTCAACTCAACAGAAGTTATACGGTAGGGAGAAATAGAAATGGGCCTGGTGTCTGGCTCTAACTCAATGGCAAAATCAATATCCCTCTCAGGTGGAAGGCCTGGCAGGTCGGTAGGAATCACATCTAGGAAGTCTCTAACTACAGGAACAGACTCAGGAGACGTAGGTTCAGCACTAGCATCTCGGACATATGGTAGATAAACTAAACACCCACGGGATATTATCTTGCTATCTCGAAGACAAAAAATGATCCCAGATGGTGCATGGCTAACATAATCCTGCCAAACAACCAGGGATACACCGGGCATGGCTTGGTAATGATCTTGGCATAGCAATCCAAAATTGCACGGTGAGGGGATAACCAGTCCATGTCTACTATCACATCAAAATCCAATGTATCAAGTATCATCAGGTCAGCCCAAGTGCCTAAATCACCAACAGATATCACACATGAACTCATAATCTGATCCACTACTAAAGAATCTCCTACTGGGGTTGAATCAAAAACAAGAACAAACAATGTCTCACTAGCCAACCCCAAACAAGGAAGAAAGAAGGCAGATATATATATGAACAAGTGGATCCAAGATCAAACAAAGCATAAGCTGGCTGACTGTATACAGAAATCATACATGTGATCACAGCATTCGGGTCATCTGCCTTCAATCTCCCAGGGACTGCATAGAACTAATGACAACCTCCCCCTGCCCGATCGCCATCCCTACCACCTGCTCTGCCATGTAAGGCACCACCTCTATCCTGACCACCACCCTCTTTAGCCGGAGGCTGAACTGCTCATAGTGGATCAGCTGGCTGAACTGTACTCTGTTGGGGGCAATCTTTAGCAAAGTGACCAACCACACCACAAGTATAGCAAGTCCCTGATGACCTACTCGGTCGGGATGAACCAGATAAACCATAATTTCCACCACGGCCTAATGCCCTAGAATTTGTACCTCTCGATGGCTGACCACTGTGACCTCACTGACTGCCCTGACCCTGCTCAAACTGAGAACCAGAAGCCTAAAGTGATGCCTATACCGGTTGACTAGACTGACCCTGATGCTGATGCGGCTGATAACCTCAGCCCCACTGGCCTGAACCCCTACCAATATGCCTAGAACCACTGTAACCACCTTGATGTCGAGGCCTCTTATCTCTAGCCCCGGTGTCATAATGACGCGAATCCTCAACTGTGTGGGCATAGTCTGCAATGGCCTGGAATGACCGACCGCTAGCAACCAGTATCTCTGTAGGCTCTCTAAACTCTCTCTGTATCCCCCAAACAAATCTACAGACTCTATCGGCCTCAGTAGGCATAATCATGTCTCCAAACAAAGAAAGATGATGGAACCGGGTCTCATACTCTGAGAAGGTCATGGTATCCTGAGAAAGTCTAGTGAACTCCTCCCTCCGACGCTCTCTGTCGCTCTGTGGTAAGAACTTGGCCATAATGGCCTCATAAAACTCAGATCAGGTTAAGGGAGGTGATGTAGAAGGCCTACAAGCAACCTGTGCCCTCCACTATAACTTTGTTGTACCCTCCAGCTGATATAAAGTGTAGGCAACCCCGTGAGTCTTTAATAAGCCCAAATGGTGCAACATCTCCTCACAGGTAGTGATAAAGTCATATGGCTCCTGACCCAATGTACCAGCGAATCTCGACAGTGCCAACATCAGAAACCTACCCAAGGCCTTCTGCTCCGTCTCTGTCATAGTTGGGCGAGGAGCAAGAGGTTGGGCAACCGATGGAACTGGAACAACCTCAGCACGGGGATCCTAAGTAGCAGGTTGTGCTCCTGAACTTTGAACACCCAGGGCTGCCCCCTGAGCGGATGTCTGGGCTGTCTCAGAAGGACGCTCCCTAATCATACCGCATAGCTGAAGTAACAAACCCCAAATATCTGAAGACTGAACTGGGGCTGAATCTAGCACTGAAACTGATGCTGGAACTTGTACTGGAGTTGGTGGTGCCTGGCTTGTCCCTGGGACCACATGTTGCTGCTCTGGAGCTAACTCTGGCTCATAGTCATACTCAGGCTCTATATCCACTCTAGAAGCTCTAGTAGGTGCCACTGCTCTGGGGCACCCTCGACCCCTACCTCTACCCCGGTGAACACTATAGCCCCTAGCTGGAGTTGGAGGTGCAGGGGCAGGAGGCTCTCCTCTACAAGAAGCTGAAGATCTTATATGAACCATCTGCGGAAGAGTGAACCAGAATAAGTGAGATTTCTAGAAACTTTCAAGGATACTATGCACGAGAGAGAGACAAGAAAAGTCTAGTTTCCTAAGATGTCACTATAGCCTCCCAAAGATTGAGCACGAACGTCTCTGCCCTGATTCGCAGGACTCTACTAAACATTGGCTCCTATATCGATGACACCAATGAACCTAGAGCTCTGATACCAAGCTATCACGACCTAATTTCTCAGTCATGATGGCACCTACAACACCCAGTAGGTGAACCAATCCATGTACCCCGGAAAGGTTAGTAATGGGCTAACTTTTAACAGTTTAAGCGGAAGATTTGATAGATAAGAAGAAGCAAAGGCATAATGAGAAGAAAATAGATATAAGAGAGATATAAACAAGCAGAATCTAAACCAACCCAAAACCTGGTATCAAAGTGTATAAGAGTCAAACTACATCAGGAGTACAAAGGTCCAAAAGTCATATATACACAATGTATCTGAAACTATAAGAGTACAAAATACACCAAGGATAATTGAAGTCAAGCTTTGAATGCCAAGAGCTCACCCTCATCTTGGATGATCCAAAAATGGCACCTCGCATGAGTCTCCGATGCGCTAACGGCGATGGCCTACGCTAGGATCAGCACCAGAAGATACAGAGGGTAGGGTGAGCACCAAATGCGAAGTATAAGGTACCCAGTAGGTATCATAGGCTGACTGGGCACATATAAAGAAAAAGAGCAATAGCAGGCAGAGTAAGAACAAACAGTCACAAAATTCAATGATAAGCAGACAGGAGCTAGCCCAGAGGGAAGACGGCAGAAACAACATATAAGGCTAGCATATAGAATATGTACACACAAGAGGCACAGGTGAAAGTAAGGACAATGCACCTGGGATCCTTGCAAAAATAGTATATATCATAATAAGTTCTAGAAATGGGAAGTATATCGGTACCCTCAAGTATAAGGAAAAAGGGAGAGAAAAATAAAGGTAGTCATGCTCAACATACAGGAATTAATACCCAATCAAGTCATACAAAACTCAATCTAGGAACTCACCACCTCACAGTAATCATGCTCATACTCAACCATAACAGGGAACAATATCAGAATAAAGTAACAAGAGTCTACCTACAGTCCCTCGGCCGTCCATACAACTGATGAACGCAATTAAGTGAAAACAAACCCTTCGGCATCCCACACTACCAGAGCGTACAATCAACAAATAGCAAATAAGGGTGGTATCTCAAACAATGGATGATATGATGCATGACAACCTCGGGGTGAAATAAAACTTCTGTATGTACCTCCTCCGGTGTCGATCGGGCCCAGCAGGCAGGTTTTATAGAAGGACACAACCCTTATACTTATACTCCATCGTATACCCTTCCCCCCGACACACGCAGCCCAAAGACTCAAGCCCAGAGTGTCAAGGTCCATGGAGGTCCCGAACCCCAAACTAAAACTCAGAATCAAAACGTGTCCTCCAGAATTGAGTTCGGGTTCAAGCCAGTGGCTAAGTCTCAAATATGCATGCCCAGACCCAGTCTAGGACTAAAACAGTGAAAAAATATGTCTCAAAACCCCTTACAAGGGTGCCCAGGCACAACCGGGTCTAAAATAGTAGTAAAAACTTCTCAGATGCTCGACCCGGCCAAGACTGATATCATTTCAAATCAGTAAGAAAACTCAGCTAGCACTCTGACCCAGTCGAGTCTAACAATAGTGGTAAATCAGGATAAAAGCATACTTTTAACCTTCTTTTACCCCAAGAAGATCCACGTATCAAGTCAAATCATTTCCAAATCCAATTTCATCAAAAATAGGCCCTCGGGGTAATGCAAGGTTTAGAAAATCAGTTTTCGTAGGCCCGAAGCCAAAAACTATAATAAAACGTGGAAAAACCTCTTTATAGGCATAGAAATGATATGATCAACCCAAATTGCTGCCTGACAGCTCACAATCAATCTAACGGCCCTACACAAGCTTTGAAGCTACTCAACAAGCATAACCATCCTAGAAGGATATTTCTATGTCCGGAACTCACAGACATTCCCAATAACCCCACCTTCTATATTCCAGAGTCAACAAGACCTCACGGGGTCACAAGGGTAATAAATATATCAACTAATAGGAATACTACAAACAACTAAGGAAAGAAATAGGACGAATCATGGAAAAGCGATCAAGGTTTGTAGTACCAACTTAATAACCCAACCCAAGAATGCCAACTAGTACAATTTTACCTGTTATATGCGAAGTCTAGGGAGTTAAGCCATAACCTACCTGTCGTCCGACGACAAGCTACGGGAACGATGATATTTGAGGCCGAGCTGCTCCGAGAAGCTCCAAATGAGAATCAAACTATCAAATTCATAAATAAAATGTTAAGACGAGTCTAACGATACCCATATTGCTACAATTGTATCCGGATCGATATCCGGATCAAAAGTGAGCTCGCGGGGCCCATTATCTGAAACTAAAAATGAAAAAACCACTATGAAGTCAACGATGCCAAGAAGCCATGCTCCAAATTTGAGAATAATTGGACAAGGGAAGGGCACCAAAACAGCCCGCCCAAGTTGGGGATTAAAGAATGGAAATTTCAAAAATAAAAACGAAAATTGGGCAAGAATTACTTTCCAAAACGACAGAAAATCAGCCCAAGACGGATAAACCTTCATATCCACAAACATGCACAAGCTTATGGGGAAGAATCTATCATAAAATCCAAGCTTTGGATGAGCATCAATGGAGGAATTAAGAGAAAAATTGAAGAAGGCAAGTTGGGGAAGATGACTTACCAAGAGGCGAAGAACTACGGATAATCGACGAATAAATAATTCTCCAAGGTTTAGAACTGAATTGGAGAAAAATTGTGGAGAGAATTTTGAGTTTTAGAGCGAGAAAAGTAAGGAGAAGGACTGTAAAAAATGAAATGACAGCAATAAATAGTGGCTGACCGCAGCTGATTTTCTACACTTTTTAGAAAACTCGACGGGGTATTCCGGGCATAATCGGAAATTGATATTCAAAAATCAATAGTGCTAATAGAGTGGAAACGATTTTACGAACTCAACGAAATCGACAAAACTTCCATACGAGGTTGTTTCGGAGAAATGTTGACCCAAGTCAACACTAACGAAAAGGAACTCAAAGGCTCGAAATGAGTCTGACTCATCCGGAACCCAAACCAACCATCTTCTAAGCCCAAACTCAACATTCCATAGATGATGGAATTGTCAAATTTTGAATCCAACACTCTGATCATTGAAAGTCACCCGAAGTTACACTTTCAACTCTAAATGGCCTAAAAACTGAGAAAACCACACAAAACTCACATCAAAAGTTCTCAGGCCTCAACTAAAGGTCCAACTAGACCAAACTCATCGCTTCGGAGCTAACGGAACTGTCAGAATTCAATTCTGAGTATGTTAGCTAAGAATGTTGAATAAAGTTAATGATATTCTAAGGTTAAAGCTCTAAAACAGGCGAACGACTAAAATGACCAAATGAACGACCAGGGCACCAAATTACCGGTCCCAGCAAGACATAAATGACTTGTGGTCCGCTACAGGAAGTCTCTAACAGTGTAATAAATGCAAAAATGCGAAGATGACCGGAAGGGTCATCACAACTAATTAGACTATAACTTATCCAATCTTGATAAAATAAAACACTAGCTCAATTAAGCACTTGTTTTATATGAAAAAAATATTTTTTTAAATAAATAATGAAATTATGCACAACATATATATATATATAGAAATATATTTTCTTTTATTGCAAAAATGATAGAATTGCTTAGAAAATATTTTAAATTTCGTAAAATTATTATTTCAAGTTGTTAAAATTGAAGAAGCTTGAGTAATTAACTAAACTGTGTGAGCCAGAATTGGGTGTCAACAAGTATGATTTTGACAAAAAAAATATTAACTTGAATGAATTATATGTACAAATATCTAATGAATACCTTAACAACATAAATAAGATCAATATTGTAACGATCGAGTTTATCGTTATGGGTAGACTTTTCGTGCCAATTCAAGTCAGAAAACTTTTGGATTTGGGAGTTGAAAATTTTGGGCTAGGCTCGTCTTGGTCAATTTTGGAGCGAGATATGGTCTAGGGAAATCAGGATAAGGATTAGGTAACGTATCCTGTTTTGAGCTAGTTTTCCATTTAGCTAAGACATAAAGGAGTTTGAGTGACTTTTCGAAATCAAATTTGATTAAGTAGAACTCCTGGTATCGAGATTGACGTGAATGGGTTATTTTGACGTTAGAAAAATGAGTGTGTTGTAAAATGGACTAATTTGGAGGACTTTATGACTTTTTTGTCCCGTGTCAATCGCCGGAGTGTCAAAATGGTCATAGTGGTTGACACTCCGCCGTAGCGGAGAAAATACCGCTATAGCGGAAGTCAACATCGGTCAGCCTCTGCCATTGTAATGACCCTTTTGGTCATTTACGCATTTTTGCCTTTCTTGTACCATTAGATCTTACCTGTAATGGCCCCAATTCATTTATGGCTTGTTGGGACCGATAGTTCGGTGCCCGCGCCATTTTTTTGGTCTTTTTGGCCGTTCCTTGTTTTATAACTTTAGACTTTTGAAATCGTTGAATTCAGTCAACATTCTTGGTGAACATGCTCAGAATCGAATTTCGACAGTTCCGTTAGCTCCAAATCATGGAATTTGTTCTAGTGAGACCTTTGGTCGTGATCCAAGAGCTTTTCAGCTTGGAATGCTCTCTCATTCTCTGTTTTCAGGCCAGTTGGGCTTGTTTGGTTGACTTTGGTCAACATTCGGGGAGACGTTCTCGGATAGAAATTACGTCAGCGTTGTTAGCTCTGGAATGTCAAGTTTGTGTTAGATAGTTGGTTAGTTTTGGTCCCGAGTGATCTGGGCTCGTTTCAGGTGTTTGGTTGGCATTAGTTAGTGTTGGCTTCGGTCAACATTCCTTGGAGATTACCTCGTATGGAAGTTTTGTCAATTCTATTGAGTTCGAAACGTCATTTCCACTCTAATAGCATATTTGATTTGTGAGTATCGGGTTTCGATTGTGCCCGGAACACCCCGTAGAAGTTTTGGTTATTGTTGGTTTTCTGCAGCAGAAATTGTTCAGCGCCAACGGCGCCCGGGCAGCGCCAACGGTGCTGACCTATGTCCAGCCCCTATAAATCTTTCCTCCTTCGAGTTTTCAGCTCAAATTCTTGTTTCCTCCCAACTCCAAACTGAAAATACTCTCTACCAAAATGTTATATTCAGTTCATAGCTTGGAGAATCCATTTGATTATCAAGAAATCTTGCTCCCTTGATTATTTGGTAAGTCCTTTTTTCACCAAGTTGTTTCTCCATTGTTGAAGGACCACCATTGTTGGAAAATTCTCAAGCTTGAAAATTTCTTGTAGTAACTACCCTCTGAAGCTTTGCATGATCGTGGATTCGGAGTTTTCACCTCCTTAGTTGGTTTTCTCGTTGTGGTAAGTACCTTTTGATTATCTTCCAGATTAATTCCTTGAAATTCTCTCTTTAATTCTTGGCTTGATCGGGCTTTTTTGAGCCCCAATTCTTGTCCATTTTCTCTCAAATTTTGAGCATGTGCTCTCGGTATGGTAAGGAATACATGTGTATTTTTCATTACCGGTTTTGGGTTATTAGGCCCACGAGCCATTTATGGCCTGAATTTCGACCCGGTTATGTTTATAGCATTATAGGTATTGTTAGTCTCGTATTAATGTGTAGATTATTATGTTGATACTAGTTTCATGAATTTGAGATTCTCGGAGCAGTTCAAGCCTAGACGATGTCGTCCTCGCAGTTATTCATCGAACGACATGTAGGTTATGGTCTTCCCTACCTAGACTCTGTGTATATAGGCTATAACTGCATTAATTAGTATCCTTGGGTGGGTTGTTTTAGGTTGGTACCCCAGACCTTGCCTGTCTTTTCTGTCTGTTTATTTCATACGATGATTGTAGTATTCGTGTAGTATTGTATATTACCCTTGTGGTCCTATGTGGCCTTGTATTGACTCAAGAACATAGATGGTGGGTTATTTGGGAATGTCCGCGAGTCCTGGACATAGAGATATTATTCTAGGCTGGCTATGTCTGTTGTAGAGTTGTTGGACCTGTACAGGGCTGGTAGGAATGTTTGTGAGCCATTTGGCTAATTTATATTTGTGTGCGAGCATATCATCCATAAAAAAGATTTTTCCCTGCATGTTTTATCACTGTTTTGGCTTTGGGCCTACTATAGATGACTTTCTACATATTGCATAGCCCCGGGGGACCGTTTTCAGTATAAACGATGATAAAATGGGATTTGGATGATTTCACACTTGATTACCTACTGATACTAGGCTCGGCAGGGCAGAGTACTAGACTCGATTTCCTACTGATACTAGGTTCGGCAGAGCAGAGCACTAGACTTAATTTTTTATTACTGATTTAGACCCAAATACGCTATGGGCACCCTTTGAGAGGGTTATTGAGACTTTTATCACTTATTTAGACCCGGATACATTCTGGGCACCCTTTGAGAGGGTTATTGAGACCTTTATCACTGATTTATACCCAGATACGCTCTAGGTACCCTTTCAGAGAGTTATTGAGACTCTTATCACTGATTTAGACCCGCGTATACTTTGGTCACCCTGTGAGAGGGTCTTTTAAGATTACTACTACTATTTTAGACTCGGTTCATTCCCGGGAATTTACTTTGAGGTTCTGATTCTCTGAGATTTCACGTTCGTTACTGTATGTGGTCAGGGACCTCCACAGGCCCTGCCATTCCAGGACTTGGCCAAAGGGCCGAGCATGCCAGAGGAGGGGTATACAGAGTCAGATGGTGTATAGAGGGTACGTCCCACCATAGGTCCTCCTGTCGGCATATCAGGGGGAGGTTCATATACAGATACTATTACCAGTTCTATCATTATCATCATTATGAGTTTGAAAGCTTATTTAGTTGATTCTTCTAGGGTTGTCTTTTATGTGGGGTTCCACTGTTGGTTAGACTCGGCTAGTATGGACTAGAAGTTTGGTATGTTGTGTGCTTTTAGATGGTTGGTTTGTGTGCTGATACAGTAGAGGGGCTGATTTGAGCAAAAGGGATGAGTTGAAGGTCTATGCAAGGATTTCTATGGCTAGATGGCAACTTTGAACCCCAGGCACATTTTCCTTTGCCTTCGGGGTGTTTTGACTTGATAATCATGGCATGGTGGATTTTTTCCTGAGGTGAGAGTTGTAAGGCAAATTCAAATCTGAGTGGTTTTGAGTATTCTTAGAGTTTGGAGCTTAGTTAGTGATCTCAGACTTCGTGGTAGGCTTACCACCCTCCTTGCAGGATCTTAGTTTGGTTTTTGTTCGGGTCTGTTGGGCAGGTTGCCTTGGTTTATTCTCTTTTGGTTGATTCAGACTTGGCATGGTACAGCGAGGTTGGATTCATTCTACAGTTTGGAAATTTACTCATCAACACAGGGTTTTCATACATGCTTTTCCTAACCTTGGTGTGTAAACTTCAGTCAGGTTCAGATGGGTTGTTCAGTTAGGTTCAGTTACCGAGTTTGATATTAGCAAAAGTGTTTGTTCATTGGTTGATGGTCAGTTGGGACAGGTAACTCAAGTTTTCGATGATATGCTAAGGGTTGTTATCTTGAATGGCAAAGGCCAGTAGACTATACCTTGGCATGGAAAGATTTTGAGCAAAAAGGGTGACTTCATTCATGGTAGAGTATAACCGAGAACTATGGATTTTCGTTGTGTCAGTTGATGCTTCGAGGGTGGTTTGAGTGTTTGACATATATGCAGCTTCTTGTTATGGTGCAAGAGGGTTTAGTTAAGAATAAAAGGGTTTACAGATCAGCAGGTTCATGAGTTAGAGTTTTGGTTATTGGCTTTTCTGGTAAACTTGGTTATGGTCTAATAGATTCAAGTTCTGTGTGTTTGTCTCCTTGTTTCTCAGGTTTTGGTGTCATATCGGTGCTTTTCGGTTGAGATTCTCGAGGTTCAGTTTGGGTTGGCAGACCCTTGGAGTTTTGGAGTTTAAGTTTAGAATCCAGCTTGGCTAGTAAGGAGTTTAGGGTTGGTTGTTTTCTTTGGTTCCGTTCTGTTGGGTGCCGTCCAGTCATGGAGGCTACCCAGGTTGTCCGAGAGATTAGTGTGGGTTTCGTATCCGCTGTTCTTAGATCTCTAGTGTTTCCTTCTCTCCTGACTTTCGCGGACAAAATTCTTTTTAGTAGTGGATGATCTAACGACCCTTCCAGTCATTTATGCAGTTTTGCCTTTCTTGTAACTTTAGAGCTTGCCTGTAGCGGCCTCAAGTCATTTATGGCTTGCTGGGACCGGTAGTTTGGGCCGTTTGTTTGGTCTTTTTGGCCGTTCCTTGTTTTAGAGCTTTAGACTTTTGAAATCATTGACTTCAGTCAACATTCTTGGTGAACGTGTTCGAAATCAAATTCTGACAGTTCTGTTAACTTTGGAGCGTGGACTTTGGTCTAGTAGAACCTTTGGTCAGGATTCGAGAGCTTTTTAGCTTGAAATTCTCTCTCATTCTGTGTTTTTAGGCCAGTTGGGCTTGTTTGGTTGACTTTGGTCAACATCTGGAGAAGACGATCTCGGATGGAAATTCTGTCAGTGTTGTTAGCTCCAGAATGTTGAGTTTGTGTTAGGTAGTTGATTGGTTTGGGTCTCGGGTGATCCAGGCTTATTTCGGGTGTTTGGTTGGTGTTAGTTAGTGTTGGTTTGGGTCAACATTCCTCCGAGACTACGTCGTATGGATGTTTCATCGATTTCATTGAGTCCTAAACGTCGTTTCCACTCTAATAGCATATTTGGTTGGTGAGTATCGAATTCCGATTGTGCCCGGAACACCTCGTAGAAGTTTTGGATGTTCCTGGTTTTCTGTAGCAGAAATTTTTCAGCACCAACGGCACCCAAGCAGCGCCAATGGTGCTAACCTGTGATTTCCTTCAGCGCCAACGGCGCCCGAGCAGCTCCAATGACGCTGACCTGCGTCCAGCCCCTATAAATCTTTCCTCCTTCGAGTTTTCAGCTCAAATTCTTGTTTCCTCCTAACTCCAAACTGAAAAATCCTTTCTACCAAAATGCTATATTCAGTTCATAGCTTGGAGAATCCATTTGATTATCAAGAAATTTTGCTCCCTTGATTATTTTGTAAGTCCTTTCTTCCCCAAGTTGCTTCTCCATTGTTGAAGGACCACCATTATTTGAAAATTCTCAAGCTTGGAAATTTCTTGTAGTAACTGCCCTCTTGAGCTTTGCATGATCGTGGATTCGTTGTTTTCACCTCCTTAGTTGGTCTTCCCGTTGTGGTAAGTACCTTCTGATTAACTTCCGAATTAATTCCTTGAAATTCTCTCTTTAATTCTTGGTTTGAGCGGGCTGTTTTGAGCCCCAATTGTTGTCCGTTTCTGCTCAAATTTTGAGCATGTGCTCCCGGGATGGCAAGGAACACATGTGTGTTTTCCATTTCAAGTTTTGGGTCGCAGGGCCCACGGGCCCGTTTGTGTCCCAGATTTCGACCCGATTATGTTTATAGTATTATGGGTATCGTTAGTCTCGTATTAATGTGTAGTTTATTGTGTTGATAGTGGTTTCACAAATTAGAGCTTCCCTGAGCAATTCAATCCTGGACGACGCTGTTCCTGCAGCTATTCGTCGGACGATAGGTAGGTTATGGTCTTCCCTACCTAGACTCTGCGTATATAGGCTATAACTGCATTAATTAGTATCCTTGGGTGGGTTGTTTTAGGTTGCTACCCCAGACCTTGCCTGTCTTTTCTGTCCATTTATTTCATATGATGATTGCAGTATTCGTGTAGTATTGCATATTACCCTTGTGGTCCTGTGTGGCCTTGTATTGATTCTGGAACATAGATGGTGGGTTATTTGGGAATGTTCGCGAGTCCCAGACATAGAGTTATTATTCTAGGCTGGTTATGTCTACTGTAGAGTTATTGGGCCTGTGCAAGGTCGGTAGGAATGTTTGTGAGTCGTTGGGCTAATTTATATTTTTGTGCAAGAATATTATCCATGAAAAAGGTTTTTCCCTGCATATTTTATTACTGTTTTGGCTTTGGGCTTACTATAGATGACTTTCTACACCTTGCATAGCCTCGGGGGACCGTTTTCAGTATAAATGATGATAAAATGGGATTTTGATGATTTCACACTTGATTTCCTACTGATACTAGGCTCGGCATTATTACTGATTTAGACCCGAATACGCTCTAGGCACCCTTTGAGAGGGTTATTTAGACTTTTATCACTGATTTAGACCCGGATACGCTCTGGGCACCCTTTGAGAGGGTTATTGAGACCTTTCTCACTGATTTAGAGCTGGATACGCTCTGGGCACCCTTTGATATGGTTATTTAGACTTTTATCACTGATTTAGACCCGAATATACTTTGGACGCCCTTTGAGAGGGTCTTTTGAGATTACTACTACTATTTTAGACCCGGTTCAATCCCGAGCATGTACTTCGAGGTTTTGATTCTCTGAGATTTTGAATTCGTTACTGTATGTGGTCAGGGACCTCCATGGGCCCTGCCATTCCAGGACCTGGCTAAAGGGCCGAGCATGTCAGAGGAGGGGTATACGGTGTTGGATGGTGTATAGCGGGTACGTCCTACCATGGGTCCTCCTGTTGGCGTACCGGGGCAGGTGCATACAGAGTTACTATTATCGGTTCCATCATTATCATCATCACGCATATCACACTCGAATTCCACCCTTATTTTTTGTGTGTTCAGTGTACGCTCTGGTTGTATGGGCGGCCAGAGGGTTTGTTTTCACTTGATTGTGTTTCTTGGTTGTATGAGCGGCCGTTGGGACTGTAGGTAGATTAAGTTATTCCTGTCAGCTTATAGAGATTTTTATGGTCCTTCGTAAGTGTTAGTCCATTGAGGCTCCATGTTTTGTGCTTCAGAATTGAGGGGCTAGTAAGTCCTATATCTATGAGCCTCCATTGTGTGTCCTCCCGAGCGGTTGTGGTTTATCGAGTATTGTCCTTTATCTTGATTTTGAGTAGAAACTTGTGGTTCTGGTAGTTTAGTTATTCCATTCTAGGTTCTAAATTGTGGGATGGATCTCGGTACATGCTTTTCTTGTGAATTGATGTTTAGTGTGTTTTCGTTATCTTTTATGGCTTTTAGTTGATTGCGTTGGATTGCTTTCCTTCTTTCCCATTCTTACTTGAGGTTACCGATATACCGCCATGTTTCCATCCTCTCTCTTTTTTATATATTATTGTTGCAAGGATTCCAGGTGCGTTCTTCTTCCTTACACTTGTGTTTCTGTGTTATGTATATGTTCTGTGCTAGCATGTATACTTGTAATTCCTGGTTGACTACTCTTTGTGCTAGTTCCTTGTGCTTCTTCCTTGCTTTCATGACTGCTTTCTTGTATTCTGCTTCTTACTATTTTTGTATCTTATATGCGCTCAATCGGCCGATGATGCCTACTGGGTACCTGTTGCTTTGCAATTGGTGCTCATATACACTTCTGCATCTTTTTGGTGCAGATATTAGTTGAGCTTTTGCCGTTGATCGCACTGGAGACTCGTACAGCTTTTGGGTCTTCGAGACCAGGGTGAGCGCCTGACGGTCGGGGCTTGTCTAATCTCATCTATAGTACTGCTACTCTTGTATATTCTGAGATAGTTGTACTTATCTTTTGTTACTTCTCACACTTGTATTCCATTAGAAGATTTTGTACTATCGATATCAAGTCTTGGGTTGGTATAGTTTTGTTATGTATATATTTAGGTTGTTGCTTCCGCTTTATCTATCTTTATATTCTGCTTTTGCTTATTTCCACTTATTGTGCGTATTGGTTAGGTAGTAGCCCATTACTAACTATTCTGGGCTACGAGAATTAGTTCACTTACTGGAAGGTTGTAGGTGCCATCATGACCTGAGAAATTGGTTCGTGACAGCCATTGCAGTTGATTCTGCTATGGTGGTACCACTATAGTGGAGCGGACCACTACAGTGGAGCGTGACAGGATTTAAAGTAAAAACTTCCCCAAAACAATCAGTTTTCATCAAAGACGTTTTGGGAGAAGGACAGGCCGATTTTGGGCGATTTTCATCGGTTTTCCACCAATTTTCATCCTAAAGGTAAGAATTCTACTTCCCAAACTCCGTTCTATCCTTCCTACGCTATAGAATTGCTAGGGGTGGACTTGGGGAAAGGTTTGGAATGACCTAGGATGGTAGAATCCAGGGAAATAGGGGATTCGAAGGTGTAGAAGTTCTTGGGTGTCGATGATTTCATTAGATTATGATCATGAGACATGAATTCTCTAAATGTAACCATAAAAATTGTTGGAATAGGTGAATTAATGGTGGGGAATCCCAGGAAAGGGGTGGAATGATCATAGTTGGCCTGGGGTTTGGGATTTTGCATAATCTGGGTAAATTGTTGGCCATAAAGATTGATTTTGGTTATTGTGTGTTGTTTTAGACCAAGAACCAGCAAGAACTTTGGGAAACAGGAAAGCTCCGATTGAGTAAAGCTTGACATATTTCGAGGTAGGTGATGGCTGTTGACTTCTTATATGCATTATGTGTTCACGTATTATTTCATAGTAGTGTATGAGTTGCATGTTTAGGGAATGTTTTGTGAATGTCTAGTTGTCCGGTAATCAGTCTTGTGAAATGAACTTCTTTTGTTTGCTTGTTGGTTTTACAAGTATGTTTGTTCATTAATTGTGATTGATTTGAACTTGTTATGACATTCGGTTGGCTCGGGTACCATACCCGGGTACCACGCTTGGTACAAGAATTACTAACGGTTGGCTCGGTACCACACCTGGTACAGGAATTTCTATTGGTTGGCTCGGGTACCACGCCTGGTACGGGTTGCTTTAATTGCATTACTGTTTTCTTTTGATGGTTTTATGAGTGGACCAGGTTATATTCTTGAACTGTGATATTTGCATAAGGTCCATGAGAGGCCAGGTGATTTTGTTTAAATATGAGTTTGGTCTTAGTGTAGACCGGGATTGCATGTCTAATACTTAGGTAAAGTTAGGGGGATCCTTGGTGGGTCCAGGTTATGTGGAAAAGGTTATATATTGTTGTTTTGGGTGTGGTCAATAGTTGTTTTGGTTTATGTGTTAATATGCTAAGAGAGGGATTTAATATCTGGCTAATCGTTAACTTACTACATGTTTCATGTACCTTACTATGTTATGCTTTATTGTTCATATTATGTTTATTGGAGCTGGCCGATGATCCTACCAGTACACAATAGTTGTGTACTGATTCTGCACTTGCTTTCCTTTTTGTGAGTACAGGAAGTCTTCCGGCAGCTGACACGCGACCTCACTTGTAGTCCTAGTGCTTTCAGACATCAAGGGTGAGTTGCTTTGATCGAGCTACTTTGGTCTCTTTCATTTCAATTATATCCCACTTGTCTTGGGCTTAGATTCTTGTTTATTTGAGGTTGCATCCTCGCATTTTAGACTTTTAGTAGTGTTTTGGTACGATGACTTTCAGGTTCTAGGTAGGGATTTTCTGTAGGTTACTTATAATAGTATTGAGATTGTTATTGAATTACTAGTTTATTTTCTTGCACACTAGTTTTGAGCTGTTAGAATGGTTACGTTTGGGGTCATTGATGGTTCGCTCGCCCGGGGTCGGCTGAGTGCCACTCATGGTGGTTTGGGTCGTGACAAAGATGGTATCGGAGCCCTAGGTTCGTTGATCTCGTCGTACCAAAATAGGTCTAGTAGAGTCTTGCCAAATAGTACAGGGATGTCTGTACTTTTCATCGAGAGGCTATAGGACTTTAGGAAAACTATCTCTTCTTTCTTCCTTCGTGCTATAACTTGATTCCAATTGGTATCTGACTTCGTTCACTCTTTTGTCCGCAGATGGTTAACACAAGGAACAACGGAGCAAGATCAGTGATCCCAGCAGCGGGCCAAGGTGTCAGGGGAAGAGAAAGAGGCAGGGGCAGGGGCCGAGGTAGAGCAACAATCGCAACGGGTGGAGCTTAGGCAGCTGTAGGAGCACGTTAGGCGACCCCTCCCCCACAGCAGGATCAGGTTGAAGAGGAAGTCGAGGTTGTAGTTGAGGAGGGTGTAGAGAAGGAGGAGGCAGCACCAGCTGGAGGTGCAGGCCTTCCCCCTATCACACCCGAAGCATTTCAGTAAGTGTGGTCCTTCCTGAGTGGGCTGGTTGATGCTGGAGCCAACCCCATGGGTACAGCGGATCAGGTTTCGGGTACTCAGCCAGCAATTACTACAGCTCCTAGAATGGATGCAACGTCGGGCACAGATAACTTCTTCCGACGAATGTTGGTTTCAGTTATGACAGGGAATGAGCATGAGATGTTGACTAAATTTCTGAAGCTGAAACCTCCTACGTTTTAGGGCACTGAAAAGAAAGATGCTTATGAGTTCATATTGGACTCTTATGAAAGGTTGCGCAAACTGGGCATTGTGCAACAGCATGGGGTTGAGTTTGTAACGGTTCTGCTACAGGGTGATGCTAAGCACTGGTGGAGGTCTCATATGGAATGTCGGTCATCTGCCTTGCCCCCAATGACTTGGGAGCAGTTTCATGCTCTCTTCTTAGAGAGGTATGTGCCTCGCACTTTGAGAGATTGGAAAAAGGATGAATTCCTAGCACTGGAACAGGATAATATGTCTATCTCTGCTTATGAGGCCATGTTTCATGCCTTGTCTCATTTTGCTACACAGTTGTTGGGTTCTGAGGAGGAGCAGATTCAATTATTTGTGAAGGTCTTGAATACGTACTTACAGGTGTTATCTGTGCACATGACTTCAGCAGGGAAGGGCTTCTATGAGGTAACATATTATGTTAAGAAGTTAGAAGGGGTCAAGCAGGTTGGGCAGGCTAAAGTGTTATCCAAGAGGCCTCGGAATGATCGAAACTTCAGTGGCTCACACTCCAGGGGCCACAATCAGCAAGTGTACTCTGCCCTTCCTATTCAGTCAGCTTTGCCATATGCTATAGGTGGTCGTTCGGGAGCTAATCAGTAGTTTTTGGCTCCTCGAGGCTAGGGATTGTCTTACACATCTACCAGTAGGCATTTGCTTGATCGTGGTTGCTTCTATTGTGGTAATCCAGGACACATTAATAGGGAGTGCCCTCACAGACAGACTGGTAATTAGGTTCAGTAGTAGTCAAAGGCTGTGGTCCCGTTAAGTAGAGGTGGTCATGTTAGAGGTCGTCCACAAGGTTGGTGAGGTAACTTTCAGGTAGACCGAGAAGACAGGGGGAACGGTGGAGTAGGCAGGGGTATGGCACAGCTAATCAGGGAAGTTGCTTGGATTAATGACCGGGCTCACTGTTATGCTTTTTTGGGAAGGTCAGAGGCTGAGGCGTCAGAGGCGGTGATCACAGGTACAATTCTGTTCTGCGATAGGATGGCTTCGGTACTTTTTGACCCAAGTTCTACCTACTCTTATGTGTCTGTGAATTTTTCTATGGGTCTGGACTTGATTGTTGATATCCTTGATTCACCTATTCATGTCCACCCCGATTGGAGAGTCCGTGATTGTGACTCATGTTTTTCGTGCTTTTTCTGTTGTATTTGTAAAGTTGCATACTTGGGTAGACTTGGTAATTCTGGATATGGTAGACTTTGATATCATTTTGGGCATAACCTGGTTATCCCCTTATCATGATGTATTGAATTTTAACACCAAGAATGTAGCTCTAAAGATTCCAGGTAAGTATAGGCTAGAGTGGAAGGTGTGTACAGGCCTAAGCCGTCCAAGATAATATCATTCGTTCGATCTAGGAAGCTAGTGGGGAGAGGGTGTTTAGCCTTTTTGGCTCATCTCTGGGATGATGCTATGGAGTCCCCATCTATTGAGTCAGTGCCAGTTGTTTCAGAGTTTCAGGAGGTATTTTCGGCAGATTTACCTGGTATGCCTCCGTGTAGGAATATTGATTTTTGTGTTGACTTGGAGCCGAGAACTCACCCAATTTTCATTCCTTCATATCATATGGCTCCAGAAGAGTTGATGGAACTTAAGACTCAGCTTCAGGAACTACTAGATAAGGGATTCATCCATCCCAGTGCTTCGCCTTGGGATGCTCTGGTCTTGTTTGTGAAGAAAAAGGATGGTAGTATGTGGATGTGCATAGATTACAGGCAGTTGAATAAGGTGACCATCCAGAATAAGTACCCTTTACCACGTATAGATGATCTATTTTACCAGTTACAGGGAGCATCTGTGTTTTCAAAAATTAACTTGAGGTCAGGGTATCATTAGTTGAAGATTAGTCCCGGGGACATTCCTAAGACTACTTTTTGGACTCAGTATGGGCATTACGAGTTCTTAGTGATCTCGTTTGGGTTGACTAATACACTAGCGGCATTCATGAGTTTGATGAATGGGGTGTTTAAATCTTATTTTAATGCGTTCGTCATTATTTTTATTGATGATATTTTGATCTATTCCAAGAGTAGGAGGAGCATGCTAGACATCTTCATATTGTGTTGGAATTGTTGAGGTGCCAGAAACTTTATGCAAAGTTCTCCAAGTGTGAATTTTAGTTGACTTCGGTCGCATTCTTAGGGCATGTGGTGTCAGAAAAGGGGGTGATGGTGGATCCCCAGAAGATTGAGCCAGTCAAGAATTGGGCTTGGCCTAATTCTGTGACTGAGGTGAGGAGCTTTGTGGGACTTGCAGGTTACTACCATAGATTTGTCAAGGACTTTGCATCTATTGCTACTTACTTGACCAGGTTAACTCAGAAAGAGGTACCGTTTGTGAGGTCAGACAAGTGTGAGGAGAGCTTTCAAAAGCTCAAGACACTTTTGACCACGACTTCTATTTTGTCTTTGTCGGTTGAAGGTAAGAAATTAATTGTTTATTGTGACGCTTCACATTTGGGTTTGGGTGATGTGTTGATGCAAGATAGAATTGTGATAGCCTATGCATCCAGGTAGTTGAAAGTTCATGAGAAGAATTACCTAACTCACAACTTAGAGTTGGCAGTGGTGGTGTTGGCACTCAAGATTTGGAGACACTATCTCTATGGTGTCAAGTGTAAGGTATTCACTAATCATCACAGTTTGCAGCATGTTTTAACCCAAAAAGACTTGAATCTGAGGCAGAGAAGGTGGATTGAGTTGTTGAAGGATTATGATGTGACCATTCAGTACCATCAGGGTAAGGCTAATGTGGTGGAAGATGCATTGAGCCGAAATACAGTTAACATGGGCAGTTTGATTTGTTTGGGGGTGTCCAAATGACCATTGGCAAAGGAGATTCAAGTTTTGGAATCTAGGTTCATGCACTTGGGTATTTTAGAACAAGGTGGGGTGTTGGCCAATATTGAGGTCAAATCCATATTCAAAGAAGAGATAAAGGCCAAACAGTTTCAGGATTCGCAGTTCAGCAGGCTTTGAAGCAAGGCAATATCCGGAGAGTCAGAGGATGCCACATTGGATTCTGGTGGCATGTTAAATTTTAAAGGAAGGATTTGTGTTCCTCGGGTTGATGACATCATTCAAAAAGTGTTAGCAGAGGCTCATGGAACACGGTATTCAATTCATCCAGGTGTAACCAAGATGTACAGGGATTTAAGGCAGCTTTACTGGTGGCCCAGGATGAAAAGGGACATAGCTGAGTTTGTGTCCAAATGTCAAAATTGCCAGCAGGTAAAATATGAGCACCAAAGACCTGCAGGACTTCTACAGAGGATGCCCATTCCAGAGTAGAAGTGGGAAAGGATAGCCATGGACTTTGTGGTGGGTCTTCTCAAGACTTTGGGGATGTGTGACTCTATTTGGGTTATTATGGACAGGCTGACCAAGTCAGCTCATTTTATTTCGGTCAGGGTGGACTATAATTTGCAGCAATTGGCTAATATTTATGTGAAAGAGATCGTGAGATTGCACGGGGTACCACTGTCCATTATTTCAGATAGGAGTACGCAATTTATCTCCAAGTTTTGGG
Organism: Jaltomata sinuosa; assembly: GCA_003996215.1. Lineage (NCBI taxonomy): Eukaryota > Viridiplantae > Streptophyta > Magnoliopsida > Solanales > Solanaceae > Jaltomata > Jaltomata sinuosa. Next base: position 34,997 of record QJPP01001043.1, on the reverse strand, counting down.
GTAAGTTACATGAAGAGTTGGGAACTTAACTTACCTTCAGCACAGCCTTCCATCCTCAGACTGATGGTCAGTCAGAGAGGACGATCCATGTATTGGAGGACATGTTGAGAGCATGTTTGATTGACTTCGGGGGTCATTGGGACTAGTTTCTACCATTGTGTGAGTTCTTATACAACAATAGCTACCACTCCAACATCGACATGGCACCATTTGAAGTGCTGTATGGAAGGGGTTATAGGTCACCTATAGGGTAGTTTGAGGAAGGCAATGTAAAACCTTTGGGCGTGGACTTGGTAAAGGAAGCACAAGAAAAGGTAAGAGGCTTTCAGACCAAGTTGCTAGCAGCCCAAAGCAGGCAGAAAGAATATGCGAATCACAAGGTAAGAGACATGGATTTTCAGATTGGTGAACAAGTGCTATTGAAAGTATCACCAATGAAGGGAGTTATGCATTTTGGTAAGAAGGGCAAGCTCAGTCCTCGGTTCATTGGACCATTCGAAGTTCTTGAGATTATAGGGCCAGTGGCTTACAATTTAGCACTGCCACCCAGTTTATCGGGTGTCCATCCAGTATTCATGTATCCATGTTATAGCGATACCATGGGGATGGGGACTACATCATCAAGTGGGATGAGGTGTTATTTGATAACGATCTTTGCTAAGAAGAGAAACTGGTTCTGATTCTTGATCGGTACATTTGGAAATTGAGGAAAAAGGTGATCAGTATGGTAAATGTTCAATGGAAGCATTGTTTGATTGAGAAAGCCACTTAGGAAACCGAGAAGGACATGTGGGACAAGTACCCTCACTTGTTTGAGGATTCAGGTACTACACTTTCCCTTCTTTATTTCCATAATTTTGGATTGGATCGTTCGGGGACAAACGATAGGTAAATTGGTATCTGTTGTAATGACTGGGTTTGTTATTACAGGTAGACTTTTCGGGCCAAGTTTCAAGTCAGAAAACTTCCAGATTTGGGAGTTGAAAATTCTGGGGTAGGCTAGTCTCGGTCAGTTTTGGAGTGAGGTATAGTCTAGGGAAATCCGGATAAAGATTGGGTAACGTGTCCTATTTTGAGCTAGTTTTTTGTTTAGCTAAGACATAAGAGAGTCCATGGAACTTTTTGGAATCGAATTTGGGTAAGTAGAACTCTCGATATAGAGGTTGACGTGAAGAGGCTATTCCAAAACATCAGGAAAATGAGTATGTTATAAAATAGACCAATTGGGGGGACTTTATGATGTTCTATACCATGTCAACCACCATAGTGATTAACATACTGCCATAGCAACCTCAGTCGTAGTAGAGAAAATACCGCTACAGCGGAAGTCAATGTCGGTCAGCCTCCGCCATAGCGATCGATTCTGCTGCGGTGGTACTGCTATAGTGGAGCAGACCGCTATAGTGGAGCGTTATGGGATTTAATGCAAAAACTTCCCCAAAATAGTACATTTTGGGAGAAGGGTAGGGCGATTTTGGGCGATTTTCTTTAGTTTTCCACCAATTTTAATCCTAAAGGTAAGAATTCTACTCCCTAAACTCGGTTCTATCTTTCCTATTCTATAGAATTGCTAGGGATGGACTTGGAAAAAGGTTTAGAATGACCTACGATGGTAGAATCAAGGGAAATAGGGGATTCTAAGGTGTAGAAGTTCTTGCTTGTTGATGATTTCATTAGATTATGATCATGTGACCTTAATTCTCTAAATGTATCCATAAATATGGTAGGAATAGGTGAATTAATAGTGTGGAATCTCAGGAAAGGGATGGAATGATCACGGTTGGCCTGGGGTTTGGGATTTTGCATAATTCAGATAAATTGTAGGCCATAAAGATTGATTTTAGTTATTGTGTGGTTTTTTAGACCAAGAACTGGCAAGAACTTAGGGAAATGGGAAAGCTCCGGTTGAGTAGAGCTTGGAATATTTTGAGGTAGGTGATGGTTGTTGACTTCTAATATGCATTATATGTTCACGTACTATTTTGTAGTAGTGTATGAGCTGCATGTTTAGGGAATGTTTTGTGAATGTCTAGTTATTCGGTAATCAGTCTTGTGAAATGAACTTCTTTCATTTGCTTGTTGGCTTGGGTACCACGCCTAGTATGAGAATTACTAACGGTTGGCTCGAGGACTACACCTGGTATGGGAATTTCTAATGGTTGGCTCGGGTACCACGCCTGGTACGGTTTACTTTAATTGCATTATTGTTTTCTTTTGATGGTTCCATGAGTGGACCGGGTTGTATTCTTGAACTGTGATATTTGCATAAGGTCCATTAAAGGCCGGATGATTTTATTTAAATGTGAGTTTGGTCTTAGTGTAGATCGGGATTGCATGTATAACACTTAGGTGAAGTTAGGGGGATCATTGGTGGGTCCGAGTTATGTGGAAAAGGGTATATATTGTTGTTTTGGGCGTGGTCAATAGTTGTTTAGGTTTATGTGTTAATATGCTAAGAGAGGGATTTAATATTGAGCTAATCATTGACTTACTACATGTTTCCTGTACCTTACTATGTTATGGTTTACTGTTCATATTATGTTTATTGGAGCTGGCCGATAATCCTACCAGTACACGGTGGTTGTGTACTGATTCTGCACTTGCTTTCCTTTTTGTGAGTACAGGAAGTCTTCTGGTGGCTGACACGTGACCTCACCTGTAGTCCCAGCGCTTTCAGACATCAAGGCTGAGCTGATTTGATCGAGCTACCTTGGTCTCTTTCATTTCAGTTATAGCCCACTTGTCTCGAGCTTAGACTCTTGTTTATTTTGGGGTTACATCCCCGCATTTTAGACTTTTGGTAGTGTTTTTGTTCGATGACTTTCAGGTTCTAGGGAGGGACTTTTCGCAGGTTACTTATAATAGTATTGAGATTGTTATTGAATTGCTAGTTTATTTTCTTGCACAGTGGTTTTGAGCTATTAGAACGGTTAAGTTCGAGGTCATTGATGGTTTGCTCGCCGGGGGGTTGGGTGAGTGCCGCTCACGGCGGTTTGGTTTATGACAAATATGGTATCAGAGCCCTAGGTTCATTGATCTCGTCATACCAAAACAGGTCTAGTAGAGTCTTGCAGAATAGTACGGAGACGTTTGTACTTTTCTTTGAGAGGCTATAGGACTTTAGGAAAACTATCTCTTCTTTCTTCCTTCGTGCTATAACTTGATTCCAATTGGTATCTGGTGATACAAATTGGTATCTCACTTCGTTCACTCTTCTGTCTGCAGATGGTTAACACAAGGAATAACGGAGTAAGAGAAGCGATCCCAACTGTCAGGGGAAGGGGAAGGGGTAGGGACAGGGGCCGAGGTAAAGCAACACCTGCCAGGGGTGGACATCAGGCAGCTACAGGAGCACGTGAGGCGTCCTCTCCCCTACCCAAGGATCAGGTTGAAGAGGAAGTCGAGGTTGTAGTTGAGGAGGGTGCAGAGCAGGAGGAGGCAGCACCAGCTGGAGGTGTAGGCCTTCCCCATATCACACCCGAAGCATTTCAACAAGTGTGGTCCTTCCTAAGTGGGCTGGTTGGTGCTGGAGCCAACCCCATGGGGACAGTTTATCAATTTTTGGGTACTCATCCAGCGGTTACTACAGCTTCTAGAATAGATGCAGCGTCGGCCACAAACAACTTCTTCCGACCAATGTTGGGTTAAGTTATGACAAGGAATGAGCATGAGATATTGACTAAATTTCTAAAGTTGAAATCTCCTACATTTCAGAGAACTCAAAAGGAAGATGCTTATGAGTTCATATTGGACTCTTATGAAAGGCTGCATAAACTGGGCATTGTGCAACAGCATGGGGTTGAGTTTGTCACGTTTTAGCTGCAGGGTGATGCTAAGCAGTGGTGGAGGTTTCATGTGGAATATCGGTCATCTACCTTTCCCCCATTGACTGGGGAATAGTTTCACACTCTCTTCTTAGAGAAGTACGTGCCTCGAACTTTGACAGACTGCAAAAAGGATGAGTTCCTAGCTCTGGACTAGGGTAATATGTCAGTCTCTACTTATGAGGCCAAGTTTCATGCCTTGTCTCATTTTACTACATAGTTGTTTGGTTCTGAGGAGGAGCAAATTTGATTATTTGTGAAGGGCTTGAATACGGACTTACAAGTGTTATCTGTGCACATGACTTCAGCAGGGAAGGACTTCAATGAGGTAACAGATTATGTTAAGAAGTTAGAAAGGGTCAAGCAGGTTGGGCAGGCTAAAGTGTTAGCCAAGAGGCTCCAGAATGATGGAAACTTTAGTGGCTCGCACTCCAGGGGCCATAATCAGCAGGTGTACTCTGCCTACCCTATTAAGTCAGTTTTGCCAGCTGCTACAGGTGGTCGTTCGGGCGCTAATCAGTAGTTTTTGGCTCCTCGGGGCCAGGGATCGTCTTACACATCAACCAGTATGCCTTTGTTTGATCATTGTTGCTTCTATTGTGGTGATCCGGGTCACTTTAATAGGGAGTAGCCTCACAGACAGATTGGTAATCAGGCTCAGCAATAGTCTAAGGCTGTGGTCCCGGCAGGTAAAGGTGGTCATATTACAGGTCGTCCACAAGGTGGGTAAGGTAACTTTCAGGGAGGCCGAGAAGACCAGGGGAACGGCAGCGCAGGCAAGGGTGTGGCGCAACCATTCAAGAAAGTTGCTTGGATTGATGACCGGGCTCACTGTTATGCTTTTCCGGGAATGTCGGAGGCTGAGGCGTCAGACGCGGTGATCACATGTACAATTCTGGTCTGTGATAGGATGGCTTCAGTACTTTTTGACCCAGGTTCTACCTACTCTTATGTGTCTATAAATTTTGCTATGGGTCTGGACTTGATTTGTAATATCCTTGATTCCCCTATCCATGTTTCCACCCCGATTGGAGAGTCCATGATTGTGACTCATATTTATCGTGCTTGTTCTATTGTATTTGTGGGGTTGCATACTTGGGTAGACTTAGTAATTCAGGATATGGTAGACTTTGATATCATTTTGGGCATGACCTGGTTATCCCCTTATCATGCTGTATTGAATTGTAACACCAAGATTGTGGCTCTAGAGATTCCGGGTAAGGATAGGCTAGAGTGGAAAGGTGTGTACAGGCCTAAGACGGCCAAGATAATATCATTCATTTGAGATAGGAAGCTAGTGGGAAGAGAGTGTTTAGCCTTTTTGGCTCATCTACGGGATAATAGTGTGGAGTCCTCATCTATTGAGTCAATGCCGGTTGTTTCAGAGTTTTAGGAGATGTTTTTGGCAGATTTGCATGGTATGCCTCCGGATAGGGATATTGATTTTTGTATTGACTTGGTGCTGGGAACTCCCCCAATTTCCATTCCTTCATAACGTATAGCTCCGGCAGAGTTAAGGGAACTTAAGACTCAGCTTCAGGAACATCTAGATAAGGCATTCATCCATCCCAGTGCTTCGCCTTGGGGTGCTCTGGTCTTGTTTGTGAAGGAAAAGGATGGTATCATGCGAATGTGCATATATTATAGGATGTTGAATAAGGTGACCATCCGAAATAAGTACCCCTTACCCCGTATAGATGATTTGTTTGACCAGCTATAGGGTGCATTTGTATTCTCAAAAATCAACTTAAGGTCAGGGTATCATCAGTTGAAGATTAGGCTCGAGAACATTCCTAAAACTGCTTTCCGGATTCAGTATAGGCATTATGAGTTCTTAGTGATGTCGTTTGGGTTGACTAATACGCTGGCGGCATTCAGGAGTTTGATGAATGGGGTGTTTAAATATTATTTGGATGAGTTCGTCATTGTTTTTATTAAAGATATTTTGATCTACTCCAAGAGTAAAGAGTTGCATGCTAGACATCTCCATATTGTGTTGGAATTGATGAGGCGCCAAAAACTTTATGCGAAGTTCTCCAAGTGTGAATTTTGGTTGACTTCAGTCGCATTATTAAGGCATGTGGTGTCAGAAAAAGGGGTGATGGTGGATCTCCAGAAGATTAAGGCAATCAAGAATTGGGCTCGGCCTAATTTTGTGACTGAGGTGAGGAGCTTTGCAGGACTTGCAGGTTACTATCGTAGATTTGTCAAGGACTTTGCATCTATCGCTACTCACTTGACCAGGTTGACTCAGAAGGAGGTACCGTTTGTATGGTCAGACAAGTGTGAGGAGAGCTTAAAAAATCTCAAGACACTTCTGACCACGGCCCCTATTTTGCCTTTGCTGGTTGAAGGTAAGGACTTTATTATTTATTATGATGCTTCACATTCGGGTTTGGGTGTTGCGTTGATGCTGGACAGGAATGTGATAGCCTATGCATCTAGGCAGTTGAAAGTTCATGAGAGGAATTACCTAACTCATGACTTAGAGTTGGCAGCGGTGGTGTTTGCACTCAAAATTTAGAGAAAATATCTCTATGGTGTCAAGTCTGAGGCATTCACTGATCATCACAGTCTGCAGTATGTTTTTACCCAGAAAGACTTGAATCTGAGGCAGAAAAGGTGGATGGAGTTGTTGAAGGATTATGATGTGAACATTCAGTATCATTCGGGTAAGGCTAATGTGGTGACAGACGCATTGAGCCGGAAGACAGTTAGCATAGGCAGTTTGGCTTGTTTGGAGGTGTCCAAACGACCATTGGCAAGGGAGATTCAGGCTTTGGAATCTAGGTTCATGCACTTGGGTATTTCATAACAAGGTGGGGTGTTGGCCAATATTGTGGTCAAATCCACCTTCATAGAAGAGATAAAGGCCAAACAGTTTCAGGATTCACAGTTGAGCAGGCTTTAGAGCAAGGCAATATCCGATGAGTCTAGGGATGCCACATTGGATTCTGGCGGCGTGTTAAATTTCAGAGGAAGGATTTGTGTTCCTCGGGTTGATGCAATCATTCAAAAGGTATTAGCAGAGGCTCGTGGCTCGCGGTATTCAATTCATCAGGGTGTAACCAAGATGCACAGGGATTTGAGGCAGCTTTACACGTGGCCCGGGATGAAAAGGGACATAGCTGAGTCTGTGTCCAAATGTCAAAATTGCCAGCAGGTAAAATATGAGCACCAAAGATGTGAAGAACTACTATAGAGGATGCCCATTCCAAAGTGGAAGTGGGAAAGGATAGCCATGGACTTCGTGGTGGGTCTTCTCAATACTTTGGGGAAGTATGACTCTATTTGGGTCATTGTGGACAGGCTGACCAAGTGAGCTCATTTTATTCCGATCAAGGTGGACTACAATTCACAGCAATTGGCTAAGACTTATGTGAAAGAGATCGTGAGATTGTACGGGGTACCACTGTCTATTATTTCAGACAGGAGTATGCATTTTACCTCCAAGTTTTGGGGTAAGTTACATGAAGAGTTGGGCACTCAACTCACCTTCAGTACAACCGTCCGTCCTCAGACTGATGGTCAGTCGGAGAGAACAATCCAGGTATTGGAGGACATGCTGAGAGCTTATGTGATTGACATTGGGGGTCATTGGGACTAGTTTATACCATTGTGTGAGTTCTCATACAACAATAGCTACCGCTCCAGCATCGACATGGCACCATTAGAAATGATGTATGGAAGGAGTTGTAGGTCACCTATAGGGTGGTTTGATGAAGGCGATGTAAAGACTTTAGGTGTGGACTTGGTAGGGGAAGCACAAGAAAAGGTAAGAGGCATTCATACCAAGTTGCTAGCGGCCTAAAGCAAGCAGAAATAATAAGCAGATTGCAAGGTAAGGGACATGGATTTTCATATTGGTGAACAAGTGTTATTGAAAGTGTCACAAATTAATGGAGTTATGCATTTCGGTAAGAAGGGAAAGCTCAGTCCTCGGTTCATCAGACCCTTCGAAGTTCTTGAGATTATAGGGCCAGTGGCTTACAGGTTAGCACTGCCGCCCAATTTGTCAGGTGTCCATCCGGTATTTCATGTATCCATGCTAAAGCGATACTATGGGGATGGGGACTACATCATCAAGTGGGATGAGGTGTTATTTGATAAGGATATTTGTTATGAAGAGGAACCGGTTGTGATTCTTGATCGGAACGTTCGAAAATTGAGGACACAGGTGATCAGTATGGTAAAGGTTCAATGGAAGCATCGTCTGATTGAGGAAGCCACTTAGGAAACCGAGATGGACATGCAAGACAAGTACCCTCACTTGTTTGAGGATTCAGGTACTACACTTTCCTTTCTTTATTTCCATAATTTTGGGTTAGATCATTCGGGGATGAACAATGGGTAAATTGGTATCTGTTGTAATGACCGGGTTCGTCATTACGAGTAGACTTTTAATGCCAAGTTTCATGTTAAAAAAACTTTCAGATTTGGGAGTTGAAAATTTTGGGCTAGGCTAGTCTGGACTGGTTTTGGAGCGAGGTATAGTCTAGGGCAATCTGGGTAAGGATTGGGTAAGTAGAATTCGGGTAAGTAGAACTCCCGGTATCGAGGTTGACGTGAAGGGGTTATTCTGGAACATCAGAAAAATAAGTGTTTTGTAAAATGGACCAATTTAGGGGACTTTACGACTCTTTTTCCCATGTCAACCATTGTAGAGGTTGACACACCACCATAGAAACCTTCGCCATAGCATAGAAAATACTACTACAACGGAACTCAACGTCGGTCAGCCTCCGCCATAGCGGTTGATTCTGCTATGGTAGTACTGCTATAGCGGGGTGGACCGCTATAGTGGAGCGTTATGGGATTCAATGCAGAAACTTTCCCAAAACAGTCAGTTTTCATCAAAGACGTTTTGGGAGAAGGGCAGGGCGATTTTGTGCGATTTTCATCAGTTTTCCACCAATTTTCATCCTAAAGGTAAGAATTCTACTCCCCAAACTCCGTTCTATCTTTTCTACACTATAGAATTGCTAGGGGTGGACTTGGGGAAAGGTTTTGAATGACCTAGGATGGTAAACTCTAGGGAAATAGGGGATTCTAAGGTGTAGAAGTTCTTGGGTGTTTATGATTTCATTAGATTATGATCATGTGACCTTAATTCTCTAAATGAATCCATAAAAATGGTAGGAATAAGTGAATTAATGGTGGAAAATCCCAGAAAAGGGGTGGAATGATCACGGTTGGCTTGGGATTTGGAATTTTGCTTAATCCGGGTAAATTATAGGCCATAAAAATTGATTTTGGTTATTGTGTGTTGTTTTAGAGCAAGAATCGGCAAGAACTTCGGGAAACGGGAAAGCTCCGATTGAGTAGAGCTTGGAATATTTTGAGGTAGGTGATGGTTGTTGACTTCTAATATGCATTATGTGTTCACGTACTATTTAGTAGTAGTGTATGAGTTGCATGTTTAGGAAATATTTTGTGAATGTCTAGTTGTCCAGTAATCAGTCTTATGAAATGAACTTCTTTCGTTTGCTTGTTGGTTTTACAAGTATGTTTGTTCATTGGTTGTGATTGATTTGGACTTGTTATGACATTCGGTTGGCTCTGGTACCACGCCTGGTACAGGTATACTAACGGTTTGCTCGGGTACCACGCCTGGTACGAGAATTTCTAATAGTTGGCTGGGGTACCACGCCTGGTACGGGAATTTCTAATGGTTGGCACGGGTACCACGCCTGGTACGGGTTGCTTTAATTGCATTACTGTTTTCTTTCGATGGTTCCATGAGTGGATCGGGTTGTATTCTTGAACTGTGATATTTGCATAAGGTCCATGAGAAGCCGGGTGATTTTATTTAAATGTGAGTTTGGTCTTAGTGTAGACCGGGATTGCATGTCTAACTCTTAGGTGAAGTTAGGGGGATCCTTGGTGGGTCCGGGTTATGTGGAAAAGGGTATATATTGTTGTTTTGGGTATGGTCAATAGTTGTTTTGATTTATGTGTTAATATGCTAAGAGAGGGATTTAATATCTGGCTAATCGTTGACTTACTACATATTTCTTGCACCTTACTATGTTATAGTTTACTGTTTATATTATATTTATTGGAGCTAGCCAATGATCCTACCAGTACACGGTGGTTGTGTACTGATTCTGCACTTTCTTTCCTTTTTGTGAGTACAGGAAGTCTTTCGGCGGCTGACACGTGACCTCACCTGTAGTCCCAGCACTTTCAGACATCAAGGGTGAGCTGCTTCGATCGAGCTACCTTGGTCTCTTTCATTTCAGTTATAGCCCACTTGTCTCGGGCTTAGACTCTTATTTATTTAGGAGTTGCATCCCCGCATTCTAGACTTTTGGTAGTGTTTTGCTACGATGACTTTCAGGTTCTAGGGTGGGATTTTCCGCAGGTTACTTATAATACTATTAAGATTGTTATTGAATTGCTAGTTTATTTTCTTGCACACTAGTTTTGAGCTATTAGAACGGTTAAGTTCGGGGTTGTTGATGGTTCGCTCGCCCGGGGGTTGGGCGCCACTCACGGCGGTTTGGGTCGTGACAAATATGAATGAGAAAAAAAATTCAGAAAAAGTATGCCTTTAAATTCACTCTTAATCGACAACATGAATCTTTCTTCTCCTACACAAGAATATTAACGAATTAGTCAATAATGACTTTTATAGATTTATTCATTTATTGGTTGAAGAAGGTAAGAAAATAATAAATCTATAAAGACAATAAGCATATTTATATATACTAATAACTTAAATAAAAAAAAGAGTTCCTAATCAATCCATGTAAAAACTAAAAGAAAAGAAATTTTACTGCTAAATTAAAATTAATTTGACTATATTGTATCCAAGAACACAATTTAAATATCAAAAACTAAATAAAAAATACCAAGGAAGAAGAAGAAGATAAGAAACAAAATAAAATTCACTATTTTATGTAAATATTGTCTGCATTATAAATTACGAAAATAAGGAAAAAAAAGACATACAAAGTTCAAGTTAGAGATCAATTAACAAATTCGAAGTGATGAAATTGGAGGAAACAATCTGTAAGTTATGAGAGGAAAAAAAGCAGTGATCCATATTTTTAGGGGGAAAATAGGTAGTCCTACACGTTTTTTTTTTTTTCAAAAAAGAAATGCATAGGAATTTTTCATTAAGTAAATAACGACTTTAAAAAAAATATAGTACTTATTAATTTATTTTATTAGTTAAATTAAATTATAAAAACTTTTATTTATCACATTCTTTAAATAAATAATTATGTAAAATAATATTTAAATTGATTTAAAAGTATAAAATATTAGATCTTTTTATATATTGTAGTTACCATATATTTTATCACTCCTTATTTATTAACTAGTAAATTTATCCGCGCTTTTAAATTCACAAAATAAATTTAATTCGAGCGATAAAAATATTCTAAAGATTCTTTTTAGTGTTAAAATTCAAATAAATAAGATTTTGTGTTTTAGTTCATTTTATTCTCAATGCTTAATTTTGTTTTGTTAGTTTGAATAGCTTAATAGTTTTTACTCTTCTGAAAATAATTTTTGCATTGTCAAACTACTCTGTTTATTTTTTATAAAGAAAGGAAAGAAATTCATTTAAAAAGTTGGAGACTTGGAGCTATGCATGTGTATAAATACCTTTTATTCCTTTTCTATATCTAAAATATAACGAAGGTTATAAGTTTTAAAATATATAAGTATATATATGTATATAAAGAAAATGTGATTGAGTTTAAATTTTTTATTTTATCCTTAACGACATGATTGATCATAAATTTTAAAAATATACTTTTAAATTTTTTTGACCCGTTTAACACGTTCATCTAAAATATCTGACGGGTTATATGTTATACTTACTAATTAAGAAACAAATATATTATACAAAAGTCATAACAACTCTGGAAATTAATATTCTTGCACATATATACATAATTTTGTACAAAATGTTAACTTTGAGTATTAATGAAAGGGAACTACTTAATTTTAAAAGAGGCTGATCTGCATTGGAGCCCGACTAATTTAGATTGATGTTGTGTAGGGCTCATTTGAAGGGAAAAAGCTCTCTACCAAGGATTTTTTCATACCCAAAGCTCGAATCCAAAATCTCTGATTAAAGGAGGAACAGTCTTATTCACTGCACCACATCCTTTGGTGGTAGGAATATTTCTTTCTCCAAAGCATTACTTGATTTTTCTAAATTGCTATTACCTGAAAATTTCTAAAAAATCAACCTAATGTGTATATATCAAACGTTATTTTGAATTACTTTTTAAAAAAAGGTGAAAAAAATGTATGAACAACCGGAACTATAGTATACCAAATTTAAAATAGCAACCCAAATATTAGAATATCATTAGATGAAGAAACAAAGAGTTGAATATTTTTAAAGAAAATCTTATAGAAAGTTAAATAATAATAATTAGTATTTTCACAAAGTAGAATTCACTGCTTACTTCTTTATCTCAAAGACCTCCCACCTTCATATTCATTAGCCTGGAAAAATTTAATGAGAGAGATTACATAACTAAACGAAAGAAGAATACAAAAAAAAATAAGATAGACCAGATGTAAAGAGTGAAACTCGGTAAGAAATCAAAATGAGACTCATCAAATCCTTATCTGAATTTTGAATTCAATACTCACATTTCTTTTTTAGATTACACATGAAACTTTAGCAAAGACTTCTAAAAGACATTCTATTTTTTCATAAAAATATATGTATTCAAGAAGAACTCTCAAAATGTTGCTCGTAAATAAAATGATTGATTCCGTAAAAATACCATGATTGTTGATGCCGGAGTCAATAACTCAAAATTAACCCAATACTATATCCACCACAGAAATAGTTTTTCAACCTTCTGTGTTTTTGAGATGTGAATATGAAGAACAAACTTTTTTAAAGGAACAAAGACATCAACGGGGTCATATATACACATAATGAAAAAATTGTAACTGATGTAACTAAAGCTAAGTTAATAACAACATAAATGATTTTCATCTATTGATAAATAGGTGTAACGACCTGTTCAGTCTTTATTAAAAGGTACCTCGTACCGGGTGAGTTATTCGTGCAAAGAAACGGGTTAGAAAACTTTTGGGTTAAGGAGTTGGAAATCTTGGGCTAGGCTAGTCTCAGACGAATTCTGAGCAAGGTAAGGTCTAGAGAAGTTCGGGTATGGATTAGGTATTATATCTTGTGTCAAGTTATTTTTTCCATTATCCAAGACCTTAAGGAGTCCGGAGGACTTTTTAGAAATGAATTCGGGTAAGTAGAACTCCCGATATCGAGGTTGACGTTAAAGGGTTGGTACGAAACATTAAAATTTTGAAGTGTGTTCTGAAACAAGCCATTTGTGGGGAATTTTTGAGGTTCTATTCTTTGTCAACAACTATACGGTTGACACAACACTATTACGACCTCCTCTATAGCGGAGAAATTACCGCTAGCGGTTGACACAATACTATTGCGACCTCTTCTATAGCAGAGAAATTACCGCTAGAGGAGAAGTCAATGCCGGTCAACACAGCTATAGCGGTCAGTTCTGCTATGCGGTACCGCTATAGCGGAGCGTGACTGCTATAGCGGGGCGACAGGATCAGAAAACTCAAAAATGGATTTTATAATTTCATTCTCCCCTATTCAGCCCCAACATAGATGAGGGTTACTCCAAGAACCCTCCTAGGCTGCTCCAAGGCCTGGGATCCATGGGGAGGTGAGATTCCAGCTAAAAGGATGCGAAACTATGGATTTTGGGCCTCTCATCTAATGAACGTTCAAATCGTGCTCTCCAATTAGGAGGCCACGATGATCGTGCAGCAAAACCAAATTTATAAACCCAACGGATATCGAGGTCATACCCAAGGGACTTGACTTAGCCAACTAGAGATTGTATGAGTTGAATTCAAGGTGAGAGTAATTATTTAAACAAGAACAAGTAAAAAGATGGGGGGAATTGGAAAAGTTGTCAATACTAACACAATTCAACAAAAGCAATAAAACTAAAGATGGGTGTACCAAGTGACTTAGAAGACTAGGGATGCATATCCGATGGGGCATTCGCTTTAGGATAGGGTAATCATTAATTCACTTATACTTTCACCTATTGACATGAATAGCGTTGGTCATAGGTGTGGAATGCTATCTTTCGATCCACATCCACATTTCTGATGATTTCAGTTAGAACATCATCGGTGAAATAAACAATCAACCAACATTAGCTTGGGGAGGTCATCCTATTCCTAGCTCGGACCCCTAAATGGGAGATTCCTGCGATTAGAGCTATTCCTAGCCTCCAATCTAGATGGATTCCCAAGTACCCACTAGCAATTTCACATCCACAACTATGAAATTCTCTTTCGAGTAATCACATAGCTAAGTAATGTAAATTTATGTTTGCAACTACAAATTTTAGGATTAAAACTTGGTGAAATTACTAGACCCATGTCAAATAAGCAATTATAAAGGTGAATTAACAACACTCACACCTATTAGCTAAGCACCCATCATCTATACACCCCTAGACAAGAGAATTTAGCCACTCATAGTAGGAGAAGAAGAGATACCCATCTGCGTAATTCAAATTCACATCAATTGTAGCTGAATCTCAAGTTCTAGAATCAAATTAGGCCCACAAATTGTTAACCAAGAGATTTGGATTGAAACCCTCTTCTCAATGGAGGTGGAAAATTATTTACAAAGGAAAAACTATCTCTAAAACTCAGGTCTGAAGTATTGTATATATAAAATGAGCCTAAATTGGCCCTTTATATGTTCCCAAGTCGTCACATAAAATTAGGACAAATTTACTCTCCGGGCGATGTGCGACGCGACGTGCGGTTCGCACGTCACATTGTGCGCGTCGCACACGTACTTTAGATCGTCCAGTGACTTTAGCATCATAAGTGAACTTTGTGCAAAGATGGTGCATTTCACACCATGGGTTGTGCGCGTCACACAACGACCGCACTCCTTAGCAGAATCTTCAGCAACTTTTGTAACCTCGTGCGGAGGAGGTGTGAACCGCACCTCGGCTTGTGCGTGTCGCATAGCCACCGCATCCCATAGCACATTCTCCAGCTTTTCTCAACTCTTCACACTTAGCTTCTTTTTGGCTCTTTTTGGGTCCATATCCTTGTTCTTCATCTTCTATCAAAAGTACCTGCATAGACATCAATAAAGGTCATAAAAACCTCTAAATCGATTCAAACCATATCAATAATTCATGGATACAGGCTCAATAAGTAGGTAGATTACCGACTTATCAAACCCCCAAACTTGAACTCTTGCTTGTCCTCAAGCAAGATACTCACAAGGCAAGGAATGAATTATGCTAAGGCTCAATTAAGGAACAAAAGACTACTCTACACTAAAAACTTAAGAAAAAGAAAGAAACAAAAGACTTAAACAAATGATTCAACTACTATGCTCATCTCAATTTGGACCCCCACAACTCAAGGCAATTTGTCATTTCAAAACCTTTTTCAAGACGACATCATATTTTATTGAAAATCAAGAGAATTTGTCATTCAAAACAAGACATTTAAGCTTCTCAAGTCATTAGCATGGACCGTCAAGGTTTTCCTCGAGATTTGCCACACAACTTGTCTCATTCATTCCCCTCAATTGAAATAGAGACTCTATGCTTCAATTCGAGTGCATGATGCCACTCACCATAAGAGAGAATCCCATTCACAATCATTCAATTCTCAAAACATGGGATTATAAGAGAACCAAGAAGACTCTCACTCTCTCAAGAAAGTTCAAGTGCATACGCATCAAACCATAGTCTTGCCCTTCATGTAGATCACCACTAATGTAGGGTAGCCAAGCTCGGAATAACCAAGGACTTGCGGGTTACGATGTTGGATACGGCTAAGGTGAGGATATTGATAACGCTCAAACTACACCTCTATTTAAGAAGCGTAAGCGATCGTTGTCAAATATATAACCCAACAAGGTTGGGGTCGAATCCCACAGAGAATATGGTGATGATTAAGTCTTTGGTGAATTAAGTGACTAGTTGTCAATCGATTCCAGTAAATAAGGGGGGGTTTTGTAATCAAATTGTAAACAAAACAATAATAAACGTAGGGGGTTTAAATCAGTAGGAGAGAATGAACTAGGGATGTGTTCACCATGGCGTTGTAACAATGTCGATTCTAGGCTTAACCGGGTTCTTTCTATATGATTGTCACGATGTGATTGCGCCAATTGTATCGTCTAAACGTCTCTCGACCGAATAAACAAATTTCCTTTTCTATTCTTTCGACCTCGAAAAGATGTACTTTTTAGCTTAGCAATCCTATCATCAAGTAGAGTAATCCAGTTACGGCATTATTCTTTAAGACGAGAGTTTGTAGTCTCGAATCCTTGTTGTTTAATCAAGTTTTCCCGGTTTAAATCTCTTTACTCAAGCAAACTAAACCTAGGCATGTTCTAATGTTTGCAACCACTAGAAAACGTGACATAAAGTATGATTAACAATGTGACAATACATATATCGAACCCAACGCTACCCGGAATCTATATTGCTACGTTTGCCATGGCTCCCACAACCCTAGTTGCGGGAGTTTTAGTTCCTCATGCTCGAAGATGAAAAGAAGAAAGTCATGTTCATAAAATAAGAAAGAAACGAGATCCTTACAATATATTGAGAACAATCTTCAAGTATCCAAGAACAATAAAAACCAAGAACTCAAGAACGAATCAAGAACAATAATGTTAATTCAAGAATCGTGTTCTTGCTCTCGAAAACTAACTAAAAACGTGTGTGAAATAATGGGAGAATAATTTCTAACATAAACCTAACATAGGGTATTTATAGGAGTCAAAGAAACCAAATCCAAAACGGGCTAGGAATCCCCAAAAACGCGGGTCGCCGCCTGAGTCACTGCCTAAGCGTGACGGTCAGGCTGACGGACCGTCAAGGCAGTGACGGACCGTCGCCTGGACCGTCACTGCTAGGCAATGGTTCAACCTGGAGGTCTGCCTTGGTGTGACGGTCCCAGTGACGGACCGTCACATGTGTGACGGCCCGTCACTCAGGCCGTCACTCTTAGGCAGAACTTCGTTTTTCTCGTATTTTCTTCCGTTTTCGTGTTTGCTTCCATTTCCTACAAATACAACATAAAAACATCAAAAACAACAATGGCTGCTTGAAAACGTACGATTGTTCTTAGTAAAAAGGAGTCGAAAGTGGCGTAAATTAGCGTCACATCAACACCCTCAACTTAAAACGTTCGCTTGTCCTCAAGCAACATAACATAAAACAATAATACGACTCTACTAAGAACACAAACTCATGTCTATAGCAATTCATGTTCATTCAAACTTATTCAATTAAATCATGCTCCCTTGTAACACACGAATGTATGAAACACTAACTTGCAAGGATCCAAACATGTCATTCCGATATGATAGAACATTATGCATACACACCCGCAGCTATTCTAACAATCAATAGACAATATAGCCATCTTGGTGCCCTCACCACAAAGGAATCCCACACACAAGATTTGGGACTAGGTAAGCGCTCACACTCACAAACGATTTCAAACAATGCACATGCGATACCATAGGCTTGCCCTTACTATTCTATTTCGGTTCTTCAGAAAGCCGCTCAGGATCACTACAGGACTTGTTTTGGCTTGTAATGAGGCTTCAGGTGCAGGTAGGATACATTTAGGGGTTAGTGACTAAGCCCTCCTTGGAACCACCGACGTCTTATTACCACATAACTTTTGTCCATCCTTATTCACCTTTTTATTTCCTTCTCTCTAGCTACAGGTGCGACCTCTTTATTTTGACACTTCTTTTTATTTCTTTTTCATTCTTTTTCATCTTTTTTCGTTTCTTTATCTTTCTTTTCTAAGACACGCACCCGGAATTTTCATTCTATTCACACCCCATCTTCTCCATCCTCTTTTTCTTATCATTCACCTCTACAGTAGCCACCCTCAACTTAGGCTGGTTTCCTGAGTTGAGGTGCACGATGTCCAAGGAAGGACCAGGGCCAAAACAGGGTTTACCTCTATAGTAGCCACCCTCAACTTAGGCTGATTGCCTGAGTTGAGGTGCATGATGTCCAAGGAAGGACCAGGGCCAAAACAGGGATTCAAAGTTAAACAGGAACGGTGACAGGTTATTGAAAGAACAAGGTCAATTATGGCTCAAACAGGGTTCAAAGGGACTATTTGCATTTGGACGGTCTTATAGGTTAAGTGGACTGCACACAAAAAGGGCCTGAGATCCTTTCCTAAGCAACCAACTTTGAACTTTAACCAAATAGACCGGGCAAGTTCTAGATGCATGCACAGAGTAAGAATTTATAACAATAATCTCACACACACTTGGCACCAAGAAACTATATCACTACCAACTATCAAACAACCGCTCGGCTTAAGCATACTCATTCTAATCATAATCACATAATGACATTCAAGGATCCAGACAGTCAATCGTTTCAACATAAGTACAAAACCAAAAAATATTTAAAGGGGGCTCCTTTTAGTCAAAGAAAATGCCATGATGACTTGCTATAGACTCCAGAAACCAACTAACAAAATTTAAAATAACAACCTAAACATGCCGGTTCTACTAGATAGCACACCGAAGGGAAAAGAAGCACGGCAACAAAAACCCTCGGTGGTGTTTGACTCACAGGTATCCCAACACCCTCAACTTAGACTCATGCATTGTCCCCAATGCATACATGTGAAAACTAAACTGTGAGAATAATTAATACCTGTGAAGTCCATAGGACTCAGATTCTGACATGATGTTAGAGACCGCCAGGGTCTCCAAAGCAGGAGAACTCGATGGAGTGTGTGCACGCGACAACCTCATGTTGCGTTCCAGCTTCCTCTTTTGTTGGCTCCATAGCTAGTCGCGACAACTTCTTCGCTCTTTCTTTGCAGATTCTCTTGCGGTGTTTTCATTTTCTTGATCTATTTTCACCGCTTTCCTTTACCTGCTTCTCCTCTTGCGATTGCGACCTTACTCTCATTACAGCTCAGGTTTCAACACAACCCTTCTCCTCAAGATACATATCTGCAGGGACTTCCTCAATAACATTGACGACCGCGACCACTCTCATGTCACTTGGTTGCTTCATCAATTTGGACACATCGAACTTGACCACTTCGTTGGTTAATCTGAAGGTCAGTTCGTTTCTTTCCATGTCAACCAATACTCTTGTTGTAGCTAACAATGGTAGTCCCAATATTATGGGAACTTCAAAATCCACTTCGCAATCCAAGATCACAAAGTCAGCGGGGAATATAAGCTTACCAACCTTGACTAGCACATCGGACAATATTCCCACCGGTCGCTTTACTGAACAGTCAGCCATCAACACTCTCATGGACGTTGGTTTAGGTGCTCCCAAACCCAATTGCTTGTAGACTGCCAGCGGCATCAAGTTGATGCTAGCACCAAGATCACATAAGGCTTTCCCGAAGTTGAGCTTCCCAATGGTGCAGGGAACAGTAAACGCGCCTGGGTCTTCCTTCTTTTCGACAACGACCTTGAGGAAATAGCGCCGCAGTGGTGGAGGTTATCTTCTGGTTCAAAACTTACCGACCTCTTCTTTGTAATCAAGTCCTTCATGAACTTGGCATATTCGGGCATTTGTTCAAGCGCTTCCACCAATGGGATGTTTATTGATATCTGCTTGAGCATGGTCAGGAAATTTAGGAACTTACCATCTTCCGTTTTCTTCTTCAGGCGTTGTGGGAAGGGAGGCGGTGGCCGAGGCATCATAGTTGGAAGCTTTTCAGCTTCCTTGCTTTTGTCCGCAGGCTTTTGAGTAGCCCTCAACCTCCATGTCGTTGGTGCTATCACCCTCAACTTGAGTCTGAATTACCGGATGTGATTCCGATAGTATATTTTCGCTTCTTGTGGTGATCGCCATACAACTCGCGTCATTCCTCGGATGAGTAGTGTCGCTCGGCAAGGTACCTGTCTTCCTTTGGTTCAGAGATGCCGAGATTTGCCCCACTTGCTGCTCTAATTTCTTGATCGAAGTGGAATGCGCCTCCACTATTTGACTCATGGCCGATAACTCAGTCCTTATCTCCTTTACCCCAGAGTCAGTCGATTCTACCTTCAGCAGTATCTTCGCCATCATGTTCTCTAGCTTGGAAGTCCCTGCCTCGTTGCTAGCTTTGTCCCGATTACCAGGTGGTACATACAAGCCACCTCTATCGGTGTTATTCCTCCAGTTTCCCTGCTCGCGATCTCTGTAGCCAGCTTTTTCGTAGTAGTTGTCTTTCTGATAGGTCCGACCTTGGTTTCCTTGGCCATTGGCCTGGAAACCCCCCAAGTAATTTGCCTCCTCATCAGTTTCCAACTCTGCTGCTCTACCTTGGGAACCCACAGCTTTTACCTTCTCCATACCTCCTGAAAACAAGTGCTTTGTCAGTAGGTCCAACTGCGTTTTCAGATGCGCCATGTCTTGGTCGCGCTCCTCCTTTTTTCTGCGCTGCTCAGCTGACATACCAACTGCATAAGTGCTAGCTGCTACCTCTGTATCCCGTGTATGCCAGGCCCTGTTGGTTTTGGTGAGCCTATCCAAAGTAGTTGTGGCCTCAACAAAAGTGAGACCCATGAATGCACCACCTGCTGCGTTGTCTAACGTTGGCTTGGTAGCCGAGTTCAGTGCCCTGTAGAACGTCTGCATCAGGAAGTTGTCGGTCAACTGATGGTTCGGGCATTGTGTCAGCTTCTTCTTGAACCACAACCAAGTCTCATGTAAAGCTTCGTGGGGTTGTTGTCTGAAATTACTGATTTCATCCCTCAACTGTATCATCCTAGAGGGAGGAAAGAACCTTTCTAGGAAAGCTCCTTTCAACTCTCCCCAAGTTGCGATAGAGTCGGGGGTCAGCTCTGTCAACCACAATGCTGCCTCATCAGACAGAGACAATGGAAACAACCTGAGCCTGATTGCCGTCTGACTTACTCCAGGCAACTCAAACGACTTGCAGATGCCCACGAAATTCATCAGGTGCTGGTTTGGATCATCACC
Organism: Jaltomata sinuosa; assembly: GCA_003996215.1. Lineage (NCBI taxonomy): Eukaryota > Viridiplantae > Streptophyta > Magnoliopsida > Solanales > Solanaceae > Jaltomata > Jaltomata sinuosa. The sequence goes on along the minus strand of QJPP01001043.1, from coordinate 14,173 downwards.
AGCGGCACCACGGAACACTTCTCTCAAGTTCAACAGCTGGATCATCGTGCTAGTGATGTTGAACTTGGCTCCGGGCGCTAGCGGTGGAAGAGCAATGGCGCCCGTAGCGCCAACTCCATCCAAGTCGATATCCTCATCATTCAGCATAACATCATCCTGCAGACCACCAGCATTCAGATTGTGTTGGGCCTGCAGTTCTGCAGCGAGCCTTGCTGCCTTTTGTTGTGCGGCCATATTCCGCCTTAACGTTCTAGCAAGCTCGGGGTCGTAAGGTAATGTTGATTCACCCGAGTGCCGGGTACTTGGCATGCACAACTCTGTACCCTGTCAAAAACAAAAACAACAAATAAACGTAAAAGCAGGAAAGTATGACTAAGAGTCAAATAAACACACCGGACTTAATAATCAACCGTATTCCCCGGCAACGGCGCCAAAATTTGATAACGCTCAAAGTACCACTCCAATTAAGAAGTGTAAGCGATCGTTGTCGAATATAGAACCCAACAAAGGTTGGGGTCGATCCCACAGAGAATATGGTGAAAGTTAAGTCTTTAGTGAATTAGTTGACTAATGGTCAATAGTTTCCGGTAAATAAAGGGGGGGTTTTGTGTGATCAACTTGTGAACCAAAAACAAACAATAATGTATGAGAAATGATCAGTAGGAGAATGAACTAGGGAAGTGTTTACCATGGCGTTGGTAACGATGTCGATTCTTAGCTTAACCGGGTTCTTTCTATATGCGCATCATGATGTGATTGAATTAATGGTATCGTCTAAACGTTTCTCAACCAAATAGACAAATTTACTTTTCAATTCTCTCGAACTTGAAAAGGTATGCTTTTATATTTCAATCCTAAATATCAAGTAGATTAATCTAGTTACAGCATTAATCATAAGACGAGAGTTGGTAGTCTCGAATCCTCGTCGTTAATCAAGTTTTCCGGTTTTAATCTCTTTACTCAAGCAAATTAAACCTAGGCATGTTCTAATGTTTGCAACCACTAGAAAACGTTAAATAATGAATGATTAATAACGTGACAACATATATATTGAACCCGTCGCTACCCGGAATCTATATCGCTACTTTAGCCATGGATCCCACAACCCTAGTTGTGGGAGTTTAGTTAATCATGCTAGAAGAAGAAGAGAAGAAAGTCATATTCATAATAAGGAGAAGAGATTCTTACAATATAATGAAAAACAATCTTCAAATATCCAAGAACAAGAAAAACCAAGATCCCAAGAACAAATCAAGAACACGAATTCAAGAACAAGAAAACGTGTTGTTGCTCTCAAAACCGACTAAAAACTCTTCTAAAACTATTGGGTAATGAACATGTAAAATAAACCTAACATAGGGTATTTATAGGAGTCCAGGAATTAAACCCAAAAACGTTCGGATTCCGCGTCGCGCTTCTGCCTTAACTTGACGGCCAGGCTGACGGACCGTCACAAGCTTGACGGACCATCGCCTTGGCCGTCACCACTAGACAGTGGTACTGCTCAACTTGACGGGCACTGTGACGGACCATCACATGTGTGACGGACCGTCACTCAGGCCGTCACTCTTATCCAGAATGTCTTTTTGCTCGTATTTCCTTTCGTTTCCGTGTTTGTCTCCATTTCATACAAATATAACATAAAACCATCAAAAACGATGATGGTTGCTTGAAAACGTACGATTGTTCTTAGTTTAAAGGAGTCGAAAGTGCCGTAAAATGGCGGCACATCACTAGGGTCAACTATTTTATTCGTGCTCTTAGTCATTTATTTCCCCAAGGGAGGGTTTTAAAGTAACAAGTAATGTTTGTGATTAAGATTCGAACAAGTAACAAAGTAACAGTTTCAAGTGTTGTAATCAATGAGAGAAGCGACTAGGGTAGTGTTCTCCATGAGTTCATAACGCGGTAAGGCATTGTACCAGTAATCTAGTCTAGTGTTATGCATGCAAGATTGTTAAGTTAGGTTCTCCTAAGCGGATGGTTGCCAAAATAGAAGAATGTCACCATGCAACTTGGTCAGTCTACGGGTGTTTGTTTTTCTAACCCTTACCAATGATCCCAGATTAGCTTTCCCTGGGAAAGTTCAAGCTAATTAGGTGAGTATTGGTAGCCTCAAATCTCTGTTGTGTAATCCCCTTTCCCATTCATTACCCCTTTGGTCAAGCAAGTAGGAATAAAGAGAATTCTAACTTTTGCAACCATTAAAAAGCAATCAACGCGAGGAGAAGAACAATACATGCATGAATACCATTCTAGAATTACTAAGTACTTTGTCGACTTTGTTAATCCTTCATGGTTTCCACAACCTTAGTTGTGGATTTAGTTGTTGTGGATTTAGCTACTCATGATTCTAAGAGAACGATCAGATTTAGATGAAGAGATCATGATTACAACTTACAATAATAAGTAAATAAAATCGGAATCTTAAATTCTCGAGAACACTTCAATAATCAAGAACAAAAACTTGAATTCTCAAAAGTATGGAATAAGATTCTCAACAATATATTATGATGTCTCAAAGTTGCATAATAATTGAGTAACCACCGAAATAAGACCCTAGGGGAGATATTTATAGACACAAAGACCAAATCCTAACAGAACTAGGAGAGCTAGAATGTGGCACTTCCGACGGGCAGGCCCCATGGGCCATCGTGGTCTGCCTGTCGGGTCTTCTATCCTTGGTGCAATATTATTCTGCCAAGTTTCCACGGGCTAGGGTAATGGGCCGTCATGGTCCCACGGGCATCATGGGCAACCCATAGATCAATTCCTCTGTCAAGCTATCTGCTTTGGTTCATTTCGACAGGCATGTGTGACGTCTCATTGCAGCTATCATAGGTGTCGTGGAAGGGTGTTTGACTTAAATTCTTACCTTATCTCCTCTGGTCTATTTCCACAGGCAAGTGTGATGGCCCATGGTGACTTCGACGCCCATCCTAGTAAGTCATGCGATGGGCTTTTGCCTTTAACTCTTGCTGCTTCATTCGAATGTTCTTTCCCATGGACCTTAGTGGATGCCACGCCCGTGGGGAAACACTTATAGCTCAGAAACGACACTTTTTCTGTCTTTTTAATACTTTTCTCTGCACATGTAGCAAACAAGCATCATATCTAACAAAACACTTAAGAACTCCCAAAATCCTTAGTTTTAAGCATCAAAAGTGCTGTGAAATTCTGGCACATCAGTTAGTGATGAAAACTGATTATGGTATAAGGAGGCGGTACATAATTTATGATCCTAAGTTCAAGTTAGGCTAAGGGTTAGAAAGTAAAAGGTATAAAGGTGTATGACTTCAACTAGATTGTAAGTTGAATAGAGTTGAATGATTGGCTAATGGAGTAGAGACTTGAACCTAGTGATGATTGTACAAGTATGATTGCTTATTCTCATTATGGTTGTGATTGTTATGATATCTGTTATTATTAAAGGATGTATTGGTATTTGGACATCTTCATGGGATTGGTTGATGTTATTTATTAGTTGCCTCGGGTACAACGCCTGGTACAGTATTATTCATTGTTTGGCTCGGATACCATGCCTGGTACAGATTCTTTTATGGTTGGCTCGGGTATCACGCCTGGTACAGGTTCTATTATGGTTGGTTTAGGTACCACACATGGTACGGATTTACTTGTCAGTTATTGATATTCATTACATGTTAGTTCCTTGAGTGAACCGGTCTTATCAGTTATTGATATTCATTACATATTGGTTCCTTGAGTGAACCAGTCTTATCTGTTGTTGATGTTCTTTACATGTTGGTTCCTTGAGTGAACCGGTCTTATTTGTTGTTGATATTCTTTATATTTTGATCCCTCGAGTTACCAGACTTATCTGTTATTGATGTTCTTTATATGTTAGTTTCTTGAGTTGAACCGTGCTTAATTGTTTACTTGATGTTTATATTAATTTCATGAGAAGACCGACTTATATTATGGCTATTGTTTGGGATCCTTCTGTGATCTGGTTACTTGGCATATATTAGAGATTCTTGAGTGGTCTGGGCTAAGGATGTAAAAGAATGGAATATATTATGTTATTGTCTACTTACTCCGGGACTTGATATAAGGTATAAGTTATTGTTGTAGAGTCATAGTTGTTGACTTAGTTAATGGTTGGTAGTCAGGGTCTTGACTTTGTTAATTGTCAATATCGATTACATTTGACTGAATTATCTGTTGATGCTTGACGAGAATAAGGATGGCAAAACTCATACGTAATATGAGGGATAAAGATAGCATAAATGGATGAAAGTGATGTGGATTAAAATATTATAAGTTGTCATGCTTTCTTTCTATGATTTTTAAATTGTGTTTATGTGATCTAACTATGATCGGCCAATGATATCTAGCAGTGTGTGTTGTTTGTACTGATACTACTCTTGCTATACCCTTTTGGGTATAGTCTGGTTGCAGAATTTTGTAGATGTTTCAGGCATGACGCGATAAAGATCTCCAGCAGCTTCTGTTATTTATTCCTACAGTAGAAACTGTGTCTTGATTTTGTACTCCCTTTTAGTAGCTCTTGTACCTATTTAGACTAGTTCCTAGGAAAAAGTTCAATTATATCTTTAAAAAAAATTATTGTATTAAAGTTTTTAGGTCTGGTTTTATTTATCAAGGCAAAATTTTATGTTTCTTAATTACTTTCGCATACCTATTTTAAATTGGGTGGTAAGGGTTCTCCTATCTAGGTGATTTAGAGTAAGTGCCCTTAGGACCCAGTAGTTGAGTCGTGATAGCATGAAATATTAATTAAATATCTAAATTAAACTAAGTGATTAAAACATGTGAGGTTGATTAATTAAGCGCATAAGTATACTAGACATGTGAAATTGATTTATTAATTAATTCAGAGAAATCTAAAAATGAAATATCAAATTTACTTTGAATAAATATATACTTTTATGAACAAATATTTTTATAAACAATTCTTTTACTACAAAATACGTATACAAATTGAAGACAAAAGCTACAAATAAAGTAACTTCCTATCAACCCCAAGTAAATGTACTCAATAAAATAAGTATAAAAAATAAGATTAATTAATTAAAGAGGGGGATACATACCTATTTTCTTTCAGTTGAGTACTTAAAAAGGATGAAACAAAATACGAAAAAGAGAGTATTTCGCATACAAATATAAAGACGAGGAACAAAGAAACTAACTTGGATATTTCTAGAATACAAGAGCACTTCTAACTAATCTATATATCATGCATAGAGTAAAAATGCAAGAGATAAGAGACTGACCTTTTGCGACGTGCAGATAAAAAAAAAATACCAAAATTTCTGTAATCTTCGTCTTCCTCATACTACGGACTCGAGATCCTTTACTTTGTAGTATGAGAACAAATTGGAGGATAATAAACTAAAAGATTGAACTTATATTGAAATAAGGATAAACTGCAAATAATGAGAAACTTGTTAGTAACATATGTGCCACCTCAATTTTGATGGCGGATTAACATAAGAAATTAATTGAATTAATAAGTAAATCAACAATGCATAAAGTAAAAAAAAGGGTAGGAGAGAGAGAGAGTATGAGATCAGGATATGAAAAGGCTGAAAATGAGTCCAATATGATATTACTCCCTCTATTCTATTTTTGTATGATCGACTCTCTTAAACGTCTTGCTTTAAAAAATCATAAAAATATTTCAGAGAACTAAATAAATATTTTAGTATTTCAAAGTCATGTAAAGCTAAAAAAAAAAAATTGATGTCAGATTGTATAAAAAAATATTTAATATTTAACACAACAGTAAAAAATTGTAAGTCGTTGAGATTCTTAAAAGGGTGATATACAAAACTAGAAAAGAAGGGAGTAACGAATTTCTTTATTTTTCATAAAGCTATATGTGCTTCATACGAGAAGTCAGTTATAGTCTACCTTATTTTTTATTATTTTCTAAACGTACCTGGGCCCCATTGAGGCGATGACTCCATTTGAAATCCACTTCATGCGTTGACTCCTCCCCTCCCATGGCTGAACGCCAAGTGATGTCACTCCATTCATGTGATGTATATGCAAGAAGTATTTAAAGGAGTTAAGCAAAGATGAGCTATTAAACATACAAGTAGTCGCGCAGTTAATAAGCTCACATAAACCTACTACACATGAATATCAAAGTTATTCTTGAAGATTATGCATTATTTTTATAAATGGACCAAACCAAGTAAGAATGGCATAAAAGAAAATTGACTTGTAAGAAAAAAAACTATTTTTTTAATAAAGAGTGTGAATGCAATATTAGAAGAAGAGATCGAGGTTGGTATGGGCATTTACAGACAAGCTTCAATTCATGTTTATAAACTATTTTAAGGCTTATGAAGTGTTCTAATTATATCAAAATTAAGACACAAAAGTTCAACCAACTTCTTTATCCAAGCAATAAAGCTACATGTCAACTAGTTGTCAATCAAAATTTTAATTTCGTTTTAAAGAAAGAGACAATCAGGAACCATATATATTCGATTAAACAAATGATCTAATTCTGCAATTTTGTGGAGGGACATGTGGCCATGAAAATACATATTTATTCTTTTTTATATGCTAAAGTATGATATTTGGTCAGATCAATATTATAGAGCAGGAAACAAAATCAGTAGTAACAATAGCTAAATATGAATTTTGGGACAGAATCACCAAAATATTTTAAAGCATAGTAACAATATAGCCAAAATGATGAAGAGATCACTAGTGAATTTTTATTTTTTTTAAACTAAAATGAAAGCTATAGAAATATACAACAACAAGCAGTAATGAGTGATAAATTATAAAAACACAAAAAAAAATTACACCATAATTAAAGAGCCTGACAAAGGCAGAATAAATGAAAAATAGTACCTCAAATAAATTTTAACGAGATGACTATGGGCCATTAAACAGAAAAGCTTACGGGTTCGATCAACACCTTAATTTTTCAGGAAGGCCTGGCAAAAAAGCTCCGACTCGTTGTCAGGGACCATCACACACGCGATTATTTTGCTCCTTTCTCTCATCATATGGTTTTCCATCCCAATATTTTCTTGGCATGAATCTAGTCGATGAATCACAATGTCGAATTCAAACTAACTTCTTTCCGAACGAGCAGAACTAGAAAGCTTTTAACAATAAATAAAAATATTACGGTCACTACTCAGGTTTAACCAAAGTGAAGGTATATCTTACGTAAAATAATGATGAGGATCTGATATGGTGAACGGTGAATGGAATATCTAGAACAATGAGCCTCCTCCAAGATCAATCTAACCAAGTCACCAACTCTAGGAATGCAGATACGACCCTCGATCCTCAAAACACCCTCTGAATCTAAGGTTGCTTTCCTAGCCTCACCGCTCAATACCTTGTCATGAATGATCCTTAACCTTGCATCATCAAGCTGTTGTGCCCGAATCTGCTCCAACAAAGAAGATCTAGCCTCAACACAAGCAAGAATATGACCCGGCTCAGAAATATCAAGTCTAACCAACCTGTTAGCCAAGGACTGGATGTTACAAGCCAAAGGTTGCTCCTCTATCGCTAGGAAAGCCAACCTACCCATACTCACTGCCTTCCGGCTCAAGGAATCCGCTATCACATTTGTCTTGCACGGATGATAGAGAATAGAGATATCATAGTCCTTCAGTAACTCCAACCACCTAAGTTGCCTCAAATTTAGATCCTTCTAGATGAAAATGTATTGAAGACTACGATGGTCAGTGAAGATCTCACGATGCACTCCATAAAGATAATGCCTCTAAATCTTCAACGCGAAGACCACCGCAACCAACTCTAAGTCATGTGTGGGGTAGTTTCTCTCGTGAACCTTCAACTGTCTAGAAGCATAAGCTATAACTCAGCCCTGTTGCATCAACATATAACCTAAACCAATACCTGAAGCATCACAATATACGGTAAACCCCTGACCCTCGACCGGAAGAGTAATAATCAAAGCTGAAGTCAACAAGGCCTTGAGCTTCAGAAAGCTCTCCTCGCACTCATCTGACAACTAGAAGGGAACATTCTTCTGAGTCAATCTAGTCAATGAAGCCGTTATAGGAAAAAAACCTCCACGAACTTCTTAATAACCATCCAACCCGATGAAACTGCGAACCTCGATAGGAGAAGTAGGCCTAGCCCAATCACGAACTGCCGCAATCTTCACCGGATCCACCATAATCCCATCCTTGGACACCACGTGCCCTAGGAATGCCACAGACTCAAGCCAAAACTCACACTTAGTGAATTGGCATATAAGTGATGGTCTCACAATATCTGAAGTACAACTCTAAGATGCTGCTCATGCTCCTCTTTACTCCTCGAATATATTAGAATGTCATCGATGAACACCATCACAAATGAGTCTAAGTAGGCACTGAACACACGATTCATCAACTCCATAAATGTTGTTGGGACATTAGTCAACCCAAAAGACATGACTAGGAACTCATTATGGCCGTACCGAGTCCTAAATGCAGTCTTTAGGATGTCCGTAGCCCTGATCCTCAACTGGTGATAGCCAGACCTCAAGTCAATCTTAGAGAACACTGCTTCCCCCTGTAGCTGGTCAAACAAATTATCAATACACGGCATCGAATATATGTTCTTCATTGTCACCTTATTCAACTGTTTGTAGTCAATACACATACGCATGGACCCATCCTTCCTCTTCAAAAACAGAACCGTAGCACCCCACAGAGACATACTAGGCCTGATGAACCCTCTACTCAACAGATCCTGGAGTTGATCCTTAAGCTCCCTCAACTTAGCTGGTGCCATCTGATATTGCAAAATAGAAATAAGTTGAGTGCCTAGCTCAACATCAATACCAAAGTCAATGTCACGATCAGGAGGAAGAACCAAAAGTTCAGAAGGAAACACATCCAAATACTCGCAAACCACTGGAACTGACTCAAGAGTAGGTGTGGTGGCACTATTATCACGGATGTAGGCAAAATAGGCTAAGCACCCCTTGCCAACCAATCGTTGGGCGCTCAGGAAAGATATAACTCCCCTCGACATGTGGCTATCAGCACCCTTCCATATGATAGGAGGGATACCAGGCATCCATAGAGCAATAGTATTGGCGAAGCAATCCAAGACCGCATGGTAAGGAGACAGCCAATCCATGCCTAAGATCACGTCAAAATAAACCATATCAAGTACAACCAAGTCTACCCACGTGTCGTACCCCAGGATAGTCACCACACAATCCCGATACGCCTGATCCACTACTAAAAAATCTCCTATTGGTGTAGATACATGCAAGAGCGCAAGCAATAACTCACAAGCAGACTCCAGATGAGTAGCATAATAAGCAGATACATAGGAGAATGTAGACCCCGGATCAAACAAAGCAGAAGCAGACTGATGACAAGTGGAGATCGTACTTATGATAACAGCATCTAAAGCCTCGACCTTTGTCCGACCCGAAACTGCATACATGTGGCCCCGACCACCACGACCACCTAATCTACTAGACTGAGGACCACCTCTAGTACCCTGAGGATCACCCCTACTACCTTGTGCACCACCCCTACTACCCTGTGCACCACCTCTAGCTGGTGGTGTTGGAGCCCTGGGGACTTGACCTGTATGATCCTGTCACCTCTGGTGCAATACCAATAGGCACTCTCTAGCAAAGTGGCCTATCTCACCACACTCATAACAACCCAGGCCGAATATGCCCCACTGTGAAGATGCGACTGAATCAGAATTACTACCATGACCTGTGGACCCCGAATGAGCACCTCGTGGAGTAGGAATATTACTCTGGCTACTCTGACCCTCAGCAGTCTGTAATACTGCCTGAACAAGCTAGCTCGGCTGGAAACGTTATTGATGCTGACCCCTACCATGAGCCTGTGAACTGCTGAAACTACCTTGATAGTAGGGCCTCTTATCGTTTCCCCCTTGGGCCTTGCAAAGTATGCCCTCAACAGTGGGGGCATGGTCTACTACCTCCAGAAAGGATTGGCCTGAAGCTACCATACCCTCTATAGCCAAGCAAAGGTGTAAAGTCAATCCTCGGACAAAGCGATGCACCCTCTCGTGCTCGATGGGAAGAATCATAGTGGCGTGCCTAGACAACTGGTGGAAGCGAACCTCATACTTGGAAACAGATATGGAGCCCTGCTCTAACCCAACAAACTGATCCATCAAATGCTCCCTCATGCTACACCGTACATATTTCTCCAGAAAAACTGTGGAGAACTATGCCCAAGTAAGTGGAGGTGACCCGGCTGGTCTGCAAGCTACATATGACCTCCACCACTGTTTTGCTGGACCATCCAACTGAAGCGCGATGTAATCTGCTCCCTGCGACTCAACTAACCCTAAATTATGCAATCTCTCCTAGCAGCTAGTCAAAAACTCATGTGCATCCTCCCTAGAAGCACCTGAAAACCTCAGAGAACCCAATCTCAGAAACCTACCAAGCATCTTCTACTCCTCAGAATACATGACGGGCCTGGCTAGAATAGGTGGAGCAACTGTAGGGATCGGCAATACCTCTAATCTGGGAGCCGCAGCAGCAGGCTGCACTCCTGAACCTTGAGTCGCTGCATGGGCTAAAGTCTAAGCGTCATCTCTAACCTGAGAACCAATCGGAGTACCTGGTGAAGTTGTTGGTGGATTCATACCCTCAAGAAACCCAAGTAACTGAACCAAAGTGTCCTGCAGCACTAGAGTAGCCACGAAATCTGCCGAATACTAGGATGGCCCCACACCCTCCAGCTCATACTAAACCTCATCAACCCTATCCTTAGGCTATGGTGACGGTAGTATATCCCAGGCCCGAGCTAGCACCACAACTTGTCCCCTGCCTTGAATTTTGGGTCGACCCCTACCTCATCCCCTAGCTAGCTCTCTAACTGCACGTGCAGTGGCCTCGTCCTCAATCGATGCAAATCTCATCCGAACTATCTAAGAAAGAGTGAAACAAAGATACTTAAAAGTTGCTCAAGTCAAAGAAGCACGACAAGGAATCAAACAAGATGGAATCTTTCCTAAGAATGTCCTATAGCCTCTCGCATATTGGATACGGACGTCATCGTACTGATCCACAGACTCTACTAGAGACTTTGCTCTTATAATGGTGAGACTGGTGAACCTAGAGCTCTGATACCACTTTATCACGATCTAAAACTGGGCCATGATGGAGCCTACATACCCCCTAGTAGGCAAGTCAACCCAAAGGACAAACGGAAGATAAATAAAGCGGTTTATAGTAAGAAAAGTGGAAGACATAAATAAGGGAGATAAGGTCAATAGCCTATATACATACCAATTGTACTAAATATATAAAACATGGCCCTAAAGTGACCAAGAAGAAAAAACATACACGAGAACCAACCCAGACCTAGTGTCACCAGTATAAGAGAGACTAAAGTACAGAGTAACTATACAACAGACTCTGTCTATCCAAAATACAAAATATAGACAGAAATACAAGATGGAAAGCATGTAAAGTCTCCAAGGCGTCGGGAGCTCACCGCAATCCAAACTACAACAGGCCTAGAACGAATAAAGGATCAATGAGGGTGGCTCGTACTAGGTATTACATCAGAAAAAGATGCAGAGTGTAGTATGAGTACCAAAATAACAGGCACCCAGTAAGCATCATAGGCTGACCGAGCGCAGAAAGATAATATATAATATAAATTACAAGAAAGTAAGCTAACTACAAGGATCCACCTAAATCTAGTTATAAAACTGAAAAAAGAACTAACCGAACCAACAAGAAGGAAAATAACAACAGAAGCCAGGCAACCGACAATCCAAATATAATCAAGCCAATGCAATGCGAAGGGAGATGATACGATGCATACATGTATAAAAGTAAAATCCAGAATATCACATCGGGTGCCCAAAATTTAACATCGAACGCGTCAACATATGCATAGAAAGTAAAAACCCAGAATATCGCATCGGGCGCTCGAAATTTAACATTGGACTCATCAATATATACAGGCGGTCGAATTCGATCATCAAACTCATCAACAGAAAAGTAAATGGAGGAAAGGTCCAAAAACGTCCCTCGGATCGGCATAAAAATAGGTGTTTTTCTTTCTTTTCCAAAACCAATAGTAAAACCAAAATAATTTTCTTTAAGGTCCAAAAATCATAGTAACTATAGTAAATCTCAAGTCTGGAACTGAAACCTCAAAAATCATTATTTTCTACACCGATGGCATGAGAATGCAGAATGAGCATGGAAATTTGCATGTTCAGAGAATATAGCACACAACAAGGCAAAACAGGGAAAAAATACCCTCCAATCAAGAGAACTGACCTAGAAACTCTGCCCAAATCCAAGCTATGGCCTCGGGCCCATAATTACGCACAATGATGAAATAAAGCGGGAAGAATGGAAAATAACTACGAAAATAGCTAAAAGCAACCGCTCTACTTCTAAAAACCCCTAAAAGCATACTAAGGATTCTATGATAGGCACAACAATACTGCGGGCTCCTAGACTAAGGATAACATGAATAATTCTAATCTATGATTCGAAATAGCCAAATAATACAAGTAACATGATTTAAGCCTAATTCTACCTAGAGTCCAACCTAACATTCCAGCAACATATATAATATAAAAATCTAACTAAAATCAGTCTAGGAAAGTAAACCGTAACCTACTTCGGGGTCGAACTGCAAACACGAACCATCACTCGTGTGCCTTTCCCTTCCGAACAGCCTCAAAAAGTTGCCACACTATCAGGAACATAATCCAAGTGTCAAGACGAGAAGAATGACATCCATATTACTATATGAAAAATTGGGCCAGAAATTGAGTCGGAAAATGACCCTCGGAGCCTGCACCATAAAACAGAAAATAAAAATCACAATTATATTTGCGACGGGTTAAAGAACCCATGCCCAAAAATTGAGCGCGAACAGAACTCATTTCGGGCTCAAAACAGCTCCGAAGTCCTACTAGTTCAAGGGGAAACAAAACGGATACCACTTTGGAGGCAAGAAACAACCAAGGATCGGAACAACAATTACCACCACGCCTAGGGAAAAGCTGGAGTTGAATTTGGAGGTTGGAGCTCAAGTTTATGGAGGAAAAACGAGTTGCAAAGGAGTTGGGAATGAAATGAAATTTCAATGGAGGGGAAAGCTTATAACTGCCAATGCCCAGGCGCCGCAGGGGCGGCCGTGCCATAGCGCCCAAGGCATCGCAGGTGCGCACAGGCCAGCACAGGAGCGCCAGCGCAGGTGCGTCCAGGCGCCCTCCATGGCGCCATACCAGCAACAGCTGCTGCAACAGCCAAGTTTTTAGCCAACTTTGAAACGAATGGACCCCCGGGAATGCATCCGGGGTCCCGCGAACAAAACGAGCTGAGCTATTCAACTAAAAATGGTATTTTGGACTCAATGAAATTGATAAAAATTCCAACGGAGGTCGGTTTAATGAAAAGTGGGTCCCACCCCCAAAACCAACTATAGGCCAAGCTTAACCAAATCGAAATCCAAGGGCCAAAAATGAGTCTGAAAGCCTCGGAGCCCGAACCAAAGGTCCCTCTAGCCCAAAGTCGACATTTCGGAGCTAACAGCGGTGACAGAATTTTATCTGAGACCATCTTCTCTGAATGTTGACCAGAGTCAACTCTAACTCTTTATATATTGGGAGAAAATCCCCGACACATTTGACCCAAAGTTCAGAAAATTGTTTAAAGGTCTTACGATATCTTTTGTCGATTTGCTTGACTTCAACTTAAACGTGGAAATGACCGGAAGGGTCATTACATCATCCACTACTAAAAAGGGCTTTCGTCCTCGAAAGTCAAGGTCAAGGGAGTACCTGAAGGCTAAAATAGCTGCGGATACTGATCCCGCATATCTCTCTCGGTCTCCCAGGTAGCCTCCTCGACTGGACGGTGCCGCCACTGAACCTTAACAACCGGGATCTCTCGAGATCTCAATCTCCTGACATCTCTGGCCAAAATAGCTGACGGCTCCTCAACAAAGGCTAAACCCTCATCCAACTGAACTGAATCCCACTGCAACACATGAGACTCATCTGGGATATACCGACGCAAAATCGAAACATGAAACACAGGATGTATAGCCGAAAACATCGGAGGTAAGGCTAACTGATAGGCAACGCTACCAACCCTCTGCAGAATCTCAAATGGCCCAATGTACCTGGGGCTAAGCTTGCCCCGCCTACCAAATCT